>CM055126.1:111828492-112505992 GCA_029206835.1 Rana muscosa | reverse complement strand
AGAGCTCCTCTCCCCTAGAACAGGGGATATTGACACCGCTCATCCCCGGGATTATGACCCGCGGCCGCTCCCGATCATCAGGCTCCTGGATTACTATGCAGCCCCCATAGCTTCTGGCCGAAAATGGCGCAGATCGGGACAGAGACATCCCACGGCCGAGCTCACTGCCTGTGTCTGCCCCACATGACAATCAGGTATCTGACATGGAGGAGACAGAGCAGCAACAACCTCATTTGGACTCCTCTCCCTCTAATAGAGGTAAGAGGTCTGCCATGTCACCTGCACACTCTCCCACAAAGCCTCCCCCTGTGAAGAGACAGCATGGCGCTGAGCCTTGTAGTCCCACAGCTGAAGTTGCTTCTACCCAGCCTCTGGCAACGTTTACAACCACAAGAAGGAAGAAATATGAAGCCTAATTTTTGGATCCCCTGCAGATTTTGTAAGTTTGTCCACTTATAAAGAAATTAAGAGTCAATTTTTTTTATCATAGGTGCATTTTAAATGATAGAGGCAGATAATCAACCAAAAATCCAGAAAAAAATCACATGACACAAATGTTATGTAGCACACGGACCCTTCTCTCCTGCCTACCTTCACTTTGCAGAGATAAAGGCAGACCGTGCCACATGCCCGTATCCTCCTGGTATAAGAGGTTGAACGGTGTTCTTACAATTTTGGGTCCTGCAGCGAGTTACCTCCCGTCCATTGGTTCTCATCCCCAGAATATAGGGAAAAGTCTGTTCTTTTCCCCGAAAGAAGACCAATGTCCAGACAATGTTTAAACTCCAGACGAGTTTATTTTATCTTACTTGAAAAAAAATTGGGAATAAGTTGAAGATAGTAACAAAAGCAGGTAGGGAGACAGGTTCAGGCACGTGGCACCCAGTTACCCTATTCTTCACCCAAGCCTGAGTGTGAATTGCTAAGCCGGATAGATCCCTCTCACAGTTCTAGCAGCCGGAGTGGAGCGCGAACAGTTTCTTTAATTTAGTCCCCTTCACGGACAAGTCTAAGAGAACCTCTGCCACAGAATCCTTTAGTTACTGAGTTAGAACTTTGAAACTCCCATAGATTAGTAGAGACCATAGGTGCCAATGGGACACACTACAGGAGCTATACTGCAACTCACGAATCCTTCCCTCTGATAGGTAACCAGGCCTCTCCTTCACTGTGAATTTCTTCACTGATCCATCGGACAGGTCCTCCCCTGGTTTCCTCTCCTTCAGAGCGGGCCACCCTCACACGGGTTCCCTGGGACTCCAGTGTGTTGGTTGTAGACCCAGTTGAAGGTACTGGGCCTACCTGGAACTCTGTAGCCTCGGGCTAAAGGTGCCCGAGACTCCTCGGCCAATTCACGCACCCCAGGCCAGCAAGGCCAATGGGCGCGACTTCGCCACCAGGGGTCCTCCCTGGAATCCTCCTGGCACACCACCCCAATGGGGCACACTCCTCCTAGAACATGGCGTCTGCCCTTTTTGTACCCTCTCCCGGCATGCACAGCAGGCTGAACCCGGCCACCACACGGTAGCCGAGAGAGGACACCCAATCACACCACAACGCCACTCGTGGTTCAACCCGAGACCTGGGCAACAGCGCGACCACAGGCCCAGGGGAACTATACACCAGGCAACAACATGGCAGAGCAGAGTCCATACTAAACAGAATTATAGAATCTATAATCTACTATTGCTCAGACTGCCCCTAAATTTAGAGCATAGCGACCCCATTTTTGGGGGTCCCGCTGCAGTTATAAATTGAGTTGCAGTTCAGTGAGTAAAATAAGTATTTGATCCCCAAGCAAAACTTGTCTTAGTACTTGGTGGAGAAGCCCTTGTTGACAAGCACAGAGGGTAAGACATTTCTTGTAGTTGGTTACCAGGTTTGCACACATCTCAGGAGGGATTTTGGTCCACTCTTCTTTACAGATCTTTAAATTCTTAAGGTTTCTTGGCTGTCGCTTGGCAACTTGAAGTTTCCGCTCTCTCCATAAATTTTCTATAGGATTATGGTCTGGAGACTGGATAGGCTACTCCATGACCTTAATGTGTTTCTTCTTGAGCCACTCCTTTGTTGCCCTGGCGGTATGTTTAGGGTCATTGTCATGCTGGAAGACCCATCCACGACCTATCTTTAGTGTTCTGGCTGAGGGAAGAAGGTTCTCCTCCAAGGTTTTACAATGCATGGCGCTGTCCATTGGCCTCTCAATGCGGCTTGTACCCTTTAGCAAGAACAGCCTCAAAGCATAATGTTTCCACCTCCGTGCTTGACAGTAGGGATGGTGTTCTTAGGGTCATAGTCAGCATTTTTCTTCCTCCAAGCACAGCAAGTCAAAGTTATGCCAACAAGCTCAATTTTGGTCTCATCTGACCACAGCACTTTCTCCTAATCCTTCTCTGAATCATTAATTGTTCATTGTCAAACTTCAGACGGGCCTGCACGCATGCCTTCTTGAGAAGGGGGACCTTGTGAGCGCTGCAGGATTTCAATCTATTGCAGCGTATTGTGCTACCAATTGTTTGTTTGGTGACTGTGGCCCAACTGCCTTGAGATCATTCACAAACTCCTCCTATGTAGTTTTGGGCTAATCCCTCACTTTTCTCATGCTTATCCTTGCACTCAACTTCTTTGGTCGGCCATGGCAAGGCGTTTTCTGAGTGGAACCTGTCCTGTTAAACCGCTGTATGGTCTTGGCCACCATGCTGCAGCTCAGTTTCAGGGTCTTGGCAATCTTCTTATAGCCTAAGCCATCTTCACGTAGAGTAAAATTCCTTTTCTTTTTCGTACATCACGGGACACAGAGCGACTTAGTCATTACTAATGGGTTATATAGTTTACCTTCAGGTGCTGGCACTGGCAACTTCCAAACCGGAAGTACCCTCCCCTATATAAGCCCCTCCCATCCGGGAGCACCTCAGTTTTTTTGCCAGTGTCTAAGGTGTTGGCCAAAGAGTAACATGTGTTTTCACTGGGCTTGCGGACAGGTTCTTTTACGGGCCTTAGTAAGCTATTCCGGATCCCACCAAAAAAGCTTCATAGCTAAACGGTGGGTACCCGGGCCTTGCAGCAGAAGAGCAAGGTTTTGCCTGTAATGCCTCTCTTAGGAGGGCTGGACCCTGGGATCCAGAGCTCTGGTCATACCCACGACCAAGATGTTTTCTGTGCAGGGTGCTATACAGGTCCAGGGGAGTGGAATCCTTGGGAACCCGGTCCCTGAAGGTTTAATTACAATGCCTGCCGTGATAGGTGAAGTTTGGGCTTCTGTGGACCAAACAGAGTCCTGCGGCGGGGAGCAGGTAAGTGGGGGCCCCCAGGAACTTGGTTCTATTGGGGGACCCCCAAGCCTAATTTGTCTTTCTGTCTGTTACCTAACGGTATTCCCGCTAATATCTGTGTATGCCTGTAACTACTGAAAATGTAAAATTTTAATAGTAGTCAAGAAAAAAAAAAAAAAAGGAGGACCGCGGTACCTGTGTTAAACCACTAGAGGCCGCTGTGGTCCATTTTTCTTGTCATGTGGATCTTTGGTTTTCTCAAGTCAAAAGATCCAGGCAGTTGGTAAGTTTCTCTGTGGGAATCCACTTCCTCTGCCCTGTTGCTGCGCTCATCCACCGCACAGGCCCTCCGGCAAAAAGGGCCCTGGCTCCTAGTCCCTGTTTGATTTTCGAAAAGGGCGCCAATGGCGCACGGGCGCACGCGCGGGCGCGTGCACGCGCCTCCTATGAAAAAAAAGGGGCGGGTGGATGACTCTCGATGCGCGCCACGGCGCTTCTGCGCATGTGCAGGCGTCCCAGCTTGTATAAAGACACAGTACAAGTGTCAGCTGGATGCAAACAGAGCTAGCAACAAACAGTGGCACACAGAGGCGGTTGATGCAGGCATCCCTATAGAAAGGCACTTTAGTGGACACCAGCTGGTATATAGCAGCAATTGTGTTAGACTATTACCAGCAAAATTGGTGTATGACGACGGGAATACCTCAGCTTTGTGCTTAAAGGATATGTCGTCCAGACGCTCCGGAAATAAGTCTTCCAGGAAGCCAAAGGGGTCTCCATCGGGCTCTGAGGATATTGGGCATGCTTGTACTGCACCAATCTCCCCTGAGAATTCAGAGGTCAGTAGCCGTAGAAACCCCGCAGGAGTGCCTGGTGCTGCGGCTGTCCCCAGTCCACCTGCTCCTGTATATATAACAGAGGAGGTTTTATCCTCAACTCTGGGAGGATTGGAAGAGAGATTAACAGCATTGATCGCTGCTTCCCTGTCACAGGGAAAGCGCGTCCGATCTCCGTCTCCTCCTTCAGAGTGCCTGTTAGTGGAGGAACAGCCCCACACAGAGATCGACCTACCTGAAGGGGATCAGGATGAGGTTGATTCAGTTATGGAGGAATCAACAGTGGAAGAACCTTTCTCAGCATCTCAGGCTGAAAGATTATGGGTTCAGTCTCTGACTAACATGGTCCGATCAGCATTTAAAATGCCTCTGGCGGAACCATCAACCACTACGGTTTCCTCGCTGGGGTCGCTAAAAGCTCCCCAGGCTGTCTGTTCCTTCCCAATCCACCCTTTATTAGAAGGGCTTATTTACCAGGATTGGGAGCATCCTGATAAAATATTTGCTCCCCCCAAGAGATTTCCGGTGATCTATCCCATGGAGGATAAGTTCATAAAAAAATGGAGGGTCCCTACAGTGGACGCAGCCATCTCTTCTGTGAACAAATCACTGACATGTCCAGTAGATAATGTTCCAATGTTCAAAGACCCAATAGATAAAAAATTGGAGTCTTTACTAAAATCTGCTTTCTCTACAGCAAGCATGGTGACACAACCTGCGGTAGCAGCGATTGGAGTCTGCCAAGCAGTGAAAGATCAGTTGAAACAAGTCTTAAGGGACTTACCAGATCAGCAGGCTCTTGCCCTAGCTGACCTGCCTAGAGCCTTGTGTTTTGCGGTGGACGCCATAAAGGATACAATCCAACAGGCCTCCCGCTTTACGCTGTCTGTAGTACATATGCGTAGGCTTCTGTGGCTCAAAAACTGGTCTGCTGAAGCTCCCTGTAAGAAACTGCTGGTTAGCTTCCCATTTCATGGAGAACGCTTATTTGGAGAAGATCTGGACAAATATATCCAGAAAATTTCTGCCGGTAAAAGTTCACTCTTACCGGTTAAGAACAAGAGTAGAAGTCCTTCTTTTAAGAGGCCTACTTCTCCAGTCCCGGGCACATCGGCTGTGAAACAGTTCCGACGGCCTCCGCGGTCAAATTCAGGGGGCAGAAATCAGGGACAATCACAGGGTAACAAGAAGCCCTGGATCAAGAGAGGTACAAAACCTCCCCCCAAGTCATGAAGCGTTGCCCCCACTCAATCGGGTGGGGGGAAGGCTTCAGTTGTTCACAGAGACCTGGCGGGACACCATCAGAGACAGATGGGTGCTCTCCGCAGTAAGTCTGGGATACAAGCTGGAGTTAAAAGGCACTCCTCCTGCCCAATTTATGAGGTCAAACGTGCCAAGAGATCCCCAGAAGAGAGGATCCCTCCTTCTGGCACTAGAACAACTATTGCTCCAAGGTGTAATCATGAAGGTTCCCCTGGAAGAAAGCGGATTCGGGTTTTACTCGAACCTTTTCACAGTCCCCAAACCAAATGGGGACGTGAGGCCCATATTAAATCTAAAAGGGCTAAACAAGTTCCTAAATATCAGGACTTTTCGGATGGAGTCGATCCGATCGGTGGCCACCGCCCTACAAGGGCAGGAATGGTTAGCCTTGATCGACATAAGGGATGCTTATCTGCATATTCCCATCTTTCCGGCCCACCCGAAATTTCTACGCTTTGCAGTAGAAGGGCGCCATTTTCAGTTCAGAGCCTTACCTTTCGGTCTGGCCACAGCACCACGAGTGTTCACAAAGGTTCTGGCCCCACTATTGGCCAATCTAAGAACACAAGGTGTAACGATAATGGCATATCTAGACGACCTGCTACTAATAGACCACTCAGTGGAAAAGCTGGAAGTAGCTATTCACAAGACAATCAAGTATCTGGAATATCACGGTTGGATTATCAACCGGGACAAGTCAGCTCTAAGACCAGTCAAAAGTCTGGAATACTTAGGGCTAAGGCTGGATTCAAATCAGAGAAAGATTTTCTTACCTCCAGAGAAGGTGTCGTCTTTAAAAAATTTGACCCACTTAGTGGGTACAAAAAGAAAACCATCCATACGCCTGTGCATGAGGCTGCTGGGAAAAATGGTGGCTTCATTCGAAGCAGTACCATACGGTCAATTCCATTCAAGGAATTTGCAAAGGGCCATACTGTCAGCCTGGAACAAAAAAGTTCAGGCTTTAGACTTACCAATGTCCCTGTCCCCTTCAGTCCGGTTTCTTGGAAGGTGGTCACTACAGATGCCAGCCTCATAGGCTGGGGGGCAGTACTGGAGCAATGGTCTCTCCAGGGCAAGTGGTCAGAAGCAGAAAAGGCCCTGCCCATCAATCTCTTAGAGATACGAGCAGCCCGGTATGCCCTAGTAGCATGGACATCCAAACTCCAAGGGTCCCCTGTCAGAATTCAATCAGACAATGCCACAGCAGTGGCATATATCAATCACCAGGGTGGCACCAGGAGTCGTGCAGCCCAGAGGGAAGCAAATTGCATCCTGGAGTGGGCAGAAAGATATGTCCCAGCCATATCCGCGGTTTTCATCCCAGGAGTGGAAAATTGGAGAGCGGACTTTTTAAGTCGCCAACAATTATGCCCGGGGGAATGGTCTCTTCACCCCGAGGTTTTCCAGGCAATATGTCAGCGGTGGGGAACACCGGATGTAGATCTGCTAGCATCCAGATTCAATGCAAAGGTGGACAGATTTGTGTCTCGCAAAAGGGATCCCCTAGCTTGCGGCTCGGATGCCCTAGTATTCCCTTGGGATCAGTTCAAGCTGATATATGCATTCCCACCGCCACAATTGTTACCGCGATTAATCCGCAGAATCAGGGTAGAAAAGAAACCAGTGATTCTGGTGGCTCCAGCGTGGCCCCGAAGGGCATGGTACGCGGAGATTGTAAAAATGTCAGTGAGGAGTCCTTGGACCCTCCCACATCGTCCGGACCTGCTGTCGCAAGGACCGATATACCACCCTTCCTTACCAGCCCTAGGTTTGACGGCCTGGCTATTGAAGCCCACATTCTGAAAAAGAGAGGGCTCTCTAATTCTGTGGTATCTACCATGATCAATGCCAGGAAGCCGGTATCCAGGCAGATCTATTATAGGATCTGGAAGGCGTACATTACGTGGTGTGAGGCCAAGAAATGGCATCCACGTAAGTACGTGATAGGTAGGATTTTGGACTTCCTACAGTGGGCTGTAGATAGGAAGCTGGCCTTGAGTACTATCAAGGGTCAGATTTCGGCCTTGTCAATATTTTTTCAAAGGCCCTTGGCTTCGCATTCACTAGTCAAAGCTTTCATACAAGGAGTGATGCGTATTAGCCCTCCGGTTAGTATTCCCATATGTCCATGGGACTTAAACCTGGTTCTGTCGGTTCTACAGAAACAACCGTTTGAACCATTGCAACACATTTCCTTGGTTCTTCTCACCAGGAAATTGATTTTCTTAGTAGCCATTTGTTCGGCTAAAAGAGTATCGGAATTAGCCGCCTTGTCCTGTAAGGAGCCATATCTGGTTGTCCATAAGGACAGAGTAGTATTACGTCCTCATCCAGCCTTCCTTCCTAAGGTGGTATCGAGGTTTCATTTGAACCAAGATGTGGTTCTTCCTTCTTTTTTCTCCAAACCTAGCTCGGTAGAGGAAAAGTTATTACATTCTTTGGATGTAGTAAGAGCAGTTAAAGCTTATCTAAAAGCCACTGCTCAGATTCGCAGAACGGATACTTTGTTTATTCTGCCGGAAGGCCCTAGAAAGGGTCAGGCAGCATCAAAATCTACTTTAGCCAAGTGGATTCGACAGGTCATAATACAAGCCTATGGCTTGAGAAAGAGACCGCCTCCATTCAAAGTTAGGGCGCACTCCACAAGAGCAGTTGGAACTTCATGGGCAGTGCATCACCAGGCCTCCCTGGCTCAAGTATGTAAGGCTGCAACATGGTCTTCGGTACACACGTTTACTAGATTCTACCAGGTAGACGTTAGAAGTCAGGAGGATGTCGCCTTTGGGCGCAGTGTGTTGCAGGCCGCAAAAGATCCTCATGCCTGATGGCGCCCAGCTTATGTATCCCTCCCCTCATTTGGCATTGCTTTGGGACGTCCCATTAGTAATGACTAAGTCGCTCTGTGTCCCGTGATGTACGAAAAAGAAAAAGGGATTTTTATAACAGCTTACCTGTAAAATCCTTTTCTTGGAGTACATCACGGGACACAGAGCTCCCACCCCTCTTTTTGGGACACTTATTGCTTTGCTACAAAACTGAGGTGCTCCCGGATGGGAGGGGCTTATATAGGGGAGGGTACTTCCGGTTTGGAAGTTGCCAGTGCCAGCACCTGAAGGTAAACTATATAACCCATTAGTAATGACTAAGTCGCTCTGTGTCCCGTGATGTACTCCAAGAAAAGGATTTTACAGGTAAGCTGTTATAAAAATCCCTTTTTTTCAGATCCTCAGAGAGTTCTTTGCCATGAGGTGCCATGTTGAACTTCCAGTGACCAGTATGAGAGAGTGAGAGCGATAATACCAAATGTAACAAACCTGCTCCCCATTCACACCTGAGACCTTGTAACACTAACGAGTCACATGACACCGGGGAGGGAAAATGGCTAATTGGGCCCAATTTGGACATTTTTACTTAGGGGTGTACTCACTTTTGTTGCCAGCCGTTTAGACATTAATGGCTGTGTGTTGAGTTATTTTGAGGGGACAGGAAATTTACACTGTTATAGAAGCTGTACACTCACTTATTTACATTGTAGCAAAGTGTAATTTCTTCAATGTTGTCACATGAAAAGATAGAATAAAATATTTACAAAAATGTGAGGGGTGTACTCACTTTTGTGAGATACTGTATATGTGCCCAGCTTAAATTTCATGAATCAGGTTTACAGCCACTTTAATGTGATGTCTAAGTTTGACAGAATATGCTTGATATTTTTAAGACTCCATGTACTACATGATTTGGTGTTTATGTATGTTTTCTTTTTTTAGTAGGCCGTTTCTTTGCTACTAAGCTAAGGAGGTCCTGAGGAAGCATGTTGCAAAACGCGTTGACCCGCTGGATCACACAGCAAGGATAATTGGTGGCAATTCATTAATATGGCCAACATTGCAATGGAGAATTATTCTCAATTTTTTTAAAACAGGTTTATTGTGATTTTGTTATAAAAATACATACTTTTTAAAATACGTTTGTGACTGTCTCTCTCTGGTACCAGTAAAGTCTGCAATACATTACGTTTTTTGCTAGATGGGAATATATGGATGTGGTACCTTCCAGCTAGGAGATTATTTTCTATATTTGCATTTGTTTAAATTGACAGGACTATTCTGTGTACCACATGAGCACATACTTGTCATGGATATGCATTAATGTCTGTCTGCCATCTTACCTTCCTCCTCATGTGTTCATCTAGAGACCAGACCTCCTTCACCTGGCTTCCTTTATAATCTCCTCCCAGCCTGACTCCACCCCAGGCCCTATCACTGAACACTATATTAACCTGTGCACTGCAAGCCTGCTTTGCTGATCAACGTGTTTGTTAGGCATTGTGTGTTTGGGTTCCTGCCTGCCGTGTGCTACGTCTGTCTCTCTGTTACGTTATTGGCTTGTCCCCGACCATCCCTGTCTGCTCGTGACCCTTGACCTTCGGCTCGTTCTTCGTTATCCTTGTCTGCTTGTGGCCCCTGACCTTCGGCTTGTTATTCGGTTCTCTCTATCGTGTGCTGCTGCTTCCCCTTATCCTACGGGGCGTGAGCTAGGAAACTCCAGGGGCCGCGACCTGGTCCCAGCCTGCAGCGTAACATCCTCACCACTAGAGGCCCTGGAGAAGACCAGCTGGGTCTTAGACTCCGCGCCCTGGGGAATCTTGGCTCTCGCTTCCGTTGGGATCCCGGTTGTGCTCCTCTGGTCCCGCTTTCCACAACCACCCAGTTTCCTATCCACAGAAGCCAGCCATAGGGTTCACTACCTCGCGGTGCACTCCTGTCCCCCTACGGTGTGCATCTGTCACCTGGCCACAGGTGACCCTGACAGTTTGATCAGCCATGAACCCGGCTGACATCCCGCTTCCCGCGGATGATCCATTGCAGGGCATAGTTCGCAGACTTGAGACCCAGGAATCAAATCAGACCCAGGTGATGCGATTCCTCCAGGATCTGGCTTCTCGATTCGAGCAGCTTCAGGTCTCCTTGGGAACCCCGAATCCGCAACCCCAAGTACAACCAGCGGCTGTACCTATCGCACCAGTCGCAGCCTCACACTCACTAAGATTGCCAGCTCCGTTCCGTTTCTCTGGGGACTCCAAGGCCTGCAGGGGGTTTCTCAGCCAATGCACTATTCATTTTGAGCTTCAGCCTCAAAGCTTCCTATCTGACCGGGCTAAGGTAGCCTATATCATTTCCCTCCTCTCCGGTGAAGCTTTGGCCTGGGCTGCCCCCCTGTGGGAGAGGAACGATCCGGTGGTTTCCAGTCTGTCCGAATTCTTGAAGCTCTTTCGTAATATCTTCGAAGAGCCGGCTCGGGCTTCTTCAGCGGCTAGTGCTGTCTTACGTCTTCGCCAAGAATCTAGTTCAGTGGGGCAATATGCTCTTCAGTTCCGTATCCACACAGCTGAATTGAGCTGGAATAATGAGGCCCTGGTCGCTACCTTTTTACATGGCCTCTCTGACCGAGTGAAAGACGAATTAGCGGGAAGAGCCATTCCCGTCGGTCTGGACGATGTAATTTCATTATGCAACCAGATCGACATTCGTTTTCAAGAGAGGTCCTTAGAAAAAAGACGCCAGCACTCTCTGGGTCCTAGCCAGTCTGAGCTCCCCTCCCTTCATTCCGTGGAGCATCCTCTTCCTGCTGAAGAACCTATGCAGCTGGGCCGGACCAGACTAACCCCCGAAGAACGTGCTAGGCGCAGAACTCTGGGCTTGTGCCTCTATTGTGGGGGCAAGGGTCATTTTCGTGACTCCTGCTCGCTTCGTCCGGGAAACGCTCGGGTCTAATACATTTGGAAGGTGGAGTATTGGACCCAGAAACATCACCTTCTCGCCTGCTCTTGCCGGTGTCCCTTCATGTAGGCACTTCTCCTCAGTCAACCCTTGCATACCTGGATTCCGGGGCTGCCGGCAATTTCATGGATTGGAGAACTGCTTCTTCTATGAAGCTTACCCTTTCACCTCTCACTACCCCATTGGTAGTCTCGGCAATTGATGGCACTGTTCTCCCAGGGGGCCCTATTCGCTTCCAGACGCTACCCATTAGGATGTCGGTAGGGATTCTCCACCAGGAGTGGATATCCTTTCTTATTCTACCCAAGGCCTCTACCCCAGTTGTATTGGGCCTCCCTTGGCTACAGCTCCACTCTCCACATGTGGACTGGGTCTCTGGGCAGATCCTGGCCTGGGGTCCCTCATGTTTCTCGTCGTGTCTTCTCAAGGTGACCCCCAAGGAGAGTCTTCCGGTTGCTGCCACTTCTGTTTCTTCTGATCTTCCCGCCGCATACAGCGATTACCGGGATGTGTTCTGTAAAAAATCAGCTGAGGTGCTTCCTCCCCACAGGTCTTTTGACTGTGCTATTGATCTTGTCCCCGGAGCAACTCTACCCAGGGGGTCGTACCTACCCTCTGTCCATCCCAGAGACCCAGGCCATGTCGGAGTATGTAGCAGAGAATCTGGAGAGAGGGTTCATCCGGAAATCCTCATCGCCTGCAGGGGCAGGGTTCTTTTTTGTTGCCAAAAAGGATGGTACCTTAAGACCCTGCATCGATTATCGGGGTTTAAATGCGGTTACTATTAAAAATCGATACCCCTTACCCTTAATATCTGAGCTATTCGATAGGTTGAAGGGTGCCTCCATTTTCACCAAGTTGGATCTCAGAGGCGCGTACAATCTCATTCGAATACGGGAGGGTGACGAATGGAAGACTGCATTTAACACTAGAGACGGGCATTACGAATATCTGGTGATGCCTTTTGGTCTGTGTAATGCTCCAGCCGTGTTTCAAAACTTTGTCAATGAAATCTTCAGAGATCTGCTGTACCAGTTTGTTGTCATCTATCTGGATGACATTCTGATCTTTTCTGAAAATCTGCTCGTCCACAGAAACCATGTCCGCACTGTACTTCAACGTCTTAGAGAGAACAATCTCTATGCCAAGCTGGAGAAATGTTCCTTTGAATGTTCTGAGGTCCTGTTTTTGGGGTGCTTTGTCTCATGTTCGGGGCTTCGTATGGACCCTGGGAAGGTCTTGGCTATCACCAACTGGCCTCTTCCTGCTAGCCTCAAGGCCACACAGCGCTTTCTTGGCTTCACTAATTATTATAGGCAGTTCATAAGGAATTACTCTTCCATTGCCGCGCCTATTATCGCTTTGACCAAGAAGGGTGTGAATGCCAGAGACTGGCCTCCCGAAGCTGTCTCTGCATTTCACAACCTGAAACAGGCCTTTGTTTCTGGCCCCCTCTTGAGGAGACCAAATCCTGGGAATGCATTTTTTATTGAAGTGGACGCTTCCTCAATGGGGGTGGGAGCTGTGCTTCTTCAAATCTTTGAGAAGAGACGCCAACCATGTGCGTTCTTCTCCAAAAAATTTTCTCAGGCAGAGAGGAATTATGCCATCGGTGATCGGGAACTTCTCGCAATTAAATTGGCGTTAGAGGAGTGGCGTCATCTCTTGGAGGGTTCCCCTCACTCCATAACGATCTTTACCGATCACAAGAATTTACAGTATCTACAGAATGCTAAACGTCTGAATCCTAGACAGGCCAGGTGGAGTCTCTTCTTTGCCCGTTTTAATTTCACGATTACCTACAAACCTGGTTCCTGCAACGGTCGGGCTGATGCGCTCTCTAGGTCATTTGACACTTTGGACGAGGAGTCCGCCCCTGAACCTGAGCCGATCATTCCCACCTCATGCATTGTTGCCCACTCTACCACCCTGAAGTCTAAAATTCCGCCTGGTAAGACCTTTGTCCCCACTGGGCTAAGAGCTAAGATCCTTCGTTGGGGACATGATTCCAAGGTGGCAGGGCATTCTGGATTCCTCCGATCCTTCCTACTCATCAGTCGTCACTACTGGTGGCCTAATCTCCGCTCCGACGTCAAAGACTACGTTAAAGCTTGTCATGTCTGTGCTCAGTCCAAATCCTCCACACAAGCTCCTGCTGGTCTCCTCATGCCCTTGCCTATTCCTAAGGAACCCTGGGCCCATATTGCCATGGATTTTATCACCGATCTCCCACTGTCTGAGAATAATACAGTCATTTGGGTGGTAATCGATCGATTCTCCAAGATGGCTCATTTTGTTCCTCTTCCTGGTCTTCCTTCTGCCCCTGCCTTGGTTCCCATTTTCATTCGAGAAATTCTCCGCCTACATGGGGTCCCTTCTCATATTGTTTCCGACAGGGGAGTCCAATTCACGTCTCGTTTTTGGAGAGCCTTTTGCAAATCCCTCAATATTGTCTTGGATTTTTCTTCTTCTTACCATCCCCAATCCAATGGACAGACTGAGAGGGTTAATCAGGAGTTAGAGGTCTTTCTTCGCACCTTTGTGTCTTCTCACCATGACGATTGGTCCTCTCTACTCCCGTGGGCAGAATTCTCCCATAACAATCATGTGAATACCAGTTCGCAGAAGACACCCTTTTTCACAGTTTATGGAAAACACCCTCAACTTCCTCTTCCTATGATCTGTTCTCCAGACATTCCAGCTTTGGCTTCGGTTCAGGAGTCTCTCAATTCCGTTTGGGGTCACGTTCATGATTCCCTCCGGGCAGCTGCTGAAAAATTCAAAGGCTTTGCCGACCGCCGCAGGCGTAAACCGCCTTCTCTTCAGCCAGGGGACAAAGTCTGGCTCTCTACCAGGAACATCAAGCTCCGAGTTCCTTCTCTGAAGTTTGCTCCACGATTCATCGGTCCATACACGGTAACTGCTAAACTGAATCCGGTTTGTTTCAAACTCCAGATTCCTAAGAGCCTTAAAATCACTAACTCCTTTCATGTTGCTCTTCTAAAGCCTTTAGTCCTCAATAAATTCTCTCGTCCTCTTCCTACCGTGGCGCCTGTCTCTGAGGATAATCAGGAGTACGAGATCAGTCAAATTCTGGACTCCCGACTCTGTAAAGGCGTTCTTCAGTACCTCGTTCATTGGAAAGGGTTTGGTCCTGAGGAGAGGTCTTGGATCACTGCATCTGAGGTCTTTGCACCTCGTCTGTTAAAGGAGTTTCATCTGAAGTTTCCCTCTAAACCTGGGCCCAGGCGGGGAAGGGGGAGGCCTCGTAAGAGGGAGGGTACTGTCATGGATATGCATTAATGTCTGTCTGCCATCTTACCTTCCTCCTCATGTGTTCATCTAGAGACCAGACCTCCTTCACCTGGCTTCCTTTATAATCTCCTCCCAGCCTGACTCCACCCCAGGCCCTATCACTGAACACTATATTAACCTGTGCACTGCAAGCCTGCTTTGCTGATCAACGTGTTTGTTAGGCATTGTGTGTTTGGGTTCCTGCCTGCCGTGTGCTACGTCTGTCTCTCTGTTACGTTATTGGCTTGTCCCCGACCATCCCTGTCTGCTCGTGACCCTTGACCTTCGGCTCGTTCTTCGTTATCCTTGTCTGCTTGTGGCCCCTGACCTTCGGCTTGTTATTCGGTTCTCTCTATCGTGTGCTGCTGCTTCCCCTTATCCTACGGGGCGTGAGCTAGGAAACTCCAGGGGCCGCGACCTGGTCCCAGCCTGCAGCGTAACATCCTCACCACTAGAGGCCCTGGAGAAGACCAGCTGGGTCTTAGACTCCGCGCCCTGGGGAATCTTGGCTCTCGCTTCCGTTGGGATCCCGGTTGTGCTCCTCTGGTCCCGCTTTCCACAACCACCCAGTTTCCTATCCACAGAAGCCAGCCATAGGGTTCACTACCTCGCGGTGCACTCCTGTCCCCCTACGGTGTGCATCTGTCACCTGGCCACAGGTGACCCTGACAATACTGTAGCCAGTCTGTGGGAGCCAGAATTATTGTTGGTCGGTAGGGGATTAAATACTTATTTTACTCACTGAACTGCAACTCAATTTATAACATTTGTATCATATGTTTTTTCTGGATTTTTGGATGATATTCTGTCTCTATGATTTAAAATACACATATGATAATTATAGACCCTTCATTTTGTGGGCAAACCTACAAAATCTGCAGGGGATCAAATGATTATTTTCGCCACTGTAAGTACCTGCTCTCTACAATGGTATTGCACAGAGCATCCCCGAACCTCCACTTTTGGGGTCCCCTGCCAGCATTCTTGGCTCCTCCTCTTCTTAGTGTGCACCATAAGAAGCTGCTTCCTATGGGGCCAACATGCAGGCTTGAGCCTAAGCTGGACTGTGTGCGTCTATTGACACACACAGTGCTGCTCAGCCTCAGGCACAGCGCTAGATCGACATAGGTAAGTATAAAGGAGGTGAGGGGGGCTATACAATTACTGGAATATTTTTTACCTTAATTCAGAGAATACATTTAGGTAAAAAATTGGGGCAGTTGCCATTTTTGTTTAGGTTTTCATAATTTTTTGTGCCCCTGTTTGGGAGATTCACCCTCTGCATGTGAGTAAAAACAAAATACATTTCCACATTGTGGGATGTCCACAGAACAGGAATAAAGAGAAAATTTTCCAATGGGGACACTAGTTCCAGTGACCCAGAGATTTCCCCATAGTTTCTGTTTTAGCTCTAGGACAGGAAGTAAAGGGAAATCTCTCCAATGGGACACAGATGGCAGTAAAACTGTCAGGATTTATAACCCTGCCTTACTCTGTCCAGTGAAAAAAAAAGCCTCAGCCTGTGACTGGACAGTAAAGGCCCAGCAGCCCAGTTATGTGTTTTTTTTTCCCCCTCCTCTGAGTGTGCTCCTCTATTTTTCCCTCTGTGTAGAACTTTGATTATGTTGGGGTATATTATTATTTTACATTTTTTTGTTTTTCCCTTTGGGGTTATTATAAATTGATTATATTGAATATTATGTGATGTTCTGTTTATTGTATTAATCTTCAGCTATAATATGCTGCTATGAAGACAGGAAAGTGGATCCTGAGGAAGCTCTTTATAAGCGAAACATGTCGATCCACCATGATTTAAAGCCTTTACATGATATCCCTTACTGGCTGTAGCTGTTGGATATGGCTTTTATTGTATATGTGTTTTAATGTATGAATTAAATTGTATTTTTTTATATATTATTTGTTGTATTGACACCCCCTTTTTCTTCATGGCGTTTCCCTTTGGGTACCCTGGGAATTAATTCTGTTGTAATGTTCTTGTATTAAGGAATGGTGCCGTGTTGTGACATTGAGGTGGTTCACCTATTAAAAACTGTGCACTCTCCTCTTCTAAAAATGTTCCTTGCAAACTCCCATGCATTTCAGCACAGCTGATTAGCTTGTATTGTTCCCTCTCACAGTCTGACAGCTGATTAGCTTGTATTGTTCCCTCTCACAGTCTGAAATTAGCTTTTCAGGGGATTACCATAAGCTGACACCAAGTAAAAATCCTATACTAGATGCATTTTAATATGTATTTGCTGTAATTTTTTCATGAGCTTTTAACTGCATTCATTAAAAAGTATTTTTATATTTGTTTAATGTTTTGTTTTCAGGCTCTTTCTTCAAGAGGTGGCACTACAAATACTCTGTTTATATTATTTATGAAGCAATTAAAACTTTAACAAGCCATAGGGGTCCTCTTTTCTCAGGAGTTCAGTTTTCACATTATATGACTTACAGACTCAAATAATGGTGACCAAGATGCTCTCTGCAACATGTATTCCATGCCTGTAGAAGCTGACAACTGGAACACAATTATGTATGACAATCGTTTAATTCTAGAAACCAAGCCAGGATCACAGATCAAAGAATCCTCTGAACTTGAACCAACAAATGAACTCTTTTTACACAGAGAATTATTGTTTCTAGAATCCTTACAATATAAATGACCACAATCACTTAGCTGGGCACTTAAAACCGTTACAGAAAACCTGTGAGTTTATTCCCGGTTATCTCACTGTGCAGATTTCCTGAAACATCTGTTCTTGGCACATGTCACAACCCAAAGGCTTAAGACACATCTTGCACACTGTGAGAGACCATAGAGTAAAATTGACATGAACCTTAATGTCATTTTCAACAAAACCTTTAAAATGCCATACTTTATTCTGAATGTAGCTATGTTCCTGGACCCAAAAATGAGGGGGGTATCTATCCCTGTAATACAATACAGAAAACCCACAGGGTCTTTGGGGTCTCTATGTCTGCATATTTCAGCATCATCCAACATGTATTGGGTCTATCTCTATTGTATTGCTATACTGGCACTACTGTGTGATTTTGTATTTTAATACTTTTGTTAAAGCGGAAGTAAACCCATCGATTTAACAGTTTCAAAAAGCAGTTACATTCCCGGCATGCCGGGAATGCCAACTATCACATTGGTTGTGCTCTCAAACCATCCAATGGCTGGTGTCATAACTGATCACATGTGCAGCATCATGGCAGTTGAAGATTAAACAGAGGCCAAGATGGCAGCTTCCTTGCCTGAAAAAGATAGGAGGGTTTACTTCCACTTTAAATGTTTTTCCTCTTTTGAGGTTTTTTAATATTGCTTGAATGCATTTTGTAATTTTTTACTTTCATTATCTACTTTGTTTCACTATTCCTTGGGTATTGTATAGTGCCAAACCCTCTGGCATCCCTCTGTGGGTTTTCTGTATTGTCTTACTTTATTCTGCTCTGGGTTTACCATCTATTTCTGAGCTTTTATAGTTATTAAGGAGGAAGCCTCCACAGTTGCCCCATGAAAAGTTCTTCAGAAATTCCCAGTGTCAGGAATAGGGATGGGCGAATGGTTTGACCCGAGCATGAGTTAGGGCTGAACATTTGCCTGTTCGGCCCTTCGCCGAATATAAATATTTGCAGGGTGTGCGCCCCGACGAATACCCCGCAATGCACTAAGAGCTGCACAGTGCATTCTGCACCCTGATTGGATAAAGCTTTGCTCAATCAGGGTGCAGTGTAAGCTGGCCGCGGCATCCTTAACAACCGACGAGTCATCAGCTGTCAATGGATTTCCCTGCTGACGGCTGAATTAAAAAAAAGTGCCTGTTAAAAAACAAAGAAACAAATGACGTGGGGTCCTCCACCCCCAGTCCAAACCAGGCCCTTATCCGGGCATGCAGCCCAGCAGGTCAGGAAAGGGAGGGGACAAGCACCCCACTCCTGAACCATACCAGGCCACATAACCTCAACAAGGGGATGGGTGCTTTGGGGCGGGCGGTGCACTAATACGACTACAATCACCTCAAGCATGATGGAAGATACTGCATATAGCCGCATGAAGAAGCAGTTAACCAACCTGATCACGACGGAAACACAGATCAACAGTGACATCTTCTTTCTCTCAAGTTCCAAAAAGAAGAATCTCATACCACAAGGCCTCCGGATTAAAAATCCTTGTGCAAATACACTGAATTCTCCTTATGCAGAAGGACTTTGCAGACGTACCAGCGAAAGTTTAGAGAACAACCTTATTCACAAACTGTATGGTAAATGGAAAACAATCGGAAAAACAAAAGCAGTTAGTGTTTGAAACTTTAACATCATTGGACCCTACAAGCATCAACCAAATTAGGAGCAAAACAAAACTCCAGAAGCTACACCAAGAACAGACCTTTTGGATACAAGCTAAACAACATAAAACAAACACAACATCTATGACTCCTGCTATCAGCGACTTGGAATTCGATCCAGAATCCCAAGGTATTTCTTTGTGTAAATGCTGACCGACTGAAAATGTGGATGTAACGCCGAGCGCTCCGGGTGTCCCATCCATCCCGGAGCGCCCGCGGCTTCTGTCCCCCTGCAGTGCTCCGGTCGGCTCCTCTGACCGTGAGCGCTGCTCTGATGCTGGCGGGGATGCGATCCATGCGGCGGCACCTGTCCGCCCGCGGATCGCATCCCATCCTGCTCACCGGCCTCCTCCTCCTGCTTCGTCCCGGCGCGCGCGGTCCCGCTGCTCTCTAGGGCGCGCGCGCGCCGTTCTTCTTAAATTTAAAGGGCCAGTGCACCATTGATTGGTGCCTGGTCCAATTACTGTGTCACACCCAAAACACTTAAAAACCCACTACCCCTTCCTGTCCTTGCCGGATCTTGTTGCCTTACTGCCCTGAAAAAGCGTTTTGTAGTTGTCTTGCCAGTGTATCTGATCTTCTGCCGTTGCCCCTGACTACGAACCATTGCCGCCTGCCCTGACCTTCCGCTACGTCTGACCTTGCCTCTGCCTAGTCCCTGTGTACCGTGCCTATCTCAGCTGCCAGAGAAGTCGAGCCGCTACTGGGGGACACGACCTGGTTGCTACCGCCGCAGCAAGTCCATCCCGCCTTGCGGCGGGCTCTGGTGAAAACCGGTCCTCCAGTGCGACCCGTGCCTTCGCCTCTCTGGCACAGAGGATCCACCTCCTGTGTCCTCACTAGCCACCAGTCCGGGCCCTGACAGTAGATCTGGCCATGGATCCCGCTGAGGTACCGCTGCCAGATCTCGCTGACCTCACTACCGTGGTTGCCCAGCAGTCGCAACAGATCGTCCAACAAGGACAGCAGCTGTCACAGTTGACCGCCATGGTCCAGCAGCTTCTGCCGCCGCAGCCTCCAGCATCTTCCCCTCTCCGAGCTGCCGCTACTACCTCGAGAATTCGCCTGTCTCTTCCGGAAAAATTTGACGGGGATTCTAGGATGTGCCGGGGATTCTTGTCCCAATGTTCCCTGCATCTTGAGATGATGTCTGACCAGTTTTCCACAGAACGGTCTAAAGTGGCATTCGTGGTCTCTCTGTTGTCTGGAAAGGCCTTGGCCTGGGCCACGCCACTCTGGGACCGCAACGACCCTGCTACAGCCACCGTTCAGTCCTTCTTTGCTGAGGTTCGCAGCAATTTTGAGGAACCAGCCCGAGCCTCATCCGCTGAAACCGCCCTGCTTAACCTTGTCCAAGGAAACTCCTCTGTGGGCGAATATGCCATACAGTTCCGCACACTGGCCTCAGAGTTAGCCTGGAATGATGAGGCTCTCTGCGCGACCTTCAAGAAGGGTTTATCCGGCCACATCAAGGATTGTCTGGCCGCACGAGAGATACCCTCTTCCTTGACGGAACTCATCCATTTAGCTACCCGCATCGATATGCGTTACGTCGAAAGACGCCAAGAGCTTCGCCAGGAGAAAGATCTCATTCGCACCAGGCGTTATCCGCGCCTGGCTCCTCTCTCTCTGAATCCAATGCATCCTGTTACCGTGCCTCCCGCCGAGGAGGCCATGCAAGTGGACCGGTCTCGCCTGACCCTACAAGAGAGGTCTCGCCGTAGGAACGAGAACTTATGCCTTTATTGTGCGAGCTCTGATCACTTCCTAAAAGACTGTCCTATTCGTCCTCCGCGTCAGGGAAACGCCCGCACCTAGTGAACGTGGGAGAGGCGTTACTAGGTGTGAATTCTTCCTCTCCACGTCTGACTATTCCTGTGCGGATTTCTCCTTCTGCTGGCTCCCTCTTCCCTGCGGTGGCCTTCCTGGACTCTGGTTCTGCAGGAAACTTTATTGAAGCCTCTTTCATCAACAGGTTCAACATTCCTGTTACCAGTCTCATCAAACCCTTCTTAATTTCCTCTGTAAATGGAGAGAATTTGGATTGTACCGTGCGTTACCGCACCGAACCCCTGCTCATGTCCGTTGGTGTTCTTCACCAAGAAAAGATTGAATTCTTTGTTTTGCCGAACTGTACTTCTGACATCCTTCTTGGCCTACCCTGGCTCCAGCGTCACACTCCTACCCTCGACTGGACCACTGGGGACATCAAATCCTGGGGTGACTCCTGTCACAAGCATTGCCTTAAGTCTGTACCGACCTGTCAAGTCCCCATCGCTACTCCTTTGCCTGGCCTTCCAAAGGCCTATCAGGACTTTTCTGATGTCTTTTGCAAAAAACAGGCGGAGGTCTTACCACCACATAGACCCTACGACTGCCCCATTGACTTGCTCCCAGGTACTACACCACCCCGTGGCAGAATTTACCCTCTCTCCTCTCCTGAAACCAAGGCCATGACTGAATACATTCAGGAGAACCTCAAGAGAGGTTTTATTAGGAAATCATCTTCTCCAGCCGGAGCGGGGTTCTTCTTCGTGGTCAAGAAGGACGGATCTCTACGCCCTTGCATAGACTATCGTGGTCTCAATAAAATCACTATTAAAAACCGCTACCCTCTGCCTCTCATCTCGGAGCTCTTTGACCGTCTGCGCGGAGCAAATGTTTTTTCTAAATTGGACCTCAGGGGCGCTTATAACCTCATCAGAATCCATAAAGGAGATGAATGGAAAACCGCATTTAACACCAGAGATGGTCACTTTGAATATCTCGTCATGCCGTTCGGACTTTGCAACGCCCCTGCAGTCTTTCAAGATTTTGTCAACGAAATCTTCCGGGACCTACTGTATACCTATGTGGTTGTCTATCTTGACGACATCCTAATCTTCTCTGCCAACCTTAAGGAACATCGGCTCCATGTCCGTCAAGTGCTACAGCGCCTCCGCGTAAATCATCTTTACGCTAAATTTGAAAAATGCCTTTTTGAGCACAGCAGTCTTCCTTTCCTAGGTTATCTGGTCTCTGGACAAGGTCTTCAAATGGACCCTGACAAACTCTCCGCAGTCTTGGGTTGGCCACGCCCCTCTGGACTTCGTGCTATCCAACGCTTCCTTGGTTTCGCCAACTACTATCGTCAGTTCATACCCCACTTCTCCACCATCGTTGCTCCTATAGGGGCACTGACCAAAAAAGATGCGAATCCTAGGTCCTGGCCGCCTCAAGCGGAGGAAGCCTTTACTCGCCTTAAGACCGCCTTCTTCTCTGCACCTGTCCTGTCTCGGCCAGATCCTCTTAAGCCGTTCTTCCTTGAAGTTGACGCCTCCTCAGTAGGAGCCGGAGCTGTGCTTCTTCAAAAAAACGCTAAAGGGAAAAACGTCACTTGTGGTTTTTTCTCTAAAACTTTCTCCCCTCCGGAAAAAAACTATTCCATAGGTGACCGTGAACTGTTGGCCATCAAGTTGGCATTAGAAGAGTGGAGACATCTCCTGGAAGGATCCCTTCACCCTATCTCCATCTACACTGACCATAAGAATTTGTCCTACCTTCAGTCCGCTCAGCGCCTAAATCCTCGCCAGGCCAGGTGGTCATTGTTCTTTGCCTGCTTCAACTTCCAGATCCATTTTCGGCCCGCAGACAAAAATGTCAGGGCTGATGCCTTGTCCCGTTTCTCCGATACCTCTGAAACCGAGACTCCTCCTCAACACATCATACCCCCTGAGTGTCTGATTTCCTCTGCTCTCGCTTCTCTCGTGCCAATTCCTCCAGGAAAGACTTTCGTTCCTCCACGCCTTCGGCTTCAGATACTCAAGTGGGGCCATTCCTCCCATCTAGCCGGTCACGCTGGGATCAAAAAATCCATACAATTGATTGCCAGACACTATTGGTGGCCTACCCAGGAGAAAGATGTGACTGACTTTGTACGGGCCTACACTATCTGTGCACGTGACAAGACCCCTCGCCAGAAGCCTGCAGGTCTTCTCCTTCCCCTACCTGTGCCTGAACAACCATGGTCCCACATCGCCATGGATTTCATCACGGACCTCCCTTTGTCTCGTAGTAACACTGTCATCTGGGTGGTCGTTGACCGCTTTTCTAAAATGGCTCATTTTGTCCCGCTGCCTGGTCTGCCTACGGCACCTCAGTTGGCGAAGCATTTTTTTCTTCAAATTTTCCGCCTCCATGGGCTGCCCTCACATATCGTCTCGGATAGAGGCGTTCAATTCATCTCAAAATTTTGGAGAGCTCTCTGTACTCAACTAAAGATTAAGTTGAATTTTTCTTCCGCTTATCACCCGCAGTCCAATGGACAGGTGGAGAGAGTTAACCAGGTCCTTGGCGACTACCTACGACATTTTGTCTCCGCCCGTCAAGACGATTGGGTCGACCTATTGCCCTGGGCAGAATTCTCATACAATTTTAAGAACTCTGAATCTTCCTCCAAGTCGCCTTTCTTTGTGGTCTACGGCCATCACCCATTGCCCCCCCTCCCCATTCCCACGTCTTCTGGAGTTCCGGCCGTGGATGAATTAACTCAGGACTTTGCCTCTATCTGGAAAGAGACTCAAAAGTCGCTCTCACTGGCCTCTGCCCGCATGAAGAGACATGCAGATAAAAAAAGAAGAATCCCTCCTGTCTATGCCCCTGGTGACAAAGTGTGGCTCTCCTCCAAATATGTTCGGTTTCGGGTACCTAGCTACAAGCTGGGCCCTCGTTACCTCGGGCCATTTAAAATCAAAAACCAAATCAATTCTGTTTCTTACAAGCTCCACCTTCCTCCTTCTCTTCATATTCCCAACTCTTTTCATGTGTCTCTTCTTAAACCCCTCATTCTTAACCGATTTTCCCCTAAGGTCACTGCTCCCGCTCCTGTCTCTGGTTCTTCTGATGTCTTCTCGGTGAAAGAGATCCTCGCCTCCAAGGTCATCCGAGGTAAAAAATGTTTTTTAGTTGATTGGGAGAACTGTGGTCCTGAGGAAAGGTCCTGGGAACCTGAGGCCAACATTTTAGATAAAGAGCTCATCCGTAGATTCTTGGGTTCCAAGAAGAGGGGGAGACCTAAGGGGGGGGGGTACTGCAACGCCGAGCGCTCCGGGTGTCCCATCCATCCCGGAGCGCCCGCGGCGTCTGTCCCCCTGCAGCGCTCCGGTCGGCTCCTCTGACCGTGAGCGCTGCTCTGATGCTGGCGGGGATGCGATCCATGCGGCGGCACCTGTCCGCCCGTGGATCGCATCCCATCCTGCTCACCGGCCTCCTCCTCCTGCTTCGTCCCGGCGCGCGCGGTCCCGCTGCTCTCTAGGGCGCGCGCGCGCCGGTCTTCTTAAATTTAAAGGGCCAGTGCACCATTGATTGGTGCCTGGTCCAATTACTGTGTCACACCCAAAACACTTCAAAACCCACTCCCCCTTCCTGTCCTTGCCGGATCTTGTTGCCTTACTGCCCTAAGAAAGCGTTTTGTAGTTGTCTTGCCAGTGTATCTGATCTTCTGCCGTTGCCCCTGACTACGAACCATTGCCGCCTGCCCTGACCTTCCGCTACGTCTGACCTTGCCTCTGCCTAGTCCCTGTGTACCGTGCCTATCTCAGCTGCCAGAGAAGTCGAGCCGCTACTGGGGGACACGACCTGGTTGCTACCGCCGCAGCAAGTCCATCCCGCCTTGCGGCGGGCTCTGGTGAAAACCGGTAGCTGTTTAGAACCGGTCCTCCAGTGCGACCCGTGCCTTCGCCTCTCTGGCACAGAGGATCCACCTCCTGTGTCCTCACTAGCCACCAGTCCGGGCCCTGACAGTGGATATAACAAAGGAACTTGGAATCATCAATTTGTCAAATCATAAACTTTCCGCACCAGAAATAACAGTCCTCTCCAAAGGCCTCACATTCTGCCCAACCACCAAATTGGATAATTTACAGGTATAGTCAGATATTGGAGGAATTCTTCAGGAAAGTAAGGCTCAAAAAATATTTTCACAGTAATGAAAGGAATCCTATGACAATTGCAGGTGACAGAAAAAGAGCAGCATCTTCACACCTCCACAAGGATGCAACCCCAAACTGGACACCTATATTGACAGCTTCAGACTGCGAGTAACATCCCCGATATCCACCCAGCAAAAGAAAATATTATACAACCTTTCACCACTGGAGTGAAGAGCTGTACATGATATGCTCCATAATCAGGCCATAACCATCAAACCAGCAGATAAAAGGCGAGCAGTCGTGATGGATACAGACAAATGTATAAAAGAAGGCCAGAGGCAGCTGAAAAATACCGGTACTACTTACTATAGAAAATTGGATTATGATCCGACCCAGAATTTTACTAAGCAATTAAAAGGTCTCAATAAAACAATACCAACCCACCTACATTCAGAACCAGGCAGACCCATCATAACAGGTATAAATACACTTACCAAACATATCTGAGGCCTTGTAGAAAATATGTTAAAACTGTTAGTCATGAATATTGTGAGTTTCCTGCAAGACACAACTGGTTTTCTGAACAAGCTCAACAATATACAACAATTACCACCAAATACACTTCTAGTCAATATGGATGTAGAGTCTCTGTACAGTAACATCCCTCACAAGGATGAGTTGACTGCATGTCACAGATTCTTATCATCCTCACCAAACCACAAATTCACTGCTGAGGATGTTACACAGCTCATGGAATTCATTCTTACACACAACTACTTCACTTTCAACAATGACATCTATCTCCAGTATATAGGTACTGCTATGGGAATTGAAATGGCACCCCAATATGCAAACTTATTCATGGATGACCTGGAGGACAAATTCCTGAACAGCAAACAACACAAGCCATACAGATATTATCGCTATATCGATGATGTCTTCATCATATGGACAGAAGGTGAAGAAAATATAAAAGTTTTACTCATTGATCAACACTTTTCACCCATCTATCAAACTAAAAATGCATTATTCTAACACACATCAACTTCCTAGACACCACAGTTTACATCAGGGATGAAAAGCTTCACACTTCGATATACAGAAAACCGACTGACTGATGCAGCTATCTCCATAGTTCCAGCTTTCACCACCAACAAACTAAATGGCCCATCATACACAGCCAGGCCATCAGATACCACTGAATATGTTCAGACCCAGAAAACAGAGATAAACATCTCAGAACACTAGCAGACTCCTTCCATAAGAAGGGCTACAAAGACAAAACCATCAACAACAGCACAAACACGACCTTGAAAACCCAAGGAGAAAATCTCCAATACAATAAGAAAAAAACTAATAACTGTGTACCTCTAGTCACCACATACAACCCAGCACTTACAGGGAACCCATTATAACAGAGGAAGAAACTCTGACAGAAATATTCCAACAACCCCCAATACTGGCTTTCAGACAACTACCCAACCTCATATATAAACTAATCAGCAGGAAACTTCATTCTGATTATGAAGTCACAAATAATGGAAGAAACCCCTGCAATAAAAAATGCTGCAAGCAGATCAATCTATCTAAAAGTGTCACACACAGAAATGGGACCTTCAATATTACAGGATCATACAGCTGTACCTCTAGTAATGTGGTGTACCTCATCCAATGCAAAAGGTGTAGCAAAGGATCTTATGTTGGTGAAACGGGATAGAAGTTGCAAGCGAGGATAAATTTGCACAGACATACCATCAAGGAACATAAAGAAGACAGTTTCTGCACACCTGTGGGTCATCTTTTCTCACAACCGGACCACACTATAGAAGACCTCAATGTTTTAGTACTATCAGAACTTTCAGAACTATCCAGGAAAGGAAAACTTTTGAAACAAGAATGATACTTCTTTTTGACGCAATAAATAATGGCCTAAATTTAGATATAGGTTTCCTCACCAATTATCCTACAGTTTTACGACCCCCCCTGTGACTGTCACCCCCCCCCCCCCCCAGTCTATAGCTCTCCCTCTGTCTTATCTCACTAACAAACCATTTTTTTTTACCATTGTCATGTACATTTGTTTGTGTGTGTTTGTTTTTATTTTTTTCCCTCTCCCTTAGAGATTGTGTTTTTTTAACATTCTGCTAAAACTTTTGTGAATCAGTACTGCTGGGACTTTGAAGAAGGGGACGTACCCGAAAGCTTGTCCTGAAAAATTGTATGTTAGTGCAAATAAAAAAAGTATCATGGACAGTACTCAACTGTCTCTTGCCTACTGGAGCAAAAACTACAGACAAATGGTCAGATGGGCTGCACTACGTGATTCTGGAACCATAGAAACATAGAAGCGATAACAGAAATTTCTGTCTGCTCCGTTTTTTTTTTTTTTATATAATGTGATGTATTTGCTGAAATCAAGATAGGCTAGGTGCACAGTACCACCCTGGTCAAAAATATGTGTGATACAATCAAAAAATAAAATCAGATTAGTCTGCCAAGAACTCCACTCAGTAAAGCCATGCTGCTTTGGATCCAGCAAGTTATGTGTTTTTAGGTAACTCACTAGCCCATCGTTTCCAGCTTCTTCCTTAGTACCCTTCTTGTGGATAGGTACTAGTCTAGTCTGGGCAGGCATTAGTCATTCTGGCACACAGCGACCATGTTGGTGATGTAAGTTAAGCTAAGCATGCGCAGCTCAGTTTACATGCTGCAGAAGACTGCGAGCAAGCAGGCAGGTGTATTCTATTGCAGAATAGACAGTTCATATCTCTTTTGCAATAATAGCCTGCCTGCTCACAGTCTGTAGTAAAATGCATTTAGTTCCGCTTTAATAGACTTAGCCATGTCCTTCTCTTTGTCTGCTTTTTCGGCACTGATGTGTCTGGCCTCCTTTTAGTCTGTTTTGCAGACTTTTTCTCCTTTACTATCCTACTTAACTCTCTAGTGATCTGTATTTTTTTTTTTTTACTTCCATTTAATCTTACCGATTTGCCTGACATATAATCTAGTTGCTTCCAGGATGGTAGACTTCGATAGTGCCCATTGATTTCTGACTTCCGTTGTACGTGTTCTACTTCTAAAGTAGCTCAACTGCCTTTTACAAATTCCTCTGGCAGAATTTGTTTTCAGTTTCCAGCACTGCTCTACTCAATCTTTTATTAAAGTCACTTATTTTTTTTATGCAGACCTGGGACTCCTCTGGCTGTTAGGTCCCAGGTTCTATTCCCTGATAGGCACAGAGCAGCCAGACACGTGGTATTTCACAGTCACTTGAGTCTTATGCCGTGTACACACGATCGATTTTCTCGACGGTGAAAACACCGTCTAGAAAATCGACGGGAAAAACGAGGAACGGCTTGGTCCTCTACACACGGCCGGTTTTCATTACATTTTTCCTCTTGGTCGAGAAAACCGACCGTGTGTGGGCTCCCTGGCAGTGTTTCCCTATGGGAAAACTGCAGCGGAAAAAATGCCGTGAATCACGACGAGAACAATTAGAGCATGTTCTAATTTTTCTCGTCGTGATTCTTGACATTTTTCTCATCGTGAAAAATGCTGGAAAGCCCACACACGGGCGTTTTTCTCGTCAAAGAGAAAAAATTAAGTTTTTCCCGACGAGAAAAATGGTCGTGTGTACGCGGCATGAGAACAGGCTGCACTTTTTTATGTGGTTTTTGTGGTTTTTATTTTTTTAGAGAACTGGGATAGGGTGAGCCTGAGGATACTCTAATAAACTTGCAGTAGAGGACACTAAATCTGAACTATTCCTTCAGAGTGAGGGCACCCCCTTTAACCACTTAAATACAGGGAACTTACACCCCCTTCCTGCCCTGACCAATTTTCAGCTTTCAGTGCTCTCACATTTTGAATGACAATTACTCAGTCATGCAACACTGTAATAGTAAAAAAGAAATAAATGCGCTACCCAAACACACATAAATATTAACCACCCTAAAGAGGGAAGTGAAGCAGCTGTACTGGAATGTGACAAAATTCAAGCAAAATGGAAGGTAATAGTGCAGCGCTACCTATAGACCAGTAAAACTGGACTGTAACTCAAATGTGACTATAAACATAAACACAACAGAGGGGACAGGTTAAATATCCGACCCAATGTACAAAGTGTCCACAACACTAAACGAAGTGATAAGTGTCCAAAAATATGAATAAATGGCGTGGAGTGGATGGAGTAATTCTTGCACAGATCTTCACGTGAATGATGACATAAATGTGTGCTTACCGGAAATGTTGGACCCGAATGTCATACGACAGCGGATCAATCAAGCTTAAGAGTATCCCCAGCGGCTGTTCACAGGAACGTCACTGAATCGCTGATGGATGATGAAATATACCAGCTGGACAATCAGATGACCTCAATCCCGGATGGAACCAAACGGATCGAAAGTTTCTCAAAACTTCAAAACCCTCAGGGCTGGAGATCTTTCTCTGGATCCTGGTACTCGACCGAACAGTGGGGTACAATCGAGCTTGAATATACAAATACCCCGACAAGGGTATTGCAGGGAGACCGAATGGAGAAACTGAAAAAAACTTTTCCTCGCCGAATAATGCAAAGAGAAGAAAAAATATGGTGCTCCACTGGTGTAGGTCAAAACAATGGGTTTTTAATCAAAAAAACCAACATACAAAATAAAAAGTGATCACAGTTCATACATTAAAAGGCAATATGGGAAGCAAAATGCATAGGCCGACGCGTTTCGTTCCTAACAGGACGTCTACAGGGGCATTGAAGTTTTGAGAAACTTTCGATCCGTTTGGTTCCATCCAGGATTGAGGTAATCTGATTGTCCAGCTGGTATATTTCATCATCCATCAGCGATTCGGTGACGTTCCTGTGAACAGCCGCTGGGGATACTCTTAAGCTTGATTGATCCGCTGTCGTATGACATTCGGGTCCAACATTTCCGGTAAGCACACATTTATGTCATCATTCACGTGAAGATCTGTGCAAGAATTACTCCATCCACTCCACGCCATTTATTCATTTTTTTGGACACTTATCACTTCGTTTAGTGTTGTGGACACTTTGTACATTGGGTCGGATATTTAACCTGCCCCCTCTGTTGTGTTTATGTTTATAGTCACATTTGAGTTACAGTCCAGTTTTACTGGTCTATAGGTAGCGCTGCACTATTACCTTCCATGCAACACTGTAGCCAAACAAAATTGTTATAATTTTTTTTTCACACAAATAGAGCTTTCTTTTGGTGGTATCTAATCACCACTGGGTTTTAAAATTTTTTGCAAGATTTTTTTGCACAAAATTGTCATAATAACAAGTTATTTCTCACACACAGTATGTGCATACTTCCAATTACAACCAAAATACATTCTGCTACTCCTCCTGAGTATGGCGTGGCGATACCACATGTGTGAGACTTTTTCACAGCCTGGCCACAGGGAGCACCGTCAGGCGTTCTAGGAGCACAAATTACACATATAATTTAATTCCTACCTATCACACTTTTGAAGGCCCTGGAGCACCAGGACAGTGGAATTACCCACAAAATGACCCCATATTGGAAAGCCAACACCCCAACGTACATTCTATGAGGCATAATGAGTCTTTTGAACATGTCATTTTTTTCTAAAAGTTTTTGAAAAACTTTTTTTTCTCAAAGTTGTCAATTTATACGATTTACATTGCAAACATTACACCCCAAATATATTCTGCTACACCTCCTGGGTATGGCGATACCACATGTGTGAGACTTTTACACCACCTGGCCACATACAGAGGCCCAACATGCAGGGAGCACCATCAAGCGTTCTAGGGGCATAAATTACACATCTAATTTACTGATGACCTATCACACCTTTGAAGGTCCTGGAGCACCAGGACAGTGGAATTACCCACAAAATGACCAAATTTTGGAAAGCAAACACCCCAACGTACATTCTATGAGGCATGGGCTGCAGATAGGTACTCGTAGTACTCTGATGGGCTGCAGATAGGTACTCGGGTACTCTGATGGGCTGGTGACAGGTACTCGGGTACTCAGATGGGCTGGTGATAGGTACTTGGGTACTCTGATAGGCTGGTGACAGGTACTTTGGTACTCTGATAGGCTGGTGACAGGTACTTGGCTACTCATCTGGGCTGGTGACAGGTACTCGGGTACTCAGATGAGCTAGTGACAGGTACTCGCGTACTCAGATGGGCTGGTGACATGTATTTGTGTACTCAGGTGAGCTGGTGACAGGTACTCTGATGGGCTGATGACAGGTCCTCTTTATTTGGGGGGGGGCAATCGGGCACTGTACTGTGTTTTTTTAGCCAGGTCTCCTCCCCACACACTGAGGAGGAGAACCTGGAAACGGCACTACAGCGGTTTGTTGTCATTTGTGACCAGCTGTGATTGGAGCAATATTGTCTCTTTACCCTGATCGGGTAGGGGCTGTGTCCAAGTGACACGCCTCCTCCCCGATCGCCGCGCTGTGTGCCCCCTGGGGCGTGCGTATGAGCAGCAAGATCGAGCACAGCTTATTTGTCGGGCTGTAATTAGGCACAGCCGGTTACGTGGTAAAGAGCCATTTTCATTGGCTCTTTACCCTGATCGGGGATGGGCTGTGTCCTGAGGGACACGCCTCATCACTGATCGCCACGCTGCATGCCCCCGGGGGCACTCAGGAGCGGCGAGACCAGGAGGACATCAGATGACGCCCACCCGGAGGGACGGAGTGCTCCTGCAGGCGTCATTTACAATGGCCCGGTATGGAACTGGTTAAAGTGAAGGTAAACTGGTACAAAACAGGGACTCCTCAACAGGAGTATAGTGTTGGATGTACAAAGAATAAGCTCTCCCAAATCAAGCTAAAGGAAGTCTCCAAAGTCAAATGTAAGCGATGACCAAAGTATGTTTCATACTTGTAATAACAGCACTAATTATTGCAAAGGACACTCAGATCAGTCAGTAAAAGACTTGGACATGTGCTTTGGGTGCCATGGTCTTGCAACTCTCCTGTCAGCATGGGCGTCCGCTCCATAGGGCAAGGGAGGGCGTTCGCCCCCCCTGGCTGGAATCAAGAGACACCACATTTAGCCGCGGCCGCCTCCCGCACATCGGTGGGTCAGGGCCGCCTGCGCCGCGCCGCTGCCGATTGTCAATGTGACACTGTCTGTCATGTCAGTGTCATGTCACTCTGCTCATTTGTTTTCGCTCCGCTCCCGCCCCTGTTTGACGCCAGCCAATAGTTGATCGCTCCCCCTACAGCCCCGCCCGGCGCCCGTCCTGGCGGCGTGACGACACTCACGCCGGGAGGGGATTACAATGGGACTGATGGGAGGAGCGGAGAGCTGTCCCTGCTGCACCAAGAGGAGCCAGCGCGCCGCTGTCTAGGCAAGTTTAACAACACACTGACACTGTGAAACGGATCTGTCAGTGCACTGGTCATGGTAACTCATGTATTAATGTCCTGCACTGTGCAGGACATTAATACATGAGTTACTATGACCAGTGCAGGACATTTACCCCCTCCCCCGCGCCGCCATGCTGCATATTTAAAAAATCACAGTCAGACAGTCATCACAGTTAATAATCTTCAGACTGCAGCAGTCTGAAGACTGTGATTTTTTTTAATATGCAGCATGGCGGGGGGGGGGGGGGGGTAAATGTCCTGCACAGTGCACTGGTCATGGTAACTCATGTATTAATGTCCTGCACTGCACTGGTCATAGTAACTCATGTATTAATGTCCTGCACAGCCATATGCCAGTATGATGCCATACGGAATGCAGTCTGAAGATTATTAACTGTGATGACTGTCTGACTGTGATTTTTTTAATATGCAGCATGGCGGCGGGGGGAAGGGGGGTAAATGTCCTGCACTGATCATGGTAACTCATGTATTAATGTCCTGCAGTGGTCATGGTAACTCATGTATTAATGTCCTGCACTGGTCATGCAGGGTGCTGTGTAATGTAAAGGGGTCCAGTGATGCAGGGGGCTGTGTAATGTAAAGGGGTCCAGTGGTGCAGGGTGCTGTGTAATGTAAAGGAGTCCAGTAATGCAGGGTGCTGTGTAATGTAAAGGGGTCCAGTGGTGCTGTGTAATGTAAAGGGGTCCAGTAATGCAGTGTGCTGTGTAATGTAAAGGGGTCCAGTGGTGCAGGGTGCTGTGTAATGTAAAGAGATCCAGTAATGCAGGGTGCTGTGTAATGTAAAGGGGTCCAGTGATGCAGGGTGCTGTGTAATGTAAAGGGGTCCAGTGATGCTGTGTAATGTAAAGGGGTCCAGTAATGCAGTGTGCTGTGTAATGTAAAGGGGTCCAGTGGTGCAGGGTGCTGTGTAATGTAAAGGGGTCCACTAATGCAGGGTGCTGTAAAAATGTAAAGGGATCCAGTGATGCAGGGTGCAGTGTAATGTAAAGGGGTCCAGAGGTGCAGGGTACTGTGTAATGTAAAGGGGTCCAGTAATGCAGTGTGCTGTGTAATGTAAAGGGGTCCAGTGGTGCAGGGTGCTGTGTAATGTAAAGGGGTCCAGTGATGCAGGGTGCTGTGTAATGTAAAGGGGTCCAGTAATGCAGTGTGCTATGTAATGTAAAGGGGTCCAGTGATGCAGGGTGCTGTGTAATGTAAAGGGGTCCAGAGGTGCAGGGTGCTGTGTAATGTAAAGGGGTCCAGAGGTGCAGGGTGCTGTATAATGTAAAGGGGTCCAGTGGTCCAGGGTGCTCTGTAATGTAAAGGGGTCCAGAGGTGCAGTTGTGGAGAGGGGGTACACAGTAGGGACAAAGAGATATTGAAAGATGCAGGGGGCACAGTGGGGTGTTTTTACATTTTAACTTGGGGGGGGGGGGGGTAAAATGTATAAAGGGAATATTGCGCTATTAAACTATCTGGTAGAGCAGCAACAATAGTGGTATACAACACAAACAGAACATAATAAAGAAAGGTTGCGCTAAAACTTGATATTAGGTGATGTACCATACATAACAATGAATCGATTATATTAATATATCATTACGTGAAAAAGAGTCCAATTCATGAATAGCATATAAAATTAAATGCATAAAAATCAAAAAGTGAATATGAGTGAATCAAAACCAATAATGATGTTGATTAGTATAAACAGTTCTTTGTTTCAAAAAAGTCCAAACGAGAATTGAGAGAAAGAAACTTTTGATGTCAGTGTAAACGAATCCACAGTGCCACACTTGTACACAATGATAAGGAAAACGTGATGACACTAAAACACCTCCACCTCTAACAAACACAGCCGCTCACCGGATGGACATGATCTCTTATTATAGGAGATCAAACTCACATGGGCTAATGACCCAGCCTGGGGTTCTTTACGGTGTGCACCTCAGCATACAGCATACAGCTTGCAGGGATACGAACTTCAGTCAATGGTACCCAGAGTCACGCCACATGGAATAACGAATAAATGCGCATAGCATAAAATCCTTTAAACTTTTATTCTTAGGCAATTGAAATACACTTACGATTAAGTAGACAAGTATAAGCATGTAACAATCGATCCGGCCGGCTCATCGATATGCAACTCGTATCTTCCGGGTCTGTAGTAAAAACGCGGTGACGTCAGAACATCGTGCCTCCCAACGTTTCGTCACAAAAGGGACGTGGTCACGGGAGGTAAAATGTGACTGTATCGCCGCCGCCGAAGCGTCCCCCCCCCCTGAAAAAATTTCAGCGGACGCCCATGCCTGCCAGTGCTTACTAAAATGTATTTAATGTAGTTGCAAACTTTCTCTTTTCTCAGTACACTAACACTGTTTTACAAAACTATGCAGCCAGTGGGAGAAGCGGTAATACTCATGGTAGACATTTCAACACAGCAACCAAATTCATTTCACTGATTTAAGCTCACTAAATTGGAATCTGATTGCTGTAATACTCTGCACATTATCGTTGCTTCTTGTACTGCTTTAGCGCATAAGCCCACAATTAATGTATCTTTGAACTTTGCCACCAAGGACTAGACAATGTGGGGCTGATTTACTAAAGACAAATAGACTGTGCACTTTGCAAGTGCAGTTGCTCCAGAGGTTAAATGAGGTGAAGCCCTGTCAACGCACATCATCCAATCATGTGCAAGCAAAAATGCACTTTACTCTTTCGTCCATGGACCGACACAGCTTCTCTATTGACAAAGTGGGTATTATCCGTTAATTAGGAGTGACTAGGCAGAAAAACTTGCAAAAAGTGTTGCATCACACCTTCTACAGTACCGCCCAGGGGGCGGACCCTCTGGGTATAACCTCTCAGTCTGCATCTCGCAGATCAGTTTTTTTCTGTCTAGCAAGGAGTAGGACATGGCTCCCTTCGGGCCCATTGGTCCGGGGGAAAATATATATATATATATATTTTTTTTTCTTCATTTGTTCTTTCCTGCGATCTTCGATCAACTGCCGACTGGGTGACAGGCTGGATCCTCGATCCTTGTAGTCTCCCCAGTTTCGGCCATCGAGCGTGTGCCGACCCTAGCTACGCGCTGGGTTTTCCACGACATGCCCGTCGCTCCACGGGTGGCCGGCGAGCCTACGCTCCAGGGCCTGCATCGGACCGCTCAGCTTCGGCTGACCTTACGGCCGAGTTGCAGCAGCCTGGCCGGTGAGCTTATGCTCCAAGGCTTGCATCGGACCGCTCAGCTTCGGCTGACCTTACGGCCGAGTCGCAGCAGCCTGTCCGGTGAGCGGCATGCTCCAGGGCATACATATGATCGTCCCTTCTGGGTCCAATCACAGCATGCCTGGCCAACAGTCACCTTCCGTGCGCGGACGATGATCTGTTTGGAATGTCTTCCAGCAGAATACATGCAGGATAGGTAAGTAAAACTCCCCTGCCTCGGCTGGGTGATTTAGCTGGACATTCCTGGAGAGATCAAGTAAGTGGTTGTGGCCCCTTTCTTCCCTCTCTCCCTGCCTTTCCCTCCTCCCTGGGCTTCTAGCTAAAGGTTGCTGGGTGCTGGGGGTCACCTAGGGGGTCCCACTGGAGCGGGGCTGGCTGTAACTAACATTTAAAAGAAATGTCATTTTTGCCTACCTGTGTTTGTGTCTTAAGAAAATCCTCCTCCATGCTGTCGGCGGCCATTTTGAGGTGGTCCATGCCAAGTTTGGCCTCTTGTGACTGCCCGGCGGCCATCTTCCTGTGGTTCGGCCACACCCACTGGCCCCTATCAGGTGATCGGCGGCCATGTTTGTCCACCCTGTATGTATAGATTGCCATTCGGCGGCCATCTTTTGTGGGCTACGGCTGCTTGACCTCTATCTTCGGCTCCGCGGCCATTTTCTTGGAGCCCACATTATCTTCCATACAGACGTTTTTGGCAGCCATTTTGCGAGAGCCTCCGGCCTCTAGGGTGCATTACACTGGCGCGAAAATTCACACAGGAAGTGCTGATAAAAGAAGCAGACTGACACAGCAGAAGGGGACAGCATCACAGGCGCAGCACACAGCAGCATAGCAGTACCTATCCAGGGTGGTGAGTCCTCTGGGTGACCCAGCCTCTCTGCAGCACAGGAGGGTGGCCTATTGATATCTTGCCTGGAGCCCTGTGGGTGTCAGCGTGTGGTCAGCATGGCATCTGAGCCAGATGTCTTCTCCCCTGAAACACCAGATTTAGCAGCTGGTGTCCCTGAGGTGTCTATGGACGCTATGTCGGCAATCCTAGAGGCGTTTGCTGCCAGGGTGGAAGCAGCACACGGGAATACAGGGGGTAATAAACGCCCCCATGCCCTGCAATCTTCTGGGGATATTTCTGATGCAGAACCAGGTCCAGCTACGGCTCATGGCCCAGATTCTGATGCATCAGAGACTGCAGACCGTGACCGATCGGACAGTGAGGAGGACTCCAAGTCCAGGTCAGTACGCGAGACGGCTTTGGTATCTGACCTTATTACTGCAGTGCGGGATACGCTAAAGTTGGAAAATACTGCAGAAGTAGCAGATACTCCAGTCCCCTTTGGGTTTCGTAAACCTGCCCGCACGGCTAAGGTGTTCCCTTGTGTGTCTTATTTTGACAAACTCTTATACAAGGAATGGGAGAACCCACTGAGGGTCTTTACAGCCCCAAAGAGGTTTGCAGTACGGTACCCCTTTGAGGAGAGTTTTCTGAAGATATGGACCTCTCCCCCTATAGTGGACCCTTCGGTGTCCAGACTTAATAGAGCCACCACTATTCCAGTAGAAGGGGCTCCTGTTTTCAAGGACCCTGTGGATAAAAAGGCTGAAGCACTCGCTCGCTACCTATACTCAGTGGTAGGCTCGGCAGTACGCCCGGCATTGGCGGGGGCCCTAGTGTCTCAGACACTTACTGAATGGGCAAAATTGCTACTCCAGGGGTTAAAGGAGCGAGATGCTCCTCCTAATGAGATAACTTTGGCCGACCAGTTGGTCCAGGGCCTTAAGTTTGTCTGCGAGTCAGACATGGATACTATTCCCCTGCTGTCAAGAGCTTCGGTTTATGCAGTAGCAATACGCCGCCTGATCTGGCTAAAGGGCTGGTCTGCGGACCAGACTTCCAAGAAAGCCCTGTTGGATCTGCCTTTTAAGGGCGACAGACTTTTTGGGGCTTCTCTGGATGACATCAAGGATGCCACAGGAGGTAAAAGCACTTTGCTTCCCCAAACTAGCAAGGGTAAGGGACCACGCCAAGGGCAAGGCCCCTCCTTTACTGCACGTAAGCGTTTTTTTCGCCCCCTTAAGGCGACAGGGAAAAGACCCCAGGCCGATAAAGCGACTGCCCAAGGACAAAAGTGTCCTTGGTCCCGCAGACCCAACAAGCCTGCGGACAAATCTGCGTCCACATGAAGGTCCGCCCCCACCCAGCTCTCGGGTGGGGGGACGTCTTCGCAAATTCGCGACTCAGTGGACTGCTCTAGTCTCCGACAGGTGGGTTTGCGAAGTAATCTCCTCAGGCTACAAGATAGAATTTCTCTCTTGTCCACCGGACAGATTCATCACCTCCAATCTCCAGCTACTACCGACCCGTCGGGAGGCCCTGTATGGGGCGGTCCAGGGTCTACTGGAATGCGGGGTAGTTATTCCAGTTCCAGAACAGGAACGGGGTCAGGGTTTTTACTCAAATCTGTTCATTGTGCCGAAGAAGGAGGGGGTTCGTCCAATCTTTGATCTCAGAGCCCTCAATTGCTTTGTGAAAGTACAAAGATTTCGGATGGAGTCGGTTCGATCTGTAGTCACGGCTCTCCATCCGGGGGACTTTCTGGCCTCCTTGGACATCAAGGACGCATACCTGCATGTCCCCATATACTCCAGACACCAGAGGTTTCTGCGATTTGCTATCGGGAAGAACCACTACCAGTTTGTGGCCCTCCGTTTGGCCTTGCCTCAGCACCCAGGACGTTCACCAAGGTGCTCGCTCCGATTCTGGCACTTCTAAGACAGCGGGGTATCGCTATCACAGGTTACTTGGACGACCTTCTGCTGAAGGCCCCTTCAAGCTCAGAATTAGAGGTAAGCGTGTCCATTACCTGTCAGACTCTTCGAGACTGTGGTTGGATACTAAACACGCAAAAGTCAGTATTGGTGCCCACTCAGCGCCTAGTGTACCTGGGGTTGATTCTGGATTCCTCAGAGGCAAAGGTATTCCTCCCTGTGGAGAAGTTGCAGACCCTCCGGGCTGCAGTATGGCAGCTGACTTCCAGGAATTGGTCGTCACTCCGTTTTTGCATGCGAGTGTTAGGCCTCATGGTAGCCTCCTTCGAGGCGGTCCCATATGCTCAATACCACACTCGAGTGTTACAGAAGGAAGTTCTGTCCAGATGGAACAGATGCCCTTCATCTCTGGATTATCAAATCCGAGTGAGCCACCTAGTCAGGAGATCCCTGGTATGGTGGCTGACAGCACCGGCTGTAATGGCCGGGAAGTCATTTCTTCCAGTTTACTGGATAGTGATCACAACGGACGCCAGCCTTACAGGTTGGGGGGGAGTCTGGGGTGTCCAGTCGGCGCAAGATCGCTGGACCCCAGAGGAAGCCCTCCTGCCGATCAATGTCCAGGAGATCCGGGCGATCAAGCTGTGCCTCTTCAAATGGTCTCAGAGACTGCAAAGGCGTCCAGTCAGGATCCAGTCAGACAACGCCACAGCGGTGGCATATGTCAATCATCAAGGAGGAACAAGAAGCTCAGCTGCAGCATCGGAGGTTGCTCGCATCCTGAAGTGGGCAGAGAAGAGCGTACCGGCACTATCGGCCGTGTACATTCCGGGTGTGGAAAACTGGCAGGCGGACTACCTGAGCCGCCAGATGCTGGACCAGGGAGAATGGTCCTTACACCCGGAGGTGTTCCAACTCCTCTGCCAAAGATGGGGCACACCAGACGTAGATCTTCTGGCTTCCCGACTCAATCGGAAGGTATTGAGATTTGTGGCCCGGTCAAGAGACCCATGGGCAGACGCAACGGACGCGTTGGTAGCATTGTGGGGTCAGTATCGGCTAATCTATGCCTTCCCTCCCTTAAGGCTTCTTCCTCTTCTGCTCCGCAGAGTGGAGGCAGAGGGAATTCCAATGATCCTAATCGCTCCAGATTGGCCTCAGCGTCTTGGTACGCCGATCTAGTACGTCTGGTAGCAGACGTCCCCTGGCGCCTACCACTACGGAAGGACCTGCTATCGCAAGGTCCCATATTCCATCCTGCTTTACAGTCATTGGCTTTAACGGCATGGCTGTTGAGAACCAGGTACTGAGAGACCGGGGCCTGTCAGACTCAGTAATCTCTACTATGAGAAGTGCTCGGAAACCGTCCTCTAGGAAGGTCTATCACCGCACTTGGAGGGCCTACATCTCCATGTGTGAGGAAATGAAATGGCATCCGCGTACCTATTTGGTTTCCAGAATCCTGCTGTTTTTACAGCATGGGGTGGAACAAAGGCTTGCCCTAAGTACGATTAAGGGACAGATATCTGCCCTGGCTGTCTTCTTTCAGCGACCCCTGGCGACTCACTCTCTCGTGAGTACATTTGTGCAGGGGGTTCGACATGTGGCCCCTCCGGTCCGTCCCCCGTTACCTCTGTGGGACTTGAACCTGGTCCTCTCGGTGCTTCAGAAGGCACCGTTTGAGAATATTAGAGATATTCCCCTGTTGACACTTTCTCAGAAAGTGGTCTTTTTGGTGGCTGTTACGTCAGTTAGATGAGTCTCTGAGCTGGCAGCCTTGTCCTGCAAGGCTCCCTATTTGATTTTCCACAAGGATAAGGTGGTGCTGCGGCCGCAGCCTTCCTTTCTTCCGAAAGTCGTTTCGGCTTTTCATCTCAACGAAGACATTGTACTTCCATCCTTGTGTCCTCAGCCGTCGAATCCTAAGGAGTCGGCGTTGCATTCCTTGGACGTTGTCCGAGCTTTGAGAGTATACCTATCTGCTACTTCCCTGTTCCGGAAGTCAGACTCACTGTTTGTTTCGGTGGCTGGTCCCAAGAAGGGCCAAGCAGTCTCATCGGCCACCATCTCTAGGTGGATCCGACAGATAGTAATCCAGGCTTACGCCTTAAAGGGTCAGGCGCCCCCCTTTCCTGTCACGGCGCATTCGACCAGGGCAATAGGTGCCTCTTGGGCTTTCCGACATCAAGCGTCTGTTTCCCAACTATGTAAAGCGGCGACTTGGTCGTCCGCTCACACTTTCACAAAATTCTACAAAGTTGATGTAGGTGCATCTTCGGATGCCTCTTTCGGCCGCAAGGTTTTGCAAGCGGCTGTTTAGAGTTGCAACTCCTCCGTTGGAGGAGTGCTGTTTTGTGTTTTGGGGTGAAGTTTGTTTTTATGCTGTTACCACCCCTCGTTTTTTCTCTGACACTGCTTTGGGACGTCCCACTTTGTCAATAGAGAAGCTGTGTCGGTCCATGGACGAAAGAGTAAATAGGATTTTTTACTCACCGTAAAATCTTTTTCTCTGAGTCCATGGACCGACACAGCACCCACCCCTCCTTTTAAGTTTGTACTGCTTTTTGACAAACTGATCTGCGAGATGCAGACTGAGAGGTTATACCCAGAGGGTCCGCCCCCTGGGCGGTACTGTAGAAGGTGTGATGCAACACTTTTTACAAGTTTTTCTGCCTAGTCACTCCTAATTAACGGATAATACCCACTTTGTCAATAGAGAAGCTGTGTCGGTCCATGGACTCAGAGAAAAGGATTTTACGGTGAGTAAAAAATCCTATTTTTTTTTGTTTCCTTGCATGTGATTGAGTATTCTTTGTAAAGTGGAACTTTATCTCATTTACAAAGCTCTGGCACAACTGCACTTGCAAAGTGCACAGTCTATTTGCCATTAGTAAATATACCCCTATACATTCTAGTGCTCTAACAGGGACTGATAAAGGGATTGATTTAGTAAGACTGGAGAGTGCAAAATCTGGTGCAGCTCTGCATAGAAACCAATCAGCTTCCATTTTTTTTTGTCAACGCTTAATTGAACAAGCTGAATTTAGAAGCAGATTGACTACCATGCACAGCTGCACTAGATTTTAAACTCTCCAGTTTTAGTAAATCATCCCCAAAGTATTTTACACATAGTCTCTGCAAAAAAAGCAGTATGTTTATTTTATTTCCTAAAACACTAAATAAAGTGCTTGTGTTGATTAAGTGGTACTCATTTCTAAAGTCTAAAGCTGTTCCATGTCATTAGCCACCATATTTATTTGAGCATCAATTTAAAAGGACAAAATAAAAATATCAATGATTTTAATTACATCTAGCAGATTCATGAGGCCATCAACTATGTTGGCTGCAGTGGTCAGTGCTTTTGGTGATACCGTTGGTGCTTTAGCTACTTCTGACAATACTGGTGAAAAGGCCAGAATACAATGGGGGGATGGAAAGTTTTGAATCAGAAGTGGTTTGTCTGGGTTGATAACATTATAATGTAAATAGATGTCTCCAAAAATTCTTTAATTTTGCTTTTGTAGTGAGGGTCCAAAAGTATGGCTACTCCGTAGTACTCTTTAAAGGTGATGATGCACGTGTCATTCTACAGGCAGGCAAAAATGTAGCCTGTCTCCACCAGTCAAGACACCTGACCCAGAAGGAACATTATGAAAATCAAAGAACAAAGTATCTTCCTCATTGCCATCATCACCCCCAGCACTTTTGAGAGATGGGGAAGAAGCCTACCCTCCAAACAGCTTGATGCACCATACTGTTCTCCTCCTCTTGCTCCTAGCCTGTGGAATGATAGGATGATTTCGAAAGCTTATTTGCTCCTGTGTTCCTGGAGGACTAGGCCGACTTCTCAGTCGATAACCAGTACTATAGAAGGGACGGACTGCACCTAAATGAGGAGGGTGCAGATCAGCTGGGAATGAAGATGGCCAAAAAGTTAGAGGGGTTTTTAAACTAGGCGACGGGGGGGGAGGGTCCAGAGGTAGAGATAGTCAGCACGGAACATATTCCAGAGGGTAGTATTGGGGGAATTAGTGGTAGAGTAACCAAAACAAATAAACCGAAGGTAAGTATAGTAGAAAATCCTAATTGCAACCTCGGAACACCCAATAAGAGGATAGTATGCGACTGGTCTAAACTATGTGGCATGTTCACCAATGCCATGAGCCTGGCGGACAAGATGGGTGAACTAGAGATACTGTTGTACGAGGAGGATTTGGATTTTGTGGGAATTTCAGAGACCTGGTTCAACAGCTCTGGATAGAGATAGAGGATAGAGAGGGTAAAAAATGGGAAGGGGTATGCCTATATATCAAGAATAATGTATAATTGAATGTGAGAGATGACATCACTAAGGGAGCTAGGGAGGAGGTGGAATCCTTATGGGTAGAGCTCCAAAGGGATGAAGCTAAGGGGAAAATAATACTGGGAGTATGCTATAGGCCCCCTAGCCTGAGGGAGGAGGGGGAGACAGATCTCCTATCACAATTTGGATTAGCAGCAAGGATAGGAAGTGTTATCATAATGGGGGACTTTAATTATCCAGACATAGACTGGGCGGAGGAAACCACACATTCATCCAAGGCTCGCCAGTTCCTAAATGTCTTGCAAGACAATTTTATGGGTCAGATGGTAGACCCACCAACTAGAAATAAAGCGTTACTGGATCTACTGATTACCAACAATACAGACCTGATCACGGATGTGGAAATACGGGGCAATTTAGGTAACAGTGATCACAGGTCAATTGGCTTTAGTATAAATCACACAGATAGGAAACATAAGGGGAATACAACTGAATATCAAAAGAGCCAACTTCCCTAAACTACAAACCTTGAAGGAAAGGCATGAATTGGGATAAAATCTTAGGAACAAAGAACACGGAGGAGAGATGGGTTTGCTTTAAGAGCATATTAAATAAGAGTATTAGCCAATGCATCCGATTGAGTAATAAATTTAAAAGAGCGAGCAAAAGTCCTGGATAGCTTAACTCTGATGTAAAAATGCATCTAAAAGCAAAGGAGAAGGCCTTCAAAAAATACAAGGTTGAGGATCATCATCAGCATTCAGACTTTATAAAGAATGCAACAAGAAATGTAAGGGTGCAATTAGGGTGGCTAACATAGAACACGAAAGACACATAGTGGAGGAGAGCAAAAAAAATCCCAAGAAATCCTTTAAGTATATAAATAGTAAAAGAGGAAGGACAGATCATATTGGCCCCATAAAGAAAGAGGAAGGACATCTGGTTACAAAGGATGGGGAGATGGCAAAGGTATTGAATTTTTTCTTCTCCTCAGTCTTCACGAGGGAATCGGGGGGCTTCAGTAACCAAAACTGCAGTGTCTATCCTCATGACACATCACAGGAAGCACCTCCATCGTTAACAGAGGACAGAATTAAAATTAGACTTGGGAAACATCTATGAGGAGGAGAGTTGCCATCTAGATAAAGGAAGGCCGTAGACGTGGTGTATCTGGATTTTGCAAAAGCATTTGACACAGTACCCCATAAACGTTTACTGTACAAAATAAGGTCTATTGCCATGGACCATAGGCTGAGTACATGGATTGAAAACTAGCTACAAGGGCGAGTTCAGAGGGTGGTGATAAATGGGGAGCACTCGGAATGGTCAGGGGTGGGTAGTGGGGTCCCACAGGGTTCTGTGCTGGGACCAATCCTATTTAATTTGTTCATAAACGACCTGGAGGAAGGGGTGAACAGTGCAATCTCTGTATTTGTGGACGATACTAAGCTAAGCAGGGCAATAACTTCTCCGCAGGATGTGGAAACCTTGCAAAAAGATCTGAACAAATTAATGGGGTGGGCAACTACATGACAAATGAGGTTCAATGTAAAAAAAAAAGTAAAATAATGCATTTGGGTGGCAAAAATATGAATGTATTCTATACACTGGGGGCATAGGTGTGCGCAGCCTTTGGCATTAGGGTGTGCACCCCAAAGCTCAAACACACTCTACCGATCACTCACAATGTTCATTCAGAAAGGGAAGGGGCCGGTAAGTGGCATATTTACTGGCTCCTTCCCCCACTCATCCTAAAACATCCACAGCAACAACCGGTGGGAGAGGAGGGAAGCCGGCAGTGCTGTGCGGGGGAAAGAGGAGGAGCCAGGACAGTAGGGGGAATCTGTTATGCACAGGGTGATTAGGGTGTGCCTGGGCACACCTGGCACACCCTGTGCGCACGCCTATAACTGGGGGTAGAACCTCTGGGGGAATCTAGGATGGAAAAGGACCTGGGGGTCATGAAATGCCAAGCTGCTGCTAACAAAGCAAACAGAATATTGGCATGCATTAAAAAGGGGATTAACTCCAGAGATAAAATGATAATTCTTCCACTCTACAAGACTCTGGTCCGGCCGCACCAAGAGTATGCTGTCCGGTTCTAGGCACCAGTCCTCAGGAAGGATGTACTGGAAACGGAGAGAGTACAAAGAAGGGCAAAAAAGCTAATAAAGGGTCTGGAGGATATTAGTTATGAAGAAAGGTTGCGAGCACCGAACTTATTCTCTCTGGAGAAGAGACGCTTGAGAGGGGATATGATTTCAATTTACAAATACCGTACTGGTGACCCCACAATAGGGATAAAACTTTTTTGCCGAAGGGAGTAACAAGACACGTGGCCACACATTAAAATTAGAAGAAAAGAGGTTTAACCTTAAACTACGTAGAGGGTTCTTTACTGTAAGAGCACCAAGGATGTGGAATTCCCTTCCACAGGGGGTGGTCTAAGCGGGGGGGGGGCATCGATGGTTTCAAGAAACTATTAGATAAGCACCTGAACGACCACAACATACAGGGATATACAAGGTAATACTGACATATAATCACACACATAGGTTGGACTTGATGGACTTGTGTATTTTTTTCAACCTCACCTACTATGTAGCTATGTAACTATGTACACTAGTCCATGATAGCAATAACAATTATACTTTGAGTGCTTTCTCTAACAGTGGATGAGGGGGGATACCATCAATAATACTCTGTCCATGCTGACACCACTAAACCATGGTGATAGGGTCTCAGATCAGCTATTGTGAAGGTGGACTGTTCTTTCTTTGCAAGGCTGCTAGCTGAGGTGTAGGATAAAAAGTATAAAATTAAGCCCTATAGCCATAACCAATACTTTCTGCAGAATTTTATTTTGTGGAATCTTTGCACAATTAAACTTTGAACATGGACAAAGCAACAAGTATGGGTTATGGCCACCAGGGAGGGGACATCAATGCCACATTCCATGTCACTGACCATTGAGCTCATGTATAGAATACCAGTGGACACTTTGCTTTTCAAGGAAGGACAAGAGATCAACAGGTATGTGCTTTTCTAATTCTGCAGGTGCATAAAAGGGGTAGTTAGGCACACTAAAGTCTTACTGTCAAAGAAATGGACTTGGACCATGATGAAAAAGGGGAGGAGAATAATTTACATCTGCCCACTGAGCTCATTCTGGCCCATCACAGATGTGTTTTAGTAACTCGTCTCTGTGTGAAAATTCTAAATTGGTTAATAAACTGGCCCATATAGGTGGTAAAAGACATGTATGACCCCTGGACATGGGCACTGCCCATTGTGTTCACAGTGATGAGTGAGAGGTAACAGTGAGGGACAGGTGCTCAAGAAGAAATCCCGGGACTTAGACACTTTGATGGGGAACAAAAACATAGTTTGTATATATTGTGACAGCAGGAAGGTAAAGTCACCTGGTTGCATCCAGGGGGGTAGATATATTTCGCCCAGATTCAGGCTTTACGCCGACTTATACAACTAGGTGGAGAGTTGTATAAGCCCAGCTGAGGCTAGTGGGCTCATGGATGACTCATACCTCTAGGGAGAGTGTGGGGCGTCGTGCAGACAGGGAGTTGATGAGACCAGCTGAAGCTTGTCAGCTCATTTAGGCCTCTATAAGAACTCCCAGATTCATTAGGTGTTTGCTCATGCCTGGACCCAGACCTGTGTGGACTGTCTAGGGAGAGTGAACCCCTGTGCGGTTAGATAAAGCCTGTGTGGCTATTTGCTTGGACATTTAAAACCAGGGACTTAGGGACTAGGACAGCACTAGGCTGATCCCAGTTGTTAGTTAGGAAACCTGTATGTTTACTCAGAGGTCAAGTTGACCAGGATTTATTTTATTTATGTTTCTTTTGCTTTGCTGTGTTTTGTCACTGTAAATAGAAAATAAACCGCACCTTTTTGATTTTGAAAACCACAACCTCCGTTTGCTGGGCCTGTTTTTGTGTGGGGAGCCCATCCCGGGGGTCACACACACCCGCTGCCGAGCTAACACCCTCACAGTTGGTGGAGAACCAGTGGCAGTTTTTTTTTAAGCCAGCATGGAGGAGATACTGAAACAGCTGGCTCTAGCAAATGCCAATCAACAGCAGACAAATGCAGGTTTGCAAAGGAGCCTTGCAGCCCAGCAGCAAGCTCATCAACAGAGCCTTGCAGCTCAGCAACAAGCCCAGCAGCAATCTGAGGCCCGCTTCATAGACCTGTTACAGAAGCAAGAGCAGAGACTACAACAAATGGAAGCAGTAATGCAGCAACGTCCGCAGACCAGTGAGGAAAGCCGTCCCACTAATACCGCGTCCTTTGGGGTGAGTCGTTTATTGACAAAAATGACTGGAGAGGATGATCCAGAGGTATTTTTGACCACATTTGAAAGGACCGCTGAAAGAGAAAAGTGGCCTGAGGAGCAGTGGGCTGGACTGGTGGCTCCTCTGTTAACTGGTGAATCGCAGAAAGCTTACTATGACCTAGAGCCTAACCAAGCAAAAGACTATGTGATGCTAAAAGCTGAAATTTTGGCAAGGCTGGGTGTCACCCAGGCTGTCCGGGCTCAGCGTGTGCATAACTGGACTTTCCAGCTTGGAAAACCCCCCAGGTCTCAAATGTATGATCTCATTCACCTGAGCAGAAAGTGGCTACAGCCAGAGACTTTGTCCGCACCAAAGATTGTGGAACGTGTTGTAATGGATCGGTTTTTGAGAGCTCTTCCTACTGCCATCCAAAAGTGGGTAAGCCATGGAGACCCAGAGACGGCCGATGGTCTTGTGGATCGTGTGGAGAAATACTTGGCTACAGAGAACCTGACGGCCTCTTCCAGAGACACTCGGACTTTCCACCCTAAGACCAGACCATCCCCAGGGGCGGATAAGAGGATTCCAAGGGGTGAGGGTGGAGAGAGTGAGAGGGTGGGAGCTCTACCCCAAGTTTGGCGAGAACAGCCTGGGAAATCAGCGGCTCAAGAGGCGGCAAGAAGGATCGTTTGCTACCGCTGCCGGCAAGCGGGACATATTGCAGCCAATTGCCCGGTTATGGAGGAACCCATGCAGTGTGACTTTCTGACGGGCAGACGTCAGTCGCTGTGTGCGACAGTCGCATGCACTGCCATTCGAGGAACTGAGAAACATTTATGCAAAATGTGTGTTAATGGTAGAAATGTTGTGGTATTGCTGGATTCAGGTAGCCTTGTGACCCTGATAAAGGCTGAGTTAGTTAAAACAGAGGTCTTTGGGAATAGCAAGGTAGCTGTTATTTGTGTGCATGGGGACACCCGAGAGTATCCAGTGACTACAGTGTGTTTCGAGACCCCCAAAGGTACCCTCTCTCATCCAGTGGGCTTAGTATCTCAGTTACCGCATGACGCCATTGTGGGAAGGGCTTTTCCGAAGTTCTGGGAACTGTGGGATGATCCTGAGCCCCCCACTGGTGCCCCTATGTACCAGGAATGTGATAGCCAGAACTCCCCTGAGAGTGGTGAGGACTCTCCGGAATTTCCCTTATCAGTATTGGCAGGGGAGACTCAAGAAACTGGAGAGGAGCCCACCTCCTCAGACGAAAACCTACCGTCTGTGGAGTTTTCTGATCTTGAGGTTCACAGGGAAAACTTTGCCACAGAACAGTTGAAAGACCCCGCCCTAATAAAGGCACGGGAAAACGTAGTGAAAATAGATGGCGAGTTAGTGAACCCAGATAATACCTGCAGTTACCCATACTTCAGCGTAGAGAAGGACCTACTGTATCGGGTGGCAAAAAGGGCAGAAGAAACCGTTGAGCAGCTTGTGGTGCCCAAACCTTACAGGAAGTTGGTGTTGGAGTTGGCCCATGGGCACATTCTTGGAGGTCATCTGGGGACAGAGAAAACCCGAGAGAGGGTATTACAGAGATTCTATTGGCCGGGGGTGATGAAGGACATAGAAAATTATTGTTCCTCCTGCCCTGTGTGTCAGAGGTCGGCCCCGATGCCACATTTCCGTAGCCCGCTGGTCCCTCTACCCATCATTGAGGTCCCGTTTGAGAGGATCGCCATGGATTTGGTAGGGCCTATAATCAAGTCCGCTAGGGGGCACCAGTACATATTAGTTATAATGGACTATGCCACCCGTTATCCAGAAGCGATCCCTCTCCGAAATACCTCGGCCAAAACCATAGCCAAAGAGCTATCTCTTGTGTTTAGCCGGGTGGGTATTTGTAAAGAACTGCTTACGGACCAAGGTACACCCTTTATGTCCCGGGTTATGAAGGAGCTGTGTAAATTGTTCAAAGTGACGCAATTACGTACATCTGTGTATCACCCCCAAACCGATGGGCTGGTTGAAAGATTCAACAAAACCCTAAAACAAATGTTGAAGAAAGTGGTGGATAGAGATGGAAAGGATTGGGACTGTCTACTTCCTTATCTGATGTTTGCTATTAGGGAGGTGCCCCAATCCTCTACGGGATTCTCCCCCTTTGAGTTACTGTATGGGAGACACCCAAGAGGGCTGTTGGATATTGCCAAGGAAACTTGGGAAAGTGAGAGTTCTCCCCACAGGAGTGTGATTGAGCATGTCGCCCTGATGCAAGACCGAATTGCACAGGTAATGCCCATCGTGAAGGAACATTTGGCCCAAGCGCAGTTAGCACAGCAGAGAGTGTACAACCGTGGAGCCAAGACCCGTACCTTTTCCCCGGGGGATAGGATACTGGTACTTGTCCCTACGGTTGAAAGTAAATTCCTTGCCAAATGGCAAGGCCCCTATGAGATAATGGAAAAAGTGAGCGAAGTGAATTACAAGGTCAGACAACCAGGAAGGCGAAAGCCCGAACAGATCTATCACGTTAATCTGTTGAAAGCCTGGAGGAATAGAGTCCCTAGTCGCAGACACTTGGTCACCAGCTCAAACTGGTTGCGTGATTCCTGAGGTTGGAATAGCAGCCACCTTGTCACAACCCCAACAACAGGAGGTTAAGGAGTTTGTGCTTCGCAACGAGGAGGTATTCTCTGAGCTGCCGGGACAAACATCTGGGGTAGAGCATGACATCATTACCCCGCCCGGTGAAAGGGTGAAGTTAAAACCCTATCGGATCCCAGAGGCCCGACGGGAGGCAATACGGGAGGAAGTACAGAAAATGCTGAACTTAGGGGTGATAGAGGAGTCCCAAAGTGATTGGTCTAGTCCCATTGTGTTGGTGCCTAAACCGGATGGGAGCTGGCGATTTTGTAACGATTTTCGTCAGTTGAACAAAGTTACAAAATTTGACACCTACCCCATGCCACGTATAGATGAGTTGATCGACCGGCTGGGAACAGCCCGATACATGACGACTCTTGACCTCACAAAAGGGTATTGGCAAATCCCCCTGGCCAAGTCGGCCAAAGAGAAAACCGCATTTGTAACCCCAGACGGGGCGTTCCAATACAAAAGAATGCCGTTCGGGTTACAGAATGCGCCGGCCACATTCCAGCGGAAAATGGACCAGATGCTGAGGCCCCATCGGAAGTATGCTGCGGCTTACCTGGATGACGTAATTGTCCATAGCACAGATTGGGCCTCACATCTGCCAAAAGTGCAAGCAGTCCTGGACTCTGTTCGGGAAGCGGGGTTTACGGCTAACCCCAAGAAGTGTACCATTGGGCAGGAGGAGGCCAAATATCTTGGGTACACCATTGGGAGGGGAGTAATAAAACCCCAACTCAACAAAGTCGAGGCCATCCAGAGTTGGCCACGTCCCAACAGCAAGAAGCAGGTACGGGCTTTTCTGGGAATCGCTGGGTATTATCGGCGATTCATTCCCCACTTTGCTTCTAAGGCTGTGCCCCTAACCAACCTGACGAAGGGGAAAGGGTCGGTCATGATTAAATGGACCCCCGAGGCTGAGGCAGCATTCCAATTCTTGAAACAAGCCTTATGTAGCCAGCCAGTGTTGTACTCACCCGACTTCTCTAAAGACTTTGTCGTACAAAGTGATGCGTCAGATGTGGGGTTAGGAGCAGTATTGTCCCAGGTCTGGAACGGGGAAGAGCACCCAGTCATTTACCTCAGCAGGAAGTTGAAGTCCCATGAGGTAAATTACGCCACCGTGGAAAAGGAGTGTTTAGCGGTGAAGTGGGCTCTAGATTCCCTTCGGTACTACCTGCTAGGTAGGCACTTTGACATGGTTACGGATCACGCTCCGTTAAAGTGGATGGCTCAAAACAAGGAAACAAATAGAAGAGTGAATAGGTGGTTCCTGGCCCTCCAGGAATTCAACTTCACAGTAAAGCATCGCCCTGGCGTTCAAATGGGGAATGTGGATGCTTTGTCTCGAGTACATGAATGCCTGATTGCTGGTGTTCCAACCCCGAGGTTAAAACAAGAGGGGGGGGGGTATGTGACAGCAGGAAGGTAAAGTCACCTGGTTGCATCCAGGGGGGTAGATATATTTCGCCCAGATTCAGGCTTTACGCCGACTTATACAACTAGGTGGAGAGTTGTATAAGCCCAGCTGAGGCTAGTGGGCTCATGGATGACTCATACCTCTAGGGAGAGTGTGGGGCGTCGTGCAGACAGGGAGTTGATGAGACCAGCTGAAGCTTGTCAGCTCATTTAGGCCTCTATAAGAACTCCCAGATTCATTAGGTGTTTGCTCATGCCTGGACCCAGACCTGTGTGGACTGTCTAGGGAGAGTGAACCCCTGTGCGGTGAGACAAAGCCTGTGTGGCTATTTGCTTGGACATTTAAAACCAGGGACTTAGGGACTAGGACAGCACTAGGCTGATCCCAGTTGTTAGTTAGGAAACCTGTATGTTTACTCAGAGGTCAAGTTGACCAGGATTTATTTTATTTATGTTTCTTTTGCTTTGCTGTGTTTTGTCACTGTAAATAGAAAATAAACCGCACCTTTTTGATTTTGAAAACCACAACCTCCGTTTGCTGGGCCTGTTTTTGTGTGGGGAGCCCATCCCGGGGGTCACACACACCCGCTGCCGAGCTAACACCCTCACAATATGTATAAATATTGTGAGGGGGTTAGCTCGGCAGCGGGTGTGTGTGACCCCCTGGTTGGGCTCCCCACACAAAAACAGGGCCAGCAGACGGAGGTTGTGGTTTTCAAAATCAAAAGGTGCGGTTTATTTCTCTATGTACAGTGACAAAAACACAGCAAAGCCAAAAAGAAACAAACAAAATAAATCCTGGTCAGTTTGACCTCTGACTAAACATGCAGGTTTCCTAAACTAACAACTGGGATCAGCCTGGTGCTGTCCTAGTCCCTAAGTCCCTGGTTTAGTAAAAGTCCAAACAAATAGCCACACAGGCTTTGCCTCACCGCACAGGGGTTCACTCTCCCTAGACAGTCCACACAGGTCTGGGTCCAGGCATGAGCTAACATCTAATGAAGCTGGGAGTTTTTATAGAGGCCTTAAACGAACTGACAGGCTTCAGCTGGTCTCATCAACTCCCTGCCTGCACGACGCCCAGCCCTCTCCCTAGAGGTATGAGTCATCCATGAGCCCACTAGCCTCAGCTGGGCTTCATCAACTCCTTCCCTAGTTGTATAAGTCGGCATAAAGCCTGAATCTGGGAGAAATATATCTACCCCCCTGGATGCAACCAGGTGACTTTACCTTCCTGCTGTCACATACCCCCCCCCTCTTGTTTTAACCTTGGGGTTGGAACACCAGCAATCAGGCATTCATGTACTCGAGACAAAGCATCCACATTCCCCATTTGAACGCCAGGGCGATGCTTTACTGTGAAGTTGAATTCCTGTAGGGCCAGGAACCACCTATTCACTCTTCTATTTGTCTCCTTGTTTTGAGCCATCCACTTTAACGGAGCGTGATCCGTAACCATGTCAAAGTGCCTACCTAGCAGATAGTACCGAAGGGAATCTAGAGCCCACTTCACCGCTAAACACTCCTTTTCAACCGTGGCGTAATTTACCTCATGGGACTTCAACTTCCTGCTGAGGTAAATGACTGGGTGCTCTTCCCCGTTCCAGACCTGGGACAATACTGCTCCTAACCCCACATCTGACGCATCACTTTGTACGACAAAGTCTTTAGAGAAGTCGGGTGAGTACAACACTGGCTGGCTACATAAGGCTTGTTTCAAGAATTGGAATGCTGCCTCAGCCTCGGGGGTCCATTTAATCATGACCGACCCTTTCCCTTTCGTCAGGTTGGTTAGGGGCACAGCCTTAGAAGCAAAGTGGGGAATGAAGCGCCGATAATAACCCGCGATTCCCAGAAAGGCCCGTACCTGCTTCTTGCTGTTGGGACGTGGCCAACTCTGGATGGCCTCGACTTTGTTGAGTTGGGGTTTTATCACTCCCCTGCCAATGGTGTACCCAAGATATTTGGCCTCCTCCTGCCCAATGGTACACTTCTTGGGGTTAGCCGTAAACCCCGCTTCCCGGATAGAGTCTAGGACTGCTTGCACTTTTGGCAGATGTGAGGCCCAATCTGTGCTATGGACAATTACGTCATCCAGGTAAGCCGCAGCATACTTCCGATGGGGCCTCAGTATCTGGTCCATTTTCCGCTGGAATGTGGCCGGCGCATTCTGTAACCCGAACGGCATTCTCTTATATTGGAACGCCCCGTCTGGGGTTACAAATGCGGTTTTCTCTTTGGCCGACTTGGCCAGGGGAATTTGCCAATACCCTTTTGTGAGGTCAAGAGTCGTCATGTATCGGGCTGTTCCCAGCCGGTCGATCAACTCATCTATACGTGGCATGGGGTAGGTGTCAAATTTTGTAACTTTGTTCAACTGACGAAAATCGTTACAAAATCGCCAGCTCCCATCCGGTTTAGGCACCAACACAATGGGACTAGACCAATCACTTTGGGACTCCTCTATCACCCCTAAGTTCAGCATTTTCTGTACTTCCTCCCGTATTGCCTCCCGTCGGGCCTCTGGGATCCGATAGGGTTTTAACTTCACCCTTTCACCGGGCGGGGTAATAATATCATGCTCTACCCCAGATGTTTGTCCCGGCAGCTCAGAGAACACCTCCTTGTTGCGAAGCACAAACTCCTTAACCTCCTGTTGTTGGGGTTGTGACAAGGTGGCTGCTATTCCAACCTCCGGAATCACGCAACCAGTTTGAGCTGGTGACCAAGTTTCTGCGACTAGGGACTCTCTATCCCTCCAGGCTTTCAACAGATTAACGTGATATATCTGTTCGGGCTTTCGCCTTCCTGGTTGTCTGACCTTGTAATTCACTTCGCTCACTTTTTCCATTATCTCGTAGGGGCCTTGCCATTTGGCAAGGAATTTACTTTCAACCGTAGGGACAAGTACCAATATCCTATCCCCCGGGGAAAAGGTACGGGTCTTTGCTCCACGGTTGTACACTCTCTGCTGTGCCAACTGCGCTTGGGCCAAATGTTCCTTCACGATGGGCATTACCTGTGCAATTCGATCTTGCATCAGGGCGACATGCTCAATCACACTCCTGTGGGGAGAACTCTCACTTTCCCAAGTTTCCTTGGCAATATCCAACAGCCCTCTTGGGTGTCTCCCATACAGTAACTCAAAGGGGGAGAATCCCGTAGAGGATTGGGGCACCTCCCTAATAGCAAACATCAAATAAGGAAGTAGACAGTCCCAATCCTTTCCATCTCTATCCACCACTTTCTTCAACATTTGTTTTAGGGTTTTGTTGAATCTTTCAACCAGCCCATCGGTTTGGGGGTGATACACAGATGTACGCAATTGCGTCACTTTGAACAATTTACACAGCTCTTTCATAACCCGGGACATAAAGGGTGTACCTTGGTCCGTAAGCAGTTCTTTACAAATACCCACCCGGCTAAAAACAAGAGATAGCTCTTTGGCTATGGTTTTGGCCGAGGTATTTCTGAGAGGGATCGCTTCTGGATAACGGGTGGCATAGTCCATTATAACCAATATGTACTGGTGCCCCCTAGCGGACTTGATTATAGGACCTACCAAATCCATTGCGATTCTCTCAAACGGGACCTCAATGATGGGTAGAGGGACCAGCGGGCTACGGAAATGTGGCATCGGGGCCGACCTCTGACACACAGGGCAGGAGGAACAATAATTTTCTATGTCCTTCATCACCCCAGGCCAATAGAATCTCTGTAATACCCTCTCTCGGGTTTTCTCTGTCCCCAGATGACCTCCAAGAATGTGCCCATGGGCCAACTCCAATACCAACTTCCTGTAAGGTTTGGGCACCACAAGCTGCTCAACGGTTTCTTCTGCCCTTTTTGCCACCCGATACAGTAGGTCCTTCTCTACGCTGAAGTATGGGTAAGTGCAGGTATTATCTGGGTTCACTAACTCGCCATCTATTTCCACTACGTTTTCCCGTGCCTTTATTAGGGCGGGGTCTTTTAACTGTTCTGTGGCAAAATTTTCCCTGTGAACCTCCAGATCAGAAAACTCCACAGACGGTAGGTTTTCATCTGAGGAGGTGGGCTCCTCTCCAGTTTCTTGAGTCTCCCCTGCCAATACTGACAAGGGAAATTCTGGAGAGTCCTCACCACTCTCAGAGGAGTTCTGGCTATCACATTCCTGGTACATAGGGGCACCAGTGGGGGGCTCAGGATCATCCCACAGTTCCCAGAACTTCGGAAAATCCCTTCCCACAATGGCATCATGCGGTAATTGAGATACTAACCCCACTGGATGAGAGAGGGTACCTTTGGGGGTCTCGAAACACACTGTAGTCACTGGATACTCTCGGGTGTCCCCATGCACACAAATAACAGCTACCTTGCTATTCCCAGAGACCTCTGTTTTAACTAATTCAGCCTTTATCAGGGTCACAAGGCTACCTGAATCCAGTAATACCACAACATTTCTACCATTAATACACATTTTGCATAAATGTTTCTCAGTTCCCCGAATGGCAGTGCATGCGACTGTCGCACACAGCGACTGACGTCTGTCCATCAGAAAGTCACATTGCATGGGTTCCTCCATGCTGGCTTAAAAAAAAACTGCCACTGGTTCTCCACCACCTGTGAGGGGGTTAGCTCGGCAGCGGGTGTGTGTGACCCCCTGGTTGGGCTCCCCACACAAAAACAGGGCCAGCAGACGGAGGTTGTGGTTTTCAAAATCAAAAGGTGCGGTTTATTTCTCTATGTACAGTGACAAAAACACAGCAAAGCCAAAAAGAAACATAAACAAAATAAATCCTGGTCAGTTTGACCTCTGACTAAACATGCAGGTTTCCTAAACTAACAACTGGGATCAGCCTGGTGCTGTCCTAGTCCCTAAGTCCCTGGTTTAGTAAAAGTCCAAACAAATAGCCACACAGGCTTTGCCTCACCGCACAGGGGTTCACTCTCCCTAGACAGTCCACACAGGTCTGGGTCCAGGCATGAGCTAACATCTAATGAAGCTGGGAGTTTTTATAGAGGCCTTAAACGAACTGACAGGCTTCAGCTGGTCTCATCAACTCCCTGCCTGCACGACGCCCAGCCCTCTCCCTAGAGGTATGAGTCATCCATGAGCCCACTAGCCTCAGCTGGGCTTCATCAACTCCTTCCCTAGTTGTATAAGTCGGCATAAAGCCTGAATCTGGGAGAAATATATCTACCCCCCTGGATGCAACCAGGTGACTTTACCTTCCTGCTGTCACAATATATATATATATATATATATATATATATATATATATATATATATATATATATATATATATATATATATATATATATACACACACACACACACATAGTATATATCAGAAAGTGCAATTTTATTACACTGCAGACTAAGTTTTTGATACTTAATTGGCAACATATTCTATCTAAAGAAAACTATCAGGGCAGCTGTGTTTAGAAGTTAATTGTTAGCTTCTGGAATGAAACAAAAGTCATGAGTGTATGTGCTGCTAATCTGTCACCAGCCTGCCTGACACAAACTACCTTTTGCCACCCTCTCCATCTGCAGACAACATACTGTATAAAATTGGAGCCAGCTCCTGCGTGGTGAATCTTCATATGCGGGCAGAGCCTATTCAATTCATTCCTGTTGAATAGCTGCTATGGAATATGATCAAAGTATTCCTGGGCCAGAGGGGATACTACGTGTAGCAAATTCCCGGGGGCCCCTGAGGCCTAATGGTGACCTCCAGAGTTAGGGAAAGCTGACATCCTTCTGTGTAGAGTGGGTTGCAAGGCACAATGGGTGTAATGCATGATGAAATGGTGGGCGCCAGACTCTTTTAGGATGCAAAGAGATTTATTGTCTCTTGAACAGAACTGGGGGAGAGAGGGTTAGGGCCAGGACAACCTTAAGTAGATGCAATGATAATTAGCAGACTCTGAGACTTCTATAGAATGACAGCTATATAGGTGAAGGCCTCCAGCCGGACACCACTTCTGTATAGGTAGGGCCGCTGTCTCCTATGGCAACAATCTTGTAGTAGTTACTAACGGCAATTGTATTCAACTATTTGCAACACGAACAGTTCTCAGCTTACTCCACAATCATTCACTGTGGGTCTTCACTCAATGAACTCCCAGTCTTTCACTAGACATCGGATCCAATAGCCACTGGATCCCTTGAACTCTTTCACTGTTAGCACTCAATATCTTCCTCAAGCGTCACCCCCGCTTCCTTGCTGGGTCCCTGGCTTGGCACTCACAGATAATCTTCAAGCGTCACGCCTGCTGACACGCTAGGTCCCTGGCTTGGCACTCACTGATGCTCCACAAGCGTCACCTCTGCTGTCCCGCTGGGTCACTGACTTGGCACTTGTTGAGGTTTCCCCACTTCTCACCGTCCCCGGCTGATGAGAAGTTTGCTTTGGTATTGTCATCAGCTTACTCACAGTGGTCTCTGTTAACAAGGTGAATGGTCCCTTAGTGGCGACAGCTTCCCCTTTTACCTCCGACCACAGCTGGTTCCCCGTCCGGCTGAACCGCTACTTCTGGTTGGACTACAAGCTCGCATTCCCAACCCTGCGCTGCTCTCCTGCTTCTGAATAGGCCTCAGACAGCCTAGCAGCCAGATGCCCCCGGTATAGGCCTCAGGTTTCCGGCCTAGCAGCCCGGGGCAGCATAACACACGTCCACCCAGACAACAGTTCAGGCAGTACAGAACCCCGATCACCTGACTGCACCCAAATGAATAGGCTCTCCCTGCAGGCCAAGAGGCTTAAGGAAACCACTGACAATTGGCTGGGACACCCCATTCAGTCATAATCTGTCCTTGCTATGCCCTTGTCTTATTAAATGTCACTAGCTACCAAGGCCACCTAGTGACAGAAGAGAGAAATGCAGCAATTCCAGTATTAGGGGGAAATCAATTGAACTCCTAACCATTGGCCAAGGCAACAATCGCCTGGCAACTAAATTTGATAGCAACCCTGCCTAAATTTCAGGGTGCTACATACACACTATAGAGAGACCTGGCAATATAACAAATGGGCAGCACAGTGGCTAAGTGGTTAGCATAGTGTTCAATAAAGACACAAGATATTAGTACTGTTTTTGTGTGTTATCAACTTAAAGCTGAGTTCTGCCCCCCCCCCCCACGAAAAAAATGAAAGTCAGCAGCTACAAATACTTTTAATATTAGGACACTTACCTGTCTAGGGATCCCGCTATGTCGGCACCCCAGCCGATTTTCAGATCGGCTCCCGGGTGCTGCCACCATTCGTGTTAAGGGAAACCGGCAGTGAAGCCTTTCACTTTCTAACAGGCCAGGCAGCAGAGGAAGGAGGAGGGGGGCCAAACTTCTGAGGGAGGTGGTCACAGCACAGTCTCCTGGAAGTGGAGATGGGTACCTGTAAAAAACAGGTACCCATTCCCCCCTCCCCCCTGAAAGGTGTCAAATGTGGCAGCAGAGGGGGAAAGAAGCAGATAAGCAGAGCTTCCACTTTTGGGTGGAACTCCGCTTTAAGCACATTGTGTTTGTCTATTGTTGTGACTTAGATGATGATCAGATCACATATTATGGCAAATTACTGCAGAAAACCAGCTAATTCCAGGGGATTCACATACTTTTTCTTGTGACTGTACGTAAAGCCCTGTGTAAATTGTTTGCACTATAAAAATACCTGTAATAAATGGATTTTTTAATAAAGTGGACCAGCTGGGTTCACTGTGTGTTCTGGCTGGCAAAGATTAATTTTCCCATCCTTTTCTGTGGGTACTGTTATCTAGAGATAATCTCAAGCCCTTCCCAAGATGAAAGTTGTTCATCCTTGGCCGATGCTATGAAGAGTGAAACCCGGCAGCTCAATGTTAAGTACACTTGACTATTAACAAGTTTCCCACCCTTTGGCATCTGTATTTTGATTGATGCATGCACCAACCACATGTGGCAAATAAATAGAATAAATATATAAAGTTCAGACACTAACTTATTTGTTGTCATGAAAAGGAAATTTTGCAATGTTAATAATTGTATCAGAATCTGTCTCCACTAGCATGTTCCTGAATGTACTGTAATATACAGGACACATCTTAACCACTTGCTTACTGGGCACATATACCCCCTTCCTGCCCAAGCGAAATTTCAGCTTTCGGCACTGTCACGCTTTGAATGACAATTGTCGTGCGACGTGGCTCCCAAACAAAATTGACGTCCTTTTTTCTCACAAATAGAGATGAGATTTCTTTTGGTGGTATTTGATCATCTCTGCGGTTTTTATTTTTTGCGCTATAAACAAAAAAAGAGCGACAATTTTGAAAAAAAACACAATATTTTTTACTTTTTGCTATAATAAATATCCCAATTTTAAAAAAAACAAACATTTTCTTTCTCAGTTTAGGCCGATACGTATTCTTCTACATATTTTTGGTAAAAAAAATCGCAATACAGTAAGCGTATATTGATTGGTTTGCACAAAAGTTATAGCGCCTACAAAATAGGGGATAGAATTATGACATTTTTTTTATTATTTTTTTTTACTAGTAATGGCGGTTATCTGTGATTTTTGTCAGGACTGCAACATTATGGCGGACACATCGGACACTTTTGACACATTTTTGGGACCATTCACATTTATACAGCGAACAGTGCTATAAATATGCACTGAATACTGTATAAATGCGACTGGCAGGGAAGGGGTTAACACTAGGGGGGGGAGGAAGGGGTTAAATGTGTTCCCTATTAGTAATTCTTACTGTGGGGGGAGGAGAGTGACTGGAGGAGGTGACCGATCTGTGTCCCTATGTACAAGGGACACAGCATTGGTCTCCCCTCCATGACTGGACGCGGATCTCTGTTTACACACAGGGATCCACATCTTTGTCAGTGTAACGGCCGATCGCGGGTACCTGGCGGACATCGTGGCCGCCAGGCACGCGCATCGGCACCTCAATAGACGGCCTCCCGGTCCTGAGGAGCCGCCTTGTGGCCGTCTTTTGACAATGGCCCGGGCTCCAATCGGTTAATCTTAAGCGTGTATAGGTTTTATATGGTTGCCATAGAAACATTGTCTTGAGTAGCTAAGTCTGTGCCAAATCCAAAGATATGACCATATACTGATGTAGCACACATGACCCCGATTTCTCTATTGCCTTCCTCCACCTGCAGCGGGGCACACCTGCTACTTGCCCGGTATCCCCTCCCTGTGTATAGAGAGGAGCGAGCGGTGTTATTGTTTGGGTCTTGCAGCAATTACCTCTCTTGAGTGGATCCCCTCTCTCCGTTGTCTAGGTAGAAGTTCCTCAGAATAAGGCCAATGTCCACACAGGAGTAAAACCCAAGCAGTAAGGTTTTATTCTTTTATCATTTCAGTGAACTTGAATAGGGAGTAGGAAGATGAGAGAAGTAAGGGAAAGAAACGGTTCAGGCATGCAACACCTAAAGCACAGTGTTAATCTTTCGTCACCACTCAAGCCTGAGTGGGTATTGCTCACCCGGATAGTCCCTTTGAGAGCAGTCCTAACAACCGGGATGGAGCACGGATAATCAATACAGTGAATCCATCTTTAGGCGAGTTTACAGGCCTCTTTCTGAGACAGCAGTACTGTCGCTAATCTCCTCAGGGACTGATCCTCCCCTGGTCTCCTTTCCTAAAGGTGGGCTCCCTACAGATGGGCAGTGAATACCTCTTTAGGCGAGTTTCCAGGCCTCCTCCCGAGACAGCAGTACCGTCGCTAATCTCCTCAGGGACTGATCCTCCCCTGGTCTCCTTTCCTAAAGGTGGGCTACCTACAGATGGGCAGCCTGGGATTCGTCTTTGAGGTGTAGGCCCCTGCCAGCAGAGCTGGGCATACCATGCAGCAACGCAGCCTCAGGCTGAAGGTGCCCGAGGCCCAAACACACTTGCGCACCTTGTGCCATACGGGCCACGAGGCACACATACAGGACCAAAGGGTCCCCTGGAACGCCCCAACCCTAATGGTGTCTGCCTCTTATGTACCCTCTCCCAGCATGCACAGCGGGCCAACCACGCCCACTGCATGGCTGCCGAGAGAGAACACCCAAGGTGCTATGATACCCCTCTTGGTTCACCTATGCCGGTGGTGACAGTGCCACCTACAGGCAATAGGGAACACTACTGCCAGGCAGTATCACACCCAGAGCAGAAGCAATAATGAACCATCAATTGGTCTGAGCCCGACTACTGGCTCAGACTCCCCCTAAATTTCCACATAGCGCCCCCAAATATTGGGGGGGGGCGCTACACTGAAATATGCATTGCATGTATAATAGATCATTGAGGATTGCAAGTGTGTAAATCCACTATCTAGTTATTGTTCCTTTTCAAATGCATATGATAATGGTGAAAGAACACAGCTATAGCCTCTTTTTATATACTTCATATATTAATATATCAGCTGCCTCTAGGTATCTATTGTATAATAATGATTATTCATATTAAGTTTTAGACCGCTTATCTTAATGGATAATTTGTTGCATGGCCATGAAAAAGAAACCAAGTACTTTTTCAGGAATTTCAAGTTGTTTCCAGCTCAGATGAGAAATATGATGCTCATAGGATGTCTGCCTGTGGTCTCTCCCATTTCAATAAGCCTGGAACGGCTCCTCCAGGAGTCTCTAGGGGACAGCTGTATGAGAACACCAAACATACCCCAACTGTTTTCTATGTAATGCGAAGGAATAGCAAGTCTGCTCAAAATCCTGCATCACTGAGCTTCCAGACTATATCACAGAAGAAAGTTAATCACATCTTTAATACGATATCCTATATGGGTATTTGAATTTAGGGGAGGCATTTGGGTGGTAGTGTAACCCAGATGCATTGATTGTTAGGGAATCTGAGACCCTTTTGTGGTTGAGCTGAACACTCACCGCAAGACTGCATCTCTTTTTGTCCTTTCCTGGCGCTGGTACAGCGGGGCGGGGAACCTGCTGTGACGCAAAGGGAGAGGAGATAAAAGGGGCGGACGCCCTGACCTCTTTTTCAGAGTCGGAGGACGCAGCCGCGCCCAGGCACCTTCAGCCTGGGTGCTGGCGTTCCGGAGTTCCGGGCCCAGGTGCCCTTGACCTGGCCGGAGCAGGAGATGGAGTCCATCTCAGGCACCTTTAGCCTGGGGTGAGGTACTATGGCGGAGGCCTGGAGCTCAGTACCTTCGACTGAGTTCCGCGTGGGTGGAGGAATCCGAGGGGGCCCTAACTCCTAGGGTGCCCGTGTCTGAGACGAGGAGGCCGGTGAGCGGAACTTCTCCGGAGAGTCCAGCGCAGCATTGCTGGTGATGGAGAGGCCTCTGGTAACTGTCTTGGACGGATGTCCTTCCCCTGATAGGGGCTACGTTAGCGAAGGTAATCCATGTTCTGTTCAATACAGGTCCTTCTCAAAAAATTAGCATATTGTGATAAAGTTCATTATTTTCTGTAATGTACTGATAAACATTAGACTTTCATATATTTTAGATTCATTACACACAACTGAAGTAGTTCAAGCCTTTTCTTGTTTTAATATTGATGATTTTGGCATACAGCTCATGACAACCCAAAATTCCTATCTCAAAAAATTAGCATATCATGAAAAGGTTCTCTAAACGAGCTATTAACCTAATCATCTGAATCAACTAATTAACTTTAAACACCTGCAAAAGATTCCTGAGGCTTTTAAAAACTCCCAGCCTGGTTCATTACTCAAAACCGCAATCATGGGTAAGACTGCCGACCTGACTGCTGTCCAGAAGGCCATCATTGACACCCTCAAGCAAGAGGGTAAGACACAGAAAGAAATTTCTGAACGAATAGGCTGTTCCCAGAGTGCTGTATCAAGGCACCTCAGTGGGAAGTCTGTGGGAAGGAAAAAGTGTGGCAGAAAACGCTGCACAACGAGAAGAGGTGACCGGACCCTGAAGAAGATTGTGGAGAAGGACCGATTCCAGACCTTGGAGGACCTGCGGAAGCAGTGGACTGAGTCTGGAGTAGAAACATCCAGAGCCACTGTGAACAGGCGTGTGCAGGAAATGGGCTACAGGTGCCGCATTCCCCAGGTCAAGCCACTTTTGAACCAGAAACAGCGGCAGAAGCGCCTGACCTGGGCTACAGAGAAGCAGCACTGGACTGTTGCTCAGTGGTCCAAAGTACATTCGGAAATCAAGGTGCCAGAGTCTGGAGGAAGACTGGGGAGAGGGAAATGCCAAAATGCCTGAAGTCCAGTGTCAAGTACCCACAGTCAGTGATGGTCTGGGGTGCCATGTCAGCTGCTGGTGTTGGTCCACTGTGTTTTATCAAGGGCAGGGTCAATGCAGCTAGCTATCAGGAGATTTTGGAGCACTTCATGCTTCCATCTGCTGAAAAGCTTTATGGAGATGAAGATTTCATTTTTCAGCACGACCTGGCACCTGCTCACAGTGCCAAAACCCACTGGTAAATGGTTTACTGACCATGGTATTACTGTGCTCAATTGGCCTGCCAACTCTCCTGACCTGAACCCCATAGAGAATCTGTGGGATATTGGGAAGAGAAAGTTGAGAGACGCAAGACCCAACACTCTGGATGAGCTTAAGGCCGCTATCGAAGCATCCTGGGCCTCCATAACACCTCAGCAGTGCCACAGGCTGGTTGCCTCCATGCCACGCCGCATTGAAGCAGTCATTTCTGCAAAAGGATTCCCGACCAAGTATTGAGTGCATAACTGAACATAATTATTTGAAGGTTGCCTTCTTTTGTATTAAAAACACTTTTCTTTTATTGGTCGGATGAAATATGCTAATTTTTTGAGATAGGATTTTTGGGTTTTCATGAGCTGTATGCCAAAATCATCAATATTAAAACAAGAAAAGGCTTGAACTACTTCAGTTGTGTGTAATGAATCTAAAATATATGAAAGTCTAATGTTTATCAGTACATTACGGAAAATAATGAACTTTATCACAATATGCTAATTTTTTGAGAAGGACCTGTATAGTCAGTGGCAGTGACTATTCGCCATTGGTGACACCACAGTGGTTAGCTCTATCTAAAAGAATTGTGCCTTGGCCTACTCCCCACAAAGACTGAAGTGTTATATGGGTCTCAACCTGTCTGTGCTGTATAACTATTTATTGAGAGGAATAAATACGAGTTGGACCCTTTCAGTGTGTGGAACTCTGGTTACTAGGAGCAAAGGGGAGTCAATCCGAGGAGAGGATTTGACTCTGGGACACACACACAAAACCCAATATTTCTAGCCTTCACCTCTACACATTGGAGGACATGGGCCGTGGTGTATCTCATCCCTCCCCCCAGTACAAACCCCTAGACGAGACAGAAAAGCCTTGAATGAGAAGGGGAGAGAGGGGTGAGGTCGCTACATGTGCATTCTAGTTTCAAAGTGTATTCAATAAATACTGTTACCTGGAGGTAACAATCTGGAGATAACAATAGAGATCAGTGACCTCTTGATGGCATACCGGGCAAACTAAAGGCATGATTGGGTGACCGAAACTGCTTTTTGATTAAGTCAAACACACCTAATAACTGAGAACCCCAGGTACAGTAAAAAAAACAAAAACATTTATAGTAATGTGCAGTGAAAAGGATATTTACTTGTACCTGCTTTTTTATTTTGGTTCCATTGCTGGTAATAAAAAGGAAAGCCTTTTAGTATTGTAGTAGGGTATGACCCCTTCTTCATGTTCTTTATATGAACTAATCTATACGCACTCTGCAGTTTCATCCCACAGTGCTTTCTCCTCCCCACCTTAAAAATACCCCAGTTAGAAATATTCTCACCGTCCGCACTGCCATAGCTCACATTAAAACAGATGCACTGAATGCACATAAGTTTAGCGGTGCACATACTGCCAAGTAGGCTTGTGCAATTCGTTTCGTAACGAATTGAAATTCGTCCGAATTTAGCAACTTTCGGACATTCGGAAGCATTCGAATTTCCGAACAAAGCAATTACGAATAAGACCGAATCCGAAATAAATTATACCGCAAATAGCGAATGCCCGAATGTCTTCGGCATAATTCGTTATGAAAAAGTTACGAATGTACGAATCCATACGAAGCACAATAACACTCACTCTGCTCTGCTCTCTGCTTCTCCCACACCGTGCTGAACTCCCTCTCAAAATGGTGTACAGGGGCGGAGGTTATAGCCGCATGTAAAAAACGAAAGTAAAATACGAGATTTCGAATCCATTCGAAGCACAATAACACTCTGCTCTGCTCTCTGCTTCTCCCTCACCGTACTGAACCCTCTCAAAATGGTGTACAGGGGCGGAGCCTATAGCCGCATGTAAAAAACGAAAGTAAAATACGAGATTTCGAATCGTTACAAATAACCGCTATGTATTTAGAAAAGTACAAATCCATTCGAAGCACATTAGGCATAATAGGCAGCGTCGTTGTGAGAGAGACACGGAAAATTACGAATCAACGAACCCAAAAAAAGTTACGAAAGTAGGAGTTGTGTCCAGAATCAACGAAAAACAACGTACTCTACCGAAAGTACGAATTATAAAGCAACAAAAAATTCAACGAAAAATGTCGCTTGCAAAAATACGAATGAGTCCGAACACGAAAAATCCCGTCTAGCAAAATTACGAATGATTACGAATCAACAGGACCGGAAAGAAACGAACCGAAACGGAACAAATTTTTCCGTTGTGCACAAGTCTACTGCCAAGTTCAAAAGATCCACACATCATCCTGTTGTCTGACCCTCCATCCATCCATTCCTCTCTTAAGACACAATGAAAAGTCACTTGCTTTACCTTACGGTATTTTTATTGTAGGGATTACTTGTGTAGCACACCCCCGTAGGATAAGGTGACCAGATTTTTAAAATGAAATCCGGGGACATATTATTTATTTTTTTTACTAGTAATGGCAGCAATCAGCGACACTCTGCCCGTCGCCGCCGCCCGCCTCACAGCCTGTCAAGTCTAATGCCTCATACACACGTCCGGTTTTTCTGACATGCCAAAAACCAAAGTTTTTCCCGACGTGATTCCTCTCAAGCCTGCCTTGCATACACATGTTCAGGCAAAAAAACGCTTGACCAAAGCGCGGTTACGTACAACACGTACGGCGGCACTATATATAAAATAGCTTTTGCTGACCCTCGTGTTAGTAAAAGTTTGGTGAGAGACGATTTGCGCTTTCAGTCTGTTACAGCGTGACGAATGTGCTATCTTCATTACGAACGCTAGTTTTACCTGAACGAGTGCTCCCTTCTCATGCTTGATTCTGAGCATGCACGTTTTTTTCCCCTCGCAAAAGCATACACATGAACAGTTTTCGCGACAAGAAAAAGACCGACGGAAAAGACGAGGGGAAAAAATAGAGCAGGTTCTAATTTTTTTGCGGGCAGTTTTCTCATCTGGAAAACTGCTATGGAGCATACACACGACCGGTTTTCCCGACCAATCTAAAAAATGGCAGTTTTCTCTTCGGGAAAACCGGTCGTGTGTACGAGGCATTACTCTCCGGGCTCCCGGCTACTACTGGGTGGGGAGCGGAGGAAGATCACTATGCCAGGGAAGGCAAGGAGATAAGCAGGCAGGTGGCTGGCCGGGACTTGAGCCAAGGCAGAAGAACATGCGAGCGGAGCTGAATGGGCATGTACCCGAAACTGAAGAAATATTCCCTCCGCTCTGACCAGCACATGATCATCAGAAAGGGGCACAGGTAATGGAAAAAAAATACACCCCCCTAAGCTAGTAGGAGCAGCGGAGGGGGGGGGGGGGTGTAATTCAGAATGTTTTTTTGTTAATTCTGCACTGACTGTCTTTGAAATTGCCCCAGCCCCTGTTCAAATCCAATCCGGGTACAAAACCGGGGACAGACTTAGTCCGGGGACAGTGTCCTCAATCCAGGGACTGTCCCCTGAAACAGGGGATGTCTGGTCAGCCTACCGTAGGAGCTGCTGGTTTAATTTTGGGCCTTGCACATTACCTCAGTATTCGTTGTCTAGGGGAAGAAAGTCTGTAGAAACTCCAATGTCCACAAAAGATGTAAAACCTTAAAGCGGTTGTATACTGCAAAACTTTTTTTTTTTTTTTCACAACCTGCAAGGCAAAGTCATAATGAGCTAGTATGACTAGCATACTAGCTCATTATCAATCACTTACCTTAGATCGAAGCCCCCGCAGCGGTCCTCGGACACGTCCTCCGTCGCATCCATGATACCCGGAGTGACTTCCGGGTATCGCCGCTCCGGCGCTGTGATTGGCCGGAGCGGCGATGACGTCACTCCCGCGCATGTGCGGGGAACGGCACGATCCCCACGCATGCGCGAATTCCGGCAGTGTCCGGCAGGCTGCCATTCAAAGAGCCGCAGCGCTCAGTGCGCCTGCGCCGTTATCTACGGCGTGCATGCGCCGTAGATAGCGGTGCACTCTTTTTTGCAAATATCTCCAAAACCGTGTAGGTCTCGGAGATATTGCAAGCACCTACAGGTAAGCCTTAATGTAGGCTTACCTGTAGGTGCATTTCATATTTGTGGGTATACAACCACTTTAAGCAGTGAGGTTTTCTTTTCCTTTTTTGCATAAACATAAAGAAGGGTCAAGGGAAAGGGTAGGTTCGGGCACACGGTGCAGATCACTGGGGAGATCTCCTCAGAAATACAGTCACTCACCACTCTCCCTGGAGTGGGTATTGCTCACCCGGATAGGCCCCTCTCACCTGGCCTAGCAGCCGGTATGAGGCACGAACAATAAGTCAGAACCAGTCTCTGCCACAGACTGACAGTGTACAGAATTTGGATAGTCCGGGATCCTCTGCCACAGGATTCAACGCCCGAACTTCCAGCCAAGCAGTCAAGAGCCTTTAAGCCGACTCGGCAGACTGCAAGGTAACTTTAGTCATGGTGCATCCTCCAATAGATTTACTAGGCCCTCCTCAAGACACCAGCCTTCTGCTTGGTCTTTTGCAGGACAGGTTCTCCCGTGGTTTCAATCATTGAGCGGCTTCCTCCCTCAGGACGGACAGCACAGGATCACTTTCAAAGTACAGACCCAGTCAGCATAACTGGGCCTGTTTGTTGGAGTTGCGGCCTCGGACCAGCATGGTTCCGAGGCCAAGAATCAAACAATACCCCCCTCACGCTGGGAGGGCCGTGAGGGGACGAAGGACCTCAAAAAATGTCTCTGCCCCTGAAGTACCCTTCCCCAGCATGCTCAGCAGGTAGACCACGCCCACTGAACTGTTCCCGGGGGAAGGCACTAAATACATTCTGGCTTGTCAGTCTTCCATACTGGCCTGAGGTGGTAACGCCACCTACAGACAAACAGTGGGAAGTCCCCTAACACAGCCATAACCAGAACAGAGGTTAAATTAACATCAATTATGTACATCTGAGCCTAACTACTGGCTCAGATACCCCCTAAATTGAACATAGCGCCCAGTCATTGGGAGCAGGGCGCTACACTTGGGTAGAGTTGGGAAGGATAGTAATGACATGGGATGCCCATAGCATTTTGGCACATTAGCAAATTACATTCTGAAGATAAGGCACAGTAAAAATGTTAGTTTAGTGAGCTGCATCACTGCAGACTATTGCTCCCTTGTAAGCTGCACTGATTCCTGCAGAATATTACTTTGAGGATTCCTGAGTAAAACCCTTTCTGAATTTCTTGCTTTCTTGTGGAAAGTCACTCTGAATGACTCTCTATAATGATAACAGTCATCCAAATGCTGGCCCTGCGTCCAGAGCATATCCTCTTCACCCCCCCCTCCAAAACCACAGTCCCTCTAATAGCAAGTGGTAACTGACGGACTACTAGGCCCAAATAGTCCAGTGATGTGGAGGCTGAGTTCCCCGGCCACAGCCTTCCACATTAAGTTTAGAGTCTCTCCTTGTAACATCATGCTCTATAGGACTGACCGTGAAACATCCCGTCTAAGTAGGGTGACCACGTGTCCCGGATTGCCCGGGACAGTCCTGCATTTTGCAGGTCTGTCCCGGGCACCTTTATTCCAGGACAATACAGTGTCCCGGAATGAAACTGACACAGCTACCCCCCGGGCCAATCTGATGCCCCCAAAAAAGGCCACCACATCACCGCTTTACTTGCTTACAGTACTTGCCCTGGCCGGGAATGCCTGGAGGAGCACAATCCCGCCCCCTGCTTGTGATTGAAGAAATCATAAATCCCGCCTCTTGTGTCCAATCACTTTGCTGTGATTCGTTACAGCACAAGCTGATTTTTGGGAAGGGGGGGGTGTCCCTGAATGGTAGTTTGGAAATGTGGTCACCATACGTCTAAGACACCCCATTGTAGCGTTCAGTTACTAGGGGCAATAGCAGATATTCACAAGCTTCTCCAATAGACTCCTCCGGTCCCATCACTTGCTGTCGTGTACCTACTGACCTTCTCCATGGTCCCCGGTCCATGGAAGAGACATGGTTCAACTGCACAGTCCAGTAGTAACAGTTCCATAACTCCTTTCTCTTAATCCTATATTCCTCCTCTGCAGTGTTTGAAGAAAAGTGGTCCTCATCCAGGACTTTCTCCTCAGCACCTGGTAGGCCCCAGGCCCTAGGCAGGGGCCTCCACACAGAAACACTACTGCTCCATCTTCTTTCCTCTCAAGACTCCTCCCCAGGGTTGCCAACTTTCAGTAAATATACAAACAGTTTGTAAAATCCATAATTGTTGCATCTGTCCATGAATGTCCATTACAGACATGTAGGCTGCATGTCCGTAACTGACATTCATGGTCAGATGCAACAATTATGGATTTTACAAACTGTTTGTAAATTTACTGAAAGTTGGCAACCCTGCTCCTTCCCAGTGGCATGTTACCTCAGCTTATATAGCAGGCCCGCCCCCTGCCAATCCTAGTTGGGGATTGGTCAGAGCTGCCACACAAGCTGCCTGTCACTCAGAGCTTCCAGCTCCGCCCCCTTCCAGAACATTCTCCCTGAAAGCAGGGGAGGAGTTCCAGAGTTTGTGCACAGGTGGCCACACCCACTGCTACACTGACACTCCCAGTCCCAGATCGAAACAACCAGGCCTAGCTTAATGCACAGGCTTGCCTAAATTTAACTGCACTGACAGTTTGAAACAATAAAACCCTATTTTAACACATACCAAAAGGTAGTGGGCGCTACATAAGCTACTTTAACCACTTAAGGACCGCCTAACGCCGATATACGTCGGCAGAATGGCACGGCTGGGCATAAGCACGTACAGGTACGTTGCCCTTTAAGAGCCCAGCCGTGGGTCGATCCGGTCATGAGCTCCATGACCGCGGGATCCACGGACCTGATCGCCGCCGGTGTCCCGCTATCGGGTCACAGAGCTGAAGAACGGGGAGAGATAAGTGTAAACAAACCTTTCCCCGTTCTTCCTAGTGAGAGTGTCACTGATCGCCTGTTCCCTGTCATAGGGAACGACGATCAGTGACATCACACGCCAAGCCACGCCCCCACACAGTAAGAATCACTCATTAGGTCACACTTAACCCCTTTAGCGCCCCCTACAGGTTAACCTCTTTACTGCCAGTGTCATTTTCACAGTAATCAGTGCATTTTTATAGCACTGATTACTGTAAAAATGACAATGGTCCCAAAATGGTGTCAAAAGTGTCTGATGTGTCCGCCATTATATCGCAGTCACAATAAAAATCGCTGATCGCCGCCTTTTTTACTAGTAAAAAAAAAATTATTAATAAAAATGCCATAAAGCTACCCCCTATTTTGTAGACGCTATAACTTTTGCGCAAACCAATCAATAAATGCTTATTGCGATTTTTTTTTACCAACAATATGTAGAAGAATACGTATCGGCCTAAACTGAGGAAAAAAAAAAATTTTATATATATTTTTGAGAATATTTATTATAGCAAAAAGTAAAAAATATTGAATTTTTTTCAAAATTGTCGCTCTATTTTTGTTTATAGCGCAAAAAATAAAAACCGCAGAGGTGATCAAATACCACCAAAAGAAATCTCTATTTGTGGGAAAAAAAAGACGTCAATTTTGTTTGGGAGCCACGTCGCACGAGCGCGCAATTGTCAGTTAAAGCGACGAAGTGCCGAATCGCAAAAAGAGGCCTGGTCCTTTAGCAACAAAATGGTCCAGGGCTTAAGTGGTTAAAGTCCAACTGCAGACAGAATTTTTTTGATTGTTTTGAACTGCATATACATCGATTAGCCAAACTTGAGGACCACTGACAGGTTAAGTAAATAGCATTTATTATCTTGTTACAGTGGCATCTGAAATTCAGTGGGATATATTATGCAGCAAGTAAACATGTTGTCCCTGAAGTTTGTAGCGGTACTCCCGTAGGGGCTGCTGAAATTTTGGATTGTCTGTCACCCTGCCCAGCCTGGCATTTACCGCTCAAACACATTTAGAGACATAGAACAGTCCATATGTTTTGTTAGAACTTGCTTGGGACAACTATATACAGTCCAGTATCTACTCTCCATTTCTCTTCCTGCACATCACTTCCTCTCTAATCTTCATTCCTTTCTCCTCCAGAACACTGCTTCCTCTCTAATCTTCAGGCACAGCTAGCACAAAGTGGTTAGGCCTGACACTGGCTCAGCAAGGCTTTTAACAGTTGCCCTTTGCAGGCAGGGACCGCGGGCCCCTATATTGTAGCAAAATAGAAAGTCTCTGGTGCTAGCTGTCCTACACGTGGCTACTGAGCCCAGTAAGCCATCTTCAGGCCCTGCCAGCCCTCCTGGCTGCAACTGCCTCTATCCACTGCCCCTTTCACCACAGTCCACACTTCTGGTTCTGCACCCATTTCAGACTGCAAGCTCCCAGTCCTCTCAGGCATGCCTCCCCAGTCCTCCTGACTGTGCCCCGCTCACCCACCCTCTTCTCTGTGACCAGCTTTCCTCCCTGGAGTCTCTTAGCAGTGCTCTCTCTTGCTATCCTCTTCTTGCTTTCTCTCTTATGCCTCCGGTCCAGGACCTCTTCACATGTTCTTGAAGGTGGTCCCAACTGCATCCAAGCCCAGGCCCAAGGTCACTCCCCCTCAGACTGGGGAGCTCCCCCAAAGGCCCCGACAGCCTCCACACTCTCTGGCTCCAGCTCTTCCACCTGACAACTCCTCCCCAGCTGGGCTGACTCAGGTTGGGAAATGGGCAGGGCTCCCTAAAACACCCCAGGCAGCACCACTTCTCCTCTCCTCCTCTCTTTCCAGAACTTTCCAGCAAACTCTAGAAAGAAGAGGGAGGTCCCAGTGATGCTGCCTGTGAGTCACCAGCTGCTACCCTGAGCCACTCCCAGCCCAGATTAATCAAAACAAACAGGCCTGGCTGACAGCTAGGCCTATCTAAATTTGTCTGCCCTACAAAAGTCCCACCTCTAGCACCTACCTACCTACCTAGAGGATGCTACAAGTGGATGTGTTGAAAGCAGAAAAAATGAGCATTGCAGTTTGATGTGTATGGGGCTGCGTAGCTGTAGATCAGTCAGGGTTAGCTGTAGATCAGTCAGATCTCAAGCCAATCGAGCAACTGTGGGATGTGCTGGAAAAACAAGTCTGAAGGCCCTGCCTCACAACTTACAGGATTTAAAGGGATCTGCTCCTGATGGCTTGGTACCAGATACTACAGCAAACCTTCACAGGTCTAGTTATGTCCATGCCTCGATAAGTAAGGACTGTTTTGACAGCAAAAGGGGGACCTACTCAATATTAGGTGTGTGGTCATAAAGATGTAGTGTGAAGCAGGGGAATCAAATGAGTCTGCGTCAGTGGCTACTCCTTATGCCCCATACACACGATCATTTTTAATGTCATTTTTAAAACTGACGTTTTTCTTGTCATTTTTTTTCTTGTTTCCTCTCAAGCCTGTCTTGCGTACACACCATCATTTTAAAAAATGTTCAAGAAAAGCGCAGTGACGTACACCACGTACGACGGCACTATAAAGGGGAAGTTCCGTTCGAATGGCGCCACCCTTCATGTTAGTAAAGTTTGTTGAGAGACGATGCGCTCTTTTCAGTCTAGTGCTTTTCAGTCCGTTACAGCATGACGAATGTGCTATCTCCATTACGAACGCTAGTTTTACCAGAACGAGCGCTCCCGTCTCATACTTGATTCTGAGCATGCGCATTTTTTTTCACGTCGTTAAAGCATACACACTATCGTTTTTCACGTCGTTAAAAAAAACGACATGAAAAACGACGTGAAAAAAGAGAGCATGTTCGAAATTTTTAATGCCCGTTTTTCACGTCGTTAAAAATGCTCTGGAGCATACACACGATCATTTTTAATGGCCATTTTTTTTAATGGCATTTTTAACGGCATGAAAAACGATCGTGTGTACGGGGCATTAGTTCTGACTCCTGATTGCCTGTGTTCTTTACTACATTAGAGTATCATGGATAATGGTCCTAATAATTGATACCATCTGATAATTCTCTAGATCTTTCTCCCTCAAATCTTCAATCAAGCAACTTTTATATTTTATTTTCATGCAACGCATGCCCATCATTTTTCTGAATGGTGTCTAGATGGAGACCTGCACATTCTATATACCTCCAGAGTTGATGACTACAACAAGACTCCCATCCTTGATGGCTGTCTTGACTTGTGGTTAGACCTAACAGGGCTAAAGCCCCATACACACGGTCGGACTTTTGGCCAACAAACTTCATTTTGAGCAAGTTGGACCAACAATCCGACCGTGTGTACGCTCCATCGGACAAACTTTTTTTGTTTTTTTTTTGTTTTCATCGGACAAAAGTTGGGTCTGCAAACGGACAAACTTTTGCCCAACAAAAGTCTGATGGAGCAAAGTCCTACCGTGTGTACAGAAAACCATAGGACTTTTGTCCGATGGACAAAACAACTAATGTTAAAATCAACCAACAATAGCAGAAGTTGACCAAAGGGTGGCGGTAAAGAGCAGAAAAACCACGTGATGTTGCAAAAAGTTTTGGGAAAGTTTGCAGAAAAGTCCTGTGGTGTGTATGCTATGGGTGTGCCCGGCCAACTCCGTTCGGACAAAAATCCAGGGAAAAGTCAGATGGAAGTCCAACCGTGTGTATGGGGCTTTAGACTAAAAAGCTCATGCAGTAGCTCTAATCCAATAAATCAATCAAGCGTACTCACCCAGGTGCTCCTTGCCTTATTGAGAGAGAGAGAGCGAGAGCGAGAGCGAGCGAGAGAGATGCAGTTTTTCTCTCTATTCCGGTCTGGTGAAACCATTGACACTGTGACAGAAAGTGAGGGAAATCACAGAGCCCTGAATAGCAGTAAATGATAAAAAGTTTTAGATAGACTTTATTTTATCTGGATTACTATATTAAACCTGGAGTTAGAGGAGCTGACACCCAGTGCATTTCTGGGCTTGGGACAAGCTTGGGTTTGGTCAGAACCAAGAAGGTAGCTGCATTTCTGGCCCAATTAGATGTCGGTAGGAGATTCCCCCTTTGGGGCCTCCTCCGAAAATGTGCAGCTGCAGAGCAGGCGATCTCCTACCCGCAGCTTATTGGGCCAAAGGGGATGTGATCATGTGGGTTCAGATTAAGTTTTGAGCTCATCTCAGATCCTCCCTATTTCTTAGCAATAATTGTATCTGAAGTTGTCATTATAATTGCCTGAGTAACTTTATCTCTGGCTGTTTAATAATAATACTTAAAGCACTATTGTATTAGCCTGTACCAGATCCCTACCAGTGGGTGAAAACTGTAGAAAACAGGACGGACATAAAAGGTGTCCCTGCCATTTTGTGCTCTCAGGATTAAAGTAGAAATTCCCTTTTCAGTTGCTTCACCAGTTACATTTTGTTGCTGGCACCACCAACATAAAATGGTTGTTTCAAGGGCTAGAAAGCCTAAAACAGAAAAATACATTATGTAAAAGGGACAGAACCTTTGACTCTACATGCACCAAAACAATATACAAACCAGACAAAAATGAAACTGTAAAGCCTTGTACACACGATCGGAATTTCCGATGGAAAAAGTCAGATGGACTTTTTCCATCGGACATTCCGACCATGTGTATGCCCCATCGGACTTTTTTCATCGGAAATTCTGAGGAATTCCATCAGAGTTTAGATAGAGAACATGTTCTCTTTTACTCCGATGGAATTCCGTCGGAATTCCGATGTGATTTTGGCCGGTCAAAAGTCTGACCGTGTGTATGGGGCATAACTGTTGTACAAAACATGGGTAGAGCTCAAATCTCCACGAAAAATTACTATTTATGGAGAACCTAATAGGTCAAATAATTAAGAGATTGCTGACAACTTACCTCTGCTAAAATCATGTATTATGTTGAGCTAGTTGGTAAAACTAAGTTGGTAATACTCGGAAGCAATTAAAATCTCATATGTATTTGAACCTTTGGTGAGAAAAGGTAACAGCACTGAGACAAAAAAAAAAAGAAAAGTGACATCTATACAAATAAGATAAATAGTGACAATGATCATGAACATACGTGAGTAGCATTCATCACAACATGATGCTAGAGACAGAAGAAGGAGAAAGGACAAAGTGAAACTGCTGTTGACCTTATAGTGCAACCCACATAGAACCCAGAGGAAAATTCCTGGAATTCCAGCTAAAGCTTCTATTGCTCACCAGACCCCGCCCTGCTTCATGTCTGGACAAGAAAAATTCTCTAACAGGTTTAACATTGAGTTGAAAGCCAGAGGGGAGAACATGATGGCACTTCCCTTTATATCACATTGTTAACTTCCTAACAGCTTGATATGTGCTAATAATTAGAGAACTGACCTAAAAAATAATGATCATTAGAAAGCATGCATACAATATAGGGTTGGCAGTTGCAGCACAATCCCACAATGCAAAATTACTATTCATCGATAATAAAAAAAGACAAAAAAGAAAAAAGGCATTAGGAGACAGCAGTCTCCTGAACACCTGCAAACCTCCTTTCACAATCCTCTGAAAAGCAACCCACTGCCACTAGTGTGAAAGGTGCCTTAAGGTCAGGAGTCCTTGTAGAGAGAGCAGGCAAAATAGTTGCCTAGGTAGCTGCTAGAAGCCCCTGTGGGCATGGGCGTCCGCTGAACTTTTTTCAGGGGGGGGGGCATCATTTTAAGGTCATCCATGCTTCTTTGGGGCAGTGGAGCAGCGCTGTATACACCACTCCTCCACCACCCATTGAAATAAATGGGCACCGCTGCAAAGCACTTCGGCAGCGGCGATACACAGTTGCATTTAACCCCGTCTTTGACCGCTAGCTGGGGTTATTGCAACACAGGGGGCAAGTGCCTTCACTCTGACTTCAACACTCTTACGATTCCAGGGGGGGCAATTGACCCCCCTTGCCCTATGGAGCGGACGCCTGTGGGGTATATTATAGAAAGCAAAGAGGTTCCAATCCTGACCCTGCAGCTTTGTGTAAGTGTAAGTAGTAGTAAATAGTCTGCCTGGTGGTCAGCTGGTTAAGGGAAGCAATGCAAGAACCACAACAGTAAAGACATAATTTTTGAGGACCTAGCTTCTAAGAGCTTCCCCTTAGGGGGGAAGCAAGAAAGAAGAGGCACAAGCAGTAGTGTATTTAGGTTTTGTGCTGCCCTAAGCATGACTAAACTCGCGCACCCCCTAATTTAAATATGACCCACCCCTTTCTGTCAACACCCCTTGCTGTTTAAGACCCACCCTGAAATTGTCGAGTGGGGACACTAGTTCTGAGGGCCTGGGGGGGGGGGCAATGAATTCCCTTAATTTGCATAGATATCCTCTCACTTCCTGTTTGGCTATGGGGCAGGAAGTAAAGGGAAATCTCTGTAATGGGACAAGAATGGTAAAAAATAAACTGACAGGGGGTATAACCCTCCCTTACTCTATCCAAAATGAAAAAAAAAAAGGTGTTGCCTATAGTTCTACTTTAAGCACAAATTTCTGATAATTTTATGGAGAAGACTAAGAAGATATAACCATGCCAATGGTGCAGCAGAAAACATATAGCACAGTGAGGAAGGTTTGTGGTCCAGGATGATAGGACACAGTGTAACGCAAGCGGGGACTCTTTCCGTGCTGCCCCCCTGCAAAGTGCTGCCTTGTTGGCCTAGGCCAGGATACAGCGTTGGGCGCAATACTTATGGGACTACTTGCATTCCCTTGGCTCCATTTACTATTTGCAACTCAGTATGTGCCAGCACTATTGGGATGACCGAAAATATGAAAATACGTAAATTAGCTCCTTCAGTAAGCAATTAAAAGGCTTTCTGTTGCTTGGACTCTTCCTTCTCCTACCCTCAAGAAATGAACAGGTGCTGGGTGAAGCTTCTATTGGGGGTCTATTGCCGTAAGGACTGAGGACAGTATGGGACGGACTATTGGTAATGCTGGTTAGGCCAGGCAAGGGGGACTCCCAGGAGTGCTCCTGCATTGGTGCCCAGGGGTGGCTCTCATGCCCAAGGTGCCCCAGTGAGTCTAAGGGAACCAACCTCTGCTGTGCATGAATGGGTTAAAGAGTGCACGTGGCCCCCCACTACATGGCTGTACACACGGCGGACATGCAGCCCAGCAGGCATCTAGGCTGCTATACAACAGATGTAAGCTCTAACTGAATTATATTTGTTTGCTAAAGCCCTGTGTATTATAGTTGCTATTTTTTTCAATCAAATATTCTTTCATCCTTTGCTGCATCTCAGTGTTGCTGATCTCTAGCAGCCTGTGTCTACTTACATGCACTCCAGCCAGACTTGGATAATCCACAAGGCAACAGTGGATAACCAGGGGTCCCCGCTACAACCTTCATGCTCCTTCAGTCAACCAGGGGGATACCATACATGGTCAAATCTGTGCATCTTTCTTTCACTTCACAGGGGGCGTTGAACTTGTTGGCAACTGGTGTCTGATGGGTTGTCTTTTTAAATTCCTGTTGTAATTCTCAATGCCAATAGAAGAAATGTAGGAGATGCAAAACTGTTATCTTGCCTAAGACCCCATTCTGCTGCAGGAGCACAATTGGGAGACAGGGACAGAGTGTTATCACCCATTAACAGGAAGTGCTGAACATGGAACTTTGTGACAAGATCACCAGATATAAAAGCGGACCTTCAGTAATTTTTTCATCTTTGCATCTATAAATTCTTCTGCCCTTGTTGTTTTAACTTTGGATAGTAAAACATTTTTTTTCCGCCAGTAAATACTTTATACAGCCAACTTCCTGTTTCTTGTCTGGTCATTAGCCTAGGCTTATGACATAATGCACAGCTCTCTCTCTAACTCTCCTGAGAGTTTGCCAGGAAGGGAGGGGGGGTGAGTCATAAGAGGGCCAATGAGAGCTGCAGGGCTGCAGAGCTGGAGGTGTGTCTCTGCGTGTCTGTGTAAATCCAGGAAGTGAACAGGCAGCAGCTTCAGCTGCCCACAGTTAAAATGGTTGCAGCCAGACTTAGTGGAGAGAGATTTCTGCAGCATATTTGGCAAGTACAGAATCACAGTATATATAAAATAATATGCAAAGTGGTTGGAGGGAAGCTTCAGAATGGCAAAGATGTTTTTATTACAAATTATGTGAGCAGACATCAGTTCCTCTTTAACCACTTGCCGCCCGCCCTATTATAAAATGACGGCGGCAAAGTGGTTTCAATATCCTGACCGGACGTCATATGACGTGATCAGGATATTGAGCCGCTGCGCGCCCCCGGGGGCGTGCATCGCGGCGATCGTTGTTGTGGGGTGTCAGTCTGACACCCCGCAACACCGATCTAGGTAAAGAGTCTCTGACGGAGACTCTTTACCACGTGATCAGCCGCGTCTAATCACGGCTGATCACGATGTAAACACTAAGAGCCGGTGATCGGCTTTTCCTCACTCGTGTCTGACAGGGGGGGTCTGTGCTGATCGATTATCAGCGCAGCCCCCCCGAGGATGCCCACACTGGACCAGCAGGGACGCCACTAGGACCACCAGGAATGTCACCACCAGGTATGCCACCCTAGACCACCAGGGATGCCAAAAAGTGCCCACAATGGATGCCAATCAGTGCCCACAATGGGCATCACTGATTGGCAGGCATTATTGTTTGGCACTGATTGGCATCCATCAGTACAATACATAACAGTACATCAGTGCCACCTATCATTGCCCATCCATGCCCATCCGTGCCACCTATCAGTGCCCATCCATGCCGCCAATCAGTGCCCATCCGTGCCGCCTATCAGTGCCCATCCGTGCCGCCTATAAGTGCCTATCCATGCCGCCGATCAGTGCAGATGTGGCCCGCCTATCAGTGCCCATCCATGCCACATATCAGTGCCACCTATCAGTGCCGCATATTAGTGCCCATCATCAGTGTCACCTCATCGGTGTCCATCAGTGCCGCCTTATCAGTGCACGTCAGTGCAGCCCCATCAGTTCCCATCAGTGAAGGAGAAAACTTACTTATTTACAAAGTTTTGTAAATGAAACAAAAAAAACATATTTTTTTCCAAATTTTTGGTCTTTTTTTATTTGTTTAGCAGAAAATGAAAATCGCAGAGGTGATCAAACGCCACCAAAAGAAAGCTCTATTTGTGTGAAAAAAATGATAAAAATGTTGTTTGGCTACAGTGTAGCATGACCGCACAATTGTCATTCAAAGTGCGACAGCGCTGAAAGCTGAAAATTGGTCTGGGCAGGAAGGTGTATAAGTGCCCTGTATTGAAGTGGTTAATGAAAGCTGCAGATGAAGCAGTGAAATCAACTGTTAAAATTATATTAACACATTAAAGCTTATGTAGCACACAGATCCCTGTCCTGCTTACCTCCACTTGCAGGATAGGACACAACATGCCACATGCCCAGTTTCCTCCGTTGTGAAGAGGGTGAGCGGTGTTAACAGTTTTGGGTCCTGCAGCGAGTTACCTCCCTCTGCTGGTTCTCGTCCCTAGAGTGTAGGGAAAAGTCTATTTTCTCTAATAAAGAAGGCTAATGTCCAGACAGTGTTAACCTCCAACAGACGAGTTTATTTTCTCTTTGCTAGTAACTTAGTAGGAAAGTTGAAGATAGAGATAGAGTTAGATAGGGAGGCAGGTTCAGGCATGTGGCACTTATTTACCCTCGTCGCCACTCAAGCCTGAGTGGGTTTTGCTCACCCGGATAGTTCCCTCTCACGGTCCTAGCAGCCGGAGTGAAGCACGAACAATTAGTTTAGCTTTGTTTCTCCTAGGGACGTGTTAGGAAGATCCTCTGCCACAGAACCTTTTAGCTCCTAAGTCCCGAACTTTTCAGCACTTGTAACTAGAGACCATAGGTGCCAATGGTGCACGTTACAAGAGCTTAAGGTGTATCACAGAATCCTTCCCTCTGACAGGTAACCAGGCCTCTCCCGAGATGGCGACATCCTTTACCAATCAAAAGGGTAAAAGGGTGTAGATGTGGCGCTGTTCTGCCGTGTTAACCAACTTATGCCGAAATTGGCATAAGTTGGTTCACACGCCAGAACAGCGCCACATCGACACCATTTTACCCTTTCACATTTCTGGCTCCACCTACATAGGAGGCAGCAATAAGTAGAGGCAGCAGTTCTGCCTACTGTGCAACTTTTGAATTCCTTTGCGCGGAGTCATCCCCCTCTTTCTTCTATCCTTCACCAATCCCCTTAGAAAGGTCCTCCCCTGGTTGCCTCTCCTTCAGAGCTGGTCACCCTCCCACGGGCACCCTGGGATTCCGTTGCTTGGTTGTAGGCCTCAGTTAAAGGTACTGGGCCTACCTGGAACGATGGGGCCTCGGGCTAAAGGTGCAAGGGACCCAGCACATTCACACGCACACCTGGCCATGAGGGCCACCGAAGGTGGGGTACGTGACTATGACAAAGACACCGACCCCAATGGCGTCTGCCCCTTAAGTACCCTCTCCCGGCATGCACAGCAGGTAGACCATGCCCACTGTACAGCCGCTGAGATAGGACACCCAATCACACCACAATCCCACCTGTGGTTCGACCCGAGACCTGGTCAACAATGCCACCTACAGGTCAAAGGGGAACTATACACCCAGGCAATACCACAGCAGAGCAAAAGTCCAATTTAAAGCGGAGCTTCGCCGGAAAAAAAAAATATTAAAAGCCAGCAGCTACAGCTACAGCAGCTGCTGGCTTTTAATATTTGGACACTTACCTGTCCTGGAGTCCAGCGACGTCCGCAGCAGAGGACGAGCGACCGCTCATCGCTCTGCTGCTCCCTCCGCCATCCTCGCTGAGGGAACCAGGAAGTGAAGCCCTGCGGCTTCATGCCCGGTTCCCTACGGCGCATGCGCGAGTCACGCTGCGCCGTTCTGATTGGTGCTCCTGTGTTCTGGGAGCCGAGTGTCTCCCAGAACACCAAGGGAAGTCTGACGTCACTCCCGCAGATTCCCGGGGAGAGGACTCCCGGATGTGGGTGAAAATACCTGTCTTAGACAGGTATCTTCACCCCCCTTCCCCCTGAAAGGTGTCAATTGTGACACCGGAGGGGGGGAGGGTTCCAAATAGCAAAAGTTGCTATTTAGGGTGGAGCTCCACTTTAAGGAAATTCAACAGCCTGAGACAAACTATTGCTCAGACGACCCTCTAAATTTCAGGCATAGCGACCCCAAATTAGGGGGTCCGCTACACTTATATGAGAACTTAGTGATTGGGTTTACATCCCAGATAGCAAGCAATTGTGCTGCAAGTTTGAGAATGACTTGCTAAGCTATTGCTAGACTTGCCAGGCTTCACAAGTTTGTTGCAAAATTGCAGCAAGTTTGCATTGTTTGACTCCAGATCAACTTTCTTTACAACATTCTGCAAGTTCTGGTTCAGTTATTTTGTGCAATAGTCATCCCACCACAGGGGTCACTGTGGCTGAATTTTCATGCTGTAGGCTTGCAGTGCTCTTGCTGTAAACTCACCACTGCAACTTTGCTCTTGCTAGAGACTTGCCACGCAAATTTGCTACAAATTGGAAAAAGTGTCAACTAGAACATCAAGTGCTCTGCCAGTGTAAATGTGAAGCAAGTTACTGTAACACACTTACAATTCTGGGATATACTTTAAAGTAAAAACGTATAACTATACAACCAAACTGCGTGATCTAGGTTCTATTCTTGGCCCCCTCCTTTACTCCCTATGTCATAAGAAGATAATTAAAGTGATAGTAAATTCCAAATTTATATTTATACCTACAGGTAAGCCTATAGTAAGGCTTACCTGTAGGTACAGTAAATATCTCCAAAACGTGCAGCTTTTAGGGGATATTTACTTTAGTAGAAGCCAGTGATGTTACCAACATATGCACACTGCATGCTGTCCATTGAAAGAGCTGTGCTGCGACCATGACTCCTGCATTGGGAGGGCTTCATTTTAAGGTAAGTCTGTCATAATGTGCTAGTATGCAATGCATACTAGCACATGACATTATCCACTTTAACAAATGTCAAATGTTGTTGACTGACTCTCTTAAGCCTAGTTTCCACTCCCCCCATTAAGCTGCAAAGGCAGTGGAGTAGGGTGTACATATGCTTTGCATAGCATTGTGGCAAGAAAGATCCTTGCTGTCGTGTTTGACCAGCCTATTCAACTAATTGGAGGTGCTCCACAACTGCCTCACAATCAAGTGCAATGCACGTGGTTGGAGCATGCTGCTGCAGGGGTTTAAAAGGTTAAAACAAAGTCCAATGCAGATCGCTCTTCAGAGGGAAATGCAACTGGTCATAGTTGGTGACTTGCAAGAATATAAATTACTTTGTTATTCGCTATCACACCGACATGTTCTTTGGGTTCTACTTGAGCCTCCATTCACATATTAACAGAGTGTAAGCAAGAGCGTATTCCTGGGTGATTTTTAAGTGCTTTTCAGGTGTTTTACATGCGTCTTATAGACTTGTATATAGATGTATCATGCTTCAGGAGGTTGTTTATTGGGCTGGGCAAGGGAAAGAGAGTAGTTCCATAGAAGGAGATGAGTTCTTCAGGTGTAGAAACATGCATTTAAAGGAGCTGCCATTGAAGCACATAGGACCAAAAACTCCTGAACACTCTCAAAAAAAAAAAGTAATCTTTTTTGAGCATAGGGCACAGAGCGTAGGGCGACTGAGCATACAAATATGAACAGGGAAATAAGAAAGAATGAGATTCTGCATGTTGAGCCTAGTTAGGATTAAGGAAATGGGCAGATAAAACGTTTGAATGTGTGAATGGAGTGTAGCGGGGTGTCATATTTAGGGGGAGCATCTGAGTGGTAACTAAGCTCAGATGCACTAATTGTTAGGTTTCATGGACCATTTCTATCCCTGGGAGATAGTACTGTTGTGCAGTTCCCTAAGGCCTATGGGTGGCGCTGTTGCCATGGGCCCGGGTCGAACCGCAGTACAAGGTTGTGCTTTTTTTTGTCCCCTCTCGGCAGCAGTACGGCGGGGCGGGGAACTTGCTGTACCTGTCGGGAGAGGATATAAAAGGGGGTGGCCATCTTCCAGAGGGGTCTTCGTCCACGCCCAGGCACCTTAGGCCTGGGTGTGTGTCGCCTCCGTGTGCCCTAGGACCGGAGGCCTGGTCGGTTCCGCACTCAGGCACCTTAGGTCTGGGTGCGGGTGGGTTGTTTTCGGGTGCCCTAGGCCCGGAGACGGAGCTGCTGTTCCATCCCAGACACCTTCAGTCTGGGGTGAGGCACTTTGGTGAGGGCCCGGAACCCAGCAACCTTCTGCTGGGATTCGCTAAGGATCGAGGCTCCCAGGGATCTGCCTTGCGAGGGGACCCGTATCCAGGATGAGGAGGCCAGGGAGGTGACCCTTTCTGAAGACCCAGCGCAGAGTCGTGGTGACAGAGGGGGCCTCTGGTAACTCTCCGGAGGGATGTCCTTATCCTAAAAAGGGGCTAAGTTACTCAAGGAAGGAAGTGCGGGTTCTTTATGTCACAGTGGCAGTGACTCTACGCACACCAGGTCAGTGGCAGTGACTTGCAACTATTCACCAGGTCAGTGGCAGTGACCAACCTCATGGTCCGTGGCAGGGACCGTGCGCCAAGCCTGTTCGTGCAAATCAGAATAGGAGAAACCCTGAATTAAGTTTGTGCCTGGACCTCCTCCCACCTTATCTGACCCGTGTTTGTCTCAACCTGTCTGCTCTCAAAGAGACTATTTATTGCCCTTAAGAATAAATAAGAAGTTGGACTTTTCAGTTGGTGTGGACAGTTGCTTACTGGGGAAAACTAAGGACTTGTTTCTGGCTACCCCAGAAACGAGGTCAGCTCTGGAGGTTTTAAACACTGGCTGCAAGCAGGCCCGAGAAACTAACACCGCTCAACCTCCCCATCCAGGAGGGTACATGCTTGTGGTGCGGTGTGCCTCAGTCTTTCCTGCGAAGGAGCCAACTATAAGAACAGCAGGTAAAGGCTGCGGTGGGTGCGCTACACGAGGATAGCATAGTTGCCAACAGTCCCGAATTTCCCGGGACAAGCACGATTTTTGGACCCTTGTCCCGAATTGGGCTTGTCCCAATTCGGGACAAGCCCAATTCTTTTTGTCCCGTTTTGTCCCGGTAAATTTGGGAATGTTTAGGGCTTAAAACGGCGACGGCTACACCAAAATGGCCGCCGTCGCCGCCACAAGTGTTAGTTTCACTGACCTCTAGTGTGAGGGGAGGGGCAGCCAATCGCGGCTCTCTCTCTTCGGTGGCCCCTCCCTTCACACAGTGACCCTTAACCCTGCCGCCGCCGCCACCGATCGCTGCTGGAGGTGATGGAAAAGTTCTTCCCCTCCCAAACATAACTGCCTAGCAATGCCTGCGCTGCACCCGCCCGCCATGGCACAGCCGGGGCTGTCTTTACCTTGCCACCTGCTGTGTCGGATGTCCTCAGAGTCACCTCAGGTTAGGGGAGGACTCAGGAGGATCCCACGACAAGCACAGCACAAAGTAAATCCAGCAGCACTGCAGCTCATCGCACATCTAGCTGCAGATCGCTCACTCTATAGTCCTGCAATTTATGCTGCCTGGAATGCAGTGTAGTGTAGAAATTAGTGTAGTGGGTGGCAGGGTAATCAGTGTAGTGGGTGGCGGGGTAATCACAGTGTAGTGGGTGGCGGGGTAATCAGTGTAGTGGGTGGCGGGGTAATCACAGTGTAGTGTAGTGGGTGGCGGGGTAATTAGTGTAGTGGGTGGCGGGGTAATCACAGTGTAGTGTAGTGGGTGGCGGGGTAATCAGTGTAGTGGGTGGCGGGGTAATCAGTGTAGTGGGTGGCGGGGTAATCACAGTGTAGTGTAGTGGGTGGCGGGGTAATCAGTGTAGTGGGTGGCGGGGTAATCACAGTGTAGTGTAGTGGGTGGCGGGGTAATCAGTGTAGTGGGTGACGGGGTAATCACAGTGTAGTGTAGTGGGTGGCGGGGTAATCAGTGTAGTGGGTGGCGGGGTAATCAGTGTAGTGGGTGGCGGGGTAATCACAGTGTAGTGTAGTGGGTGGCGGGGTAATCAGTGTAGTGGGTGGCAAGGTAATCACAGTGTAGTGTAGTGGGTGGCGGGGTAATCAGTGTAGTGGGTGGCGAGGTAATCACAGTGTAGTGTAGTGGGTGGCAGGGTAATCAGTGTAGTGGGTGGCGGGGTAATCAGTGTAGTGGGTGGCGGGGTAATCAGTGTAGTGGGTGGCGGGGTAATCAGTGTAGTGTAGTGTAGTGGGTGGCGGGGTAATCAGTGTAGTGATAGTTGCCAAACAGTCCCGAATTTCCCGGGACAATCATGATTTTTGGACCCTTGTCCACAAGTGTGGAGGGGGCTCTGCTGGGGAGGCACCTGATGCAAGGACGGACTGCTGGGGAGGCACCTGATGCAAGGACGGACTGCTGGGGAGGCACCTGATGCAAGGACGGACTGCTAGGGAGGCACCTGATGCAAGGACGGACTGCTGGGGAGGCCATCTGGTGGCAGGCGACGTGGCAGGTAACACGCTCAGGGCTTCCACTGATTCGGCATTATGGTGAGTTGAATGATTTCATTTTATATTACAATGTAATAATAGAAATAATGCGCTTCAATCATCCTGACACCGTAACAACCATGGTGCCGGGATGATTGAAGCGCCAACAGGTGTTTTGGAGTATCCTTATCTGCCAATTTTGTTACACATTACTATTGTGGTGTAGGATCTGGCTTCTTTCTTTCTATTTCTTTCTCTCTCTTTCTCTCACCTCGGACTCTAGCCACACCCCTTTGAACCACGCCCATTTAAACCACACCCACTATCGTGCGTAAACCACGCCCATTTTTCGCCGCGGCGCGCTACGCACGCCGCATTTTTCACTCCGGCATGACACGCCTACAAACGAATGCCCCGCCCCCTGATTATAGCAAGGCTCCGCCTCAATACAAAAAAAGTGTCCCAGATGTTTTTTTTGCAATGTTGGCAACTATGGGATAGTAAAGAAAAGGTCCAGTTTCATGTGTAAGGTGTTAATAATAACTAGGCAAGCAATTTGGGTTTTTTCTGTTTGTGTTTGTACTCTGTGTGTATAGAGGAATTGTGGTTAGTCTTTAGCACTTCTAAGAAAAAGTTTTCTTTTGTAGCTACACCCAGGCTATTGCATCCTAAAATAATTCCCAGCAAAATCTATATGAATTCATACTCAACCACTGCAAAGGAGCACTAATCTTAAACAATGAATTTTTACACCACTGCCTTCGGCTCCATGCTTAATGAGGTGAAGATATGTTCTTGAGTTGTTGGAGGGTTAATTGGCTGTAGTCCAGCTTAGGTCAGGCAGCTGGGACTTGCATGAAATAAACATCTGAAAGGACTATGCACAGTGGAGAATAAACCCAATGTGGAAATCGTGAGTAGAGTCACAAACAGAGAGGAAGGTTTCAGTAGGCTGCGCTGGTTGGGTGAACAGAAGCAAATTTGGAGTCTGTTTCAGCCAATTCAGTTATTGAGCACCTTCCTGACTCTTGGCTAAGCTTTAATGACAAGCGGTATATAAAGGGTACACTAAGACACAAAGCCACAACTTGGAAAGCTGCACAGTGACTGGGCAATAACAGAACAACGTGAGGAGATCTGGGCACTGTCCAGGAATTAGGGGATAAGTGTATGTGTGAAGGGGGGTACTTTTAGAATAGGAAATGTGGGACAGAAGGGAATGGGGGACCCCTAGTAGTGTGGAATGTGGGTGAAAAAATATGCATCCGGTGCAGTGGGAAGAACCCCTTTGCACTTTAGAGGCAGAAAATTATAGTTGAGAGTAAATTTAGTTTAAAAGGCAGTAACGCCACTTTTATTGATACATAACATGATCAAAAGGAAAGACATAGCCCTATACAATTTAAAAAGACGTGTACAAAATATTTGGAGAATAGTTGCAGACAGAAAGAATTTGAATAATATAATCAAACCCAGTGATATCAAGTATACCCATATACTACCAGAGTCATGCACAGGTCAGTCCATATAGTTTTCTTGATTATCCCAACATGATTCGGAATTATTAACGTGTATATCCCCATGCACACGGTCGGACTTCCATCGGACTTTTCCGTGGATTTTTGTCCGAACGGAGTTGGTCGGGCACACCCATAGCATACACACCACAGGACTTTTCTGCAAACTTTCCCAAAACTTTTTGCAACATCACGTGGTTATTCTGCTCTTTTCTGCTCTTTACCGCCACCCTTTGGTCAACTTCTGCTATTGTTGGTTGATTTTAACATTAGTTGTTTTGTCCATCGGACAAAAGTCCTATGGTTTTCTGTACACACGGTCGGACTTTGCTCCATCGGACTTTTGTTGGCCAAAAGTTTGTCCGTTTGCAGACCCAACTTTTGTCCGATGAAAACACAAAAAAAAACAAAAAATTTTGTCCGATGGAGCGTACACACGGTCGGATTGTTGGTCCAACTTGCTCAAAATGAAGTTTGTTGGCCAAAAGTCCGACCGTGTGTACAGGGCTTATTCCTTCTTCAGGGGAACTTAAATTCTGGGTGATTGTTTTTCTCCTTTCTGAAATACAAACATAGTTGCCACATTGCAATACATGGTATAAGCAGGACTATAACTTGTGTATGGTAATATATAGTATAATCATAGCTGATTGATTTACTTACATTAAACAATAAAACATAAGAATACAGAACAAGTTCCTCTTAACCCAAAACTTTACCTATTGGGACTTCTCCCCTTTAAATTATCCGGGTTAGCCAAAAAATTGGCCACCCAAATCCTTACGGCAGCTAAATGTCTGGTAGCTCTTAATTGGAAAAAACGGACACCGCCGTCCTTAGCCTCTATGCTAGGAGTAAGGATGCAGAGATTATGGAATCCATGACAGCGCAATTAGCTTATAGGGTGGATCACCACAATGCGATATGGAAACCCTGGTACCTCAGAATAGATCTTTCATGATTTTTTAAGCCCTCTTTCTGACCAAAAGATGAAGCCCTCTAGCCCAGGAGTGACAAAAGCCTGATTGACTGATCTACTATTCTGCCTTTTGTTTTTCTTTCTCGTCATACTAGCTTTTTCTTTTATGTGTTCACTGGTACACTAATACAAGATGTCGATTCATTGTTAGTATTTTGGAAGCTTCCATGCTTATCCAGTGAAAGTAATTTTTTTGTTATCTCTCTTCTTTTTATTTTTTGTATTGTAATATATAAAAATCTTACTAAAAATTGTCAATTATAAAAAATAAAAAAAGAATACGGAACAAGCATATGGTGAGGAGGTTTCCAATGTGGCTGAAGTGACCTGCATTAGCTCACTAGGTGGATAGATGCACACCCCGGATGAGCCTGGAACACATATCCATAAGAAGCGCCCTGTGAAGCTGCACCAGCAGTCAGATGACAGTGTCTAAAATCAAAGATGATATGATACAGTAAATATGATGAAAGTAACATAGTATTTGACACTGAAGAGGGGGCATAAGCTAAGCAGTGTCCCCCTCCCATGAGTCATTTCACCTTTAGACAGCAGTGGTGCATGTATATCTCCACAGCCAGGGTGCTCGAACTGAGACAAGCCCACCATCCGTGCAAGGTTATATTTACTAATATTCCAACTGAGGGAGCCAATCCCCAGATGGAGGAGGTGCTAGAGGTTTGGCACCAAACGCCGCAATTGCGGCTGGAGCCAAAATCAGGGCGATTCCCGAAGCATTGGCAGGCGGCGTAGTCCCGCACCTAGGGGCAGGATGATGTCACGTGCCATCACATCACTGGTGGAAGGAAGCCTCCACCTTGACAACTTGTGGCACAGTGGGGGCACAGAGGAGATCCTCCCCATAGGCAGGCCATGGAGACAGCCGGAAGCAATAGCTCCAGCGTATCTACCAACCCACAATGTAAATTAAAAAGTGTGTGTTTAGTATCACTTTAAGGACAAATTATACATTTTATTAAATAAATTGCATCTTTCATTGTTTTATGGGTACCTCTTGATTGTCAGATTTTTTTAAGTTTTCTTCTAGATTTTGTCTATATATGTGACATAGGTTTGTTTTCAGAACAACTGAATATCTTTATTTGCTGGAAAATTCCCATGGAATGTTTCTCAGTAGGGTTTTTGGCCTTGCTCTTACCAGTTAATAAGACTGTTTACACTCTTGTCAATACTCATGAATATTTGAATATGTACACATGATATAAAATATTGCAACTGGAAATATAGGTTGGTATATAGCAGGTACATCCAAACCAGGTGAGATCATAAGGATCCAAAAAAGGGCATTTAGCCCAGGTTCACACTGGGGCTGCGGGAGTGAAGCCGTGCGAGTTCAGCTGAACTCGCACGATTTCACTCCTGCCTGTCAGTCCCGATTTCGGCCGCAATTACAGGGACATCTGTTCAGGTTTCTGCACAGATGTCAATGTAAATCGCGGCCCGAAATTGCAAAAATTAGTACAGAAACTACTTTTTGAAATCGGTGCAGCGCCGTAGATGTGGCGTTGCACCGATTAGGACGGTGCCATTGCCCGCAATTTGCGGCAAATATCGCCGATTTGACATGTCAAATCGCATGTCAAATCGCACCAGTGTGAACCAGGGCATAATGTCAATTAAGATCTCAGCATGTGAAAACCTCAGTAGCAGCTGCAGATTTGGAGCTGGGTTGTTGCTATAGTGCAGTGCACGTTTAGTATTTCTAGACAGCTGTACAGCACCACTCCTATTATCTTGCCTGTAATTGTTACTATCTGCTCTTATTGCGTTAAGCCATCATTACGATTAAAAAAGCTAATTTATATAGTACAATGTAAATAATAAAGACAAATATAAACTTGTTTTAACACTAGAAGAGACAGTCTTCAATTAAGTTCATTTCCGGTGCACGCTGGTTCACCGTTTCAGGTCCGAATTTAGCCCGAATTTTGTGCTGCCCTTCTCCACAGTCCTCTCTCCACTGATTCTGCACCGATCTCTCAAACTGCAATCTCCCAGTTCTCTCAGGCGTGCCACCCCAGTAATCCTGACTGTGCTTACTCACCAGCCCTCCTGGCTGCGACCAGTAGTCCTCGTGGAGACTCTTAGGCCTCGTACACACGACCGATTTTCTCGGCAAGAACCAGCAAGAAACTTGCTGGCAGAGAGGTCTTGCCGAGTAAATCGGTCGTGTGTACGCTGCTAGCGTGTTTCTCGTCGAGAAAACCGACAAGAAACCTCGACGAGAAAATAGAGAACCTGCTCTCTATTTTCTCGTCGAGATTCTCCTCGGCGTGTTTCTCGACGAGAAAAGTGAGTGTGTGTACACTTACCTGTCCGCCCGGAAGCCCGCGCATGTTCGAAATGAATTTGACGCATGCGCGGTAGCTTCCTAGGCATACGTAGGGTATACCAAGATGGCGGCGACGGCATCGAATGTGACGAGCGCATGCTCGACGTAGTCGATGACGTCACTGCGTACACTCCTTTCAAAGAACCGCGGGTTCTTTGAAACGAGCGTGTGTACACTCGGCCGGGACAAGTTTCTTGTCCAAGAATCTCGTCGAAAAAAACGACATGTTTTTCTCAACGAGAATCTCGGCCGTGTGTACGAGGCCTTAGAGTGTTCTCTCCTGCTGTCCTTTTCTTGCTCTTTAATGTGCCTCTCCTTCCAGGATCTTGTCACTCCTCCTGGATGCACCCGAGCCCCAGCCCAGGGTCACCACCCCCCCCAAGACTGGGGACCCCGACAGCCTCCACACACTCTCCCTCCACTCTTCCACCCGACAACTCCTCCCCAGCTGGGCTGACCTTAGGTATTTAAGGAGGCATGCCCCTGAAAATCCAAGATGGGGATTGGTCAGGGCTCCTTAAGATACCCCAGGCAGCCCCACCTCTCTTCCCCTCCTCTCCTTCCAGCACTTTCTAGAAGGAAGAGGCAGGTGACAGAGAAGTGATGCTGCCTGTGAGTTATCAGCTGCTACCCTGAGCCACTCCCAGTCCAGAATGAAAACAAACAGGCCTTGTAACCAGCTAGGCCTGCCTAAATTTACCTACACTGCCAGAGAAAACAGTCACTCTAGCACCTTACTAACTAGAGGGTGCTACAATACTAACTGCAAGTTATATCCTGTCAGGGCTGGGCTCAGCCCTTCCTTCTCTGAGCTGACGCCCAGCTCCTTTCTCTCCACAGTGACTCACCTGTTGATGATCTGCTCGTCAGTCCTGCCTACTTAAAAACGTCCAGCTCACTTCATCTCTGCCTTCGCCTTGGTCAACATCACAGAAACTTTCTCCTGCGTTCCTGTTGAAGACTTGCTCGGCTGACATTCCTTCTGGCTCCTGATCCTGCTTGCTGTACTACTACGTTTATCTCTGGCTCTCTGACATTGGCTTGGCTGACTACCTGATCCGGTTACTGAACTCTGGCTATGTTTTGACTACGCTTACTCTGTTTACCTTTTTATTATTATTAAACAAGTGTGATTTAACTGTACTTCTGTCTCGGTCTGATTCATGGTTTCTGACATATCCCTTGAGCTGTCCACCTCTGGGATGGTGCAGTAGGCACAACCAAGTGTCTGTACATGGTTCGAGTCATCTTCTAGAGTGCCCTGGAAGCCGCAAATCCTAGATGTGAACATTGACATAAACACCAATGGTGGTGTTTTGGCATGCCTCCTCCTAACCCCTGCTACTGGCCTGTTAATGTGGTGGATGACCTAAATAACCAGCACTAAAGATTTGGAGGAGAGAAGCAGAAGTCTGAAGCATCTTCTTCTTAGCTGAAGTTGGTATTTACATATTGGAATAAACAAAGTGAGAAATAGGTCGGCGCTGCCGCTGACAAATGAAAATAAAAAATAGCTGCGTGCAATAGGCATAAATACACCATATACTGTACCTGAAAGATATCAATAATAATAACTGCAGCACTTATGCTTATTAAAATTATATACAATTAAATCAAAACATATAAATCATATAATCACCATGCTGGGTCTCATAGGGGGTGATTTACTAACAACACTGCGCTGCGCCGGTTCATACCTTAATTGGTGCGCCTGATAAATCATTAATTGGGCACGTGAACCGGCGGCGCACTGTGATAGTAAATAAAAATCTCAGAGGCAGTTCTGTCTCTATTCAAAATGAATGGTTCCCTATGGGAGCCCATTGATTTGAATAGAGGTCGCACCAGAAGTCGGATCAAGATGATCCGACTTGTGGGGCGACTCGTGTGCCGGTTCACACAGGGGCAGCGTGACTTTGCGATGCAACTTGGACACGACTTGAGCATGAAGTCGCCTCCAGGACAGGCTTCTTTGCCAGTACCTGCCCGCGAGAATGTTTCCAGCGCAATCCCATCGCGCTGGTTCTCGGCGACTGGGTACTGCACGCCTCGCGCTCACTGTCCCCTGTGTTTGGTATGAATTATGAGGGGGAACTCCACGCCAAATTAAATATAAAAAAACGGCATGGTTCCCCTCCAAGAGCATACCAGGCCCTTAGGTCTGGTATGGATTTCAAGGGGAACCCCTACCCCCAAAATCCATACCAGACCCTTATCCGAACACGCAGCCTGGCCGGTCAGGAAAGGGGGTGGGGACGAGCGAGCGCCCCCCCCTCCTGAACCGTACCAGGCCGCATGCCCTCAACATGTTGATGGGGACAAGGGCCTCTTCCCGACAACCCTGGCCGTGGGTTGTCGGGGTCTGCAAGCGGAGGGCTTATTGGAATCCGGGAGCTCACTTATTAAAAGGGAGCTCCCGGATTCCGATAAGCCCTCCGCTCGCAGACCCCGAAGTCGGAAGAAGACCCCCAGAGCTGCCTAATAAATTACTTTAAAAACCTGTGTAGTGTTTTTTTATTGACATTTTTTTCCACCAGGTGAATGGGTAGGGGTACGATGTACCCCATACTCATTCACATAGGGTGGGGGGCCAGGATTCCGATAAGCCCCCCCTCCTGCAGACCCCGACAACCAACGGCCAGGGTTGTCGGGAAGAGGCCCTTGTCCCCATCAACATGGGCGCAGGGTGCTTTGTGGTGGGGGCGCAGTGCCCCCCTGCCCCAAAGCACCAACCACCCCCATGTTGAGGGCATGTGGCTTGGTATGGTCTAGGAGGGGGGGGCGATCGCTCGCCCCCCTTTCCTGACCTGCCGGGCTGCGTGCTCAGATAAGGGTCTGGTATGGATCCTGGGGGAACCCCCATGCCATTTTTTTTTGGTGGGGGCTTTCCCTCAAGATCCATACCAGACCGAAGGGTCTGGTATCGTCCTGAGGAAAACCTCAGGCAAATTGAAGGTTCCCCTTCAAGGTTCTCCGCACACGAGCCGCACAGCAAGTCGAATCATCTTGATCCGACTTCTGGTGCGACCTCTATTCAAATCAATGGGCTCCCATAGGGAACCATTCATTTTGAATAGAGAGAAAAACACGGCTGAAAGCTAGCGCGGGGAAATGTGCATTGAATTCAATGCAAAACGTGGAAAAAATTGCGTTAAAAACGCCGCTTTTTTCCTGGCGTCTGTACTAGCTTTACAGCCCCTTTTTTAAAACGTCCCTGGGCATGAGGCCTAAGAAAAAAGGGGGAAAAAAAAGCACTGGACTGCATCAAAAACGCATCAAAAACGTGCAGGCAGAAAAGCACCTGGAACGCATCAAGACTGCGTTTCCAAGGTGTGAACTGGCCCAGTTGCTTTTAACCTCGTTTTTCAGAAAGCAAAAAAATGCGCTCAGACGCCAAAGATTTCCACGTTTCAGACGCCATGCGACGGTATCAGCGTTTAGCCGCGTTTTCGTTTAGAAGCGTTTTTAAAGGTGACCTATTTTTTTACATTGAAAAACTAAAAAATTATGGCAAATGATGAAAAAACATTAAAAATATATAAAAAAAAAACGAATTGCTTGCATTGCATTGTGGACAATACACAACTTGTGGCAGGTGACGTGGCAAGTGGACAATCCACAACTTGTGGCAGGTGACGTGGCAAGAGGACAATCCACAACTTGTGGCAAGTGACACGCTAAATACAAGTACACTGCTGCTCTCTCAGCTGCTGCTACTCACTCTGGTCTCACAAACTGGCTGAAATGGTTAATACTGTTTTTTGAGCTTAGGGAGGGTCCTTATGTTTCTGAACGCTTATGTTGTCTAAACGCTTATAGACAAAAACGCGGCATGCAAACGCGGCAAAACGCGCGTTTATAAACGCTGGTTTCAAACTTAGTTTAGAAGACTTTGCACCAGCATCCCATGTACATGGGGCCTAAAAATGGCTATGCCATTTACAGCTCAAAAACGCCATGGTGGGACATGTAGAGCCGTTTTTAAGCTGCAAAAAATGCTCAAACAAGCGGCTGGAAAAACGTTTGTGTGCATGTAGCCTTATATCAACCACTTGCTTACTGGCCACTTAAACCCCCTTCCTGCCCAGACCAATTTTCAACTTTCAGTGCTGATGCACTTTGAATGACAATTGAGCTGTCATACAACACTGTAACCAAAATTAAATTTTAATTATTTTTTTCACACAAATAGAGCTTTCTTTTGGTGCTATTTGATCACCTCTGCGTTAGTTTTTTCTTTTTTTCTATAAATACAAAAGACCGAATAAAAAATAAAAAATTGGATATTTTAATATTTTGTTCGAAAATTTGGAAAAAGGTAATTTGTCTCCTTCATTGATGTACACTGATGAGACTGCTCTGATGGGCACCGATGGGCTGCACTGATGGGCAACGATAAGGCGGCAAGGGTGGGCACTGAGAGGTGGCACTGCTAGATGGCAACAATGCGCAATGATAGTTGGCAGTGATGGGCACTGATAGGTGGGACTGATTGGCACCAGTGGCGGGCATTGATAGGTGGCACTGGCAGTGGCTACTGATTGTCACAGATGACGCAGAATTGCCTCTTCCTCTTCGGGCCCGATGTCCTTTGCACATAAGCCGGTGATTGCTTTTTTAATGCTCACGCTGTCAGCACAAGGAGAAAATAAAAACCATTACCGAACTTTTGTTTACATCACGTGATCAGCTGTCATTGGCTGACAAATGAGGGGCAGGGATTGGCTCCTTACTCGGATCTGTGATCACCCGAGTCTCAGTAACTCGGTGACCACAGCGCGCACGAAGGGGAGGACGTCTATTGACGGACTCCCGGCAATTGAGGACCATGCTGTCCGTGCTGTGGCTGTCGATCAGCTATATCGCTGATCTCAAGTGGTTAAAGAGGGTTTAAATGGGCCATTGACATGCATCACAATTGAACTTAGGAATGTGTCTTTGCAAAGTTAAACTAAATGAAATCCTTTCTTATTTTTGCTTGGGGATAGAGTGCAGAGGGATTAGAAGTCTGGACAGTTTTTGGGGATGTCTGCACCCCTGATAGAGTGAAGACAACTTCCAAATTTGGCCATTTTATCCTTCCAAATAATTTACTTCCTGTCACATAGCCACACAGGAAGTGAGGGTAAATCCCTACCAATGTCTTTCCTTGGGGACACACAGGTCAATCTAAATAGTTTCCCCATTATGTCAATTGCACTCCAGCATTTTGCTGGGTACACCCCAAATTATTAGGTATCTTGGACTTTGGGGTTTATTTACTAAAGGCAAATCCACTTTGCACTACAAGTGCACTTGCTGGATATCCGAGGGGGACATGCAAGGAAACACAAAAAACACCACCTTTGCTTCTACATGATTGGATGTTAAAATCAGCAGTGCTTCCCCTCAGATTTTCAGCAACTGCCCTTGTACTGCAAAGTGGATTTGCCTTTACTAAACCCCAAACTACCTAATGATTTGGGGTGTACACAAAGTGCTAGAGTGCAATTTGCTTAATGGGGACACTAGTTAGATTGGTCTGTGTGTCCCCAAGAAAAGACATCGGTAGGGTTTTACCTTCACTTCCTGTTTAGCTGTGTGACAGGAAGTGAAGCCAATTTTACTAAAAAGGGACACAAAGCCCAACCTAAAAAAAAACAAGCAGGGGTTCTAACACTTACTTGGTTTCCCTCAAAATGCCCACAATTAGAATAGTATTGCCTTGAGCTATTTTTAAGTGCAGTGCTCTAAATCAGTGCTTCTCAAGTACCCCCAACAGGCCATGTTTGCAGGTTTTCCTTCATCTTGCACATGTGCTTTAAATCGCAGTCAATGGTTTGGTATTTTGAACAGCAATTCTCGATAAGATAAATTCACAAAACATGTCCTGTTGGGGGTACTTGAGGACTGAGGCTGAGAACCACTGCAGTAAAAAGGAAAATTTAATACTTACCGCTCTGTATTTTTCATTTCCTGGTGACTATCCATGGCAGCACACAATACATGCATATGCTACCATGAAGGCACCAGGTTAGACAAATCACACCTGTTTTGCTTTGACATGCCAATCAGCATAGTTAAGCTGCAGCTGTCACATTTGTTGCATAGAAAACAAAAAACAAACATCAAACTTTGCATCAAATTTTATAGGTCAACCAAACAGGACTTGGAAAAAACAAAGGGAAGCAAAAAAAACAAAAAAAACATGAAGGTATATTTGAAACATTAGTCACAACATCTTGAGAAAGATTTAGCAAAATATTGCAGCACAGACAATTAAATCAAAGTGAACAAACGACACACATTAACAACATCAAAAATATTTCTGGGGAACATATCCCCCACACACAAATATACAATCAACAAAAGTAAAACAAACATCTGTTTTGCAAAGACATAACAAATAAAATACATGTGTTACAAACTCGATAAGGACACCAAAATGTACTTTTTGCCGGCCGCACACACAATCTTGCCTCTTTTCAGGGCAAGGGAGAGAATGCTATCTGCAAGCTTTATATAACATATGTTTGTGTGCTAATGAGGCAATTGAAAACACATGCACAGTCCATGAAACACCCAAAATGCAAGTTCACCCAATGTAGAGACTGAACTTCAAAGTGGGTACACCTGTTAAGGATGTCCTTCAATTACTAACCCAAAAAACAAGCTCTCTGAGCATGCCCAGAAACACCCAGGTGCTGTTCACACACAAAAAGCACCAAAAAAAAAACTTAAGTCCCTGAGCATGCTCAGACCAACAGAAATGCAGCTAGCAGAAAATAAGCCCCCCCCCCCCCCCCGTCCAAAATTAAGCACATCATCCAGCATGCTACAAAATTAGAGATGGGACAAACACCCCCGGTCCGGGGGGCAAACAAAGAGCCTAACATGGGCAAAAGTTATACAACAAATACCATTGCAGTCTATGGGAAATTACTTGTTAATTTTGCTAGTCCCCACTTGGCTGGCTTATCTTCTAGTTATTGCCCTTAAAATGGGTATGGGGGCCCAGGTCCCACCCTAAGGGACATATATCAATGTCACCAATTTGGACAACACCAAAAACGAAACAAGGAGAAGTGCCTTTAAATATGCCAAATTGCTTAAAGGCCATTTCACACCACATGCAGTCCATTGCGTTTTTTATGCATCAAAAATACTGGTTATATGGTTCTAAATGGCAGTGTTTGTTCCAGTGCGTTCCAGTTCCACAAAAAAAGTAGAACATGCTGCATTTTACCTGCACTGGACTGTACTGGAACGCTGCAAAACGCATCAAAAACGCACTGGAATGCACCGGAACGCACCTAAATGCACCAAAAACGCACTGGAACACACTTGTCCTTATCTATGGTTAATAAAAAATAGTGGTGAAAAAAAAGCACTGGACTACATCAAAAACGTACCAAAAATGCACTGGAACGCATCAAAAATGCGCATGCAAAAAAGCACTTGGAACGCATCCAGATTGCATTTCTATGGTTTGAACTGGTCTTAAGGGATCTGGGGATCCCACCCGGTGACCCCGCCCCCCTCTGACACACATGGACTTCACGGGGACTGCCCTATGGCTTTCCCCGTGGTGTCAGAAGAACTGAAACGTCACACAGCGGGAACCCCGAATGCAAGCGGATCGTCCGGAGAAAGAAGAGGGGAACAAGAAGCCGGAGCAAGATGCGGACGAGAACACCAAAGGAAGAAGGAAGATGAAGGTGAAGATGAAGAACAAGATGGAGAAAAGAAGAAGATGGAAGAAGAAGAATGGAGAAGACATTAATAAAGGAATTGTCAAAAACCGGCTATTGTAATTTTTAACACTTCTTTTGTGAAATGGTAGGGGTACATTTGTACCCCATTACCATTTCACACAGGGGGGGGCTGGGATCTGGGGGTCCCCTTTGTTAAAGGGGGCTTCAAGATTCCGATAAGCCCCCCGTCCGCAGACCCCCACAACCACCGGCAAGGGTTGTGGGGATGAGGCCCTTGTCCCCATCAACATGGGGACATGGTGCTTTGAGGGGTCACAGACCCTCAAAGCATCCTCCCCATGTTGAGGGCATGTGGCCTGGTATGGTTCAGAAGGGGGAGGTGCTCTCGCCCCCCCTCTTTTCCTGCAGCCTGCCAGGTTGCGTGCTCGGAAAGTTTAGAGGAGCGCCTGTTCAACTTATGCAAATGCATTTACGTGACTTGACATTTACTAAGATGAACCGGCGCATTTGAAGGAGCGCAAATGCCGCGCAGTGCACAAAAAGACCTCTCGCAGTTATAAACGTACTTGCAGGCGCAGCAGGCTGGTTCAGAAAAAGTTACTTTATCATTCTATTTTGGGCATATTTGTTACTTGGGCAGTTGTCACTATACTTCCTCACATCACTCCATTATATTGGCACTTCCAGCTTCTTTATATTTTGATTTGAAGATGCTGTGCGCCAGGTCCATAGTGGCGCACTGAGCGCCTCCTCCCGTGCGCAGAGAACACTATAGTAAATAGGGAATAGCGCTGCCTTACCTGCGCAAATGTTTCGTAAATACCAAAACTGCCGTTGCGCGTGCCGATACTCATGGCGCAAACGGTTCGTAAATCAGCCCCATAGTGTCCTTAAAGAGGAGGTCCAGCCTGGGTGAAAAAATTCAAAGACAGCATTTATTTTTTTATTAGGTCACTTACCTGTCCAGGGAGCCCTGAATGTCGGCACCCCAGCTGATCTTCGAATCAACTCCCGGGTGCTGCCCCCCCCCCCTATTCCTGGTAAGGGAACCATGCAGTGAAGACTTTCGGCTTCACTGCTGGTTCCCTACTGCACACGCGCGAAGCAGGCTGCGCTTTCTAATTGGCCCGGTGGCAGGGGAAGAAGGAAGGAGGCACGTCTCCCGGAAGTGGGGAAGGGATCCTGTCAAAACTGGGTCCCCGTTCCCCCCTCAAAGGTGCCAAATGTGACACTGGAGGGGGAGGAAGCATGTAAGCGGAAATTCCACTTTTGGATGGAACCCCTCTTTAAGGCCCGCTATACATTAGCCCGACTCCAAAGTCACGTGACTTTCAGTGCAACTTTGGAATCCGACTTTAATGTGACATTTTACACTCTGTCACTTTGAAGTCGTATCAAAGTCGGACCAAAGTGCAAGAACCTTTTCAAAATTCGGAGCGACTTGTATCAGATCAGTTAATACGGCTCTTATAGGGTAACATTTAATTTGACATGTCATGCGACTTGTGCTCTCACAAGTCGGATCCCATGTCGCACCAGTGTGAACCAAGCCTAACTCACATATTGCAAGTGATGTATTAATAATTAAATAAAAATATAATGAAAATGTCCATATAATAGAAAATATTATTCCAAATAAATTGCGTCCAATGTTAATAATCCAGTGAATCACCTATCCATTATCAATGAAACATTCATCGTGTGAAAACCACCACTGTGACGTGCCTCCACCTCCTATGAAGATTGCACACTCATCAGAAGGTCTTGCTGTCTATGGAACACAACAGCAAACAGCGCTTTATCACCCCCACAGTATCTCTCCAAGCATATGTCTCTCAGTTCCGGCCAATCACAGTAATAAGATGGCAGTCCTGGCTATCTCCAAGGTGTGTGTGTCAACTCAGCAGTCGCATCACAAAGGAACCACCAGTATCCAAAAAGGAATTATAGTGTAGTATTTATTGGTGCCTCAGAGTGCATAATACAAGTTAAAACAATCATTTAATCATCAGTCTAAAAGGTTCATATATATAAGCCGCTTGTCACACTTACATGAGAGGCCGCCAAACCAAATAGGGATGGCAGCATGACCTCAAGCAGATATTCTGGCCCAACGCCATTTAGTGTGTGTCTTTAGGAGCTCCTGCCAATAGTGACTACTCCTTACTTAGCAGCTTATCGGCCATCCACTGTACCATAAAGGGACAGCACTTTACACCTTAAGGTGCGCCACCTTACAGATGGTCCCCAACGATAGCCGGCTTAATACTGATAAATAGGCGCCAGGTACTTTATAGCCACCTCCAGTGGTACCCCTTGTCAGGAACGCATACACCCAGACACTTTTAGGACTGAATGCTAAAAACAATAATAATAGAAGTAAACATAATGACAAAAAGAAAAAAACATATCCACCTGGGAATAACAGAGATAGAAATTCCAATAGTAGTAACACACCAATTGGGGCGGTTACCCATGTTTCTGGTGGTGATGCAGGCATCAGAAACTTCTGCCCAGGGAGATTTGATGAACCTGACACTAATTTATGCAGCAAAGATGTTGGAGATGCTTACCTAATAGCTAAATACAATGTTGCAGTGTCTAATTCATTTCAGATCTTGGAGATGGATGTTTACCACTCCGATTCACCTGTAGCAATAGCTAGTATTAGTAATGATACCGATCAGAGTTTTTTTATTGAAAACTGTCCTCCCAGAAAAAAGAAAAAAAAGTATAGTATAGAGGATCCAGAAGAGGAAGAAAGCACAGGAAAAAAAGAGGGAAACCAGGAAGCCCAATTCTACTATAAAGATTTTCAATCTGTCTGCACACCACCTTTCTGAGGGAGAGATTTGTCTCCTTCAGAAGGGATTACATTTTTCACCCAGTTGTAAAGTAAATTTATTTCAGCTTTTTAAGGATCTCCACAAATTTGTTAAAGATATTACAGTGAAGCAGTTCTATTCCTTGAAAGGAAACAATAAATCTACCCTAGTTAATACACAGGAATCTACTGATATTGTAAAGGACACTCCATTTGAGGTCCCTGAAAATTTTGAGGATGCAGAAATGTTAGAGATCTTGGAGGATCTATATGAGGAAGGGCAAATACAAGATTTTAGTGAGATGGTGTCTAATCCCTACAACAATCCAATAATGCACACCAATTTTAGACCAAAATCAATTTTTTATTCTCATCATGTGAAGAGCGCGTACACAAAAACCTTTTATTCTATGGTATACACTGATTTCGTGAGACTCAATAACTCACAGTATAGATGTCCACCCTAAGTTTGGAAGAAGAAAAAGCCTTGGAAGGTTAAGAAAAAAATTATAAGTTTGTACTGCTAACAAGGGTGAGGGTGTACTTATCCTTAATAGGAAGGATTTTGTACAGGAAGCCGACAGGTTACTGTCGAATACATTTACCTAACAAAAACTAAATAGAGATCCATTAGGGACGTATAAACCACTTTTGCATAATATGGTGGATGAGGCATACAAAGTGAATGTGGTAAACAAAGCTGAAAATAATTTTCTAATAAGAGATCACTATAAAACCCTGTACTTTTACCATATTCCTAAAGTACACAAGAATGCAGAAAATACCCCGGGGATTGCCAATATGGATGGCTTAACAAGCTATATTTGTCAATATTTGGATTATATTTTGCAGCCCTTAGTGAGATCCCTTCCAGCTTATGTACGTGATTCATCCCATATTTTGGAACAATTAGAACAGTACAAATGGTATCCTGAGTACACATGACTGTCTTTAGACGTGAGTTCTCTATACACAAGCTATCCCCGATTCCCCATACAACCGGCATTGAGGCTCTAAAGCACTTTTTGTTGATCACAGATCAATTTAATCCCCTTAAAGCCCAATTTATTAGTGACTGTACAGAATTTGCAATGGAACATAACTCATTTCAGCTCCAAGATACTATCTACAAAAATCTGGAAGAGCTATGGGAGCCCATTTTGCTCCATGTTACGCCAATTTATGGGCTTCTGGGAAGAGGGACACATCTGGAGGAATAACCCCTTCAGTAAATATCTAATATATTATAGTAGATATATTGATGATATCATTATAATCTAGGGGGGGGGGCCTCCAGATGTGTTACCTGAATTTGTAGAATATTGTAACTTTGGTGTTTTTGGACCTTGTGTTATCATGGGATGAAACATTCAATATAATATCTAAAACCCATTTTAAAGACACTGCAGGCAACCCTTATTTGCATCAAAACAGTTGTCATTTAGCTAGTTGGAAACAAAATATTACTTATAGCCAATTTCATAGGCTGAGAAGAAATTGCACTCACATGGCAGACTATCTGGAACAAGGGAAAGTCCTACACAGGAAATTTATGGAAAAGGGCTACAGTAGTGAGGAACATATTCAAAATGCATCCGATCTGCATTTAGAGGTACACAGAGGAGATAACACTCAAGCCCTGTACACACGATCGGATAACCTATGGATTTTCGTCCGATGGATTTGACCATCGGAAATCCGGTAAAACTGTTTTTCATCAGTCTTGGCCACACACCATCAGTTTAAAAACCGACGGCAACAAAACGACGGCACGTACAAAACGTACGACGCGCTATAAAAGGGCCGAACAAATCTAATGGCGCCACCCCTTGGGCTGCTTTTGCTGATTTCGTGTTACCGCGTGTTAGTAAAAGTTTGGTGAGAGCCGATTCGCGCTTTTCAGTCTCCGTGCTTTCTGCAGATCGTTTCCTGTTGTTCAGTTTGTGCTTGTGGGTTTGTATTTGTGATTCAGTGCGTGCAGTCAGGTCGTTACTGCCTTGCAGTGCCGACTTGGCCGTTCGTTTACTGTTTTTCAGATCGTTCTTCTCAGGCCTTGCTGTTCCACGGTGCGTTCTGTTTGAGTGCGTTCTGACCAGCCGACCGGTTTAAAACCATGTTTGAAGTGCGTTCTCGTTCTCGAGCTCGTGCTGGCTTTGGGCTTGGTGTTGCAGTTAACACTGTAACCCGAGTTCAGTCTGTGAACAGGGTGAGGAGGAGTTCATGGACTAAGAATTGGTTGCTCCAGCGGGACCAATTCTCTCATATGCCTCTGCTGCGGGAAATCCATGAGAATAACCCTGATGATTTCAGGAATTATCTCAGGATGACGGACCCCGTATTTCACCATCTGTTGGATTTGCTGTCCCCCTATATCACGAGGCAGGACACTGTGATGCGCCAGGCCATCACTGCCGAGCAGAGGCTTATTGCCACGTTGAGATACCTGGCGACTGGGAGAAGCTTGCAGGACCTCAAGTTCTCAACAGGCATCTCCCCCCAGGCTCTCGGGATCATTATCCCTGAGACGTGTTCGGCCATCATTCAGGTCCTGCAGAAGGACTATATGAAGGTAATTATGCTCCTTTAACCTCACATTATCTTTTTTTATTCTCGTTTTTTGTTTTTTTTTCCTCCTAACACAAATATGCCTGTTTGTAATATCCTGGTAATGTCCCCATTTTCCACATGCCTTTTTTTTACCTGTAAATCCCTTTTTGGGCCCTACATGCCTATTTCCCTTCACTAACCTCTCCAGCATGCTATCGTGGGCGCAAACCCAGCTAGCCTTCTATTTTCCTTTTCATTTTTGGGGGGTCATTGCCCTCGTAGTTTGACAACCTTCCCTCCCCCCCTAAAGATGTTAAAAAATTAGTAGTTCTCAATCAAGCTCAGCAAAGTGGTAGAGCCTTTTTTGGGATCCCCCACAATCACCTTAGGCCCCCCCCCTTAGATTATTTTAGAATGTCCACTCAGCGGGGGTGAGGCATCTGCTAAGTGGGCCTTTGTTTATTGTTCGGAAAAACTCCCTTAAATAATAATGTTACTCAACAATGTTTTTTGTGTGTAATCTGCTTGCACTGTAACCATAAACCGTACTAATGTCTTCTTTTTGTTTGACTCCACAGTTCCCTAGCACACCACAGGAATGGCTGACTGTGGCCTCCCAATTTGCCCAGCGGTGGGATTTCCCCAACTGTGGAGGGGCAATTGATGGGAAGCACGTCCACATAGTGCCGCCACCCCGTTCGGGGTCATACTATTTCAACTATAAAGGTTTTAATAGCATAGTGTTAATGGCGGTGGTGTCAGCACGGTACGAGTTCCTGTATGTGGACGTGGGGAAGAACGGCCGGATGTCCGATGGCGGATCATTCGCGGAGACGGAGTTCGCTCACCGTCTGCAGGCTGGGGGTCTTGCACTGCCTCCAGATGCAGAGAACGTTGAAGGGCTCCCGTTCGTTTTCATTGCGGATGAGGCTTTTGGACTAGGACCACACCTGATGCGGCCGTTTCCCCAACGCACCCTCACCCCGGAGAGGAGGGTTTTTAATTACCGGCTGGCCAGAGCCCGGAGAGTTGTGGAGAATGTCTTCGGGATAATGGCCAGCCGGTTCCGCCTGTTCCAGACAGCGATACATTTGGCGGATTATAAACTGAACCACATTGTCTACTGCTGCTGCATATTGCACAATTTTCTTCGCAAATTTGCAAACAATTATGTTTCATCATTTGGGCCTGAGGCCGGTCCATCTGAACTGATTAATCTGACCGGCCTCAGCACTGCCCGTACTGGCTTGGCCCCCCAAAGTGCCCGTGAAGTACGCCAGAAATACGTAGAGTACTTCACGGGTAGGGGGGCCATCGCAATGCCAGACCACATCTGACCAATTATTAAACCTTTTAAAAATAAAAAAAAACATGGAATTCATACAAACTTGTGTTGTCATTCTTGTATTTTGGGTTTATGTGTCTCCCAGGTTCTAGTAGTGCCAAGTGTATTTGTCCTTAGTAAATAGCCTCAAAACTCAGAGCGAAAAACACGGTTTTTGCATCTTCAGAACTGCTCTTGAGCATAGAAAGAACAAGGCACACCTTTTTTAGACTTCCCAAATGTTTTTATTGTTTGCACCGCATTTTTTTTTGGTTTTTAGAAATGCTATTTTTTTTTTTTATGTGCGGCTTTTTTTGCAGAAACATGCATGGGTCGTAAGCCATTTTTTTAAGTCTGAAAAGTAATAAAATAACACTGTGAAAAATACCAACTGGAGATGGGGTGATGGTACCCCTGATTCATCCCAAATGTTAACAAACACACTTTCTTTTGGGGCTCAAATGGGTATCTTCAACAAGATCCCATGGCTAGGGTAAACATGTGCTATCTGCCATCATGGGGGATCAATGGTCGTGCTTTGGGGATGTAAACCCTTCCTCTCCCCTACTTGAGGAGGGAGGAAGAGGTTGCACCCCCAAAACAGGGACATAGATATCCTGTGACGGCAGATAGCACATGTTGAGTCTTCAGTGTGTGCATCCTCACATTTGGGATGTTGGAAATCCCTGAGATAATTTCAGACGCATAACAAAAAACACTATTCTCCCCAAAATATCTATCATGTTTTTATATTTTTGCTCAATCACAATCATTCTCTTTCTCATAATGTCCATTTCGCTACTGCATTCCATGATTTCCTGAATGATTATTTTGGCGCTGGCACTCGAGAATGGCAGATTTGGACTTCCTGACACACCCCCACGTTCAGTCCCTAAAACAAAAAAAAAGGTTTTACACTAGGCAGTCCTACATCTGTATTTACCTTGAAGTTGTGGTGACAGACACTGACCTGTTGTGCTGATAAGCTCCACCTCTCCTTCCTCCACCTCCCCTTCCTCCACCTCCGCTTCCTCCACCTCCGCTTCCTGAACCTGCTGATCTTGGTCTGCTTTGGGAGCTTCGGGGATTTTCTGTGGTGTTGGGTTCCTCGTCTCATGAGCATGGTGTCCTCCCACTCTCCTCTCCCCTATGGGAATTTACAACAAAAATGTATACTTTAGCACACAGACTTTTTGCAAAATGTGACAGTTAGCAATCCCGGCATCCCAGCGTACCAATACTGTGATCCGGTGGAATAGCTGAGAGAAGAAGAGAGTGATCCTGTGTTTGCTGACAAGGCACATCTTTATCTACTTTGTGGTGAGTGCAAAAGGGGATTTTTTCTACAACATCTCACGGATGAAGTTTCCCTGTGTCGCTGCATTGTAATAAGGATCGGGCTGTCTGTAGTTCTTCACCTGCTATTATTCATACCTTTATGTGTATAGAGACACTTAAAGAAGCTTGTCATTTATGACAAGAGCACTGCTACACTATTTCTTGGACAATCTGGGACGGATTTCATTTTAGTGTTTATGATATTATTGTTTATTAGACGGTTTTATTATTTACATGTATGATCCAGACCTCTGATTGGTCCATACAAATATTGTATTTTTCCATATCTTCCTGTTCCTTACTTGATAGGCGAGTCTCAGCAGACACTCTCCGCCTATCACGATCATTCTCTCATCCTTAGTTTTCCCTGCAGACACTGTGTTGGGTATTCCGCCAATCACAGACGTCTGCTGGAAAACTGAGGATGAGAGAACGTTCGTGATAGGCGGAGAGTGTCTGCTGAGACTCGCCTATCAAGGAAGGAACAGGAAGAGACCGCGGAATTTTGAACGATGGACGCCGCGGAATTTGAACGATGGACGCCGCAGCCGCAACTTCTTTACAGGTAATATTTACAATGTAAAAATGTATATGACTCGAGTATAAGCCGAGGGGGGGACTTTCAGCCCCAAAAAAAGGGCTGAAAATCTCGGCTTATACTCGAGTATATACGGTAACCTAAAAGATGAGATTTCAAAATGTGAACCCAGTCAAGTCAAGCACATGGTGCAAAACATGGAAGAATACATATTACAATGTGAAAGAACACAGTAAAATAAACTTACTTTTTTCTATGCTTTTTATAAGCTTCCTATACTGCTCCGGCTCCCTGATCTTCAGGTCTGACCACCTTTTACGGAGTTGTTCCTTGGATCTCCTGACCCCATATTTTTTATAGAGAGTCTTCGCCACTTTATCCATAATTTGTGACTTCCGGAGATTAGGGGTGTCGTATGGGCCATGTTTGCCGTCGTAATCCTTCCTCCGCAGAATGTCCACCATCTCCGCCATCTCAGAAAAAGACATATTAGTCGCCTTGTATCTTTTTTTACAGGATCGGGACGTTTCCGCCTCCGGGCTTTCCTCGTCGGTAATTTCAAGTAAAGAAGCCACCTGTGTCTGCGACATGTCGCCGTCTCACACTGTGCGCCGATCGTTAAGGGGCGGGGAAATGCAGAAAAAGTCCGTCATGGGCGGGCGACGAGGGCGGAGTTACACGCATGCGCAGGGTATAAAAAGGGGAAAGAAGTTATTAGGGATGCGCGGAGTAAGGACGACCGGAAGTGAACCCACGAAGTGAACTAAGGTAAGAAGGGAACTCGGGCCTGCAGTGGCATATTAATGGGTCATGATTGTAAAGGGCAATATTGTGATAAGTTGAGGAGAATCAATTCTGATCCTTTTTTTTTGTACTTGCTGATCCTAATAGATGCATAAACTAAGAGAGCCGGAGGTGATGCTTGTTTTTATTGAAAAGTATAAGGAACAGCGCAACCTTTGGGAGCTCAAACACCCTGCGTATCACGAAAGTGATGTACGACGGGCAACTATTACCAAATTAGCCGAGGATATGAAGCCATGGATCCCAGATGCAGACTACACTATGATCAATAATAAAATCAACAACCTGCGCAATTCTTATAAAAAAAAATTCAAGGAAGTGCGCCAGTCCAAGAGATCAGGAGCAGCAGCCGACAATGTAGTAAAGCCCAAGCTGTGGTACTACAGACATCTTCAATACCTGGATGACCAGATCGAGGCCAGGGAATCTATTTCCAGCCTTCCCTCAACCCTTCCTTCCACCCTTCCCTCCAGCGTTCCTTCCACCCTTCCCTCCACCCCTGCAGAGGCGGAGGAGGAGCCTCCCGAGCTAGAAGAGCCAGATCTTCACATCTTCAGCCCGGTATAGTATTTTTGATGCTAATTATTGTCCACTAAGTAATATGGAGTTGAACTGTTTGGCTTAGCCATAAATGATCCCACCCCCCCCCTCCAAAATAAACCAGTAATGAGATCAAAATTGTGTGTGATTGATTCCTCAAATAATAGAAATCTACATTTTATTTTATAAACAGGATGAGGCAAGCCAGGAGGAAGAGGGTCAGGAGTGTGACAGGCAGGAGGAGGCAGGGCCCAGTGGGACTCAGCAGGTCCCCAGGCCTAGTGGCAGCACCGTCTCCCAAGTGGCTCCCCTCCACGTCAGACCGCCAAAACAACGGCGGATGACACAAGTGGAGGAGGAGTCACTAAAGATGATTCAGGAGGCTGCTGCCATTATGAGGGCCCCCCTCAACCCTACGGAGGGGTTTAGCACCTATCTGGCGGATAAGCTGCTCAGAATGGAGGCGGGACAACGGGCCCTCTGTGAGCATCTCATCTATATGGCCATACACATGGGGGCGAGGGGGCTGCTGACTGAGGCCACCCATATCTCGCAGCAGCCCAATCCCTCTCCTCCTTCTCCTCCTCCTCCTGCCACATCACCACCCACAGTGGCCCAGCCTGCAAGGGTGCGTGGACGGGGCCGTGGAGAGAACGCTGCAGAGAGGTGTGGAAGGAAGGCTACAAGGAAGAGCAGGAGGTGATTCCCTGGCCCCGAGCTGCTCATCCAGAAATTGAAGGTTGATGGAGTACCTGTCAGGGAACCAACAGCAGGCGAAGGACTTTAGGACCCAGCATCTCTGGCAGGAGAAGGGCTCTAGGACCCAGTATCTCTACAAGCAGGTCACATGGGCCTATATAAGGAAGTCTGCTAGTGTCTGCATTTGCTGGATTATCGTCAGCTTCTCCTGTGTTCCTGTGTCTTGCATCTCCTGCCTGTCTGATCTCCTGTGTACCAAACCCGGCTTGCCTGACCTGCTCCTGTTGACTTCCTAGCGTATACCTGACCCCGGCCTGGCTAACGGACTCCGCTTACCTTGTCTTCTGTGCTAAGACTCAGCTCTGCTGTGTTCTCGGACTGTCTTGCTGTGTTTGACCCCCTGGCCTGGCTTTGACCCTGTTATCGGAACATTCCACTGGTCCTTACTCTTTGGACCTCCTAAGCACGCCTGCTGTCCTGCAGTCTGCCTGTCCTACCAAGTTCCTGGCAACCAGCACTACCTACCAGGCAACCCGTGCTTCTGTGGGCACCACACCCCCTGTGTCATCTTCAGGGCTGTGCTGCACTCGGCCGCAAGGGGCGCCCTCTCTGCTACTCGGCCTCACATCAGAGACTTGACAGTATAATCCAGCCATGTCTGAGGCCGGCAGAGTTGCGTCCCCGTTAGAGGCATTATGTCAACAGGCCGCTACTCTGACCCAAGCAATCCAGACACTGCAAGAAGGATACCTCCAGCTAGAGGAGAGATTGCAACACCTGTCAGAGTCATCTGCTTCTGCGGACCCGGTCCCAGCTTCTCCCAGTTCCACCCACGTACGTTCCTCTGTGGCTCCTACGATGGTGCTCCCTCCTCCAGAACCCCGTGTTCCTGTCCCTGAACGGTTTTCCGGGGATCGAAGAAAGTTTAGATCCTTCAGGAATGCCTGCCTATTGTACCTATCCTTGCAGCCCCGGACTTTTGCTTTAGAAACTGTTAAGGTCGGGTTCCTCATCTCCCTGCTATCTAATGAACCCCAGACCTGGGCCCACAGTTTATGGGAACAAAGAAGCCCAGTCATTAACACAGTGGACACATTCCTGGCAGCCATGTCGCAACTCTACGAGGACCCCCAGCGTACAGCCACCGCCGAAGCCGCTCTGCATTCACTACAGCAGGGTAGTCGACCAGTGGAGGACTATACCGTGGACTTCCGTCGGTGGTCTGCAGACACAGGCTGGAACGAGGCTGCCCTCAAGCACCAGTTCCGCTTAGGACTTTCTGAGTCTCTGAAAGATGAGCTGGCCAGGATTGGGGTCCCCACTACACTTGAGGATCTCATCCAGTCATCCATCCAGCTGGATCGACGTTTACGTGAGAGACAGTCCGAACGAGCTCAGTCCTCCAGGCCCGCCATGATGCCGCCTAAGGTTTCCACTTCATCAGTGCCTGCTCCCACTGGTACTCCTATCCCAGTTCCTAGACAAATCGGCCTGCTACGTTCCGCATTAACCCCTGATGAAAGGCGTCATCGTATGCAATCAAGGCTCTGCCTCTATTGTGGAGGAAGCGGACATTTCTTGTATAACTGCCCCAGAAGGCCCAAGAAGCCACCTTCCTACCCTCCGGTGTATTTCCAGGTTTCCGGAGCTTCTCCTTCACACCTAGTGCTACCCATTACGCTGCAATTTGGAAAAGAAGAGATCCGGCTGCAGGCCATTATTGATTCTGGAGCATGCAGCTGCTTTGTGGACTTGAACCTGGTGAGAAACCTGAAGTTGCCCCTCCTCCAAAAGAAACGGGGACTTGAAGTCCGCCTGGCCGATGGCACATTGCCTAGTTCTGGCCCTGTTACCCAGGAGACTGTCCCTCTGCTTATCACCACTCCTGATGGCCATCAGGAATTCATACGCTTTGACGCTCTAAGCTCGCCTATGTCTCCAGTTATCCTAGGAATTCCATGGCTCCAAGCCCACAACCCTCAGATCAATTGGATCAAGAAGGAGGTCCTGTTCACCTCTCCCTATTGCCAGCAGCATTGCTTTATTCCTGAACCCAGAGACATTACCAGTTGCTTGACAGTCCACCCTGTATCTACCACTAACCAGAATATACCCCAGGCATACCAAGAATTCCTGGATGTCTTTGATAAGAAAAAAGCTGACGTTCTACCACCACATCGGCCATATGACTGTCCAATAGAATTACTTCCAGGGGCCGAGATTCCATTTGGATGAATATTCCCTCTCTCTGAAATGGAATTGGGAACTCTGCGACAATATATCGATGAAAATTTGGCTAAGGGCTTCATCCGAGCTTCCTCCTCTCCTGCCGGTGCCGGAATCTTTTTTGTCGAGAAGAAAGACAAGTCTTTAAGACCATGCGTGGATTATAGGGAGCTCAATAAAATCACAATAAAGAATCGCTACCCACTGCCATTAGTTCCTGAACTTTTCCAGAGATTCCGTACGGCCCAAGTATTTACCAAGCTCGACCTCCGGGGTGCCTATAACCTTGTTCGGATCCGTGAGGGCGATGAATGGAAGACAGCATTCAGAACGAGGTTCGGACACTTCGAGTATCTTGTAATGCCCTTTGGGCTCTGTAATGCCCCGGCGACGTTTCAGCACTTCGTCAACGATATTTTCCGGGAATATCTTGACTACTTCGTCATCATCTATCTGGATGACATTCTCATATTTTCGGCTACTCTGGAGCTCCACCGGACCCATGTAAAGACAGTGCTGCTCACACTAAGAAAACATGGACTTTATGTGAAAGCGGAAAAGTGTGACTTCGAGAAGAAATCAATACAATTCCTAGGACTGATCATCTCCACGGGCGGTGTAGCTATGGATCCACAGAAAGTGCAGGCAATCCTGGATTGGCCAACTCCATCAGATAAGAAAGGGGTGCAAAGGTTTGTGGGCTTTGCGAACTTCTATAGGAGGTTTATAAGAAACTTCTCCTCCATCATCTCACCCATTACCCAGTTGACCCGCTTACATACCCGTTTCCAGTGGACCTCCGAAGCCCAAACTGCTTTCGAGAGACTAAAGTTATTGTTTACCTCTGCACCAATCCTTCAACACCCTGAGCCTGCCCTGCCATACATCTTGGAGGTCGATGCCTCAGAAGTAGCTACAGGGGCAGTCCTTTCACAACGCCAGGGACCCAAGTCCTTGCTTCACCCCGTGGCCTTCTCCTCGCGGAAAATGAGCCAGCCCGAGAGGAACTATGATGTAGGAGACCGCGAGCTCTTGGCCATTAAAACAGCCTTAGAGGAGTGGAGATACCTTCTTGAGGGGTCTGCTCACCCCATAATAATATTTACAGATCATCGGAACCTCGAATACCTCCGTACTGCCAAACGTCTGAGACCCCGTCAAGCCCGCTGGGCTCTGTTCTTTTCAAGGTTCAACTTCCACATCACCTACCGTCCCGGCTCCAAGAACGGAAAGGCCGATGCTTTATCCCGAATGTTTCCCGATACTCCGGAGAAGACAATATCTAGTACAATCCTGTCACCTCAGAACTTTCTTCTGATCCAACCCGATCTAAGATCTTCTCTTGAACAGGCTTCCCTCCAATGCCAGGAACCAGAAGCATCCTCTCTAAGAAACCAGGAAGGGTACCTCTGGCATCAGGACAAGATCTTCGTTCCGCAACAAACCCGAATACAGGTACTGAAGACCTTGCATGACCACCAACTCGCTGGCCACTTCGGAGTGCGGAAAACTACGGATCTTATCCAACGATCCTTCTGGTGGCCTACCTTGAAATCTAATTGCAGGGAGTTTGTTAGCTCCTGCACTACCTGCCAGTGAAATAAAGGGTCCAACGTCAAGTCGTGGGGTCTGTTACGTCCTCTGCCAGTGCCAGAACAACCATGGAGAAATATATCTATGGACTTTATAGTAGAGTTGCCCCCATCCGAAGAATCTACAACAATCCTGGTAGTTGTGGACCGTCTATCCAAAATGGCGCACTTCTTGCCCATGGCAGGAACTCCTTCTGCTGCAGAAACAGCAAAAATTTTCATAAGGGAGATAGTCAGGCTCCATGGCCTTCCTGACAGCATTGTGTCTGATAGAGGGGTACAATTCACCTCCCGGTTCTGGAGAGAGCTCTGCAAAGCACTATCAATCAAGGTGTGCCTGTCCTCAGCCTATCATCCCCAAAGCAACGGTCAAACTGAAAGGACCAACCAGACCTTAGAACAATATTTGCGTTGCTTCTGCTCCTTCTCCCAGGACGACTGGATCTCTCTACTCCCTTGTGCGGAGTTTGCTTACAACAATGCAGTACACTCAACCACCAATCAATCTCCGTTTTGGGCCAACTACGGTTTCCATCCTTCATTTCTACCTAATGTCATTCCGGAAGCCTCAGTTCCAGCAGTTCAAGACAGGATAAGCTCCATTCAGGCTAATTATCAAACCCTCCGGATAACCATGCAGAAAGCGCAAGAGGACTACAAGAAACAATATGACAAGAGGAGAGGAGAGAGTCCTAGCTTTGAGGTTGGAGATAAGGTCTGGCTCTCTTCAGCAAATCTCAGGCTCCCTTGCCCCTCCCGGAAATTGGGTCCAAGATTTATCGGTCCATTCGAAATTAAACGAAAAATTAACCCAGTAGCTTTTGAACTGTTACTACCAAGTTCGTATAAAGTGCATCCTGTGTTTCACGTTTCTCTTCTTAAATCTGTTGTCTCTAGTCCTTTTCCAGGAAGAGAAGAAGACCCTCCGCCTCCAGTCTCAGTGGGAGATGAAGCCGAATTCGAGGTAGAATCCATCCTGGACTGTCGCAAAAGAGGTAGGACTATTCAATTTCTTATTAAATGGAAGGGTTATCCAGCAGAAGAGAATTCTTGGGAACCTGCAGGCAACATACATGCTCCTAGACTTCTCCAGAGATTCCGTGCCAGATACCCTGAAAGATGGGCCCGGGTGGGCATCCGGAGGCTGCCCCTTGGGGGGGGGGGGGGGGCACTGTCAGGGAACCAACAGCAGGCGAAGGACTTTAGGACCCAGCATCTCTGGCAGGAGAAGGGCTCTAGGACCCAGTATCTCTACAAGCAGGTCACATGGGCCTATATAAGGAAGTCTGCTAGTGTCTGCATTTGCTGGATTATCGTCAGCTTCTCCTGTGTTCCTGTGTCTTGCATCTCCTGCCTGTCTGATCTCCTGTGTACCAAACCCGGCTTGCCTGACCTGCTCCTGTTGACTTCCTAGCGTATACCTGACCCCGGCCTGGCTAACGGACTCCGCTTACCTTGTCTTCTGTGCTAAGACTCAGCTCTGCTGTGTTCTCGGACTGTCTTGCTGTGTTTGACCCCCTGGCCTGGCTTTGACCCTGTTATCGGAACATTCCACTGGTCCTTACTCTTTGGACCTCCTAAGCACGCCTGCTGTCCTGCAGTCTGCCTGTCCTACCAAGTTCCTGGCAACCAGCACTACCTACCAGGCAACCCGTGCTTCTGTGGGCACCACACCCCCTGTGTCATCTTCAGGGCTGTGCTGCACTCGGCCGCAAGGGGCGCCCTCTCTGCTACTCGGCCTCACATCAGAGACTTGACAGTACCACAGCTTGGGATGATGTATGTCTTTGGCTGCTGCTCCTGATTTCATGCTGTTGTTGATTTTATTATTGATCATAGTCAGGTCTGCATTTGGGATCTAATGACTTTATATTCTCTGCTAATTTGGGAATAGTTGCCCTTCGGATTTTGATTTGTTTTTTCCAAAATAAAGGGAAATTTGATTTCAGCCAACCTACATGCCTGATGTGTTTTTTTGAGAAGTAGCAATAAGATTGCATAAATACAATGTGTAATTAAGAACAAGGGACACCAACCTCCATGATTTTTCTAAAATTAAATATTATGTTGTTCTGAGAAATTGACACACCAAAAAATGCGTCAAAAAACATAAAGGTGTAATTTGGGAGGTCGGCCTTGCAGAATTTTAATAATTATTCCTAAGATCACTAGAAAAAAGAAAGACATACATTTGTCAGAACTCAGGAGAAAGTTCTGCTGCCAGAATGACATTTTAACCACTTGTCCACCGCCCACTGTCAATTGACGGCGGGCGGAGGATACTCTCGTTCTGGGAGGACGTCATATGACGTCCTCCCTTTAAAACGAGCTAGAAGGCGCGCGCTCGCCGCGTTCACAAGGCCCCGGTGCGCGTGCCCGGCGGCCGCGATTGCCGCCGGGCACCCGCGATTGCCCGGGAAACGAGCAGGAAAGTGGGTCTCTGTGTGTAAACGTCCTGTGAGGGAGAGGAGGCTGATGGTGTGTCCCTTGTACATAGGGACAACCATCGGTCACCTCCCCCAGTCAGTCCCCTCCCCCCACAGTAAGAACACATTGAGGGAACATATTTAACCCCTTCCCGCCCCCTAGTGGTTAACCCCTTCCCTGCCAATCACATTTATACAGTAATCAATGCATTTTTATAGCAGGGATCGCTGTATAAACGTGAATGGTCCCAAAAATGTGTCAAAAGTGTCCGATGTGTCCGCCGCAATATCGCAGTCACAATAAAAAATCGCAGATCGCCGCCATTACTAATAAAAAAATAAAAAAATAAAAAATGCTATAAATCTATCCCCTATTTTGTAGACGCTATAACTTTTGTGCAAACCAATCAATATGCGCTTATTGCGATTTTTTTTTTTTTACCAAAAATATGTAGAAGAATACGTATCGGCCTAAACTGAGGAAAATTTTATTTGAAAAAAAATGGGTATTTATTATAGCAAAAAGTAAAAAATAGTGTTTTTTTTCCAAACTGGACGCTCTTCTTTTGTTTATAGCGCAAAAAATAAAAACCGCAGAGGTGATCAAATACCACCAAAAGAAAGCTCTATTTGTGGGAAAAAAAGGACACAAATTTTGTTTGGGAGCCACGTCGCACGACCGCGCAATTGTCATTCAAAGTGTGACAGCGCTGAAAGCTGAAAAATGGCTTGGGCAGGAAGGGGGTTTTCGTGCACAGTAGGGAGGTGGTTAAAGACCGTTCGAAAGCAAAAAAACATGCGCTGCATTAAACAAAGCAATAACTTGCAGAATGACGAATGTGCTCTCTCCATTAGGAACGCTAGTTTTACAAGAACGAGCGCTCCCGTCTCCTAATTCAGTCTGAGCATGCGTGGGTTTTTAAACCGATGGACTTGCCCATAGACGATCGGAAATTCCCATCGGTTTTTTATCCATCGGAAAATTTTAAAACAAGTTCTATTTTTTCCATCCGATGGAAAAAAGACCGATGGGTACCATACACGATCGGTTGGTCTGATGAAAACCATCCATCGGACGGTTTTCATCAGTTAAACCGATCGTGTGTACGGGGCTTAAGTGTATAGAACCTAGAGATTTTTCCATTAAGTTTATTACCAACTATAACAGTCAATATTGGTCAATTAAAAATACAATCAAGAAATATTGGCCATATTGTTACAAGATCCGCCTCTATCCAAGACATTGCCCACTAAGACCAATACTGTTTTTAGAAGGGCAAGAAACATCAAGAACTGTACAGCACCGAGTAAAATTAAAAAATCACAGTGTAAATTCAGGTGCAAGAAATCGAGTCGTATGGCATGTATATTTATTAAACATGGCCAGAAAGAGTTTCAGGATTCTAATGGGAAAAGCTTTAAAATAAAGTAATTTATTACATGTGGTACACAATATGTTGTATATGGATTGAGGTATTCTTGTGGTTTGTGCTATTTTGGTCGTACCATTCGTACTATGCGCAGCTGGTTCAGTCAATTGGTTCATCGAGAAGTGTATTACCAAACACAGTGTGCCACGCCATTTTAGCACTCATCACCATGGGAGTACCAGTGGTTTAGAGTTGTTTGGCATTGATGACATTTCAATGCAGTCACCCGAAGGTGAGAGATTTTCTAAATTATGTCATAGAGAAACTTTTTGGATATTAACTTTAAATTCCATGAGTCTGAGGGGGCTCAATGAGGAGTTGGAGGTTAGTACCATCTTTTTTTTTTTTTTAACAACTTTTCTCCCCCCCCCCACCACCCCTCCTTCTCTTGTACATCTATTGCCTTATGCTGATGTTGCATTCTGCGTCATTGAGATGTATGCAGAATGCGTCTGGTTTGACATCATGCATATTGGTGAATATGTTATGTATTGTGCTCATGCAAATTGACAAAATTACACGGTATGCCTTGTCATATACATAGACAATCTGTATCCATTCCATTTTTGTCCATTTTTGACTGTAAATGGTTCGGGGCTATTTTGTTGTTTCATGTCAGCTGAGCAGACTATATTCTCCCTCACATTCCGATATTGATATTTATTATTCTTCTTAATAGGAGTATATATATATATATATATATATATATATATATATATATATATATATAAAAAATCATCAACAGGAGTATATATATATATATATATATATATATATATAAAAAGTATAATTTTTCAGCAGTTTAGCAATTGAGTTCCTTAGTATCCGATAATTGTTTTTATTTTTTCATATTATGGGTCTTTTGAAGCCATGTTATTAGTATTGATTTGGTAATGAATAAATAGAATGGAATAGACAAGGATAGATTTATATGCATATTCATATCCCTCCAGGGGTTCAAATTAATTTCCCCCTTAAAAGAGATATTTGCCAAAAAGCATTGAAGCTAAATACAATCCAACAAACAAGGAATTCACCAAAAAGAAAATGGTCAAACGAATTGCATAATAAGGATATAAGCCTTTTATGATTGGTTTGTAGTTGCCACATATTATTCCATGTGTGTTTCCGATGTAAGCCCAATGGCATGAGAAAGAAGGGTTAATACCCTAGGACATTTATCAATAGCTATATAAGGGCTCCTCAGACAACATGGGGCGGACCTGAGGAAGGAGGCTACGCCCTCTGAAACGCGTTGTCCTGGCAACCGCATAGTTTCCCCTGTCAGTCTGTTCCATCAGAAGCTCCCCCTGGATTACGTGGTGGTGGCTTCCACAGCCTCGTCCTGACCAGTCAGCACCTGGAATCAGCGAGTGTCTTGCTTGCACCTGTCGGCAGCTGCGTGGTGAGCCATTGCTTGTGGAGGTACTCATTCATCCATCCTGTGGACGATCCATCTATCTTGGCGCTCGGCTGTGACTCGGTTCAGGGCTCCATAAAGGAGGATTCTAGATGCTTATGTTCTATCTACACTTGTAAGTGTATTGATTTTATTTCCTTTATCAAATAAACAAATGTTAAGAGAAATTAAGCTGCGCCAAGCAGTGATAAAAAAGTCCTCAGGTCAGGAGAAACAAAACAGTAGCTGTACTCCAGGTGGGATGAAAAACGCCAAGCAACAGTCTATAATCAAATCCTAGTGTTGGTTAAACACCACAGTGACGCCACAAACAAGCCACAGATATGTGAAAAGCCCACCACCGAATGTAATGGCCGCTTACCAGAGCCCAAGCTCAATCCAGCAATCGGCAATAGCCCAGCCGCGGCCTTTAGTCTCCAGGGAAGGGTTGCACTGATATGGACTCACACAGGATAGGAAATTTTCAGATCACAGACTCCTCTCATGATCATACGAACATTAAATTCAAGCATATGCGAAAAGAAGGGGGGGACCATGGCATAAATCCGCATAACATATCATTTATTAAAAAAGAAAACGTACTTACAATAGTTCAGGATAAAATCGGCATATAGAAAAGCCGGCCGACATAAAGGAACCCTTCCTTCTCACATCAGCGTGGTGACGTCACTGCGCGTCCTCCCCTTTGCGTTTCATCATCAACAGACGTTCTCAATGGTAATAAACAAACATTATTTGCACCATGAGCCTGTGCGCTCATATCTCCCTTTATGTTTCTACAGCTGACAGTTCCCAGCTGATCACAGAGCTGCAAGGAGAGTGGTGTGAGATAGTGTATTGATATTAACCTTTTCGCTGAGTGATTTCCTTGGACATTTCTCCTTGGACTGTGTTTTTATTTTAGTTTTTTAGCTTTTTGGATTCCTTACATTCTTTAGCGCAATCCTGTATTTTTTGTTTTAAAAAGATGTCCGCTTGGCGACTTCAGACTGCAGGCTTACTGCAGACGACTACCAAGATGGCCACGACAGAACGTCATTTAGGTTGCATTTTCTGATGGGTAGCGGCTTTCTGATAGAACACCCCATCATTGTTGTCAATGGTAGGAAATAGTGCCCCATCACCGGTGTCAGTGGGAGGAATAGTGCCCCACCATTGGTGTAAGTGGGAGGAATAGCACCCTATCATTAGTGTCAGTGGGAGGAATAGTGCCCCATCATTGGTGTCAGTGGGAGGAAGAGTGCCACATCATTGTCAGTGGGAGGAATAATGCCCCATCATTATTGTCAATGGTAGGAATAATGCCCCATCATTGGTGTCCGTAGGAATAGTGCCCCATCGTTGGTGTCAGTGGGAGGAATAGTGCCCCATCATTGGTGTCATTGGGAGGAATAGTGCCCCATCATTGGTGTCATTGCAAGGAATAGTGCCCCATCATTGGTGTCAGTGGGAGGAATAAGGCCCCATCATAAGATATGGTTACCAGAGATTAGTTCTCAGTTGTGCCAAGAAGTTTTAAGATTGTTGCAAATATGCTAGTTTTTATATAAGCATGTAAGTATAAAAAAATCTACATCCACAATTTCAGACCGATGCTTATAGTCACCCTTTGTTTCAGATGTCATTTACTGTATAAGAGATGAAAAGCTGCCAGAAAACTGAATTACATATTATTTAAACATAAGCAGGGAGAATTGAAACTGTGTGGGCAGGTGATAGACATGCTGTCCAAGCCATCGAAGTATAACATTCATTTGAGTATATTAAGACTGGCTGTACATTATAAATGTTTTTTTGAATCATTTACCAGCAAGTTAAACGAAGAAAAAAAAATAAGTGTCAATTCCCTCATCAACACACTTGGTGCCGATGAGGGAATTCTCCCACAATGCTATTGTGTTGCCAGCGGGGGGGGGGGCCTTCCCCATCGTTAGAATACAATGATCAGTGTTGCCATTGCCATCTATAGCTGGCGGCACTGATCATTCGGGAAAAAAACTGGTTGTACACGATTTGATCGATAAATAAACTTGTATACAACCAGCTAGCCCATACATTCATCGAACTTCGGTTGCTTTCTGCTGAAGCTGCCAAATTTCAATCCATGCATGGCTGACTTAATGCACACTCACGTAACTCAGTAACAGTACTTTTTGTGTCATATGTGACATAAAAAGTGCAGCGCAAAATACCAATAAGAAATGATAAAAAAAGTTCAAATGACAAAATTGTCCAAAGTCCAAGAAGATGAACTATAAAGACCAGACAGCAACAGCACAGATCCTCCATGTGTGGAAAAGGTGATCCAGATACACAAAGAATTATGTGACAATCCTTCCACCTTCGAGGTGCTTGCTCGCTCACCTTAGCAAATGGACCCCTGAGCTAACAGGAAGTCACCAGCATGTGTCCCCTTTCGGGGAAAGTAAAACCAGGTTGCAGGCGATGTTCTTCAGAAACTGTATGAGGAGCTGTGTCCATGGGCTGCGGCTTATGTTGACAACATTCGTTTTCCACATTGCTTTTTTTTATTGTATTTTGAGAAAAACAAAACAGCAGTACACATGTACGATGTAGTAAACAGACAAAAGTAGAAATAAGAGTATGAATGTGCCTAGTGTATACATAATACAGTTGGGGGGAAGGAAACCGTCCTCCAATCTTTGGCATCACACATTCCAGCAGTAGTAACCTGATCAATTCTTTATATGTGTGCCATAATTGGAATGATTGGGATACTAAAGTGTTTAGAAGTTTCGAAGCTGCAAACATGACCCCTTTAAGCCAAAGGAGGCCTGAAAGAAAATATGGTGATATGAATATTGGATTCAAATTTCACCCAAAGCACCTTAGGTTTATAAATATTCCACTGAGCCTATTGGGAAAATCTGGATGCTAAGTAATATATCCATAAATTTGGTATTACCAGACCTCCCTTCTATGCAGAGGAATATAATACTGTTCTTAAGAATCTGGGGGAGACTCTGCCCATATATACTGTATTTATTGGCGTATAACACTCACTTTTTTACCCTGAAAATAGAGGGTAAACTGTGCCTGCGTGTTAAGTTTTTTTCCTGAAACTTCCCTCTTAAAGTTAGGGTGCGTGTTATACGCCTGTGCGTGTTATACGCCGATAAATACGGTAATTATTTAAATCTTTTTAGAAAGAGGTAATGTATGATTTAGTGATTCTAATAGGGAGGGCCCTAACATGTATACGAGTTTGGGGAGGATAGTCATTTTCACTGCTGTAACCCTGGCTAAGAAAGACTTATGATATGATCTCAAGAGTTTAATTGATTGTCTGAGTTTAGAAATCAAAGGTGGATAACTTTTTTAAAATAAGGAGTGCAAATCAGGTGTAAGATGAATCTCTAGATATAAAATTGATTCTTTGAAATGTGAAGGAGTGTTGTAATAGTTCTGTAGCACTACCCCCGTAGGAGCTTCTGGTTAGTTTTGGGTCTGCACTCTGCCTGTCAAGCCCTTGAAGTTTGGCTCGATCCCCTCCTTGGCACAACTGGACAATAATATGATTGTGGAACCCTATGGCAGTAGGGGACCACAATAACACCACACAGTAATTATATATATATATATATATATATATATATATATATATATATATTGTGACAGCAGGAAGGTAAAGTCACCTGGTTGCATCCAGGGGGGTAGATATATTTCGCCCAGATTCAGGCTTTACGCCGACTTATACAACTAGGTGGAGAGTTGTATAAGCCCAGCTAAGGCTAGTGGGCTCATGGATGACTCATACCTCTAGGGAGAGTGTGGGGCGTCGTACAGACAGGGAGTTGATGAGACCAGCTGAAGCTTGTCAGCTCATTTAGGCCTCTATAAGAACTCCCAGCTTCATTAGATGTTAGCTCATGCCTGGAACCAGACCTGTGTGGACTGTCTAGGGAGAGTGAACCCCTGTGCGGTGAGAAAAAGCCTGTGTGGCTATTTGCTTGGACATTTAAAACCAGGGACTTAGGGACTAGGACAGCACTAGGCTGATCCCAGTTGTTAGTTAGGAAACCTGTATGTTTAGTCAGAAGGTCAAGTTGACCAGGATTTATTTTATTTATGTTTCTTTTGCTTTGCTGTGTTTTGTCACTGTAAATAGAAAATAAACCGCACCTTTTTGATTTTGAAAACCACAACCTCCGTTTGCTGGGCCTGTTTTTGTGTGGGGAGCCCATCCCGGGGGTCACACACACCCGCTGCCGAGCTAACCCCCTCACAGTTGGTGGAGAACCAGTGGCAGTTTTTTTTTTAAGCCAGCATGGAGGAGATACTGAAACAGCTGGCTCTAGCAAATGCCAATCAACAGCAGACAAATGCAGGTTTGCAAAGGAGCCTTGCAGCCCAGCAGCAAGCTCACCAACAGAGTCTGGAAGCTCAGCAACAAGCCCAGCAGCAATCTGAGGCCCGCTTCATAGACCTGTTACAGAAGCTAGAGCAGAGACTACAACAAATGGAAGCAGTAATGCAGCAACGTCCGCAGACCAGTGAGGAAAGCCGTCCCACTAATACCGCGTCCTTTGGGGTGAGTCGTTTATTGACAAAAATGACTGGAGAGGATGATCCAGAGGTATTTTTGACCACATTTGAACGGACCGCTGAAAGAGAAAAGTGGCCTGAGGAGCAGTGGGCTGGACTGGTGGCTCCTCTGTTAACTGGTGAATCGCAGAAAGCTTACTATGACCTAGAGCCTAACCAAGCAAAAGACTATGTGATGCTAAAAGCTGAAATATTGGCAAGGCTGGGTGTCACCCAGGCTGTCCGGGCTCAGCGTGTGCATAACTGGACTTTCCAGCTTGGAAAACCCCCCAGGTCTCAAATGTATGATCTCATTCACCTGAGCAGAAAGTGGCTACAGCCAGAGACTTTGTCCGCACCAAAGATTGTGGAACGTGTTGTAATGGATCGGTTTTTGAGAGCTCTTCCTACTGCCATCCAAAAGTGGGTAAGCCATGGAGACCCAGAGACGGCCGATGGTCTTGTGGATCGTGTGGAGAAATACTTGGCTACAGAGAACCTGACGGTCTCTTCCAGAGACACTCGGACTTTCCACCCTAAGACCAGACCATCCCCAGGGGCGGATAAGAGGATTCCAAGGGGTGAGGGTGGAGAGAGTGAGAGGGTGGGAGCTCTACCCCAAGTTTGGCGAGAACAGCCTGGGAAATCAGCGGCTCAAGAGGCCGCAAGAAGGATCGTTTGCTACCGCTGCCGGCAAGCGGGACATATTGCAGCCAATTGCCCGGTTGTGGAGGAACCCATGCAGTGTGACTTTCTGACGGGCAGACGTCAGTCGCTGTGTGCGACAGTCGCATGCACTGCCATTCGAGGAACTGAAAAACATTTATGCAAAATGTGTGTTAATGGTAGAAATGTTGTGGTATTGTTGGATTCAGGTAGCCTTGTGACCCTGATAAAGGCTGAGTTAGTTAAAACAGAGGTCTCTGGGAATAGCAAGGTAGCTGTTATTTGTGTGCATGGGGACACCCGAGAGTATCCAGTGACTACAGTGTGTTTCGAGACCCCCAAAGGTACCCTCTCTCATCCAGTGGGCTTAGTATCTCAGTTACCGCATGACGCCATTGTGGGAAGGGATTTTCCGAAGTTCTGGGAACTGTGGGATGATCCTGAGCCCCCCACTGGTGCCCCTATGTACCAGGAATGTGATAGCCAGAACTCCTCTGAGAGTGGTGAGGACTCTCCAGAATTTCCCTTGTCAGTATTGGCAGGGGAGACTCAAGAAACTGGAGAGGAGCCCACCTCCTCAGACGAAAACCTACCGTCTGTGGAGTTTTCTGATCTGGAGGTTCACAGGGAAAATTTTGCCACAGAACAGTTAAAAGACCCCGCCCTAATAAAGGCACGGGAAAACGTAGTGGAAATAGATGGCGAGTTAGTGAACCCAGATAATACCTGCACTTACCCATACTTCAGCGTAGAGAAGGACCTACTGTATCGGGTGGCAAAAAGGGCAGAAGAAACCGTTGAGCAGCTTGTGGTGCCCAAACCTTACAGGAAGTTGGTGTTGGAGTTGGCCCATGGGCACATTCTTGGAGGTCATCTGGGGACAGAGAAAACCCGAGAGAGGGTATTACAGAGATTCTATTGGCCTGGGGTGATGAAGGACATAGAAAATTATTGTTCCTCCTGCCCTGTGTGTCAGAGGTCGGCCCCGATGCCACATTTCCGTAGCCCGCTGGTCCCTCTACCCATCATTGAGGTCCCGTTTGAGAGAATCGCAATGGATTTGGTAGGTCCTATAATCAAGTCCGCTAGGGGGCACCAGTACATATTGGTTATAATGGACTATGCCACCCGTTATCCAGAAGCGATCCCTCTCAGAAATACCTCGGCCAAAACCATAGCCAAAGAGCTATCTCTTGTTTTTAGCCGGGTGGGTATTTGTAAAGAACTGCTTACGGACCAAGGTACACCCTTTATGTCCCGGGTTATGAAAGAGCTGTGTAAATTGTTCAAAGTGACGCAATTGCGTACATCTGTGTATCACCCCCAAACCGATGGGCTGGTTGAAAGATTCAACAAAACCCTAAAACAAATGTTGAAGAAAGTGGTGGATAGAGATGGAAAGGATTGGGACTGTCTACTTCCTTATTTGATGTTTGCTATTAGGGAGGTGCCCCAATCCTCTACGGGATTCTCCCCCTTTGAGTTACTGTATGGGAGACACCCAAGAGGGCTGTTGGATATTGCCAAGGAAACTTGGGAAAGTGAGAGTTCTCCCCACAGGAGTGTGATTGAGCATGTCGCCCTGATGCAAGACCGAATTGCACAGGTAATGCCCATCGTGAAGGAACATTTGGCCCAAGCGCAGTTAGCACAGCAGAGAGTGTACAACCGTGGAGCCAAGACCCGTACCTTTTCCCCGGGGGATAGGATACTGGTACTTGTCCCTACGGTTGAAAGTAAATTCCTTGCCAAATGGCAAGGCCCCTATGAGATAATGGAAAAAGTGAGCGAAGTGAATTACAAGGTCAGACAACCAGGAAGGCGAAAGCCCGAACAGATCTATCACGTTAATCTGTTGAAAGCCTGGAGGGATAGAGAGTCCCTAGTCGCAGACACTTGGTCACCAGCTCAAACTGGTTGCGTGATTCCTGAGGTTGGAATAGCAGCCACCTTGTCACAACCCCAACAACAGGAGGTTAAGGAGTTTGTGCTTCGCAACAAGGAGGTATTCTCTGAGCTGCCGGGACAAACATCTGGGGTAGAGCATGACATCATTACCCCGCCCGGTGAAAGGGTGAAGTTAAAACCCTATCGGATCCCAGAGGCCCGACGGGAGGCAATACGGGAGGAAGTACAGAAAATGCTGAACTTAGGGGTGATAGAGGAGTCCCAAAGTGATTGGTCTAGTCCCATTGTGTTGGTGCCTAAACCGGATGGGAGCTGGCGATTTTGTAACGATTTTCGTCAGTTGAACAAAGTTACAAAATTTGACACCTACCCCATGCCACGTATAGATGAGTTGATCGACCGGCTGGGAACAGCCCGATACATGACGACTCTTGACCTCACAAAAGGGTATTGGCAAATCCCCCTGGCCAAGTCGGCCAAAGAGAAAACCGCATTTGTAACCCCAGATGGGGCGTTCCAATATAAAAGAATGCCGTTCGGGTTACAGAATGCGCCGGCCACATTCCAGCGGAAAATGGACCAGATGCTGAGGCCCCATCGGAAGTATGCTGCGGCTTACCTGGATGACGTAATTGTCCATAGCACAGATTGGGCCTCACATCTGCCAAAAGTGCAAGCAGTCCTGGACTCTGTTCGGGAAGCGGGGTTTACGGCTAACCCCAAGAAGTGTACCATTGGGCAGGAGGAGGCCAAATATCTTGGGTACACCATTGGGAGGGGAGTAATAAAACCCCAACTCAACAAAGTCGAGGCCATCCAGAGTTGGCCACGTCCCAACAGCAAGAAGCAGGTACGAGCCTTTCTGGGAATCGCTGGGTATTATCGGCGATTCATTCCCCACTTTGCTTCTAAGGCTGTGCCCCTAACCAACCTGATGAAGGGGAAAGGGTCGGTCATGATTAAATGGACCCCCGAGGCTGAGGCAGCATTCCAATTCTTGAAACAAGCCTTATGTAGCCAGCCAGTGTTGTACTCACCCGACTTCTCTAAAGACTTTGTCGTACAAAGTGATGCGTCAGATGTGGGGTTAGGAGCAGTATTGTCCCAGGTCTGGAACGGGGAAGAGCACCCAGTCATTTACCTCAGCAGGAAGTTGAAGTCCCATGAGGTAAATTACGCCACCGTTGAAAAGGAGTGTTTAGCGGTGAAGTGGGCTCTAGATTCCCTTCGGTACTACCTGCTAGGTAGGCACTTTGACATGGTTACGGATCACGCTCCGTTAAAGTGGATGGCTCAAAACAAGGAAACAAATAGAAGAGTGAATAGGTGGTTCCTGGCCCTCCAGGAATTCAACTTCACAGTAAAGCATCGCCCTGGCGTTCAAATGGGGAATGTGGATGCTTTGTCTCGAGTACATGAATGCCTGATTGCTGGTGTTCCAACCCCGAGGTTAAAACAAGAGGGGGGGGGGTATGTGACAGCAGGAAGGTAAAGTCACCTGGTTGCATCCAGGGGGGTAGATATATTTCGCCCAGATTCAGGCTTTACACCGACTTATACAACTAGGTGGAGAGTTGTATAAGCCCAGCTAAGGCTAGTGGGCTCATGGATGACTCATACCTCTAGGGAGAGTGTGGGGCGTCGTACAGACAGGGAGTTGATGAGACCAGCTGAAGCTTGTCAGCTCATTTAGGCCTCTATAAGAACTCCCAGCTTCATTAGATGTTAGCTCATGCCTGGAACCAGACCTGTGTGGACTGTCTAGGGAGAGTGAACCCCTGTGCGGTGAGAAAAAGCCTGTGTGGCTATTTGCTTGGACATTTAAAACCAGGGACTTAGGGACTAGGACAGCACTAGGCTGATCCCAGTTGTTAGTTAGGAAACCTGTATGTTTAGTCAGAAGGTCAAGTTGACCAGGATTTATTTTATTTATGTTTCTTTTGCTTTGCTGTGTTTTGTCACTGTAAATAGAAAATAAACCGCACCTTTTTGATTTTGAAAACCACAACCTCCGTTTGCTGGGCCTGTTTTTGTGTGGGGAGCCCATCCCGGGGGTCACACACACCCGCTGCCGAGCTAACCCCCTCACAATATATATATATATATATATTTTGTTACCTTGGTGCTGGTCACCTGACCCACAGCTGTAATAGACAGAGTCCCACACAAGATGTAGCTTAACCAGTAGTAATGCGTTTACTTGGCAAAAGAATAAAACAAAAGGTTACACAGTTAAGATTGACTACCCACAGCTCCCTGCAACAGTCAATGTGACACCACTGGTACAGAATTCCTTTGTTACTAGACACAAATAACATGACCTGGGGCCAGGTGTGAGCAAGCACAGGGTGGAGGAATCTCCCAATGCAATTATACCAGCACAGGGACACCTCTCCCCCAAGTCACACACAACTCACCCAAAATAGCACAAAGCAATGCAAAAACAGATTATATTAAAGGGGTTGCTCCGCCGGAAAAAAAAATTAAAAGCCAGCAGCTACAGCTACAGCAGCTGCTGGCTTTTAATATTTGGACACTTACCTGTCCTGGAGTCCAGCGACGTCCGCAGCAGAGGACGAGCGACCGCTCGTCGCTCTGCTGCTCCCTCCGCCATCCTCGCTGAGGGAACCAGGAAGTGAAGCCCTGCGGCTTCATGCCCGGTTCCCTACGGCGCATGCGCGAGTCGCGCTGCGCCGTTCTGATTGGTGCTCCTGTGTTCTGGGAGCCGAGTGTCTCCCAGAACACCAAGGGAAGTCTGCGGGAAGTGACGTAACTCCCGCAGATTCCTGGAGACAGGACTCCCGGATGTGGGTGAAAATACCTGTCTTAGACAGGTATCTTCACCCCCCTCCCCCCTGAAAGGTGTCAATTGTGACACCGGAGGGGGGGAGGGTTCCAAATAGCAAAAGTTGCTATTTAGGGTGGAGCTCCACTTTAAACACATAGGTTCCCAAACTATAGGGCTCCCCCTAGTGGACAGTTCAACTGGTGAGTGTCCCATTGTAGAAACTTCTGCAAACAAAGTAGGCTGATGACTGTTCCTTTAAATGTCAGTTAGTCTTCTGCTAGCTTCGTTGGTGCACTTATCTATTTATAATCCAATAAACAGTGTGAGGAGAAATGATAATAACTTGTTGTCTATGGCGTGGTGGTAGAATAAACACCAGTTTCTCCCAGCCGTTGTATCACTCTCAGGTGTAACATATCCCTACTTGCGACACTACAGGTGCCAGCAAGTAACACGTGGAACTATGGAAACCACCTTCCTGTGACCCAGTTAACTATGTCGGTAGGCAAGTGCCTTCTCACCAAATGAGGCCTCACCTCGCCGGTACACTCCATCTGGAACCTCTCCTTGTTCTTAGTCTCTCCGTAACACAAGGCCCTGGTCCTCCGCGCAGCCATTCACAAGGTGCCCGTGGATAGGTGACTCCGGATGCTGTGAAGTGTAGACCGATCCCTCTCTGGCTCGATCAGCGAGGCTGTCCAAAAGGATCCCTCATCAGGCGATCCTTTTCCCTCATCAACTTTAGGTCCAGGCTTCTCCGGCCTAGGCGCGCTCACAGCAGGCCTCTTGCCTGTTAAAGATGGCGTCCCGAGAGAGCGGGCTGAGGCCCCTGCTCTGCCTTAAATCAGTTCTCCCAGCAGGCTGTGCGTGGCGCACAGCATTTTGGTAGCACAGTGGGATTTGTGTGTATTGTAGTCTCAGTCCAACCCACGGCAATAGAGTCTCTGTCTCTTGTACTACAATGCCCACCACGCTTTGTTCTTATATGACAGAACCAAACAACTTCCAAACTATAACACAGATGAGCACCAGAGGGAGCTAAGTTCCTAATTAGGCACAAATTGCAGTCTGTTAAGATACGTTCAAATACACGACCTTGCTACAGTTGAAATTGTGGATCCGGAATATTAATGGGCTTCCCTATCGATTTGGCAATGTTTATAGTGAGACCTGAATGAGTTAGAGAATTTCTGCAACGTCTGAGTGAGTAACAAAATATGAATACATTCATATATAACATTTTAGCATCTGTAGGTGCATATACAGTATTTTGAAAAATATAGAATCGCGCTACCTAAGAGCAAATAGTTGAAAGCTCTAATATACACCACATAATAGAAAAATGTGAAACATAACCAAAATTTTGCATACGTGATCATATAAAATTGACAGTGAACATTGAATAAATAAATTCATGTGAATATATAAATGCATAAATGTCATAAAAAAAGTTCAAAAAAATCAAACATGCAGTGTAGTCCATATGTGAGATCAATCTCAAATTGAATTTGGTAACAGTCCACCCGTGCAGTTTATCTGTGGTTTGTCCAAAGAATGAATGAAAATCTTCAAACTGATTGGTGGTGGATCTCACAGTCACACATTTACAATGGAAAGAATCACTGCTTACCAGAACTCCGTGACCCCCCGTGACAGAGGTTTAGGGAAAGCATACAAACATCACAGCTGATTTCCAAAGGCACCTCTAGCCTGCTTCACCGCTGATCAGATCCCACAATGGATGTTCAGACTCATGTGCGAGTGCGGAGTATGTAAGAAATATATAAAGGCTCCGATAGTGTAAAACCTTCAGATTTATTGTTTAAAAAGTAATAAAAGACACACTTACAAGGATACTTGAATTAGAAAGCCTAAAGTCCGATGCGCCGGCCGGTGCACAATCGGACAAACCCGTCCATCTGGATATGCAAGCAGCAAACAGAGGTGACGTCAGCACGTCGCACAGCTCTGCCCTATGCGTTTCGTAAGAGAATTACGTCTTCCAGTGGCACAGTATATGTAATCATGAAGGCAGTTATTTTTGCAAATAAAGTATACCCCTAAGGCAGGGGTGCCCAACCTTTTGAAGAGCGAGGGCCCCTTAAGTGACTTGGTAAATCGGTCAAAGGCCACAATGAGCGGAACAGGTGGATGTCAAGTCTGTGTCCACTCTGCATATGCAAAGCGGACATGGATACAGCCTGCTCTACTCTATGGGCCCTCTGATCCGATCTGCCCAGACGGAAGGGGATGGATCCCCTTCTGTTTTTTTTAGCGGGTCGGATTGGAGGTAGCCTGTTTACATCTGCCACTCCATAGTGTTGAATGGATGGTCTGATTGGGTTGGACTGATCATGTGAAACGGGACTAAGGCTGCTTTCACACTGATGCTCTGCGGTTTACCCACACTATGGGTGCAGAGCAGGGCACCTGTGGCTTTCCTGCGGGTTAGCTGAACTTTGCCATAGACTTCTATTATATCCTAAAAAGTGGTTGTAAACAATTACAGACCACTTTTACCTACAGGTAAGCATAGATTAAGGCTTACCTGTAGGTGCAAGAAATATCTCCTAAACCTACATGGTTTAGGAGATATTTACAAAAAGACAGGCACCGATGTCTACGGCGCATGCGCCGTAGGATACCGGCGCAGGTGCACTGAGCGTGCCGTTTCTAATGGCGATCATGACGATCATACGCATGCGCGGGAGTGACGTCACCTTGGCTCCGGCCAGTCACAGCGCCTGAGCCGCGATACCCGGAAATCACTCCGGGAGAGATGGCAGCGGCGGAGGAGGGGAACGAGGACCGGTGCAGGGGCTTCAATCTCAGGTAAGTAATTCATAATGAGCTAGTATGCTATGCATACTAGCTCATTATGCCTTTGTCTTGCAGGGTGTTTTTTTTTTTTTCCCAGAGGGTTTACTTCCTCTTAAAGGTGTGGTGTACTTTTTAAAAGCTCACCAAACCCACAGCTAGCAACATAATTCTATTGCTCAGTGCAGGTAACCTGCAGGTGCACTGCGCTCCACCTGCGGATCAGTTTGAAAGCAGCCCAGCAACCACTGCAGAACAGATATGCCCATATATACACTGTGATTTTTAGTAGTAAACTTACTTTTAAAAAGTTATCCATTCAGTTATCGCCAGCTGTTGCTGCTCCAGGCAGAGTGCATTTGGTATCACTCTGCCTGTGACAGGAGCACTATACAGGCTTATGTGGTGGCTTGCCAAACTGCCATTCCAAAGCAGGAGGGCTCTGCGGGCCACTGGTTTGGCACCCTTGCCCTAAGGCCTCATTCACAACTATGCAGGTTGCATATTCCAGGTGCATTTTGCGCTTTTCAATACATGCCTTTCATCCATTGAAGTCTATGGAACCAAAACCCAGAAAAAAGTCCTGGCCCTTTCCATAAAATGAACAGATGTGAACTACATCGAAAGGAAACCATGTTAAAAAGGACTTTAGTGTGTTTCTGCAAAACTGAAAACACACAAAAAAATGCATAGGTGTGAACCAGGCCTTAAATGCTGCAGTTAGCCTTTTTGTAACACTAGGTCAGCATGTATGTTGGGACTTTGGCATGTCCCAACATACAGCAAGTTTTTTGTTTTGTTTTTTAAGCTGTACCTTTATCTTTAAAAGGCTGTCATTGACTCGAGTTCAAGAATCATCCTACACATTTCTGTCTAGATGGTATAGGACCCCCTCCTGTTTCGCACAAATGTTCTCTGGGTCAGATTCTAAGTGCTGGAGGGGCTGTAATCAGAAGGGCACATTTCTTCACATATGGTGGTTGGTTGTTCCAAGATCCAAGGTTTTTGAGATGTTATCACACCCTGGTGTGAGGGGGTTAGCTCGGCAGCGGGTGTGTGTGAGCCCCGGGATGGGCTCCCCACACAAAACAGGCCCAGCAAACGGAGGTTGTGGTTTTCAAAATCAAAAAAGGTGCGGTTTATTTTCTATTTACAGTGACAAAACACAGCAAAGCAAAAGAAACATAACCAAAATAAATCCTGGTCAAGTTGACCTCTGACTAAACATACAGGTTTCCTAACTAACAACTGGGATCAGCCTAGTGCTGTCCTAGTCCCTAAGTCCCTGGTTTTAAATGTCCCAGCAAATAGCCACACAGGCTTTGCCTCACCGCACAGGGGTTCACTCTCCCTAGACAGTCCACACAGGTCTGGTTCCAGGCATGAGCTAACACCTAATGAATCTGGGAGTTCTTATAGAGGCCTAAATGAGCTGACAAGCTTCAGCTGGCCTCATCAACTCCCTGTCTGTACGACGCCCAGCCCTCTCCCTAGAGGTATGAGTCATCCATGAGCCCACTAGCCTTATACAACTCTCCACCTAGTTGTATAAGTCGGCGTAAAGCCTGAATCTGGGCGAAATATATCTACCCCCCTGGATGCAACCAGGTGACTTTACCTTCCTGCTGTCACATACCCCCCCCCCTCTTGTTTTAACCTCGGGGTTGGAACACCAGCAATCAGGCATTCATGTACTCGAGACAAAGCATCCACATTCCCCATTTGAACGCCAGGGCGATGCTTTACTGTGAAGTTGAATTCCTGGAGGGCCAGGAACCACCTATTCACTCTTCTATTTGTTTCCTTGTTTTGAGCCATCCACTTTAACGGAGCGTGATCCGTAACCATGTCAAAGTGCCTACCTAGCAGGTAGTACCGAAGGGAATCTAGAGCCCACTTCACCGCTAAACACTCCTTTTCAACGGTGGCGTAATTTACCTCATGGGACTTCAACTTCCTGCTGAGGTAAATGACTGGGTGCTCTTCCCCGTTCCAGACCTGGGACAATACTGCTCCTAACCCCACATCTGACGCATCACTTTGTACGACAAAGTCTTTAGAGAAGTCGGGTGAGTACAACACTGGCTGGCTACATAAGGCTTGTTTCAAGAATTGGAATGCTGCCTCAGCCTCGGGGGTCCATTTAATCATGACCGACCCTTTCCCCTTCGTCAGGTTGGTTAGGGGCACAGCCTTAGAAGCAAAGTGGGGAATGAATCGCCGATAATACCCAGCGATTCCCAGAAAGGCTCGTACCTGCTTCTTGCTGTTGGGACGTGGCCAACTCTGGATGGCCTCGACTTTGTTGAGTTGGGGTTTTATTACTCCCCTCCCAATGGTGTACCCAAGATATTTGGCCTCCTCCTGCCCAATGGTACACTTCTTGGGGTTAGCCGTAAACCCCGCTTCCCGAACAGAGTCCAGGACTGCTTGCACTTTTGGCAGATGTGAGGCCCAATCTGTGCTATGGACAATTACGTCATCCAGGTAAGCCGCAGCATACTTCCGATGGGGCCTCAGCATCTGGTCCATTTTCCGCTGGAATGTGGCCGGCGCATTCTGTAACCCGAACGGCATTCTTTTATATTGGAACGCCCCGTCTGGGGTTACAAATGCGGTTTTCTCTTTGGCCGACTTGGCCAGGGGGATTTGCCAATACCCTTTTGTGAGGTCAAGAGTCGTCATGTATCGGGCTGTTCCCAGCCGGTCGATCAACTCATCTATACGTGGCATGGGGTAGGTGTCAAATTTTGTAACTTTGTTCAACTGACGAAAATCGTTACAAAATCGCCAGCTCCCATCCGGTTTAGGCACCAACACAATGGGACTAGACCAATCACTTTGGGACTCCTCTATCACCCCTAAGTTCAGCATTTTCTGTACTTCCTCCCGTATTGCCTCCCGTCGAGCCTCTGGGATCCGATAGGGTTTTAACTTCACCCTTTCACCGGGCGGGGTAATGATGTCATGCTCTACCCCAGATGTTTGTCCCGGCAGCTCAGAGAATACCTCCTTGTTGCGAAGCACAAACTCCTTAACCTCCTGTTGTTGGGGTTGTGACAAGGTGGCTGCTATTCCAACCTCAGGAATCACGCAACCAGTTTGAGCTGGTGACCAAGTGTCTGCGACTAGGGACTCTCTATCCCTCCAGGCTTTCAACAGATTAACGTGATCGATCTGTTCGGGCTTTCGCCTTCCTGGTTGTCTGACCTTGTAATTCACTTCGCTCACTTTTTCCATTATCTCGTAGGGGCCTTGCCATTTGGCAAGGAATTTACTTTCAACCGTAGGGACAAGTACCAATATCCTATCCCCCGGGGAAAAGGTACGGGTCTTGGCTCCACGGTTGTACACTCTCTGCTGTGCCAACTGCGCTTGGGCCAAATGTTCCTTCACGATGGGCATTACCTGTGCAATTCGATCTTGCATCAGGGCGACATGCTCAATCACACTCCTGTGGGGAGAACTCTCACTTTCCCAAGTTTCCTTGGCAATATCCAACAGCCCTCTTGGGTGTCTCCCATACAGTAACTCAAAGGGGGAGAATCCCGTAGAGGATTGGGGCACCTCCCTAATAGCAAACATCAAATAAGGAAGTAAACAGTCCCAATCCTTTCCATCTCTATCCACCACTTTCTTCAACATTTGTTTTAGGGTTTTGTTGAATCTTTCAACCAGCCCATCGGTTTGGGGGTGATACACAGACGTACGCAATTGCGTCACTTTGAACAATTTACACAGCTCTTTCATAACCCGGGACATAAAGGGTGTACCTTGGTCCGTAAGCAGTTCTTTACAAATACCCACCCGGCTAAAAACAAGAGATAGCTCTTTGGCTATGGTTTTGGCCGAGGTATTTCGGAGAGGGATCGCTTCTGGATAACGGGTGGCATAGTCCATTATAACTAATATGTACTGGTGCCCCCTAGCGGACTTGATTATAGGACCTACCAAATCCATGGCGATCCTCTCAAACGGGACCTCAATGATGGGTAGAGGGACCAGCGGGCTACGGAAATGTGGCATCGGGGCCAACCTCTGACACACAGGGCAGGAGGAACAATAATTTTCTACGTCCTTCATCACCCCCGGCCAATAGAATCTCTGTAATACCCTCTCTCGGGTTTTCTCTGTCCCCAGATGACCTCCAAGAATGTGCCCATGGGCCAACTCCAACACCAACTTCCTGTAAGGTTTGGGCACCACAAGCTGCTCAACGGTTTCTTCTGCCCTTTTTGCCACCCGATACAGTAGGTCCTTCTCTACGCTGAAGTATGGGTAAGTGCAGGTATTATCTGGGTTCACTAACTCGCCATCTATTTTCACTACGTTTTCCCGTGCCTTTATTAGGGCGGGGTCTTTCAACTGTTCTGTGGCAAAGTTTTCCCTGTGAACCTCAAGATCAGAAAACTCCACAGACGGTAGGTTTTCGTCTGAGGAGGTGGGCTCCTCTCCAGTTTCTTGAGTCTCCCCTGCCAATACTGATAAGGGAAATTCCGGAGAGTCCTCACCACTCTCAGGGGAGTTCTGGCTATCACATTCCTGGTACATAGGGGCACCAGTGAGGGGCTCAGGATCATCCCACAGTTCCCAGAACTTCGGAAAATCCCTTCCCACAATGGCGTCATGCGGTAACTGAGATACTAAGCCCACTGGATGAGAGAGGGTACCTTTGGGGGTCTCGAAACACACTGTAGTCACTGGATACTCTCGGGTGTCCCCATGCACACAAATAACAGCTACCTTGCTATTCCCAGAGACCTCTGTTTTAACTAACTCAGCCTTTATCAGGGTCACAAGGCTACCTGAATCCAGCAATACCACAACATTTCTACCATTAACACACATTTTGCATAAATGTTTCTCAGTTCCTCGAATGGCAGTGCATGCGACTGTCGCACACAGCGACTGACGTCTGCCCGTCAGAAAGTCACACTGCATGGGTTCCTCCACAACCGGGCAATTGGCTGCAATATGTCCCGCTTGCCGGCAGCGGTAGCAAACGATCCTTCTTGCCGCCTCTTGAGCCGCTGATTTCCCAGGCTGTTCTCGCCAAACTTGGGGTAGAGCTCCCACCCTCTCACTCTCTCCACCCTCACCCCTTGGAATCCTCTTATCCGCCCCTGGGGATGGTCTGGTCTTAGGGTGGAAAGTCCGAGTGTCTCTGGAAGAGGCCGTCAGGTTCTCTGTAGCCAAGTATTTCTCCACACGATCCACAAGACCATCGGCCGTCTCTGGGTCTCCATGGCTTACCCACTTTTGGATGGCAGTAGGAAGAGCTCTCAAAAACCGATCCATTACAACACGTTCCACAATCTTTGGTGCGGACAAAGTCTCTGGCTGTAGCCACTTTCTGCTCAGGTGAATGAGATCATACATTTGAGACCTGGGGGGTTTTCCAAGCTGGAAAGTCCAGTTATGCACACGCTGAGCCCGGACAGCCTGGGTGACACCCAGCCTTGCCAATATTTCAGCTTTTAGCATCACATAGTCTTTTGCTTGGTTAGGCTCTAGGTCATAGTAAGCTTTCTGCGATTCACCAGTTAACAGAGGAGCCACCAGTCCAGCCCACTGCTCCTCAGGCCACTTTTCTCTTTCAGCAGTCCTTTCAAATGTGGTCAAAAATACCTCTGGATCATCCTCTCCAGTCATTTTTGTCAATAAACGACTCACCCCAAAGGACGCGGTATTAGTGGGACGGCTTTCCTCACTGGTCTGCGGACGTTGCTGCATTACTGCTTCCATCTGTTGTTGTAGTCTCTGCTCTTGCTTCTGCAACAGGTCTATGAAGCGGGCCTCAGATTGCTGCTGGGCTCGTTGCTGAGCCTCCAGACTCTGTTGCAAAGTTGCGTTTGTCTGCTGCTGGGCTGCAAGGCTCCTTTGCAAACCTGCATTTGTCTGCTGTTGATTGGCATTTGCTAGAGCCAGCTGCTTCAGTATCTCCTCCATGCTGGCTTAAAAAAAACTGCCACTGGTTCTCCACCAACTGTGAGGGGGTTAGCTCGGCAGCGGGTGTGTGTGAGCCCCGGGATGGGCTCCCCACACAAAACAGGCCCAGCAAACGGAGGTTGTGGTTTTCAAAATCAAAAAAGGTGCGGTTTATTTTCTATTTACAGTGACAAAACACAGCAAAGCAAAAGAAACATAACCAAAATAAATCCTGGTCAAGTTGACCTCTGACTAAACATACAGGTTTCCTAACTAACAACTGGGATCAGCCTAGTGCTGTCCTAGTCCCTAAGTCCCTGGTTTTAAATGTCCCAGCAAATAGCCACACAGGCTTTGCCTCACCGCACAGGGGTTCACTCTCCCTAGACAGTCCACACAGGTCTGGTTCCAGGCATGAGCTAACACCTAATGAATCTGGGAGTTCTTATAGAGGCCTAAATGAGCTGACAAGCTTCAGCTGGCCTCATCAACTCCCTGTCTGTACGACGCCCAGCCCTCTCCCTAGAGGTATGAGTCATCCATGAGCCCACTAGCCTTATACAACTCTCCACCTAGTTGTATAAGTCGGCGTAAAGCCTGAATCTGGGCGAAATATATCTACCCCCCTGGATGCAACCAGGTGACTTTACCTTCCTGCTGTCACACCTGGATACAGAAAACCATTCCTAAACTGATGTAATGTACCCCATTACAGTTCCCTTTCGACAACCTGTCCTTCCTCCTTTAAATCATATAAAAATAGTGTTACCCCTCACTTACTGAATGCAGTGAAAAGCGTATACCCAGGTATTGCAATCCAGCTGTTTGCCCCATGGTCTCTGAATGGAAGAGGGAGGTGAACAACATCATGGAGGCTGAGCGCTGGATTCATGATGTTAAAAATAAACAATGATCTTAATAGCATTTGGGCTGGCTGGATGTACAATTCACATGAGATAGCGGATGCCTAGTGGTCCCCTCTGTACTCATATACCCCCAACCTCATTCACTTGATAGCCTATAGATACAACCATTGATCTCCAGTTTATATGTTTTGTATTCCTGTTGCTTGATATATTTTCCTTCTGTAGCACACGGACCCTTTTCCCTTGCTTTGGCTCAATTGCAGGAAAAAGGCACACCGTACTATATGCCCGAACCCTCCTGGATGAGGAGGTTAAGCGGTGTTATGTATTTGGGTTCCACAGCTAGGTTCTTCCGTCAGTTGGTTCTCGTATCCTAGGATATAAGGACAAGTCTCTGTATTCCCCCCAGTAATTCCAATGCCCACACCACTTTAAACTCCAACGTTGAGTTTATTTTCTCAATGTTCAGCAGACAGGTAAAGGGTGGAAGAGAGACAGGACAGCAAGGTTTGGGCGGTTAGTCCAGGCACAATGGATAGCACAATCACTACTCTATCCCTGAGTAGGTTTAGCTCACCCGGATAGTCTCCTACAAGTGGATCCTAGCAGCCGAAGTGATGCTCGGACGTTTGATCAAGTTCTTTCCTAGATGCGATCGGGAGACTCTGCCACAGAATCTATCAGACCCCGAACCTCTTATCTTCTGGTACTTAATGACAGGTGCCAGCAGCAGCACATTACTAGGCCCTCGGTGAATAGGAGAATCCCTCCAGAGAGTTACCGGGCCCCTTCCTTCACCGTGAGCTCTCACCGGTCCGTCAGAAAGGTCCTCCCCCGGCCTCCTCCTCTTAGAAGCGGGCTCCCTCGCGAGAGACACCCTGGGACTTCTCCTCCTCGAAGCGGGCTCCAGCTAAAGGTGCTGGGCCCAGTGTTGAAGATGCAGCCCCAGGACTAAAGGTGCCTGGGACTGATGCACACGTGGCCCCATGGCCTGGAGGGCCATGCGCCACGCACCAGGACTCCGACTCTGGAACAAAGACCCCTCCCAGGCGGCGTCTGCCCCTTATGTATCCTCTCCCAGCATGCACAGCAGGTCGACCACACCCACCGTACTGCTGCCGAGAGAGGACACCCAAGGCACAGCACTAATACCAGTGGTTCAACCCTGACCCATTATGGCAGTGCCACCTACAGGCCACAGGGAACTGCACACCAGTTTAAAATCCTGGAAATAAACAGCACAACCTATAAATTGAGAATGGTCTGAGCCTAACTACTATCTCAGACCAGCCCCCTTAATTTGGGTATATAGCACCCCTAAATGGGGTGGGCGCTACACTTCTAACACCTGGCATCCAGCTCCCCTTATTGTGGTCCTCTTCTTTTGTAAACCCCCTTTTTTATCTTTTCTTTCCTTTTCAGTTTTCTTCTTTTTATATGGCTTTATTTTTATCTGCATTGTTATGATTATGCACTGCCTACATGCCTTCATATGTTATTTGGAGCATCTGATTTTGCACTTGGAAAGGCTGCTCCTAATAACTTGTATTTTAGGAACTGCTTATCTTGTTTGCATGTACCGATTATATGTTGGTTCATGTCAGTGCATTGCTTGTTCATATATCTTGTGTCGGAAAGGAGGGGGGATTTAGGGACTTTGAATGAGGCACATGCGGTGTGCCTCCATCCCTGGTTCAAAGGATAAAATGGGGAAGTTGGGACTTTAAATGAGGCCATGGCCAAAGTGGAGGTAATTAGATTGAAAGTACAGAATTATTGATCATAGTGAAATGTAGGACACATGTCAATGACAGAAAGCACAAATGGAAAAAACATTGTAATAAATATAATTTCATAAGATTTACAACCACATGTATATGTGCGAATGCAAAAATGGGCATCAAGGGTACATCAACATCACTGTTTGACCAGTGTTGGGTACATGCTCCAGGATGCACAGCGTTTTGAAGGCTCCGATGATGGAACCCAGTTGGAAGAAGGCAGTAACGTAAGCCCAGAGAGAGGGGGTAGTAACGTGAGCCCAGAGAGAGGGGGTGCCCAACAAGGACAGCTATCTGGCAGTCATGTTCCCCCAGCTGCAGCATACTGCCAGATTTGCTCCAGTGATGAGGAGGGAGGGGATGATGAAGTCACTGACTCCACGTGGGTGCCTGATAGGAGAGAGGAGGAGGAGGAGGAGGCACATCTCCAACGAGGCAGGATGCCCTCCAGGGGCCAGCTTAAGGGCAGCACACCGACTGCATCACACCGCAGAGCTCCGCATGTGCAGGGCGCAGCTGTCTCTGTGCGTTATTCCAAAAGTTCTTTGGTGTGGGCCTTTTTTCAGACGTGTGCAGCAGATCGCACCATTGCCATTTGCAACATATGTCTAAAGCGTATCTCGCGTGGCCAAAACATCAGCCGCTTGGGCACCACGTGCTTGACCAGACATATGTCGACCTGCCATGCAGTTCATTGGCAAGCTTACCTAAGAGACCCACACCAAAGAACAAAGCGGACCTCTCCTTGCTCCTCATCAGCTGGGATCTCCAACCCCACTATACCTTCAGTCCTCTCTGAAACCTGCACTGAGGGGAATGAAGGTGTAGAATTAGGTGTGTCACAACCAAGTACTTGCGGGCAATCTGCTATCGGTACACCGACGTCCAATTGTACCAGGCAGATTTCCCTGCCACAGCTGCTGCACCGCCGAAAGAAGTTCGCTCCCAGCCATCCACATGCCAAGCAGTTGAATGCTAGCTTAGCTAAATTGCTAGCACTTCAACTGCTGCCTTTTCAGTTGGTAGACTCTGCCCCCTTCCGTGAGTTTGTGGAATGTACAGTTCCTCAGTGGCAGGTTTCCAAACGCCACTTTTTCTCACTGAAGGCGATTCCGGCTCTCTAGCGGCATGTGGAAGGCAATGTCTTGGCCTCGTTGGACAGGGCGGTCAGCGGTAAGGTGCATATTACCGCTGACTCATGGTTCAGCAGGCATGGACAAGGACGTTACTTATCTTTCACGGCGCATTGGGCGACTCTGCTGGCAGCTGGGAAGGATGCAGGACAAGGTGCAGTAGTGTTGGAGGTTGTTCCGCCACCACGCTTCCAAAATGTTTCTACTGGTGATTCCGACACACCTCTCTCTTCCACCCCCTCCTCATCTTCTTCCTCCATGGCCTCTACCTGTGCTTTGTCCTCGGAACCAGCGGTGCTCCGTAGGCGTTCAAGGGGGCTACGCAAGTACGCAGGCAAAAAGATGCCATGCGGTGCTTGAGCTGGTGTGCTTGGGGGACAGGAGCCACACTGGGGCAGAGATTCTGTCAGCTCTGCAGGGGCAGGCTCAGAGGTAGTTGACGTCACGCCAGCTTAAGCCAGGAAAGGTGGTTTCCGACAATGGCACCAACCTCCTCTCCGCCCTCCGACAGGGACAACTGACCCATGTGCCCTGTTTGGCTAACATCCTTAACTTGGTGGTGCAGCAGTTCTTGGGCAGGTACCCGGGCTTACAGGAGGTCCTGAAGCAGGCCAGGAAACTCTGTGGGCATTTCCACCGGCCATATAATGCCAGTGCTCGGCTGGCTGACCTGTAAAAGGATTACAACTTGCCCAAGAACCGCCTAATCTGACACGCCTACCAGGTGGAACTCTACGTTGGCCATGCTGCAGCGGCTGCACACGCAGCAGAGAGCCATCAATGAGTATCTGTTGCAATATGGCACCAGGACAGGGTCAGGGGAGCTTGGATTTTTTTTCCCCATGCCAGTGGGCCACGATCAGGGATGCATGCACTGTCCTGTCACCATTTGAGGAGGCCATGAGGATGGTGAGCAGTGACAGTGCATGCATCAGTGACACTGTCCCTCTTGTCCACCTGTTGGAGCACACGCTGCGTGGGATAATGGACAGGGCACTTGAGGCAGAACAGAGGCAGGAAGAGGAGGACTTTCTTACCTCTCAAGGCCCCCTTTATCCAGACAGTATTCCTGCTGGCCCGGCTATCACGGAGGAGGAGGAGGAGGAGGATTGTGTCAGCATGGAGGTAGAGACTAGCACTCAGCATCAGCAGTAGTCTTCAAGGGATCAATTACAGTCCCAAGACACCCGTGGACTTGTACATGCATGGCCTCCCTGATCCTGCAAAGCCTGCGGAAGGATCCTCGTATTCGTGCGATCAAGAAGAGGGATCATTACTGGCTGGCAACCCTCCTTGATTCACGTTACAAGGGTAAGGTTGCGGACCTTATCTTGCCGTCGCAGAGGGAGCAGAGGATGAAGCATCTTTGGGAGGCCTTGCAGAAAGGTCTGTGCAATGCGTTCCCAGAGACTGGGAGGTTACAAATTCCTGGTCCTGGACAACGTGTTGCTGAGGCTTCGGTCAGTCAAAGAAGGAGCGGTAGAGAATGTGGCCGTCTGACCGATGCTTTCAGACAATTTTTTAGTACGCAGTCCCAAGGTATGATCGGTTCCAGGGACCATCGCCAGCGTCTGGTTTACATGGTGCAGGAATACCTAGGGGCAAGATCAGACTTGGACACCTTTCCCACCGAAAATCCTCTGGGTTACTGGGTCTTGAGGATGGATCACTGGCCAGAGCTTGCACAGTATGCAATTGAACTACTGGCCTGTCCTGCATCCAGCATTCTTTCGGAACGCACATTCAGTGCTGCTGGAGGCTTTGTAACCGATCACAGGGTGCGCCTGTCCACCGACTCTGTCGATCGACTGACCTTCATAAAAATGAATCAGTCTTGGATCACCACCAGCTACCAAGCACCTGATGCTAATGTAACCAAGTAATTTTTTTTGAAATGTCAGATCCCTTCAAGACTGCCTATGCTGATGCTGAGTGACTATCCTCTTCCTCCTCAATGATCATGCTGATAGTTTGAAAGAACATTTTTGGTTCTGGGCACCGCTACCAGTGGCTAAGGCCCAATTTTTCAGCCCCTGTTTAACAGGGGCGTGTAATTACAATTTTTGATGCAATGCTTTGCAGCAGGGCTCATTGCTGCGCTCCAAATAGAGTATCTGTGAGGGGTTGCAGTGTTGTGGCACCAGCACCAGTGCCTAAGGCCCAATTTTTATGCCCCTGTTTAACAGGGGTGTGTAATTAAAATTTTTGATGCAATGCTTTGCAGCAGGGCTCATTGCTGCGCTCCAACTACAGTATCTGTGAGGGGTTGCAGTGTTGTGGCACCAGTGCCTAAGGCCCAATTTTTCTGCCCCTGTTCAACAGGGGCATGTAATTACAATTCTTGATCTAATAATTCACAGCAGGGCCCATTCCTCCGCCTACCAAGAGTAACTGTGAGGGATTACAGTGTTGTGGCAACACCACCACCACCACCAAAGGCCCAATTTTTCTGCCCCTGTTCAACAGGGGCATGTAATTACAATTCTTGATCTAATAATTCACAGCAGGGCCCATTCCTGCGCCTACCAAGAGTAACTGTGAGGGCTTACAGTGTTGTGGCAACACCACCACCACCACCACCAAAGGCCCAATTTTTCTGCCCCTGTTCAACAGGGGCATGTAATTACGATTCTTGAACTAATAATTCACAGCAGGGCCCATTCCTGCGCCCACCAAGAGTAACTGTGAGGGCTTACAGTGTTGTGGCACCAGCACCACCACTAAAGGCCCAATTTTTCTTACCACTGTTCAACAATGGCATGTAATTACAATTCTTGATATAATAGTTCACAGCAGGGCGTTCCAGCGCCCACCAAGACTAACTGTGAGGGCTTACAGTGTTGTGGCAACACCAACACCTAAGGGCTAAATTTATGTTACAGAGGTGATAACCCTTCCCTATGTTTTCCAAAAAGCTTAAAAATAGATTTTTGGGCTGGAGCTATACTTAAAAAATTTACCTGTTCCAAATTAAAAACAGATTCTACTTAAGAACAAACCTACAGTCCCTGTCTTGTTTGCACCGCCTGTATACTGCTGTTCAGAGTATATAGGGCCTTTTTTTAATTTGGGTGAAGGGTTCCCCTTAATATCCATACAAGACACAAAGGGGCTGGTAGTGGGTTTGGGGGTACCCATGCCATTTTTCTGATGATTTTCATCCATATTGCCGGGACCAAACATTACATTAAAGCCGCAAGCCGTTTTAAATGACTTTTTTTCCTTTAGAAATGTCATTTTGTGCAGGGACAGTTCTAAATACGGGAAACACCTGCCACTTCAGAGGCATACTTTAGACACCCCCCAGGTACGATATTTAAAGGAATATTTCACTTATTTTTTTTTCACTTTAACCACTTCCATACAGGGCTTTTTATACCACTTCAATACCGGGCCTATTCTGGCACTTCTCTCCTACATGTACAAATCATCATTCTTTTGCTAGAAAATTACTCAGAACCCCGAAACATTATATTTATGTTTTTTTTAGCAGACACCCTAGGGAATAAAATGTCGGTTGTTGCAACTTTTTATCTTGCACGGTATTTGCGCAATAATTTTTCAAACGCCTTTTTTGAGGGAAAAATGGTTTAATGAATTAAAAAATAAAAAAACAGTAAAGTTAGCCCAATTTTTTTGTAAAATATGAAAGCTTATGTTACGCCGAGTAAAAAGATACCTAACATGTCACGCTTTAAAATTGCGCACACTCATGGAATGGCGCCAAACTTCGGTACTTAAAAATCTCCATAGGCGACGCTTTGAAAATTTTTACAGGTTACCAGGTTAGAGTTACAGAGAAGGTCTAGTGCTAGAATTGTTGCATGCGCTCTAACGCACGCGGCGATATCTCACATGTGTGGTTTGAACTGCGTTTACATATGCGGGCGGGACTTGCGTGTGTGTTCGCTTCTAAGCGCGAGCTATTGGGGACGGGCGTTTAAAAAAAAAAAAAAATATTTTTATTTTATTTTACTTATTTTTTGTTATTTTTACTTTTTTTTACACTTTTTATTTTTTTGATCACTTTTATTCCTATTACAAGGAATGTAAACATCCCTTGTAATAGAAATGTGTGTGACAGGTCCTCTTTATGGAGAGATGCGGGGTCAATAAGACCCCACATCTCTCCTCCAGGCTGGAAAGCATGAGATCAGTGAATTTTTTTTCACCGATCTCATACTTACTAGCCGCAATGGCGGCTTTGTTTACATTTGAGGACCCGGGCGTGACGTCATCACATCGCACCCGGGTCCTCCGACGATCATAGAAATGACTGGTGACCATCTGGCGACCAGTCATCTCTATGCTCATCACGTGACCCACCAACGGCGCCGACGATTCTCTCTGGGTCCCCGATCACACGGGAGAGCCCGGAGAAGCACCGGATGGCGGCGGGAGGGGGGGGGGGTGGCCGCTATGATCGTTCTTATTGTGCGCAGGATTGCCGGCTGCAAACAAGGATATCTGAATGATGCCTCTAGCTGCAGGCATCATTCAGATATCCCCCCTCAAAGCGGAGGACGTCATATGACGTCCACCCGGAGGGAGAGGGGGTTCCTGCCGGCGTCATTCTGCTATGGCCCGGTATGGAAGGGGTTAAGCATCATTAAAATCACTGCTCCCGAAAAAACTGCAGTTTTTAAAACGTATTTTTGCATTGATACATGTCCCCTGGGGCAGGACCCGGGTCCCCAAACCCTTTTTAGGATAATAACTTGCATATTAGCCGTTATAATTAGCACTTTTGATTTCGAACGTTCGCGTCCATTGTATTTAATAGTGTTCTAAAGTTCGCGCAAACTTTCGGTCCATTCGCAGGTTCTGGTACGAACTGAGCCGGGGGGTGTTCGAATTATCCCTACTATGGAGTGACATTATCCCCATTTTTCCATCCTTCATTTATTAGTCCAACCCTGCTACTTCATTCACACCCTCTCAAGAGGCCTTTGGAGCCTGGGGATACAACTACTACACATTTAAGACCCCATTCACAGGGGCAACACGACTTCCAGTGCGACTTTGGGAGGCAACTTGGACACGACTTGAGTTCGAATCACAGCGCGACTTCAGCGCGACTTACAACACGACTGAAGTCGCCTCCAGGACAAGGGACTTTGCCAGTGGCCAATCAAAGAGTAATCAGCTCTGTGGGAGGGAGGGATGAGTGAGGGGTTTGCCGAGAAAACTATTTTTATTTCCTGTAAAGTTGCTTCAGTTAAGACAGGGGATTCAACTTGGAGGCGACTTTCATTGAAATCAATGGGTACAAGTCGCCTAGAAGTCAGATTGAAGTAGTACAGGAACCTTTTTTGAAGTCGGAGCGACTGCAGTAGTGTACATTAAGACGGCTCCATTCACTTACATTGATTTTCTCATGCAGCGCAACTTGAGGCGACTTGGGGCGTCTTGAAGTCGGATCCAAAGTCGTCCCTGTGTGAATGGGCTCTTACAGTTCCCCTATTTCTGTAGTATTAAGTGGTTACATACCAAACCTTCCAGAGATGGACCATGTTTTTATAGCTCTTATGCTATGTATGTATGATATTTTTATGATGTTGTTTTTTCTACATTTTTGATATAATTAAAATAGTTTTTCTTGCAATCACGGTTGTATGTGAGTGGAGTCATAGACATCTTAAAAATATAACTGGGAAAAAACATTTATAGGTGTAGCGGGTTATACTGTTATAGACTATTGTTACATGTGTACACCTCAAACTTCCCCCGGAGTTCCAGTTACAACCTTATACACTGTTTGTTTACTTATGTTCAGTGGTGCATTGGGAACTTATGGTACAGGGAGAGAGAGACTCCGTTGCCATGGATACCTAATAGACTATGGTACCCACAGTGCAGCTGTACTCCCAGAATGCATCACAACTCCCGCACAGCCTGTTGGGGGAGGCTACTTAAAGGAGAGGAGGGGCCGCGCTCGGTCTCTCTGAACTCCACGCTCAACCAAGCAGGAGGTGTGTGAGGCCTGCTGCCAGAGTGACTATGCCCAAAGCCTGGGCCTACAACCTTGCGGAGGATCATCAAGCCAGAGAGGGACCTCTTCCAGTGTGACCAGTCCGCACTATCTTCGGATCAGAGTTGTTCTGTCAAACCGGCATCTACAGCTGCTGTGAGAGGAACCAGAGATTGTGTATCGCGGAAAGGTCGGGGATCGAGGTACCGACCGCAGAGCGTGTCAGGTGGACTAGGCCTGTCCGGGTGAGCGGGCACCTGCCCAGAATCTACAACCTTCTGTTAAGTCTGTGACTTTAGAAGGCTCACCGCCACCCTCATCAGTGAGCCACATATATCTCAGGACATAGCGAAGTGTGTGTTAACTGCGTAGTTAGGACTGTCAATTTTACTCCCAAAAGCATTGCGGGAGTTTAGTTCATGTTCTTCATCTCCTGTGGATTACAATTAATAAGTGCACCAACGTTTTGCTAGCGAAGATTCCCACCCTCCAGGAACTAGTATAATAATCTCTGTCAGGCCTGACAGGAACTACTTTGCTGGGACACGGGGTGGTATTAGGGGGAGCTCGCAAGCTTAGAATTGTTATCCATAGAACATAGGAATTAGCAATTGTTAGAATCCTTTTACTAAATAATATTACTGACTCTCGCAGGGCCCTGCAGAGTCATTTAGACCTATATTCATATATATGTATAAGGCCCCTTTCACACTGGGGCGTTTTTCATGCGGTTTAGCGCTAATAATAGCGCTGTTATACCGCATGAAAAAATCCTGCCCTGTGTCTTCAATGTCAAAGCCCGAAGGCTTTCACACTGAAGCGGTGTGCTAGCAGGACCGCTCCAAAAGTCCTGCTAGCCGCTTCTTTACAGCGGTAAAGGAGCGGTGTGTTCACCGCTCCTTTACCGCGGTCTCCCATTGAAATCAATGGGACAGCGCGGTAATACCGCCCGCAAACCGCGGCAATAGCCGCGGTTTGCGGGCGGTATTAACCCTTTTTCGGCCGCTAGCGGGGGTTAAATTAACCCCCCTAGCGACCGCATACCGCGGTAAGAACGACAGTATAGCAGCGCTGAAAATCGCGCTGCTATACCGCCACCGCACCTGCCCGCCCCAGTGTGAAAGGGGTCTAACATTGTTTTAATCTGTCTATTATCTCTAATATAAAGTAAACTGTATATTTGTTTAAGTATACATCTGTGTGGAGTACTTTTATGTGCCTGAAGGACCTCAAACGGAGAAAGGTAACACATATGCATATGCATATATATATATATATATATATATATATATATATATATATATAAAGTGTACTTAAGGCAGTATATTTACTTGCAAAATTGTTCCACAATATTTGTATATACCAGTTGTGCCAAGGGGGGGTTCGAGACAATTCTAAGGGGTTGATAGGCAGAACGTAGACCCAAAACAAAACCAGCAGCTCCTACGGGGGTAGTGCTACACGTGGGGGCTCGTCCGGGATTTCTACGGTTCTTCAATCAACTTCCCCCTAGACAGAACCCTTGTCAGTACAACAATGGACCCTACTGCTGCAGCCCGGTGGTGTCTGGAGGAAAACATCCTTCCGGGAAATGGTCTAGTGATTGAAATCAAAAGAGAAGTCTGGACAGAGGAGCAGCTATTCCCAGTCTTGAGAACACTGTCCACGGACAGGAAACCATGGGTGATTGACATGAGAACAGACACCATCAACCCACACACCTATGCGCTGTGTGAATGGAAGAAGGGAGTCTCAGACCACTTTAAAGGCACTAGTATAAAGACTGCCAACCAAGTAGAATTCTTCCTGATACACCCAGAAGGACCCAGGGAAGGTCCCACCTCCGCTAGCCAAGCAGGGCCCAGCACAGGGGCGGATGGCCAGAAAGAGTTCCAGTTCATCACCATTGACCACCCTTGGGCCAGAGCTATGCACTGTTCTCTGTGAAATTGTAGCTAAATGTAAGAAGGATTCCCCAGACTACCTGATGACTGGATACAGGAAACTCAGGACTTTCTCTGGGAAGCAGCCAGTACCTTCTTTGGAAGATGGGTTTGAAGAATGGCTAGATCATGCCACTCAGGCTCTGGAGGAATGGGAAGTACCTGAAAAACACAAGAAGCAAAAAGGATTACAGAGAGTCTGAAGGGACCTGCCCTGGAGGCCATACGTAACCTAAAGCTCAGTAAAAAGGACTGCACTGCACTGGATTACCTAGATATCCTACAGGATGTGTTTGGCGGGACTGAAAAAGTCACTGAACTTCTCTACCAACTGAATCACTGTTACCAGAAGGAGGGAGAGAAACTGTCTGAATACATCAGGCGCCTGGACAAGATCCTGCATCAGATCCTGTTAAAAAAAGGAATGGATCCTCGGAAGGTGGATGAGACCCATGCACAACAAGTCCTACGGGGAGCACAGCCTCTAGATCCCATTGCCCTTAAGTTGCAAACCCGCCTGGGGGGTGGCATTCTGGAGTACCCCGACCTGATCCGGATGGACAGGGAGGAAGAGGTCCTGTTGGACTTTAAAAGAAAGAACCAGCAATCAGAACCAACTGCTCGAGTCAGAGTGATCAGTACTGAAGAAGGTGATTCTCAAGTTGAGCTTCTGAGGACCCAGGTATCCCAGTTGATAGAAATGGTGTCCACACTGACAAGCCAGGCAAATGTGCTACCCAACAGAAGTACTCCGGAAGAACCCAAGAAGTCCCTCAACTCTGAGGGTGATTAAGTGCAGAAGCCGAAGAGACTGATAACTTGCTTCAACTATGGAGGAGTTGGACATGTTAGAGGAGTATGTCCAAGCCCGGCTAAAGCTGCACAACAACACCACAAGCCGGCAGAAAACTCCAGAGGGCCCCGGGATAGAAGTAATTTCTGAAGTGATCCCATTGAAGGCCCTAAAGAGAAGTCACGGGAGAGTATCAGTAAGCATCTGGAATACTGCTACCACACCAGTGAAAGTACCAGCCAGAATGCTGTTGGGCCAAGTGAATCAGGCCACCCCGGTTGCTCCATCCGACTTAAAGGAGGAAGAAAGGGGTGAAGTCACTGTAGAGAAGCTCTGCTCTGGAGAAACGACCCTCCCACCAGTATGGAAGGAGAGGGCCAAGGCCCAACTTGCTAAATGGCAGAAGATCTTCTCCAAGAATAAATTTGATGTGGGGTGTGCGAAGAGTGCCACTCACAAGATTTGCCTACAGGAAGATAAGCCATTTAGAGAACGGGTCCGACGGTTCCTTTGGCTGACCTGGGAGATATGCGTGAGCAACTGGCAAAACTAAAGAGGACAGGCATTATCAGAGAGTCCAGAAGCCCTTATGCCTCTCCGATAGTGGTAGTCCGGAAGAAAAACAGGTCACTGAGGCTATGTATAGACTACCGAACACTCAACAAGTGGACTATACCTGATCAGTATACCACTCCCCGAATAGAAGATGTTTTGTCAGGGGCCAAGTGGTTCAGTGTGATGGATTTGAAGAGTGGATATTATCAAATTCCCATGCATGCCCATGATCGAGAGAAGACAGCTTTCATCACCCCTGTGGGTTTCTTTGAATTCAACCGCATGCCCCGGGGATTGTCAGGATACCCCAGCCACTTTCCAAGGACTTATGGAGAGGACGGTGGGAGACATGAATCTGATTGAGGTGCTGGTATGTCTGGATGACATCATTGTGTTCAGAAAAACTTTGGAAGAACACGAAGAGCGACTGGAAAAGGTCTTAAAGAGGCTCCATGATGAAGACCTGAAGCTTTCTCTGGAAGAGTGCCAATTTTACCAGCCCTCAGTCCATTACCTGGGCCACATTGTATCTGCAGAAGGGATATCCACAGACCCAGAAAAGCTGGAGGCCGTCACCTCTTGGCCTAGGCCCACTAACGTAACGGAGCTTCGGTCGTTTCTGGGATTTTGCTTCTATTACAGGAGGTTTGTGGAGGGATTTGCCAAGACTGCCCGACCCCTGAATGAACTGCTGAGGACTGATGAGGAAGATGATATCCAGAATCAGTAAAACCAGTGAAATCCACCATGGGGCCCAGGATGCCTAAAGAGTCCATTCAGGACCAGTGGACCACTAAGTGTGAGGAGGCGTTCATTCAGCTCAAGAAAAGCCTAACCACTGCCCCTGTGTTAGCCTATGCAGATACCACAAAGCCCTACAAGCTGCATGTGGATGCCAGTCGGGATGGACTAGGCGGGGTACTATACCAAGAGCACGATGGTTACCTGTGGTCTGTTGCCTATGTGAGTCGGAGTTGGGTCTCAGCCGAAAAGAATTACCCCACACACAAGCTTGAATTCCTGGCTTTAAAATGGGCTGTAGTGGATAAGCTAAGAGACTATCTATATGGAGCTGAGTTTGTGGTGAAAACTGACAATAATCCGCTCACCTACCTGTTAACCACTGCCAAACTGGATGCCACAGGACATAGGTGGTTGGCCGCCCTTTCAGGGTTCACGTTCAGCCTGAAATACCGACCAGGTGTTGGAAACAGGGATGCGGATGCTTTATCCAGAAGGCCTCATTGCCTCAGTGACCCCACAGAGGAATGGACTCAAGTGACCACAGAAGGAGTGCAAGCTTTATACCAGGGAGCTGAATTCCAGGCTGGAGGGGGGTCCAGAGCCGAAGAGATTGGAGTTACGGCTGTGGGCGTACCCAAGCACTACTGCAACGTGACCCAAATGGGAGAAGAAGGTCTACCCAAGTTGTCCAGGAAGGATCTGAGGAAGGACCAAGAGGAAGATCCCCTTGGAAGATTAGTGTTGAAGGCCCTGGAGAGACAATGTCCTGATGTGCTTCTCACTGACTCTCCAAGAGAGGCGCGACTGCTGCACAAAGAATGGGACCGATTACAACTACATCAAGGGGTGGTCTACCGAAGGGGCCCCTCTGATGGTCCAGAAGAAAAATGGCAGTTGTTCCTACCCAGCAAGCACAGAGAAACAGTCTTAACAGCTCTCCATGACCATCATGGTCATTTGGGTCCTGAAAGAACCTTCCATTTAGTGAGAGACAGATTCTACTGGTCCTGCATGCGGGCTGAAGTTGAACGTTACTGTAACTCCTGTATCTGGTGTATTCAGAGGAAGACTCTACCTCACCGAGCTGCCCCAATGGGCCATCCGCAGAGTCAGGGACCCATGGAACTGGTGTGCATCGATTTCCTTTGCTTGGACACTGACCTGAGTGGACAAGGAAATGTTCTGGTAGTAACTGATCATTTCACCAGATATGCCCAAGCATATCCAACCAAAGACCAACAAGCTTCAACCGTGGGAAAAGTCCTAGTAGAGAAATTCTTTGTCCACTATGGATTACCCCAACGTATTCACTCAGATCAGGGGAGAGACTTTGAAAGCAATCTCATAAAGAAGCTGTTGGACTTGCTGGGCATCAAGAAGACCAGAACCACTCCCTATCACCCATAAAGGGATGCTAAGCCTGTAAGGTACCTGTGCTAGGTAGTGTCCGAAGTGGAACTTGTGTGCTGAGGATTCAGGCGAAAACGTAGTCAGGCAGATTAGGTTGGCAACAGATCAGGCAAAACGGTACACGATCGAAATCCAGAGAGTGGTCAGGCAGGCAAAGGTCATACACGAGCTGGCGGTGAAGTACAAAATCAGCAGGCTAGAGAGTAGTCAGGAATTCAGGCAGAAGTTCAACACAAAAATCAAGATCAAAAAGCAGTCACAACACCCAGGGAGCTATTCCACACAAACGGGCGCTGAGAGATAGCATCACTTCCTTTTTATGGGCTGCTTTGATTGAAAATTGTCCACAGCTGGCAGCAGGTGGGGCTAGTGAGTCCAAGGTAATGCTTAATACTGAGAGGACATTTACAAAAGTCCAGATCTCCTCCGTAGCACAACAGGTAAGGCTGCAGCTGTGGGACCAGGAAGATCCCGGTTCAAATACACCCAGGTACATGACACAGCCTGAGCGTTTCAACTGAACCCTTCTGGATATGTTGGGAACCCTAAACTCGGAAAAGAAGCAACACTGGAGCAAGCATGTAGCTGCCATTGTGCATGCATACAACAGCACTGCAAATGATGCCACTGGATACTCCCCGTACCGTCTGATGTTTGGGCGAGAAGCTCGATTACCAGTGGACCTGGCCTTTGGTGTATCTCTTGATCATACATCAACAACTTCCCATAAAGGGTATGTAGATCGGTTATGGAGAAGCTTGAAAACGGCCTATGAGAAAGCCCAAGCTACATCAGACCACAGGGGGCTGAGGAATAAGAGGAACTTAGGCCTCAAGGTTAGAGTACAAGATTTGCAGCCGGGGGACCGAGTGCTACTAAGAAACCTGGGTATCCCTGGGAAACATAAATTGGCTGACCACTGGAAGTCACAACCATACATCATCTGCAAGCAGTTGCCTGGCCTCCCAGTATACCAGATCCGACCAGAAGGGAGTGTAGGTCCACTCAAGACTTGGCACAGGAATCACCTGCTGCCCCTCTCTGAAGCAGTTCGCCTGCCTCCTGCATCAGTCTCACAGGAGTCACCCTCAACCTCTTAAGTGCCTCGGCCAGATCTCAGTCAACACTTCAGAACATAGAAGATGAAGAGTCTGAAGATGAATGGATAGAGTCAGATTGGTTGTGGTCATCTCAGCAATCAGAGTCCAGGACCTCTCCTCTACCTTCACCTGAAGTAATTGACAGCAGAACTCTCCGACCAGAGGCCCCTGAGTTTTTGCCCCACAGTATACTCACTGAAGAGCTGGAGGAAAATGAGGAGTCGTTGTCAATGGGAGAATCCAGAGAGGTCTCATTTCTGCCTGAAGAAGAATTGGATACTCCAGAGGACATAGAGTCTAGTGTACCTGAATCAGAAGAAAAAGAAACAGAGTCTATCATTCCTGAGGCCATAACCCCTAAAGAACAAAGAGAAAGAAGAGTTATTCACCCTCCAAAGAGACTGACTTATGATCATTTGGGTGAATGCTCGGAGGAGGCCATTCTCACTTCTAAAAGGTCAAATGACATACCTAGTTCCTCCACTGCAAATTTAGTGGAAGACAACCCCAGCTCATCCCCTGGCACATCTGGGCAGGACACTTCAGTGTCAGTGGTCTGTGGACAGAACAACCTACCTTCCTATGATAATTGGTGGGAGGTTCCTCTGTCCACTCTATGTCATGAAATGAGCTGTTTGAGTCTGAACACTGTTACGGAAAATGCAAATTGTTTATTGTCCTGCATAAACTAACTAAACATCTCTCCGCATGTATTGACAAAGCATGTATCAGGCTACAAACTGTTGTCCTCTTTGGGGACCAAAGACTTTAAGTGGGGGGAGTGTGTAGCAGGGTTATACTGTTATAGACTATTGTTACATGTGTACACCTCAAACTTCCCCCGGAGTTCCAGTTACAACCTTATACACTGTTTGTTTACTTATGTTCAGTGGTGCATTGGGAACTTATGGTACAGGGAGAGAGAGACTCCGTTGCCATGGATACCTAATAGACTATGGTACCCACAGTGCAGCTGTACTCCCAGATTGCATCACAACATCCGCACAGCCTGTTGGGGGAGGCTACTTAAAGGAGAGGCGGGGCCGCGCTCGGTCTCTCTGAACTCTGCGCTCAACCAAGCAGGAGGTGTGTGAGGCCTGCTGCCAGAGTGACTAGGCCCAAAGCCTGGGCCTACAACCTCGCGGAGGATCATCAAGCCAGAGAGGGACCTCTTCCAGTGTGACCAGTCCACGCTATCTAGAGTTGTTCTGTCAAACCGGCATCTAGAGCTGCTGTGAGAGGAACCAGAGATTGTGTATTGCGGAAAGGTCAGGGATCGAGGTACCGGCCGCAGAGCATATCAGGGGGACTAGTCCTGTCTGGGTGAGCGGGCACCTGCCCAGAATCTACAACCTTCTGTTAGGCCTGTGACTTTAGAAGGCTCACCGCCACCCTCAGCCGTGAGCCACATATATCTCAGGAAATAGCGAAGTGTGTATTAACTGCGTAGTTAGGACTGGCATTACACTGACTGTCAGTTTTACTCCTAAAAGCATTGCAGGAGTTTAGTTCATGTTCTTCATCTCCTGTGGATTACAAATAATAAGTGCATCAACGTTTTGCTAGCGAAGATTCCCACCCTCCAGGAACTAGTATAATAATCTGTGTCAGGCCTGACAGGAACTACTTTGCTTGGACATGGGGTGGTATTGCCCGCTAGGGGGAGCTCGCGAGCTTAGAATTGTTATCCATAGAACATAGGAATTAGCAATTGTTAGAATCCTTTTACTAAGTAATATTACTGACTCTCGCAGGGCCCTGCAGAGTCATGTAGACCTATATTCATGTATATTGTGACAGCAGGAAGGTAAAGTCACCTGGTTGCATCCAGGGGGGTAGGTATATTTCTCCCAGATTCAGGCTTTATGCCGACTTATACAACTAGGGAGAGAGTTGATGAAGCCCAGCTGAGGCTAGTGGGCTCATGGATGATTCATACCTCTAGGGAGAGTGCTGGGCGTCGTGCAGGCAGGGAGTTGATGAGACCAGCTGAAGCTTGTCAGCTCGTTTAAGGCCTCTATAAAAACTCCCAGCTTCATTAGATGTTTGCTCATGCCTGGACCCAGACCTGTGTGGACTGTCTAGGGAGAGTGAACCCCTGTGCGGTGAGACAAAGCCTGTGTGGCTATTTGTTTGGACATTTACTAAACCATGGACTTAGGGACTAGGACAGCACCAGGCTGATCCCAGTTGTTAGTTAGGGAAACCTGCATGTTTAGTCAGAGGTCAAGCTGACCAGGATTTATTTTGTTTATGTTTCTTTTTGCTTTGCTGTGTTTTTGTCACTGTAAATAGAGAAATAAACCGCACCTTTTGATCTTGAAAACCACAACCTCCGTCTGCTGGGCCTGTTTTTGTGTGGGGAGCCCATCCAGGGGGTCACACACACCCGCTACCGAGTTAACCCCCTCACAGTTGGTGGAGAACCAGTGGCAGTTTTTTTTTAAGCCAGCATGGAGGAGATACTGAAACAGCTGGCTCTAGCAAATGCCAATCAACAGCAGACAAATGCAGGTTTGCAAAAGAGCTTCGCAGCCCAGCAACAAGCCCAGCAGCAATCTGAGGCCCGCTTCATAGACCTGTTGCAGAAGCAAGAGCAGAGACTACAACAACAGATGGAAGCAGTAATGCAGCAACGTCCGCAGACCAGTGAGGAAAGCCGTCCCACTAATACCGCGTCCTTTGGGGTGAGTCGTTTATTGACAAAAATGACTGGAGAGGATGATCCAGAGGTATTTTTGACCACATTTGAAAGGACTGCTGAAAGAGAAAAGTGGCCTGAGGAGCAGTGGGCTGGACTGGTGGCTCCTCTGTTAACTGGTGAATCGCAGAAAGCTTACTATGACCTAGAGCCTGACCAAGCAAAAGACTATGTGATGCTAAAAGCTGAAATATTGGCAAGGCTGGGTGTCACCCTGGCTGTCCGGGCTCAGCGTGTGCATAACTGGACTTTCCAGCTTGGAAAACCCCCCAGGTCTCAAATGTATGATCTCATTCACCTGAGCAGGAAGTGGCTACAGCCAGAGACTTTGTCCGCACCGGAGATTGTGGAACGTGTTGTGATGGATCGTTTCTTGAGAGCTCTTCCTACCGCCATTCAAAAGTGGGTAAGCCATGGAGACCCAGAAACGGCCGGTAAACTTGTGGATCGTGTAGAGAGATACTTGGCTGCAGAGAACCTGACGGCCTCTTCCAGAGACTCTCGGACTTTCCACCCTAAGACCAGACCATCCCCAGGGGCGGATAAGATGATTCCAAGGGGTGAGGGTGGAGAGAGTGAGAGGGTGGGAGCTCTGCCCAGGGTTTGGCGAGAACAGCCTGGGAAGTCGGGGGCTCAAGAGGCAGCCAAAAGGATTGTTTGCTACCGCTGCCGGCAAACGGGACATATTGCAGCAAATTGCCCGGTTGTGGAGGAACCCATGCAATGTGACTTTCTGACGGACAGACGTCAGTCGCTGTGTGTGACAGTCGCATGCACTGCCATTCGGGGAACTGAGAAACATTTATGCAAAATGTGTATTAATGGTAGAAATGTTGTGGTATTACTGGATTCAGGTAGCCTTGTGACCCTGATAAAGGCTGAATTAGTTAAAACATAGGTCTCTGGGAATAGCAAGGTAGCTGTTATTTGTGTGCATGGGGACACCCGAGAGTATCCAGTGACTACAGTATGTTTCAAGACCCCCAAAGGTACCCTCTCTCATCCAGTGGGGTTAGTATCTCAATTACCGCATGATGCCATTGTGGGAAGGGATTTTCCGAAGTTCTGGGAACTGTGGGATGATCCTGAGCCCCCCACTGGTGCCCCTATGTACCAGGAAGGTGATAGCCAGAACTCCTCTGAGAGTGGTGAGGACTCTCCAGAATTTCCCTTGTCAGTATTGGCAGGCGAGACTCAAGAAACTGGAGAGGAGCCCACCTCCTCAGACGAAAACCTACCGTCTGTGGAGTTTTCTGATCTTGAGGTTCACAGGGAAAATTTTGCCACAGAACAGTTAAAGGACCCCGCCCTAATAAAGGCACGGGAAAACGTAGTGGAAATAGATGGCGAGTTAGTGAACCCAGATAATACCTGCACTTACCCATACTTCAGCGTAGAGAAGGACCTACTGTATCGGGTGGCAAAAAGGGCAGAAGAAACCGTTGAGCAGCTTGTGGTGCCCAAACCTTACAGGAAGTTGGTGTTGGAGTTGGCCCATGGGCACATTCTTGGAGGTCATCTGGGGACAGAGAAAACCCGAGAGAGGGTATTACAGAGATTCTATTGGCCTGGGGTGATGAAGGACATAGAAAATTATTGTTCCTCCTGCCCTGTGTGTCAGAGGTCGGCCCCGATGCCACATTTCCGTAGCCCGCTGGTCCCTCTACCCATCATTGAGGTCCCGTTTGAGAGGATCGCAATGGATTTGGTAGGTCCTATAATCAAGTCCGCTAGGGGGCACCAGTACATATTAGTTATAATGGACTATGCCACCCGTTATCCAGAAGCGATCCCTCTCCGAAATACCTCGGCCAAAACCATAGCCAAAGAGCTATCTCTTGTTTTTAGCCGGGTGGGTATTTGTAAAGAACTGCTTATGGACCAAGGTACACCCTTTATGTCCCGGGTTATGAAAGAGCTGTGTAAATTGTTTAAAGTGACGCAATTGCGTACGTCTGTGTATCACCCCCAAACCGATGGGCTGGTTGAAAGATTCAACAAAACCCTAAAACAAATGTTGAAGAAAGTGGTGGATAGAGATGGAAAGGATTGGGACTGTCTACTTCCTTATTTGATGTTTGCTATTAGGGAGGTGCCCCAATCCTCTACGGGATTCTCCCCCTTTGAGTTACTGTATGGGAGACACCCAAGAGGGCTGTTGGATATTGCCAAGGAAACTTGGGAAAGTGAGAGTTCTCCCCACAGGAGTGTGATTGAGCATGTCGCCCTGATGCAAGATCGAATTGCACAGGTAATGCCCATCGTGAAGGAACATTTGGCCCAAGCGCAGTTGGCACAGCAGAGAGTGTACAACCGTGGAGCCAAGACCCGTACCTTTTCCCCGGGGGATAGGATATTGGTACTTGTCCCTACGGTTGAAAGTAAATTCCTTGCCAAATGGCAAGGCCCCTACGAGATAATGGAAAAAGTGAGCGAAGTGAATTACAAGGTCAGACAACCAGGAAGGCGAAAGCCCGAACAGATCTATCACGTTAATCTGTTGAAAGCCTGGAGGGATAGAGAGTCCCTAGTCGCAGAAACTTGGTCACCAGCTCAAACTGGTTGCGTGATTCCGGAGGTTGGAATAGCAGCCACCTTGTCACAACCCCAACAACAGGAGGTTAAGGAGTTTGTGCTTCGCAACAAGGAGGTGTTCTCTGAGCTGCCGGGACAAACATCTGGGGTAGAGCATGATATTATTACCCCGCCCGGTGAAAGGGTGAAGTTAAAACCCTATCGGATCCCAGAGGCCCGACGGGAGGCAATACGGGAGGAAGTACAGAAAATGCTGAACTTAGGGGTGATAGAGGAGTCCCAAAGTGATTGGTCTAGTCCCATTGTGTTGGTGCCTAAACCGGATGGGAGCTGGCGATTTTGTAACGATTTTCGTCAGTTGAACAAAGTTACAAAATTTGACACCTACCCCATGCCACGTATAGATGAGTTGATCGACCGGCTGGGAACAGCCCGATACATGACGACTCTTGACCTCACAAAAGGGTATTGGCAAATTCCCCTGGCCAAGTCGGCCAAAGAGAAAACCGCATTTGTAACCCCAGACGGGGCGTTCCATTATAAGAGAATGCCGTTCGGGTTACAGAATGCGCCGGCCACATTCCAGCGGAAAATGGACCAGATACTGAGGCCCCATCGGAAGTATGCTGCGGCTTACCTGGATGACGTAATTGTCCATAGCACAGATTGGGCCTCACATCTGCCAAAAGTGCAAGCAGTCCTAGACTCTATCCGGGAAGCGGGGTTTACGGCTAACCCCAAGAAGTGTACCATTGGGCAGGAGGAGGCCAAATATCTTGGGTACACCATTGGCAGGGGAGTAATAAAACCCCAACTCAACAAAGTCGAGGCCATCCAGAGTTGGCCACGTCCCAACAGCAAGAAGCAGGTACGAGCCTTTCTGGGAATCGCGGGTTATTATCGGCGCTTCATTCCCCACTTTGCTTCTAAGGCTGTGCCCCTAACCAACCTGACGAAAGGGAAAGGGTCGGTCATGATTAAATGGACCCCCGAGGCTGAGGCAGCGTTCCAATTCTTGAAACAAGCCTTATGTAGCCAGCCAGTGTTGTACTCACCCGACTTCTCTAAAGACTTTGTCGTACAAAGTGATGCGTCAGATGTGGGGTTAGGAGCAGTATTGTCCCAGGTCTGGAACGGGGAAGAGCACCCAGTCATTTACCTCAGCAGGAAGTTGAAGTCCCATGAGGTAAATTACGCCACGGTTGAAAAGGAGTGTTTAGCGGTGAAGTGGGCTCTAGATTCCCTTCGGTACTATCTGCTAGGTAGGCACTTTGACATGGTTACGGATCACGCTCCGTTAAAGTGGATGGCTCAAAACAAGGAGACAAATAGAAGAGTAAATAGGTGGTTCCTGGCCCTACAGGAATTCAACTTCACAGTAAAGCATCGCCCTGGCGTTCAAATGGGGAATGTGGATGCTTTGTCTCGAGTACATGAATGCCTGATTGCTGGTGTTCCAACCCCAAGGTTAAAACAAGAGGGGGGGTATGTGACAGCAGGAAGGTAAAGTCACCTGGTTGCATCCAGGGGGGTAGGTATATTTCTCCCAGATTCAGGCTTTATGCCGACTTATACAACTAGGGAGAGAGTTGATGAAGCCCAGCTGAGGCTAGTGGGCTCATGGATGATTCATACCTCTAGGGAGAGTGCTGGGCGTCGTGCAGGCAGGGAGTTGATGAGACCAGCTGAAGCTTGTCAGCTCGTTTAAGGCCTCTATAAAAACTCCCAGCTTCATTAGATGTTTGCTCATGCCTGGACCCAGACCTGTGTGGACTGTCTAGGGAGAGTGAACCCCTGTGCGGTGAGACAAAGCCTGTGTGGCTATTTGTTTGGACATTTACTAAACCAGGGACTTAGGGACTAGGACAGCACCAGGCTGATCCCAGTTGTTAGTTAGGGAAACCTGCATGTTTAGTCAGAGGTCAAGCTGACCAGGATTTATTTTGTTTATGTTTCTTTTTGCTTTGCTGTGTTTTTGTCACTGTAAATAGAGAAATAAACCGCACCTTTTGATCTTGAAAACCACAACCTCCGTCTGCTGGGCCTGTTTTTGTGTGGGGAGCCCATCCAGGGGGTCACACACACCCGCTACCGAGTTAACCCCCTCACAATATGTATAACTGTCAAGGTCACCTGTGGCCAGGTGACAGATGCACACCGTAGGGGGACAGGAGTGCACCGCAAGGTAGTGAACCCTATGGCTGACTGCTGCGGATAGGAAACTGGGTGGTTGTGGAAAGCGGGACCAGAGGAGCACAACCGGGATCCTAACGGAAGCTAGAGCCAAGATTCCCCAGGGCGCGGAGTCTAAGACCCAGCAGGTCTTCTCCAGGGCCTCTAGTGGTGAGGATGTTATGCTGCAGGCTGGGACCAGGTCGCGGCCCCTGGAGTTTCCTAGCTCACGCCCCGTAGGATAAGGGGAAAAGGGGGGAAGCAGCAGCACAAGATATGAGAGAACCGAATAACAAGCTGAAGGTCAGGGGCCACAAGCAGACAAGGATAACGAAGGAACGAGCCGAAGGTCAAGGGTCACGAGCAGACAGGGATAGTCGGGGACAAGCCAATAACGTAACAGAGAGACAGACGTAGCACACGGCAGGCAGGAACCCAAACACACAATGCCTAACAAACACGTTGATCAGCAAAGCAGGCTTGCAGTGCACAGGTTAATATAGTGTTCTGTGATAGGGCCTGGGGTGGAGTCTGGCTGGGAGGAGATTATAAAGGAAGCCAGGTGAAAGGGCTCAGGCCTCTGAGATGAACACATGGGAAGGAAGGTAAGCTGACAGACAAACACTACTGCATATCCATGACAGTACCCTCCCTCTTATGGGCCCTCCCCCGCCTGGGCCCAGGCTTAAAGGGAAATCTCTGATGAAATCTTCTCAACAGATGAGGTGCAGCGACATCAGATGCAGCGATCCAAGACGCCTCCTCAGGACCAAAACCTCTCCAATGCACAAGGTACTGAAGAATGCCTCTGCAGAGCCGAGAATCCAGAACTTGTCTAACCTCGTACTTAAGATTATCCTCAGAGACCGAAAACGAGGTAGGGAGATGACAAGAAGATCTATTGAGGACCAAAGGCTCTCTAGGAATAAGCAAGGACATGAGAGGATCAACAGGAATCTGAGGAGGGTCCCCTAGACCCTTAAAGGGGATCTGGTCATCTTGCACAGGACCATCAGACTGGGCAGATGTCAGTGGAACCCTGAAGTCAGGTTGGTTAGAAGGTGACATGTCGCCGGAGTCAAGCTGAATAGCTGAAGGACAAGCAGAATGTCCCGAACAAGAAAAAGTAGGAGGCTCACTGGGCATGGGCTGGACTGGCATAACTAGTACAGAGGCAGAGTGAATAGCTGAGTCAGGTGTAGCGACTACCTGAATCGCATCGCAAGACGTAGCGACTGCAGGACTTGTAGACAAGCTAGCCTGGCTGTGCGTCCAAGGGTGGTTAGGGACAGAGAAATGTAAATGGTTATGCAACCTGGAATGAATGACCGGCTCAGATTCACAGGGGGCAACCTTGGGTAGGCAGGACGAGGAACAGGAGGGACCCCAAGCCAGGATCTGTCCAGTAGTCCAGTCCACATGAGGAGAATGGAGCTGTAACCATGGGAGACCCAAAATTATAGGCGTTGAGGCCTTGGGTAAGACAAGGAAGGATATCCACTCCTGGTGGAGTGTCCCTACCGACATCTTAACAGGGAGGGTCTGGAAGCGGATAGGTCCCCCTGGGAGAACAGTACCATCAATCGCCAAGACCACCAATGGTGTGGTGAGGGGCAAAAGAGTAAGTCTCATGGATGATGCGATTTCCCAGTCCATGAAATTACCAGCGGCTCCGGAATCCAGATATGCTGAGACCGAATGAGAAGAAGCACCAACATGAAGGAACACAGAAAGCAGAAGATGAGAAGGGGAAGGTGATATTTCTGGGTCCAATACTCCACTTTCCAGATGAAGTGGACCCGAACGTTTTTCTGGACAAAGAGAGTGTCATGGATATGCAGTAGTGTTTGTCTGTCAGCTTACCTTCCTTCCCATGTGTTCATCTTAGAGGCCTGAGCCCTTTCACCTGGCTTCCTTTATAATCTCCTCCCAGCCTGACTCCACCCCAGGCCCTATCACAGAACACTATATTAACCTGTGCACTGCAAGCCTGCTTTGCTGATCAACGTGTTTGTTAGGCATTGTGTGTTTGGGTTCCTGCCTGCCGTGTGCTACGTCTGTCTCTCTGTTACGTTATTGGCTTGTCCCCGTCTATCCCTGTCTGCTCGTGACCCTTGACCTTCGGCTCGTTCTTCGTTATCCTTGTCTGCTTGTGGCCCCTGACCTTCAGCTTGTTATTCGGTTCTCTCTATCGTGTGCTGCTGCTTCCCCTCTTTTCCCCTTATCCTACGGGGCGTGAGCTAGGAAACTCCAGGGGCCGCGACCTGGTTCCAGCCTGCAGCGTAACATCCTCACCACTAGAGGCCCTGGAGAAGACCAGCTGGGTCTTAGACTCCGCGCCCTGGGGAATCTTGGCTCTCGCTTCCGTTGGGATCCCGGTTGTGCTCCTCTGGTCCCGCTTTCCACAACCACCCAGTTTCCTATCCGCAGAAGCCAGCCATAGGGTTCACTACCTCGCGGTGCACTCCTGTCCCCCTACGGTGTGCACCTGTCACCTGACCACAGGTGACCCTGACAGTTTGATCAGCCATGAACCCGGCTGACATCACGCTACCCGCGGATGATCCATTGCAGGGCATAGTTTGCAGACTTGAAACCCAGGAATCGAATCAGACTCAGGTGATGCGATTCCTCCAGGATCTGGCTTCTCGCTTCGAGCAGCTTCAGGCCTCCTTGGGAACCCTGAATCTGCAACCTCAAATACAACCAGCGGCTGCACCTATTGCACCAGTCGCAGCCACACACTCACTACAACTGCCAGCTCCATCCCGTTTCTCTGGGGACTCCAAGGCCTGCAGGGGGTTCCTTAGCCAATGCACGATTCATTTTGAGCTCCAGCCCCAAAACTTCCTGTCTGATCGGGCTAAGGTAGCCTATATCATTTCCCTCCTCTCTGGTGAAGCTTTAGCCTGGACAGCCCCTCTGTGGGAACTGAATGATCCAGTGGTTTCTAGCCTGTCTGGCTTCTTGAAACTTTTTCGGAATATCTTCGAAGAACCGGCTCGTGTCTCTTCAGCGGCCAGCGCCCTTTTACGTCTCCGCCAAGAGTCTGCTTCTGTGGGACAGTATGCCCTTCATTTCCGCATACTGTCGGCTGAGTTGAGCTGGAACAATGAGGCCTTAGTCGCAACCTTTTTGCATGGCCTGTCTGATAGAGTGAAGGATGAATTAGCAGGAAGAACCATCCCCACTGATCTGGCCGGCGTTATCTCCTTGTGTAACCAGATCGATATTCGCTTTCAGGAGAGGACCTTAGAAAAGCAACGCCAGCACTCCTTGGTTCTTAGTCAGCCTGAGCTCCCCTCTCTTCGACCCGTAGAGCATCTCCTACCAGCTGAGGAACCCATGCAGCCGGGTCGGACCAGGCTATCCCCCGAGGAACGTGCTAGGCGCAGAACTCTTGGTCTGTGTCTTTACTGTGGGGGCAAAGGTCATTTTCGTGACACTTGCTCTCTTTGTCCAGAAAAACGTTCGGGTCCACTTCATCTGGAAAGTGGAGTATTGGACCCAGAAATATCACCTTCCCCTTCTCGTCTTCTGCTTTCTGTGTTCCTTCATGTTGGTGCTTCTTCTCATTCGGTCTCAGCATATCTGGATTCCGGAGCCGCTGGTAATTTCATGGACTGGGAAATCGCATCGTCCATGAGACTTACTCTTTTGCCCCTCACCACGCCATTGGTGGTCTTGGCGATTGATGGTACTGTTCTCCCAGGGGGACCTATCCGCTTCCAGACCCTCCCTGTTAAGATGTCGGTAGGGACACTCCACCAGGAGTGGATATCCTTCCTTATCTTACCCAAGGCCTCAACGCCTATAATTTTGGGTCTCCCATGGTTACAGCTCCATTCTCCTCATGTGGACTGGACTACTGGACAGATTCTGGCTTGGGGTCCCTCCTGTTCCTCGTCCTGCCTACCCAAGGTTGCCCCCTGTGAATCTGAGCCGGTCATTCATTCCAGGTTGCATAACCATTTACATTTCTCTGTCCCTAACCACCCTTGGACGCACAGCCAGGCTAGCTTGTCTACAAGTCCTGCAGTCGCTACGTCTTGCGATGCGATTCAGGTAGTCGCTACACCTGACTCAGCTGTTCACTCTGCCTCTGTACTAGTTATGCCAGTCCAGCCCATGCCCAGTGAGCCTCCTACTTTTTCTTGTTCGGGACATTCTGCTTGTCCTTCAGCTATTCAGCTTGACTCCGGCGACATGTCACCTTCTAACCAACCTGACTTCAGGGTTCCACTGACATCTGCCCAGTCTGATGGTCCTGTGCAAGATGACCAGTTCCCCTTTAAGGGTCTAGGGGACCCTCCTCAGATTCCTGTTGATCCTCTCATGCCCTTGCTTATTCCTAGAGAGCCTTTGGTCATCAATAGATCTTCTTGTCATCTCCCTACCTCGTTTTCGGTCTCTGAGGATAATCTTAAGTACGAGGTTAGACAAGTTCTGGATTCTCGGCTCTGCAGAGGCATTCTTCAGTACCTTGTGCATTGGAGAGGTTTTGGTCCTGAGGAGGCGTCTTGGATCGCTGCATCTGATGTCGCTGCACCTCATCTGTTGAGAAGGTTTCATCAGAGATTTCCCTTTAAGCCTGGGTCCAGGCGGGGGAGGGGCCATAAGATGGAGGGTACTGTCATGGATATGCAGTAGTGTTTGTCTGTCAGCTTACCTTCCTTCCCATGTGTTCATCTTAGAGGCCTGAGCCCTTTCACCTGGCTTCCTTTATAATCTCCTCCCAGCCTGACTCCACCCCAGGCCCTATCACAGAACACTATATTAACCAGTGCACTGCAAGCCTGCTTTGCTGATCAACGTGTTTGTTAGGCATTGTGTGTTTGGGTTCCTGCCTGCCGTGTGCTACGTCTGTCTCTCTGTTACGTTATTGGCTTGTCCCCGACTATCCCTGTCTGCTCGTGACCCTTGACCTTCGGCTCGTTCCTTCGTTATCCTTGTCTGCTTGTGGCCCCTGACCTTCAGCTTGTTATTCGGTTCTCTCTATCGTGTGCTGCTGCTTCCCCTCTTTTCCCCTTATCCTACGGGGCGTGAGCTAGGAAACTCCAGAGGCCGCGACCTGGTCCCAGCCTGCAGCGTAACATCCTCACCACTAGAGGCCCTGGAGAAGACCAGCTGGGTCTTAGACTCCGCGCCCTGGGGAATCTTGGCTCTCGCTTCCGTTGGGATCCCGGTTGTGCTCCTCTGGTCCCGCTTTCCACAACCACCCAGTTTCCTATCCGCAGAAGCCAGCCATAGGGTTCACTACCTCGCGGTGCACTCCTGTCCCCCTACGGTGTGCACCTGTCACCTGGCCACAGGTGACCCTGACAGAGAGCAAGTGTCACGAAAATGACCTTTGCCCCCACAGTAAAGACACAGACCAAGAGTTCTGCACCTAGCACGTTCCTCGGGGGATAGCCTGGTCCGACCCAGCTGCATGGGTTCCTCAGCTGGTAGGAGATGCTCTACGGGTCGAAGAGAGGGGAGCTCAGGCTGACTAAGAACCAAGGAGTGCTGGCGTTGCTTTTCTAAGGTCCTCTCCTGAAAGCGAATATCGATCTGGTTACACAAGGAGATAACGCCGGCCAGATCAGTGGGGATGGTTCTTCCTGCTAATTCATCCTTCACTCTATCAGACAGGCCATGCAAAAAGGTTGCGACTAAGGCCTCATTGTTCCAGCTCAACTCAGCTGACAGTATGCGGAAATGAAGGGCATACTGTCCCACAGAAGCAGACTCTTGGCGGAGACGTAAAAGGGCGCTGGCCGCTGAAGAAACACGAGCCGGTTCTTCGAAGATATTCCGAAAAAGTTTCAAGAAGCCAGACAGGCTAGAAACCACTGGATCATTCAGTTCCCACAGAGGGGCTGCCCAGGCTAAAGCTTCACCAGAGAGGAGGGAAATGATATAGGCTACCTTAGCCCGATCAGACAGGAAGTTTTGGGGCTGGAGCTCAAAATGAATTGTGCATTGGCTAAGGAACCCCCTGCAAGCCTTGGAGTCCCCAGAGAAACGGGACGGAGCTGGCAGTTGTAGTGAGTGTGTGGCTGTGACTGGTGCAATAGGTGCAGCCGCTGGTTGTATTTGAGGTTGCGGATTCAGGGTTCCCAAGGAGGCCTGAAGCTGCTCGAAGCGAGAAGCCAGATCCTGGAGGAATCGCATCACCTGAGTCTGATTCGATTCCTGGGTTTCAAGTCTGCAAACTATGCCCTGCAACGGATCATCCACGGGTAACGGGATGTCAGCTGGGTTCATGGCTGATCAAACTGTCAAGGTCACTTGTGGCCAGGTGACAGATGCACACCGTAGGGGGACAGGAGTGCACCGCAAGGTAGTGAACCCTATGGCTGACTGCTGCGGATAGGAAACTGGGTGGTTGTGGAAAGCGGGACCAGAGGAGCACAACCGGGATCCTAACGGAAGCTAGAGCCAAGATTCCCCAGGGCGCGGAGTCTATGACCCAGCAGGTCTTCTCCAGGGCCTCTAGTGGTGAGGATGTTATGCTGCAGGCTGGGACCAGGTCGCGGCCCCTGGAGTTTCCTAGCTCACGCCCCGTAGGATAAGGGGAAAAGGGGGGAAGCAGCAGCACAAGATATGAGAGAACCGAATAACAAGCTGAAGGTCAGGGGCCACAAGCAGACAAGGATAACGAAGGAACGAGCCAAAGGTCAAGGGTCACGAGCAGACAGGGATAGTCGGGGACAAGCCAATAACGTAACAGAGAGACAGACGTAGCACACGGCAGGCAGGAACCCAAACACACAATGCCTAACAAACACGTTGATCAGCAAAGCAGGCTTGCAGTGCACAGGTTAATATAGTGTTCTGTGATAGGGCCTGGGGTGGAGTCTGGCTGGGAGGAGATTATAAAGGAAGCCAGGTGAAAGGGCTCAGGCCTCTAAGATGAACACATGGGAAGGAAGGTAAGCTGACAGACAAACACTACTGCATATCCATGACAATAACATTGTTTTAATCTGTCTATTATCTCTAATATAAAGTAAACTGTATATTTGTTTAAGCATACATCTGTGTGGAGTACTTTTATGAAGGACCTCAAACGGAGAAAGGTAACACACATATGTATATATATATATATATATATATATATATATATATATATATAAAGTGTACTTAAGGCAGTATATTTACTTGCAAAATTGTGTTCCCCAGCAACCAGTGGGTTCCACAATATTTGTATATACCAGTTGTGCCAAGGGAGGGTTCGAGACAATTCCAAGGGGTTGATAGGCAGAACGTAGACCCAAAACAAATTCAGCAGCTCTTACAGGGATAGTGCTACATAGGTAAAAGTTGATCCAGGGAAAATCCAATTGCCTCTCTGGGGATCAGGAATTAATTTTTTCCCCTGCTGTAGCAAATTGGATCATGCTTTGCTGGGGTTTTTTGCCTTCCTCTGGATCAACTGTGGGTGAAGGATTGTGTATATGGGATTGTATATTTTATTTTTGGGTTGAACTTGATGGACTTGTGTCTTTTTTCAACCTGACAAACTATTTAACTATGTAACTATCTTCTACCAAAAGGGTTGAATGAGCTACAACAGGTTTTTATTTTTGAGTTTCTAGGTGTTACTTAGCATGTGTGCACATAATAAGAAAAGAGACATCTGCTAATCCCTTTTCACCTGAATTGACTGACTGTGCAGCATGAAATATTTCATAAAAAAATTGATTTAAAAGCTGTCTGGATGTATTTTCACTACAGGAAATCGGTTACTTTGTCTATTCAAGTTCTCTTGTACGAAAAACCCCATCCACTAATGCCGCGTACACACGATCATTATTCACGGCGGTTAAAAAACCGCCGTGAATAATGACAGGAAAAACGAGGGAACCGCTTGGTTCCCTACACACGGTCGTTTTTCCCGTCATTTTTTCTCTCGACGAGAAAAACGACCGTCTGTGGGCTCCGCGGCAGTGTCTCCCTATGGGAAAACTGCCGCGGAAAAAAATGCTGGAAAAAACGATGAGAAAATTTAGAACATGTTCTAAATTTTCTCGTCGTTTTTTATGCCGTTTTTCTAGACGAGAAAAACGACATAAAGCCCACAGACGATCGTTTTTCTTGGCGAAAAAAAAAATGCCGTTTTTCTCGTCGAGAAAAGCGGTCGTGTGTACGCGGCATAATACTTAACTTCCATGTGCTACCCTGATAGGAAATACACAGTCCTTCTGGTATAGAAGAGCATGTAATGTGATGCATGCTGCCTTGATTTTTCCCTAAAGTTGATTTACAGTTTGTGTTTTAATATTAATATTATTATTATTGACAACAGATTTTTTAGTGCCGGTTCACACTACAGCGACTTGGGATCCGACTTGTCAGACCTCAAGTCGCCCCAAGTCACTGGAGATAAGAAATTCCATTATAGTTAATGAGAGCCCTCTTAATGTACACTACTGAAGTCACTCCGACTTCAGAAAAGGTTCCTGTACTACATCAAGGCGACTTCTAGGCGACTTGTACCCATAGATTTCAATGGAAGTCGCCTCCAAGTCGGATCCTCATCTAAAGTGAAGCGACTTTACAGGAAAAAGAAAAGCAACTACCAAGGTACTCCTCACTACGCAGGCAGCCCCCTCCTTCCCACAGAGCACTTCCTGTATGCCGTTGTCTCTGTATGCTTGTGACCGACCTGTATGCACAATGTCTACCAGAGCCCACAGGGAGGTCGTGCACAGAGAGCCAATAGACAACGAGTCTCTTATAAGGCTTGTAAGGCAGCGTCCATGTCTGTATGACAAAACTGACCAGTATTACAAGGATCAATTGAAGAGGGAAAATGCCTGGCTGGAGATCTGTCGTCTAAGCATTGACAATTGGGACATTTTGACAGTGAACGAACGTAGTGACAAATGTAAGTTTAACATTTATTTTATTTATGTCTGTTATCCATGTTTTGTGCAAATAAACATCCCAGGCATTGTAAATCTCTGACATTCACAGACCTGACTAGGCATGATGGTAATTGTAGTTCCTGAACAACTGGAGGGTCAGAGTATGGAGAACCCTGGTGCAATCTATCACTGATGTCTAGTTCTATTGTTAATATATGTAGATAATGAATGATCAATATCACCACAGCCAAAATAATGATTGGTTTATTATCACATTTTATGTAAATGTTAGCAAAAAATAGTATTTAAAACATTAACGACTGTATAGCATAGCATTAAAAAATGAGAAACTCAATACCTGCAGGCTTTAGAAAACTTTGGACCACCACCACCATCCGGTCCCTACTATACATACCCAAACCCTCCACTACCCAGAACCCACCCCTACTATCCCCCTCGCTTCCGTCCATACTCCGATGAGTATGGCAATGTGATGAATCCAGCCCATCCACCGATCTCCTATCCGTCTCCATCCCCAATTCCATTCACCATTGGCACACCAGGTAACCAACGATTCTTTCATGAATCTAACAATTTTCCATCAACACCGTCCCCAAGGCCTTCCACCAGCTCTGCAACCTCCCGTTCTGAATATCAACCAAATTACGAACAATTGTAAATTTACAAATAAAAATAGTTTTTTTTTTTGGTATTTTTCAAAAATGTACTATAATGTAAAAAAAAATTGGTTTTTCAAAATGTATTGGATGTTTGTGTGCTAAATTTTGCAATATATGTACCACAGTATAGGTTTCTTTTTTTTAAATAATCATACTTACCTAGGTGGATGCCACATCGCACTGATGCTACATATGTCCACTGTCGCTTCTTCACACAGAACTGAGTCAACAAACATTGTTAATGGCTCAGTTCTCTCCCCTCCCCGAGCAGAGAGCTGCTGACTGTCAGTCAGCAGCTCTCCTGCTCTGCTCATCCACGCTCATTGGAGCGCTGAGCTGTGGAGGGGCGGGGAGCAGCTTGCTGAGAGGCTGGGACTGCCATCAGTCCAGGCAGCTGGTGGATAAAGAACTCCGGAAGTCAGGATTATGCGCTGCCTCAAATGATCTTGGTGACGTCTGCACAAAGCGGACTTCTGATCACTCTTCACTGAAAAGGTGTTGCAGGAGTGCAAAAGAATTGCACTCATGTGACCCGTTGGAGAAGCCCAGACAAATGAGCTCAGGCTGGACTTTACTATAATGTTGAAAATATGCTACTGTTGTGCATCAAAAAATAGATAAATTACCTTAGTGTAATAAGTAGATGAGATACTCCTCCTACATGATGTGTTCTGTCGGTCCAGATGGATGTAAACCAGACCAAGCAATACGTCAAAACTGTTAATAAAAAAATGAATAAAGATGGTAATTTACTATATTGATAATAAGAAATATCAGACAATGGTAGCTACACGCACACATTACCTACCAATTGCAAATATGCGGCCTCTGATTGAAGGGGTTGTACCGGGATGATGCATGCAAGTTCACCCCAGTAACATTGATTAGAGTGGATGGTCGGCATTATTTGAATAACAACCAATTCAGCTAAATATCAACGTTCGCCATTTTATTCTCTAGGGTCAATGCTACAAAATATATATCTAATCTTTGGGGCTCATAAAGACTTTATCTAGCAAAAGATACAGAGTAAAAAACAAATATATGAAAAATAGGCTAGTTAATATGTGCATATCCACATATAGCATATGTACTTGCCTTGCGATAGACATCCGGGTATAGTTGAAAAACGTGTCCTCAAAAACACGCAAATTCTCATACATGGCTAAGAACTGGCCTCTGTTATCTCTATTAGCAATGATTGGATGGATCCAGTAGCGACGTCTTCTCATCCTTATCCTTCGCTTCCTCTCTTCCTCTTCCATCAATACTGCCACACCAGCTGTTATGACAACTGTCATTAAATAATGCAAAGAGAACATTGTAGTCACAGGACACAGGGAACAGGGAACCAGGAAGAGAACAGGAACAACAATTATGTCACAAGAGCTGATTAGCTCTGATTGGCCACAGGCAAAGTCGCCAGTCCTGAAGGCAACTTGAAGTCGCGTTGTAAGTCGCCTCCAAGTCGCCTTGCAAAGGCGTGCTGTAAGTCGGGTTGCCCCAGTGTGAACCGTCACTTATTATTATCATTATTATTTTTAGTAATAGTAGTAATAGAACTATTTTTATTATTATTTTGTTAGTTCATTTCTGGGCACATTTTTATATCATTTTTGGTTAGGTTTTAATCTTCCTGAGACTGGAAACAAAGGCTGCTATTTTTGGACCCTGATAGGTAATTTAGTACTCTAAGCCAGAGTTTGTTTGTGCACTGTCCTAGTATATAGGGTGAATGTGGCACTAGCTGATATCAGAGGGATGCTTGCAGAGTTTAATTTTGTTCAAATACATTGACTTTTTACAGACACGTATGTAGAGAACCTTGACAATCTGCACGTTAACTTTGCCTGTTTTTGCATATTTGGATGCTGCGACAAACCCAATCAGGATAGGGGCTTTTGGAAGGGATTTCAGGGTAGCCTCTAGCCCAGTGTTTCTCAACTCCAGTCCTCAAGGTGCCCCAACAGGTCATGTTTTCAGGTTTTCCATTATTTTGCACAGGTGATTTGATCAGATTCGCTGCCTTAGTAATTACCACAGCCGTTTCATCTGAGGGAAATCCTGAAAACATGACCTGTTGGGGCGCCTTGAGGACTGGAGTTGAGAAACACTGCTCTAGCCTACTGACTATGTACCCTGGCATTTGCGGGAACATTCAGGAAGGTGTCCTGTTATATAATGCAAGATGATGACATGTTATTACCACATTTAACATCAAGAAAGCCACAATGGTCTCTGCCAACTTGAAACTCAGTGAGAAGAAAGATAGTTAAAGCGGAGTTCCACCCACATTTTTAAGTCTTCGCCATCCAACAGTAAAGTGTGCAGTGATTGCAATTTAGCATATCATTTTTTTTTTTTAGAATCACTTACTGCATTAATGCTGTATTCTATTGTTACTTCCACCTTCATGGCTGTGCATCATTTCCGACTTTGCAATGTCTCCTGGTATATGCGTGTCATCAATCCCAGGAGACAACAGGCATGAAGTTTGCTTTAAATAGCTTACCTTTGTAGCCATAACAACGGGGCGGGCACTTCCTCCTTCGCCGCCCGTTGTTATGGCAACAAGATTATCTTCCTGCGCTACGCCGTGTGTATACTGCGCACGTGCGAGATCGGGAGATCGGGAGATACATGCTGGGTAGCCAGCATCACCATATCCCTGAAGAGACTTCTACTGGGCTTCACATGCCCACAGTGAAGATGGAAGCGCTCTGCAGAGCTGAAATCAAAAGTAAGTAATTTAAAAATCTTGTAATTGTGTGGAAAGTTGTTAAATGACACGCATTAAATTATTTAGACATGTGTATCAGAACGGATTAACTAAATAAATAAAAAATAGTAAAATAAAAATTCTGTGTGGAACTCCGATTTAATGAGATTTGGACAGCCCTGGGTCTTCCTGAATACTGGGGGACTGGTGCCGGACTGTCTGGGGTGGACTCCCTGACTAATCAAGGCTTGTTCAGGTGCCCGGTTGTTGATTAGCTAAGTGTTAACTTGATCATTGTTTAATTAGGTTACTGTTATGTAAATGTGTGCTTTATTTTCCCTATTTACCTCTTTACAAGAAACTGGTCACTGGTAAGGTCTAGAGCTGCATTGTTTACTGGTACTGGTGTATTGTAGTGCTGACTGTTGACTTTTAATGTTTGTAACTTTATAATGAAAATTTCAATGAAATAAAAGCTGCTAGCTGTTCATCAGGTGTACTGATGATATTACTGTTTAAAGTTTGTATTGTTTTGAATAATGTGATCAAGCTCTTATCTGATTTTGTGTGGTATACATTCTGTGTTAAAGCGGAGCTCCGGTCATAAATTTTTTTATTTTTTTTGGCCAGTTAAATTGAAATACACTCAACATGCCATTAAATATACTGATTAATCGCCAAACGATCTGTAAATATTTGTAAAACTCGCCTTATTTTCTGCTCGTCATTCTTCGGCCGTTGCCATTCTATGTGTGGGCATCTGAAGCACAGAACTTTTTTTTTCTTCCCTTCGTGGTGAGGTCCTCTCTATCTCGCTCGTGCGCAGTAGAGCGACGCTCGTAGCGCAGGTTGTTTATGCCGTTGTCATGACAACGGGCGGTGGCGGAGGAAAGTCCCGCCCCGTTGTTATGACAACGTAGAATACAAAATCCCCACAGTAATAATCCCGCAATTTTTCGGCACAGAGGAGCGCAGTCTCCTGGGAAATTATGACACTCCTTTCCCAGGAGTCTGTGCGGCCTAGGTTGAAGAGGAGAAAGACCGCGGTCCAGGAAGAGGGCAGATTAGGAATTCTGCACAGCAACAGGGATTTCCAGGCATGTAAAAAAAATTTTTTTTCAGATCTTGTTTAATCATATTTAAAGAAAGCTAGTGAAGTATATTTTTATTTTAGGGTGGAGCTCCGCTTTAACTTACAATAAAGAGTTCCAGTTTGCACCTAAGCTAGTGTCGTCTAGTTCTTGCTTACAATTCTCAGCTATAATACCTGGTTCCTGGTTCCAGAGTGGAGGAAGCTGTATCTTGACGGAGGCATCCAGGCGAGGTGCCAGGCGATCTGTCACAGATGCACTTTGATGTTAACAGAAATAACTGATATATTTGTTATTAACTGCATTGTTCATGCACCATCCCATTATTGGCTAGGACTTGTCTAATCTAAATAAAGAATTCCAATTAAATTAGCAAATGTTCTGATGAGATTTTTCATGCAAACATTCGTACAAAAATCTAGCAGTGTATGGCCAGCTCAAGAAGATTTTACCCCTTCGTGACCAGGCCCATTTTTTTCTATTTAGCACTGCTGTACTTTAACTGGTAATTGCACAGTCATGCAATGCTATACCCAAACAAAATGTATATTTTTTTTCACACAAATAGGGCTTTCTTTTGGTGGTATTTGATCAACACTGTTTTTTTTTTTTTTTTTTCAAATTGTGATATAAATGAAAAAAGACTGAACGTTTTGAAAAAAAAAAAAATTTTTTTACTTTCTGCTTAAAAACATATCCAATAAAACAAGTGTAGCGACCTCACCCCTCTCACCTTCTGATTCTCGGCTTTTTTGTCTCTGTCTAGGGGTGTCAGTACCAGGGGGAGGGATGAGATACACCACGGCCCATGTCCTCCGTAGTGAAGAGGTGAAGGCCAGAAAGATCGGGCTTTGTGTAGGTGTCCTAGGGTCAAATCCTTTCCTCGGATTCACTCCCCTTTGCTCCTAGTAACCAGAGTTCCACACACTGAATAGGTCCAACACAGTTTTATTCTTCTCAGCGAATAAACATACAGCACAGTCAAGGTGGGACCTTTGCAACAGTTCAGTATTAATGGGAGTAGGTCGAGGCACAATCCTTCACTGTATCGCTAACCACTGTAGTGTCACCAATGGCGAATAGTCACTGCCACTGACTATATGAGGTAGAACATGAATTACCTTCGCTAACACGGCCCCTGTCAGGGGAAGGATATCCGTCCAAGGGAGTCACCGGAGGCCTCTCTGTCACCAGCAATGCTGCGCCGGACTCTCCAGAGAAGTTCTGCTCACCAGTCCTCACAAACTCAGACACGGGCACCCAAAGAGTTAGGGCCCCCTCGGATTCCTCCACCCTCGCGGAACTCAGTCAAAGGTACTGAGCCCCAGGCATCCGCCATAGTACCTCACCCCAGGCTAAAGGTGCCTGAGATGGACTCCATCTCTCGCTCCGGCCAGGTCAAGGGCACCTGGGCCCGGAACTCCGGAATGCCAGCACCCAAGCTGAAGGTGCCTGGGTGCGGCCGCGTCCTCCGACTCTGAACCCCAAGGTCAGGGCGTCCGCCCCTTTTATCTCCTCTCCTTTTGCGTCCCAGCAGGTTCCCCGCCCCGCTGTACCAGCGCCAGGAAAGGACAAAAAGGCAGTGTCTTGCGGTGTGAGTTCAACTCTGGCCAGGGCGACAACGCCACCTGTAGGCCGTAGGGAACCTCACACCACCAGAGTCCCCCAAGAACCACAAAAGGGTCTCGGATTCCCTAGCAATCAGTGCATCTGGGTTACACTACCACCCAGATGCTTCCCCTAAATTCAAATACCCGCTACACAAGTAAAAAAAGTCAAATTTCAAATGTATTCTGCTACATGTCTTTGATAAAAGAAAATCACAATAAATATATTGACTGGTTTGCATGAAAGTTATAGTGCCCACAAATTATGGTATATATAATGGAATTTATTTGTTTATTTTTTATACTACTAATGCTGGTGATCAGCAACTTATAATGGGACTGCGATAGTGTGGTGGAAAGATAAGGGGACAAAAAAGGAAGCGCCACCTAAGTGCAATATGTCAGATAAAAATGTTTAATCTCAAAAGGAAATGCACTTACAGGACACAAGTACAAACAGGGCACATCACGGTCTCATAAAACGTGGTGCAGTCCGGTCTCAGGTCCATCTGGATCCACGGGTCTGCAGGCAAAAAGGATAGTCCATCCTGTGGCCACCAGGAAACAGCCAGAATACAGCGTGGAGCACAGATGATGACGTCACAGGAAACCAGAACCAAGGAGAGCACCGAAAGGAAGGTGAGACAGGAAACAACAGGCTACGTGCTCAGAGACTAGCTCCTTCTACAGGCTTACTGGAATACTGCGGGTGTGATGCTATTTATGTACTGCGGTTGGCGTAGATAAAGTGTAGCATACTCTTAAAATGTTATAATTTACACTTTACAGGAGGGTATGGACTTCTATTTCTTCTTTTAACCCTCCTGGGGCCAAGGTCCCCAAAGAATATATCCAGAATGATTCCTGCTGACATAGATGTTTAAAACGCTCTGCGGCAGGTAAGGTACCAGGGATGGCTTCCAATAACCAAACTTTAAGGCCTATGGTTGATTTTTTATGGTGTCACAGAAAATGTTTGGGGACACTATGGTGGTCCCGTCCCTTCTCAATGAATCTTCTGTGCTCACCAAAGTGGGCCCTTAGAGTCCTGATGGTCCTCCCTACATAAAAGTCCCCGCATGGGCAGGTAAGACAATAAATAACATAATCAGTGGAGCAGTTGTAAAAATCTTTAAAAATATATGTTTTACCTTTTGCTAAAAAAGACTTTTGTCCATGCTGGACAAATTGACACGTCAGGCAAAGTGCTTTTCTACACTGAAACATGCCAAGAAGAGGGACCATTACCAAAGGAGATATTTGTTTGTTAACCACTTGACAACTGGGCACTAAACCCCCTTCGTGCCCGGACCAATTTTCAGCTTTCAGTGCTCTCACACTTTGAATGACAGTTACTCAGTCATGTAATACTGTACCCAAATGATTTTTTTGTCCTTTTTTTCATACAAATAGAGCTTTCTTTTGGTGGTATTTGATCACCTCTGGGTTTTTTATTTTTTGCGCTATAAATGAAAAAATACGGAAAATTTTGAAAAAAAAAACATTCTTCTTTAGTTTATGTGATAAAATTTTGCAAATTATTCATTTTTCTTCATAAATTTTGGCCGCCATTTATACTGCTACATATCTTTGGTAAAAATAACCCAAATTAGTGGATATTATTTGGTCTTTGTGAAAGTTATAGAGTCTACAAGCTGTGGTGCGGATCATAAACAGTTGATCACACCTAATGTACTGGTGGCCTATCTCATTTCGTACGACCCGAACAAGCCAGCAAAGCACAAATACCCCCCAAATGACCCCTTTTTTGAAAGTAGACATTCCAAGGTATTTAGTAAGATGCATGGTGAGGTTTTTGATGTTGTAATTTTTTCCCACAATTCATTGCAAAATGAAGATTTTTTTTATTTTTTTATTTTTTCCACAAAAATTGTCATTGTAATAGGTTATTTCTCTCACATGGCATGTGTATACCACAAATGACGCCCCAAAATACATTCTGCTACTCCTCTTGAGTATGGCGATACAACATGTGTGGGACTTTTTCACAGCCTGGCCACATACAGAGGCCCAACATGCAGGGAGCACCATCAGGTATTCTAGGAGCATAAATTACACATCTAACTAGTTGACTACCTATTACACTTTTGAAGGCCCTGGAGCACCAGGACAATGGAAACGCCCACAAAGTGACCCCATTTTGGAAAGCTAACACCCCAACGTATAATCTATGAGGCATAATGAAACTTTTGAACGGTTCATTTTTTTCCTGAAGTTTTTGGAAAATGCGGGAAAAAAATGAAAACGCAATTTCTTTTTACGCAAAGTTGTCCATTTATAAGATATTGCCAACACATAGCATGTACATAGCAAAAATGACACCCCAAAATACATTCTGCTACTCCTCCTGAGTATGGCGATACCAAATGTGTGAGACTTTTATACAACCTGGCCACATACAGAGGCCCAACATGCAAGGTACACCATCAGGTGTTCTAGGGACACATAGCATGAACATACCAAGAATTACACCCCAAAATACATTCTGCTGAGCAAATGGTAAACAAAAGATTACCTGTTATTTTAGTAGCGCAGTTTTCCACAGGAGGATAGCACTGGTCCAGGCAGCAGGCAGGGACTTGGTCAGCAAAAGCGAATGCAATTGTCCAGGCAACAGGCAGGAATACTGTCCATAGTCAGTACAGGCAGCAGGCAGGGATACTGTCCATATACAGTCCAGGGTCAGTGCAGGCAGAGATTGTCAGTAGTGCCAAAATATTGGTCCTGGTAGTAGGCAGGTCCATGTGGTGTGGTCAGTTCATGCGACAGGCAGAGGCATGATGGCATAGGTCCTACAGGCAGTTGGCAGAAGTAGGGCCTCGTTCAGGACTGAATGGGGATAGGGGTAGAGGCTTCTCGCACCCAAATCTCTTTGAAGCCTCCGAGTCTCCAGACCCTAATCTGGGAATGAGAAAAACAAAAACAATTGTTTTCTTCATCCAGAAAAACTATTCTGGAGCCCCTCACATATGTGAGACCCCTGTGTTATGAATCCCACTAGTCCACTGGCAGGGTACAAGATCAGTCCAAGAGGCAGGCAAAAAGCATGGTCAAACATTCCAGGGTCAGTTCCAGATCAGGCAGAGGTATGTACAGAATCGGTAGGCAGAAGCGTGGTCAAATAACAGTCCAGGGTCAGTTCCAGATCAGGCAGAGGTATAAACAGAATCGGTAGGCAGAAGCGTGGTCAAATAACAGTCCAGGGTCAGTTCCAGATCAGGCAGAGGTATAAACAGAATCGTTAGGCAGAAGCGTGGTTGAATAACAGTCCAGGGTCAGTTACAGAGAAAGCAGAGGCATAAGGGGTGTGAAGATAAATGGCAGGAAGTGAACTAATAATTTATTTTATTTTGGTATGGTAATGGCGGAAGCAGTCGCCTATGCAGAGGCCTGGTTCTGAAGGACATTGGGCACAATAATAAATGGTGTCTTTTCTCTCTCCTCTTTTGGTGCACACCCGGCATTTTTTCTGGAGTTTTTGGCCTGTTGGTCTGGGAGGGATTTTATCTGGGAAGTGGCGCTCGGAGAGTCGGCTAATGACATTGGATCTAATGTTTACTGGTGGGCTGTTCGGGTATAAAAGGGCAGTGGTGATTTCCTCCTGGAAGAAAAGGAAGGATTTGGGTCTTATAGTGGATTTCTGATAGATGACATAGGAGTTGTACATGGCCAAATTAAACAAATAAATAGAAACTTTCTTATACCACTGGTATGATCTTCTTGTGGAAAGGTAGGGTTCGAGCATCTGGTCTTTGAAGTCGACACCCCCCATGAACTTATTGTACTCGTAGATGCATTTGGGTTTTTGGATCCGGCCATTCCTCCTGGTGATCTCAACAAATTCATTGTTGTGGATGGAAGAAAGTACGTAGACGTCTCTTCTGTCCCTCCACTTCACAGACAAAATTTCCTCATTACGTAAACTCGCCGTCTCCCCTCTTCTCAATTTTTTGGTGACCAGGCTTTGAGGAAAGCCCTTCCGGTTCGTCCGTACGGTGCCGCATGCTGGAGTCTTCATTCTGTGTAGGTTTCGGAACAGGGGCAAACTTGTATAAAAATTGTCCACATACAAGTGGTATCCTTTCTCCAGGAGTGGGTTTATGAGTTCCCAAACTACTTTCCCACTGGTTCCAATGTAGACTGGGCAATTAGGGGGGTGCAGTTCGGTGTCCTTCCCTTCATATACAATAAAGGCAGTTGCTCGGTCGCACAATTTATACAGCTTCACCCCATAGCGGGCCCTTTTGCTGGGTATAAATTGTTTTATGCCCAGCCTGCCAGAAAATTTGATAAGGGACTCATCCACGCATATATGTTGGTCTGGGGTAAACAACTGGGGGAAGGTTTCAGAAAAATAATTTAGTAGCGGGCAAATTTTATAAAGCTTATCAAAATTTGGGTCATTTCGGAGAGGGCACTGGGTATTATCATTGTAGTGTAGGAATCTCATAATCATTAGATATCTGGTTCTGGGCATTACTGAGGAAAAGATGGGCATGTGATAGATGGGGCGGGATGACCAATATGAACGCACTTGATTTTTTTCATTTAGTCCCATGCAGAATGTGAGGCCCAAAAAAATTCTAAACTCCTACACTGTAAGGGCTCTCCACACGTAGGGACGGGCATAAGAGGACGTTGGGTTGCTGGTTATAAACTGTTGGGCATATAAGTTGCACTGGGCCACAATTGTTGCCAGCATGTCCTCAGTAAAAATTAAATTAAAAAAATCAATTGGGGAAAAGTTTTCTGTATCCACCTGGACACCCTGGCTGGGCAGTGAAAGGGGGAATGTTGGCTTCTCCTGAATTAGGAGGAAGCCACAAGAGGTACTGAAGGGAATAGGGAAGGCTGGAATGGGACCTAACCCATTGGGGCTGAGGTGACACCCCACTGGTACGAGGCCTTGCTCCCAGAGGTACTGCGGTGATGGTAGATGGCACTGCAGTGGTGGTGGTGGTGGATGGCACTGCGGTTCTGGTGGATGGCACTGCCTCCTCAGCAGAACGCCTTCGTCTTGCGGGCAGGCCCTCCTCCTCTTCTTCTTCTTCTCCTTCCTCCTCCTCCTCCTCCTCCTCCGTCTCCTCCGTCATTGATCCACTGCTTATGACAGACTCTCTAGTCCACGTCAGACTCATCTGAATATGCGGAGGAATCCGAATCGGAGAGCTCCCCGTTGTTCCGTCGGCCGCAAGAATTTTGTACGCCTTCTCGGCTGAGAATACTCTTTTAGCCATTTGATGAGATGGCACTGACAGGTGGCACTGATGGCAGATGGCACTGGCAGGTGGCACTGGCAGATGGGACTGGTGGCAGATTGGACAAGTGGCAGATGGCACTGGCAGGTGGCACTGATGGCAGGTGGCACTGACAGGTGGCACTGGCAGGTGGCACTGATGGCAGATGGGACTGGTGGCAGATGGCACTGGCAGGTGGCACTGGCAGATGGCACTGGCGGCAGATGGCACTGGCAGCAGATGGCACTGGCAGATGGCACTAGGCACTGGCAGAAGGCACTGGCGGCAGATGGCCCTGGCAGGTGACACTGGCGGCAGATGGCACTGGCAGGGACTGTGGGCACTGTTTTTTACTTGTGTGTGTGTTTTTTCACTCACAATGACAGAAGCTGCAGCACAGATCTCTCTCTCTCCTCACACGCTGTCTCTGTGTGAGGAGAGAAAGCCGGCAATGAGAGATGATCTCATATGTTTACATTTGAGATCATCTCTCATTGGACAGTGAGATCGAGTGCCGAATGGCCTCTCTGATTGGCCATTCAGCACAATCTGTGATTGGCTGTGTCCAAGGGACACGGCCAACACAGATTTTCCCCGATGCGCGCTCGCGGGGGCACGCGGGGGGGGAGAAAAGAGGAGGACGTCCATGGGCGTCCTGTCAGCACTTCGGCACAGCAATGCAGACGTCTTTTGAGCATTGCCCGGGCGCGAAGTGGTTAAATGCGATTTTACTACGAGTGATTTTGCTCTTGATATTGCGGGCCTTCCGATATGTAATCTTAGGGTGGGTGGCTATACTAGACTTGAGGTGGGGGTCCTCAAGTAATATAGACCAATGACTAGCTAGAATTTTTTCCATATTTTTGTGTCTAGCATGAAACTGGGTGACAAACCGTGTGGACGGTTTTTGGTCAGATGAGGCTTTGGTACATGAGATGGTATTAACTCGTAATATTTCCAGGCTTCATCCACCAGTGTAGTAGGATACCCTTTATCCAAAAATGTCTTGGTAAGTAGGGCACTATGAAAATCATAATCGCTTTCTCTAGTACAATTTCTCCTCAAGCGGCAGAATTGACTTTGTGGAATGTTGTTTACCCACCTGGGGTGATGACAACTATCGTAATGAATAAAATAATTGCCTGCTGTCGGTTTAACATAATTCTGGGCAAAGATAGTACCATTGTCATGACATAACTGTAAATCCAAAAAGGCCAATGACCTTTGATCAAATACATGCGTGAATGACAACCCTAACTCATTATTATTACAATACTTGACAAAAAGGTCAATATCTTGAAGGGTTCCATCCCATATTATTACCACATCAATGTATCGACCATAATATACAATATTGGAGGCGAAAGGATGATGGGCAGAGAGGGATAAATGTTCCCAATATCCCATCGTCAGGTTGGCATAACTCGGAGCAAAATTTGGTGGCGAAGTGTGGTGGAAATCTGACACTAACGGACGCTGGGGGAACTGACTAACTACCACTGACATCACCAGTGACATTAATACAGTGATCAGTGATATTATACACTGTGTCACTGAACTAATGATACTGGGTGGGAAAGGGCTCTGGGTTGTGATTGTACACAGCTGATCAGCAGGTCCAAGCCATGAATCATTGGCCGGGACTTGCAGACAGGTTCCCGCTGTGTACAATCACGGGGGGGCGCACATGCGCGTGTCCTAAACCTGAAAGTAGGCAGCGACATACAGGACTTATACGTCACTTCGTCTACACACTCCGCCTATCTGCAGTACATTGCGGGCGGGCAGGAAGTGGGTAGACAGAAGGAGGAGAGATTCTTCTTAGAGAGAATAGTACTGATCCATTCTAGACCTCTATATGAGCAAATAAAGCTTGAGTAAACTTTAAAAAAGGTATTCATATTCTCTTATTCCATGTGTAAAGCTTGACTCTATCCCCTAGTAAAGAATGCAGAGCGGTCAGCTCACACTATATATATATATATATATATATATATATATATATATATATTGTGAAGGACTAGCATCAAAGGTAGAGCTTGAAGGACACCGCCACTCGCTGGGTCTTCTTTTTGAGGGCTTTATTTGCCCATTATTAAAAGAAGTTCAAACAAAATCAAAGGTTTTAACACTCCTTTTCATCAATAACATGACATTCAGCCTCCTGGCTTATACATACTGCAGTGTTGCTCAGGCCTTCCACTTCAGGCTCTTGTCTGTCTCCTACAGACTATTCCATTGGCAGCACCATCCATTTAGATAGCAGCCCCTCGCTGCTCTGAGCCTCAGACTTGGGTCTCTGGCTTCCAGTGTGCGGACAACCACTCTCTGGCTTCTCCAGTGTACACTTGCACTCGTCAGGAGGGTGGAGCCCAGAATGCTGGTCCTGACTCTACTATCAGGCCCACACACACCTGAACAATCAGTGTGCCGTTGAGTCTCAAAACCCGGATTCAGGACTGTGGATTTCATCCCACCCGGATCTCTAAGAAATCCCCAGGCTCCAGGTCCCAAAATGGACTTTAGTAAATCATGAGGAAACTGAAAAGCCAGTTTCCTCCCAAACAAGCAAATACCCTGGAGCCCCTCAACCTGCCTGGATGAGAATCCTGTATTCATACACTGGTGGGGTACCACACTACCACATATCCTCTCCCTTTGTTTCGATCCAGAGGGAGGAACACCAGCAACCGTCATCATGGTTGGGACACCTCTGTGCTGGCTGTCAGCTACGTAGGCCCAACCTTTTTTCCCGGTGCGCTTCCAGGTACGTCCCACCCTGGATCTTAACAAGGTCCTATATTTCCCTATACTCAGCCTTCTCCCTCTTCTTTTGGGGTTCCATAAGCACTGCCTCTCCTGAAATTTTAACAGGGCACCCCTGGTCTTTCTACCAACCCTTCTGCCTCCACGCTTCAGGTTCCCAGGTTTCCCAATACCTTTGGATACCACACTGTCATGTACCTTTAACAAATTATTTGGTTCATCATTGACAGACATATTCAAACCAACATTACACCTCTCAATGTTGCACAGGTCACCAATGCCTTTTTTTTTAGCATTTGCTAGGGCAGAGTTTGCAGAGGGCACACATACTGGAGGGTCGCCATCACCCACAGGAACCTCACAGGACATCACCTCCCCGGGGTTCACCCACTCTGCAGGCAGCTGTCCTACCACTTGACCTGTTCTGATGCCATCTGTATTTTTATCCACCTGAACAGACAAGCTCTTGTCTGATCCACATACAATTTTTACCGCACTTCTTATCCGTTTCCCTGTCTCGGGGACCTTATTAGGTTTGTCACCTAAACCAAACATTGGACTGGGGACCCCAGCCTTTTTAACCACCTTCGGTTGAGCCCTGGTCAGGATTTCTGCTGCTTTCTGGTCCACATTTGGCCCTTCCATCTCATGTGATTCTTCCACTGGTACAGCATACGCGCCCTTCACCGACAACTGACCAGTACTACCTTGGACCATAGCAGCAGAAATGCGTTCTACCTGGCTGTTAGGTGGTGAAACCTCAGACACTTTCTTTTCGCCAAAGCCTCTCCCATATACCTCTTGTACGGGAAGTAACCCATCAGCATACCTAGAGGCGATTTTTAACACTAGAAATACAGTCATAAATAAACCATTTCTGTCTTGTCTTCCTTTGTGCTGTACCACCTGCCACTCAGGGGTCCACCTAATGGTACTCCGCAGTACCAGACTGTCTGACTGTGGTGGAGACACCCCAGTATAGACTGGCTGTACATCCCAAAGTTTAAGCATCTCCTTTAACACTTTTGTTAGAAACCATACCCTTGGCTCCAGACCCAAGTCCTTCTTGGGGACTTTCCTGACACTGGGGATGCAGACAGACTCACTTGCTGAGACGTGAGAGGTTGCAAGGTTTAATGGAACCTTCTCCCAGCTTGAGACAACCACAGCCTGGTGCTCTACCAGAGCGCTGCTAGGTGTTTGACTCATACCCAACTTCTCAGGTTCAGCACCAATGAACTGCTTCACATTACCAGTGACGTCGTCACTTTGACACGCCATGTCAGCATAATTTTTGTAGGTTACGGACAAAGTGTCTGCTGTGTGCTCGCCCTTATATGGTCCATATTTCTCACGAGGGTTAACCCCTGCAGCAGCCACCGCGCCCTCAGGTATAAGCTGTTCTGCCGTCCCTCCTGCTGGCACAGCAGAAACTTTGTCCACCTTATTTTTGTGCATGAAAGCCTCATCTATCAGGGACATTAGATTTTTACCCCAACTATCCCAATCCGTTGTAGCTGTGCTCCATTCACCGGCGCTCCTCAGCCCTGATCCATCCGCCCAAGGAGACACATTAGAACAGACGGGTTTAGTTGCAGATTCATCACCCAAATTACGAATCATGCCAGACTTCGGTAACACATGTTTTAGCACCACAGGTTGCAATACACCACAACCACCACCTTGCTTGGGCGGCGCTTCATAAGCCTCACACACCTTTGCATTTTTCACAGGTTGTGTTAACCCACCATTTACCGGCACATTTTTAGTACTAGCAGCTTGCACTAACACACTGCCATTACACGGTACAGTTCCACTCTGTCCCATCAGAGTGACATCCCAGTTGTCCATGGCAACCTCCGACTCCAATACATGAAGTTCCCTGGAGATTTCTGGGGACAACTGTGCTGTCTTACCACCAATTGCTACAGGCAATGACCAATTTGTGACAACAGCTTTTGCTCTGGAAGAACCTGGGGTTTTCCCAACAGCAGCAAACTTTTCATTAACAGTAACACTTATAGCATTTTTAGTTTTTGCAGGCTGTCCTAGCCCACTGCCAACTTGAGGCTTGCAGACATTAGACACAACACTTTTAGCCATCAACACAGGTTCTGTTTGGACTTTAACCCTTGCATTCCCACTGGGTATGAAAAAGTCATTCTCGAGCACACATTCTGTGGCCCCACTAACTGGGGTCACTCTCACATCATCCTGGACAGTCTCGTAGCCAGTTCTTTTATACCTGAAATCAGCAGTTCCAGGCATCATTTCATTAAAGATAGTCTTACCCACCACAGTAGTTGGGGTCACCATCTTCATTTGAGTACGTTGTCTTAAGAACCAGTCCTCAGCCGCACATTTACTGGCCAACTCCCCCTGATGGCCATGGGATGAAATCACAGCAGGCATCTCCCACTGTTTAGCACCCCCTGCAGACACCACAGAAAACTCCTCCTTGTTGCCAGGGGTGACTGCAAACATATTTGCAAAGGAATCTTGGCCCACAGGTAAAGAGTTCTGCTCAGCAACATTACCTCCAGGTGCACCCCAGAATCTAGAGCAAGACAATATTTCGTGCCCCAGCTGGCCACATTCCAGGCATGGTACTGGACGACTTTTCCCCAGTGCGTTTCTCTCCTGATGATTCCCTCCAGGCACAACTTCCACTCTCGTTGCCATGGGAGATCGCAGTCTCCCAGCAGAGCTTTGCTGGCTCTCTCCAACATGCTGTATTGGCTCCTCCAGAAGCCACTTGTCATGACCCTTGGGAGGCACACCCCATGGTCCACAGACAGCCCGACTGGCCTCCTCTGTGTTGCTATGGGCAACCACTCTCTGTCCTGGCCTTTGATCAGCCTCTCTTCAGGCATATAACACAGGCTTCTCAGACCTTTGTTTTGCTAGGTAGCTTTGCACTGGAGCCAGGGACAAAAGGCACTTGGAGACTGCATGCCCCCACTCACTGCACCGCAAACAGCGCACTTGGTTCCATGTCTTGTCAGGGTTTCCCACACTGCATCTGCTGGACCCTGTCTCAAGCTGTGTCACTTTCACACTTTTCACAGCTGCTGGTTTAACTGCAGTAGCGTTGCTAGGGGTAAGGGATAACAACACCCCTCTTCCAGGCATGGACATCCGGCAGCTCTCTTTTTGTATCGAAGGTTGGCTTGCCTTCCACTTTAGCTTGGTCCAATCCTGCCAGGTGTCGCTTGCACCAATCCACTGCAGATTCAAACGCTGGTGGACTCTCCACACTAGCCATCATCTGTGCACTCATTGCACCAGGGTTGCTAGGGACAACAGCAGCCCTCTTTTCCCTTGGAAAACTCTGTTTAGGCATGTATGGGGTTCAATCAGGCGGTAACAACCCCTCCAGCTACAGAGCTCTATCTATCATCTCAGCCATCCTTGCTTCTTTTAGGCGTTTTGATCGCGCCATACTCACAATCACTCCAAAAATTTTTTTGCACAGTTCAGCAACAAATTGGGGCACTGTCTCTTTAAGGCTAGTTACCTTTCTCTTGCAGGTTCTCCTCACCTGCACACACACTGATTATGCAGTTTCTGGCAATAAAAACACAGTTCATATAACAGATGAACTTACTTGATTGTAGGCATCTCAGATTGTGCCAAAATTCTCCACCACGTGTGAAGGACTAGCATCAAAGGTAGAGCTTGAAGGACACCGCCACTCGCTGGGTCTTCTTTTTGAGGGCTTTATTTGCCCATTTTTATTAAAAGAAGTTCAAACAAAATCAAAGGTTTCCCTCGCAGGGGTTTCAACACTCCTTTTCATCAATAACATGACATTCAGCCTCCTGGCTTATACATACAGCAGTGTTGCTCACGCCTTCCACTTCAGGCTCTTGTCTGTCTCCTACAGACTATTCCATTGGCAACACCATCCATTTAGATAGCAGCCCCTCGCTGCTCTGAGCCTCAGACTTGGGTCTCTGGCTTCCCCAGTGCACACTTGCACTCGTCAGGAGGGTGCAGCCCAGAATGCTGGTCCTGACTCTACTATCAGGCCCACACACACCTGAACAATCAGTGTGCCGTTGAGTCTCAAAACCCGGATTCAGGACTGGTGATTTCATCCCACCCGGATCTCTAAGAAATCCCCAGGCTCCAGTTTCCTCCCAAACAAGCAAATACCCTGGAGCCCCTCAACCTGCTTGAGAATCCTGTATTCATACACTGGTGGGGTACCACACTACCACAAGCCAGATTATATATATATAATCTCAGGAGCCCATACATATTCATAATGGGGGCTACCATTGCTGACTTTCTGTGGAAAATGGCAATTGCCTGGCTGCCTGTGGCTTTATTACATTCTCAGTTAATGGCTTGCAAGCATTCAGCAAATAAAGTTAGAGTTAAAGTGTATGTCCAGAGATTACCCAATTGAATCCCCAAATTTTCCTCTCTCCTATTAAAACGTGTCTCATCATTTTATTTAATAACATATTTTTTAGTTGCCATGTTCTCCTTTTTATGTCCCATTACTGTTCAGCTCATATCCTTAGCCGTTATATTATAACTGTGTGTCATGTGTGCATTGTTGGTACTGTATGGGTCATGAATGGGTTTTGGGGCGTCGCTCCTTTGCCACGTTTGGAAGCTGCGACGCGCACTGGTTGCCCCCCCGCCCTGATCTGATGCGGGGCGTGCGGGGGCGTCATCACTGCGCGTCAGCGTCACACCTTCCCTGCTATTCGTGCGGCGTCCTCGTGGCGCCGCGCAAATGGCAAAGTGATTCCATCTGTCGGCACACCCGGGACCTCCTTCCCCCTTGTCAGGGCCGCTGTTAGAAATTATGGGGGCCCGTACAGCCTACCTGATGGGGCCCCCTTTGACCACGCCCTTGATCCCACCCCTGTCCCCACCCCTAACCCCGGCTCAAAACAAAAGGAAGGTTTGTTGCCGATTACACATGTGTGCTGGGCCAACATGTGCGTTCGCAATTGCACATAAGCACTAAGAAGCTGGAGTAGTTTACATTTCTTTTTAATTTTATTTTGTTAAAATGACATCTTTCATTTTTTTTTGCTTTCACAAGGGATGAATAACATCCCTCGTGATAGCAGGGCCATGATAGGTCCTCTTTATGGAGAGATCTGGGGACTTTTAGAGGGGGGGGGGGGTAAAATGCAGCTCCATTGCACATGTTTACTGCTCCCCCAACTGAAGTGTAAAGTAGCAGCTCATCAACATTACAATCATCATCACAGGCAGCACAGTAAGCAGGGGCTCTATCATGGCTGTATGTCACATGGCTGTTTGCTGACTTTGTTAACTTATGGCTGTACTGTATATAACAGACTGTAACACACCACAGCCATAACAAAGTCAGCAGCCATGAGACACAGAGCCATGATAGAGCCCCTACTTACTGTGCTGCCTGTGAAGACTATTGTAATGCTAATGATAACCTGCTGTGTTGCGAGTTCTATTCTAAGGACACAGTGAGGATTCTATGCTTTATTCTTCACTCACTGTGTCCATTGCAGCTATGCTCTCCTCCCTGTTCCCTGTCAGCCTCCTCACATCTCAGCACCTGATAACGGCGTGCCCTGGGAGGAGAATCATAGTATCACTCCGCCGGCTGGGACTAATTGAGTAGCGGTCGGGCTGGATATACATCTGCTCCCGAAAATGAAGAAATAGTCCCTCCACTGTGCGCACCTGGGCCCCTCTGTAGACCTGATGGGGCCCAGGAAAATGGTATAACCCCGCTCCATAAAACAAGTAGGAGCGGCGGAGAAGTTTACCAAGCTCGATTTTTTTTATTTAATGCAGCAATGAGCTGTAATGCTGGCCGGGCCCCTCTATGCAGCTGATAGGGCCGGGCCCCGTACAACAGGGCTAGTTGTACTGCCCTATCAGCGGCCCTGCCCCTTGTGCTCTCGCGTGATGCTGGGGGCTGGTTTGGGGCAGCATCCCCTTACATAGGCTCCCTCCCTTGCTGGGTCTTACACACATTGCCATTTACACTGAGGAATTCATGCACCAGCACACTCTTGTTTCCAGTCCTCTTCTCCAGGTAATTACCCTCTCCACCACTTCACATATCCGACAGCCATGTCCTTACATTCTGTTTCTTCCTATATTCCCATTTTCACCACTTCACACATACCTATCTCCACCACTTCATACACCAGACAGCCACGTCCTTACATTTTGCTCCCCTTGCTTTCCTATCTCCTTCTCTCACTTATTCAGCCTTTCCCCATCCCTCACTGAACCACATCCAGTCACCCTATCTCATAATCACCTTCATTCATTCCCCATCATTAGTCCATTGGCTTTTTGTGTTTGTCTTTGTGATTTTTTCACTCCCCCTTTTGTTACCTAGGTCCCCTTATCTCCAGTTGGGGTCCTCCTTGGTAGAGCACCTCCATGTCATCTCATCCACTCTGACCCTCTCGGGCTGGCAGCCTGTGGCTGGCTGTTGTCGCCTCGCCATGCCCCCTCAGCTCCCATCCTTGACTCTTTGGGCTGACCTGCTGCCTACGTGGTCGTGCCGCCACTGCGCATATGCACATGTAAGTTAACGGGTTAGGTATATGTATGGTGGCGGGGTGGCCATCATGCTTTATGCCTACCCCTATATTTTTATTCCTCCCAGACCACAATATCACCATTATTTTTCTTATTTTAGATCATGACTACAGTATTTCTCCTGAAGAGGGGCTATAAGGCCCCGAAACTCGTAGAGCTTACAACCACCGACAAGTCTACTAATTTATTAAGCTGCTATGGACGTTCCTACCATTAATTTATATATTTTTCCATATTTCGTTGACATTTTAATATAGGTATCAACTGTATTGTTTTTTTTATATACATCAAACCAAACCTATTTATTTACCAATATGTATGCCAATTCCTTGTTGGAATGTATTTATATTATGTGATAGCAGGTCCTTGTATAGTGTGTTAATCAATTCTGATTTATAGCAAAAAGCATAACATTCAGATAATGTAAATACATGAGTATTTGAACCATTAAAAACTATCCTTTATCCAACTTTTTATTTTGCGCCCGTGTGCTTCATGTAAAGTCCCGCCCCATGTTCATTCCTCTCTTTTGTGTCTCATCAATATTGTTTTCCTTTTAATTTGTTTCTGCAGTAAGACAATTGTAAAACGTCCTTTGAAATCCTCACTACTCTTGCAAAATTCTTTCTGGGGCGAGTGCAAGAAGGTCAGTTACTTTTGATCTTTTGATGTTGGCACACCCATCAGAACCACATACCCCTAGAACATTTCCCAACGCACAACGTGTAAACAGACCTTTAGGGATGAAGACAATATTGTTGCTTTGCTAGAAAAAAAATCAACGTATGGATATGGAGACAGAGAGAGGTGGATGAAAAGCGGAGCTTTTTATTCTGGTTGGCAGTGCTGACAACGCTGGTTGGCATTTCAGTGTGGCATAGGATGTTAGCACACTGGATTTTTGGCAGATCAATAGGTATGTTTATTTATATAGCAGGTTGTATAGGGATAAAACATGGAGAAATGTGCAAGTATTGCAAAGATACACTGTAATTTTGTTGTGTGCATCTTTCCCTGACATACACTGAGTTAAAACTTCTGAAGATGTCAATGACTCAAAAAAAAAAAACATTGCAGTTATTGAATTAGTATGACAGCTAGACAACGTGCATCGTCAGAAGGAAGGTCAATGATGATGAACATGTTCCCTTGGTACAGGTTTCCTTTAAACCCTTGCATACAGTTTGCTCATTAATGTGGCTAGCCCCAGGTAATACACAGAGATGAAACAAATCCTCCTACATTAGTTGTACCTGTTTATCTGAAGGCCAATGCTAAACCTTTCACCCAATTTCTAAATTGCTGCATTTGTAAATTACAAAAGCCATTATAAAAGAATAGTAGTGGTTAAAAAAAAAGCACTTGTGGGGTTAACTAATTTTTTTTTTGGTTGAATACTTCTTTAACCACTTCAGCCCCTGACCATTTTGGCTGGTTAAAGACCAGGCCCCTTTTTGTGATTCTGCACTGCGTCACTTTAACTGAAAATTGCGCGGTCGTGTGACATGACTCCCAAACAAAATTGACGTCCTTTTTTTCCCACAAATAGAGCTTTCTTTTGGGGGTATTTGATCACCTCTGCGGTTTTTATTTTTTGCGCTATAAACAAAAATAAAGCGACAATTTTGAAAAAAATGTAATTTTCTCTTATCATCCATGGACTGACACGGTGTCTCTTTACACTTTACACGTGGGTTATGTCCCTGCTTGCAGGAGAAGACCTAGGCAGAATGTGAGATGTTATACATACATTCTAAAAGCCAGAGCTGAACAGCCCCACCCAGGGGGCGGTCCCTCTGGGCATAACCCTCCCACTACAGTCAGCAGACTTCAGTTTTTTTCTGCCTAGCAGAAGGAGAAGACGTGGCTCCCTCAGGAGCCAGTCTCCTGACCTATTTTATTCCTTTTTGGAATTCTTTTTTATTTTATTTTTGAGAATCTTCTATCAACTGTCGGCTGGGCAACAGGTTGGGTACAAGATATCCTCGTAGTCTTCCCTGTCCGACCATCGAGCGTGCTGATCCTCGCCTTCTGTGCGTGAGACTCAGTTCACGACAGGCCCCATGACTCCAGGGGTGGCCGGGTTTGCTTTCATGCTCCCACGGTCCTCTCAAGACTGAACAGCTCCTGACTGACTGTATCTTTCGCGGTGGACCGGGCCGACAGCTACTCAGTACTGCACTGTGATAGTCCTGTCAGAAACACCAGTGTGTCCCTCAGGGGACGGGTAAGTAGTCTCTCCTGCCTGCAGGTGAGTACAAAAGGCTGTGTGTTTCTCTGTGGGGGATTTTCCCTGTCTCCCCCTGTATTTTATTGTCACTCTCTGTCACCATTACTGGCGCTGACTGTGTGGGGTGCTTGGGGGTCACACTGTTCTTGGGGGGCTCATGCTGGTCTGCAATGTATGCCTTGGGGCTTTTTTGTGTTTTTTTTTTTTTTTTTGGGGCCTAAGCGCCGAGTGGCGCTGTGCGTGTGTGCTGTTTCATTTTAACTGCGTCATGGCGGCCATCTTGCCGCGGATCGCCTCAGTGAAGTGCGGCGGCCATTTTCTTGTAGCCCGCGCGCTTTTCAGCACTAGTTTGGCCTCTAGCGCTGCTATAGCAGCGCGGATCTCCTCACAGTCTCCTCACAGCTTACCAGCGCTGACACAGCGCGGTACAGACAGCGGAACTAAGCAGTCCCTGGTCCGGTTTGGTGAGTCCCCTGGGCGCCCCCTCCTCAGTCAGCACAGCCTGTGGGTGGACTTTTTATCTGAGAGAGTCTCAGAGAGGGACAATATGGAGTCTGTGTCACCAGCTTCCCCTAAAAATGTCAGTGGCAACAGGCAGTGCTTCAGCACTGCGGTCCCTATGGACCTGTTGTGGGCAGCCCTGGAATCAATTTCTGACCAGGATGGGAGCTGTGTGCAAGCGCAAGGTGCAAAAAGGGCGCCCTCTCCCCACTTTATCTACTCGAGGGCAGTGCGCTGATTCAGATATGGGCCTAGCCACTATCGCTCAGGACCCTAGTTCTGAATGTATGGATGGTTTTGAACAGGACATTCCTTATGAGGGAAACTCCAGTTCTGAGTCAGTAAATGACAGGGCGCTTGTTAGTGTGCTCATGACTGCGGTGAGGGACACTCTCAATCTCAAATGCTGCGGATGCAGAACCTCAGGCGGATACTGTCTCCTTTGGTTCTTTTAAGGCCAGGCCTTCTAAAGGGGTTTTTTCCATTGTACTTTCTTTGACCAGCTCATTGATAAGGTCTGGGAAAAGCCGCAGAAGAATTTTTTTATGGTCCCGCGGCGTTTGTCTATCAGATACCCCTTGAAGATGCCCTACTTAAAAAGTGGGCTTCTCCCCCAGTGGTCGACCCTCCAGTCGCCCGGTTGAACAAGGCCATCACTCTCCCGATGGAGGGGACTCCTGCATTTGAGGACCCCACTGACAGGAGGTCAGAAGTGGTGAGCAGAACCATGTTTGCCTTGTTGGGATCCGCCCTACGACCTGTGGTAGCGGCGACCCTTGTGTCTAAAACACTTACAGGTTGGGCAAAAATGTTGCACCTAGCTGTACAGGAGCATATTCTTCCTCCAGACACAGTTGCTCTGGCCCACCAACTGGTTCAGGGCCTGGTTTCTGTGTGCGACGCCACGCTGAACGCGGCCCCTTTAATATCCAGGGCCTCTGTCTCGGCGGTGGTATTGCGTCATCTTATCTGGTTGAAATGCTGGTCTGCTGACCTAGCCTTAGGAAGCTCCTGACGGATCTACTATTTTAAAGGCGGTAGACCTTTCGGTGCTGCTCTGGATGACATCGTCATGGATGTCACGGGAGGTAAACGCACTCTTCTTCCTTGGACTAGCAAGGGTGAGGAGGCCCGCCGCAAACAGGGGCCTTCCTTTCCAGCAAAACGGGTTTTTTTCGTCAGTCAGAGTCCACAGGTAGGCCCTCTCAGACTGACGGCAGTGCGGCTGGTGGGCACAAGTGCCCCTGGGTGCGTAAGCCAAACAAGCGGCTCCCAAGCCCGCCTCCGCGTGAAGTCTTGCCTCCGCCCGACTCTGGGGTGGGGGGACGACTTCGCAGGTTCACGGATCGGTGGACCTCCCGAATCTCCGACTGGTGGGTGTGCGAGGTGGTCACCTCAGGTTATAGGATAGTATTCCGATCCTGGCCCCCACACAGATTCTTTCCCTTGAATCTTCCTCTCCTTCCTACCTGTCGGGCAGCCCTCTTGGGGGCTGTACAGGATTTGATCAGGTCCGGAGTGATTGTGCCGGTTCCGTCACAGGAGAGTTTTCAGGGATTCTGCTCGAATCTGTTTGTCGTCCCAAAAATAGGACGTGGTTCGACCTATCCTGAACCTCAAGGCCCTGAATGCCTTCGAGAAGGTGCAGAAATTCCACATGGGATCCATTCGTACGGTGATCGCTACACTCCACCAAAGGGATTTTCTTCTGGCGTCCTTGGACTTCAAGGACGCCTACTTGCAATCTGCGCAAGTCACCAGAAGTTTCTGCGCCTTGCGATCAGCGAAGTCCACTCTCGATTGTGGCTCTTCCTTTCGGCCTTGCCTCGGCACCAAGGGTGTTCACCAAGGTGCTTGCTCCGGTTCTAGCCTTCTGTTACAGCGAGGTATTGCTGTCGTGGGCTATCTGGACGGTCTTCTGCTATGAGCAGAAAGTGGCTCAGGCTTAGAGGAAAGGTGACTATCGTCAATTAGACCCTCAGGGACTTCGGGTGGTTCCTGAACATTCAGGAGTCAGTCCTGGTCCCGACTCAGTGTCTGGAGTCTCTAGTTCTGGTCTGGACTCCTTGGAGGCAAAGGTATACTACCTCTGGAGAAGTTGCTGACACTTCAGTCTGCGGTGCGGGTGCTGACATCCCGAACATGGTTGTCAATCCGTTGTTTGCATGAGAGTCCCGGGACTCCTGGTTGCCTCCTTCGCGGCCATTCCGTATGCCCAATCACACACCAGGGCATTGCAGAAGGAGATCTTGTCCACCTGGGACAAATCCCCGTTGTCCTTGGATCTTCGGATCCAGGTGATTCACCTGGTCAGGGCGTCCCTGACAGGGTGGTTGGGACCCTCGGCTCTTCGGTCCGGAAAGTCGTTCCCCTCCCATCCAATGGACGGTACTCACGACGGATGCCAGCCTGACAGGCTGGGGTGGAGTCTGGGGAGTCCTGTCGGCTCAAGGCCTTGGACTCCGGACGAGCCCGTTTACCAATCACTGTTCTGGAAATGCGGGCCATCAGACTGTGTCTCTCCTCAGGTCGGAGAGAGTACGGGGTCGCTCCATCAGGAGCCAGTCAGACACCGCCACGGCGGTGGCATATGTAAACCATCAAGGGGGAACTCGGAGCTCAGCTGCGGCTTCCGAGGTAATCCGTATCCTGAAGTGGGCCGGAAGAAACGTGCCGGCTCTGTAGGGGCGGACTATCTGAGTCGCCAATCGCCGGACCAGGAAGAGTGGTCCTTGCATATTTCAACTCCTTTGCCGACGGGGGGGCACGTCGGATGTGGACCTGATGGCCTCTCGACTCAGTCGCAAGGGTCGAGGTTGTGGCCAGATCCAGGGATCCTTGGGCGATGACTCGGATGCGTTGGTGGCCCCATAGGGTCCTTATCGCCTGATATAAACTCCGGTGATCCTAATTGTTCCGGATTGGCCTCAGCGTCACTTTGCGGACGTTCTCTGGCGGTTGCTGATGAGGGAGGACCTTCAGTCTCAAGGTCCTATGTTTCATCCGGCTTACAGTCTCTGGCTTTAACGGCAGAGCTGTTAAAAGCCAGGTGTTGAGGGACCGAGGTCTCTCGGACTCTGTCATTTTGACCATGTTAAGGACACGGAAGTCTTCCTCCAGGCAGATCTATCACCGTGCCTGGAAAGTTTATATCGCCATATGCAAAGCGCTGGACTGGCGTCCTCGGACGTATTCCGTCCCCTGAATCCTGCGTCCTCTACAGTGTGGAGTGACCCAAAAGCTTGCTTTGAGTACCATCAAGGATCAGATTTCGGCCTTGGCCGTCCTCTTTCAGCGACCTCTAGCGGGTCATTTCTTGGTTAGCACCTTGGGTTGGGGGTTCGCCATGTGCTCCCTCCTGTCAAGCCTTCTCTCCCACCGTGGGATCTGAATTTGGTGCTCTAGGTCCTCCAGGAACCTCCTTTTTGGGAATATCCGGGATAATCCTCTCTTGTCTTGTCTCAGAAGGTGGCCTTTTAGTGGCAATCACTTCTGTTTGACGAGTGTCTGAGTTGGCGGCTTTGTCCTGCAAGTCGCCATATTTAGTCATCCATAAGGATAAGGTGGTGTTGCATCCGCAACCTTCCCTTTTGCCAAAGGTGGTGTCTACCTTTCACCTACATGAGGACATTGTCCTCCCATCCTTGTGTCCTCACCCATCGCATCCCAGAGAGTTTGCGCTGCACATATTGGATGTGGTACGAGCCTTACGGGTGTACCTGTCTGCTACTGCTTCTATTCGGAAGTCCGACTCACTGTTTGTGACTGCCCCTGGTCCATAACAGGGCCAAGCGGTTTCGTCTGCCATCATTTTTAGGGGAATCAGACAAACCGTCATTCAAGCCTATGCTCTCAAAGGGCGGGCGCCTCCCTTTCCGGTTACGGCGCATTCCACCAGGGCAATTGGTGCTTCCTGGGTTTTCCGACATCAAGCGTCGGTTGCACAAGTGTACAAGGCGGCGACCTGGTCGTCTGTTCATACCTTTTAAGTTTTTTTATAAGGTTGATGTGGCTGCATCTTCGGATGCTTCCTTCGGCCGCAGGGTGCTGCAGGCCGCTGTTTAAAGTTGCGACTCCTCCGTTGAGGAGATCTGCCTTCTTGGAGTGAAAGTTTTTGGTTTTTCCATTTATACTGCTCCCATCCCTCTTGACACTGCTTTGGGACATCCCACGTGTAAAGTGTAAAGAGACACCGTGTCAGTCCATGGATGATAAGAGAAAATAGGATTTTTTGTACTCACCGTAAAATCCTTTTCTCTGACATCCATGGACTGACACGGCACCCACCCTTCCTTTTTAAGTTTGTACTGCTTTGTTACGAACTGAAGTCTGCTGACTGTAGTGGGAGGGTTATGCCCGGAGGGACCGCCCCCTGGGTGGGGCTGTTCAGCTCTGGCTTTTAGAATGTATGTATAACATCTCACATTCTGCCTAGGTCTTCTCCTGCAAGCAGGGACATAACCCACGTGTAAAGTGTAAAGAGACACCGTGTCAGTCCATGGATGTCAGAGAAAAGGATTTTACGGTGAGTACAAAAAATCCTATTTTTTACTTTTTGCTATAATAAATATCCCCCAAAAATATATAAAAAAAACATATTTTTTCCCTCAGTTTAGGCCGATACGTATTCTTATATAAAAAATAAATAAAAAAAATCGCAATAAGCTTTTATTGATTGGTTTGCGCAAAAGTTATAGTATCTACAAAGTACGGGGTCGTTTTATGGCATTTTTATTAATAATTATTTTTTTACTAGTAATGGCGGCGATCAGCGATTTTTATCGTGACTGCGGCATTATGGCAGATGCATCGGACACTTTTGACACATTTTTGTGACCACTGTCATTTTTACAGCGATCAGTACTATAAAAATGCACCGATTACTGTGAAAATGACACTTGCAGTGAAGGGTTTAACCTCTAGGTGGAGCTGTAGGGGTTAAATGTGACCTAATGAGTGATTCTAACTGAAGGGGGGCGTGGCTTGGCGTGACGTCACTGATCGTCGTTCCCTATGACAGGGAACAGTCGATCAGTGACACTGCCACTAGGAAGAATGGGGAAAGGTTTGTTTACACTTACCTCTCCCCGTTCTTCAGCTCTGTGACCCAATCGCGGGACACCGGCGGCGATCGCGTCCACGGGTCCCATGGACACGGTCACGGAGCTTCAGACTGGGTCGCGAGCGCTCCGCCGGCGGCGCACACGCGACCCATGGACAGGTTCTTTAAGGGGACTTACCTGTACGCCCTTGTGCCTGTCCGTGCCATTCTGTCGACGTACATCGTCGTGCAGCGGTCCTTAAGTGGTTAAGAGGGCGGGGCTGGAGGTGTGTCCTATGCCTACATACTTTTGGTATCCCTCATTCCCATCTAATAAAGTTGGAAGGTATGCAGCAGGCAGCGGGCGGGATCTTACATCACATTCTGCACAGCATAGAGCAGGAAGCAGAGTTTAAGCTAAGACCTGAGTGGGGGAAATTACACCCCACGTTTTTATACACACTCTCTAAGGGAAACATGCATAGCCAAGGCTGTCAATCACCTTCTGTGTGCAGGAGAGAGGGCTGGTTATCTCCCAACACTCTGTGGTGTCAAGATAACCTGTCAGAAGTGACAGTTAGCTAAGGAAAGAGATAGGAGACAGGAATCACACTTGGTGCTTTGGATTACAGCTAGTTTACACTTTGTAGGCGTATGCTCAGTTCATTTTTCAAAAAAATTAAAAAATTATATTTACAAAGCATACAATCCACTGCCCTATTTTACAGTATGGAGTTTATTATAAAAGTCGGGCTGAGCTTTGAACAATTCATTATTACTAAATTTTCAGATGCCTTTCCGCTTAGATACTTTTATAGTTTCGGATTGCAAATAGAAACATTGTGGGACAATGAACTCCACTTTGGTTTAGGCATGTCATTGGTACCACATCTATATATACACTGCAGAAATGCGTGCTTGTAACTTCCAACCTCGCTGTCAGCTTCCAGTGTTTGGCAGTTGTATAGATACCAGCCATCAGCCTCTCTTTTGTTTCTAACATGTGGACACAATGGAACTAATAATATGCCAGTTGTTTCTGCCAAGAACCATTAATCAAAGCTAAATTTCACAAGGAGGAAGAGACAACTACAAAGCTCAGGGGCACCTGAGGCATATCTGTCTTGGAAGTCAAAATAATATAAAAGAGACCTGCAACTTTTCATTCTATACAGTATGTACACCATACAAATACAACCATATGTAATAAAAGAATTAACGGTAAAGAAGAACACATAAATTTTTGCCTAGGACGATTAATACTTTTAAGGAGCTGCTATTAAAAAGCAGTGGTTCATATTTTACTGTAAAAATGAATTGCCCTACATAGCTTCACGTGTTCATTTTCATCTTTATTCTGTAGATGATCAGGTATGAGTATATTTCTTAGAATCCACTCTGCCAATTATTAACCGCCAATTCATGTGTTCAGGGAAGCTGCAGCCTATTGTGCCTTTGCCTAAACTGAAGTTTTCTTTCTTCATCAACCATATACTGTAGTTATTATCTTCTGTGCCACTTGCCCCTCCCTATTAGATTGCAAGCTCTCACGAGCAGGGCCCACTAAACCCTCTTGTATTGAATTGTATTGTAACTGTACTGTCTCCCTTTAACGTGGTTGTAAACCCTCAGGGACAAGTTACACCTACAGGTAAGCCTAGATTAAGGCTTACCTGCAGGTGCTTGCAATATCTCCTAGACCTACACAGTCTAGGAGATATTTGCAATTTCCTCGAGCGTCGCATGCGCCAGCTTGAAAGGGCACGCTATGCCGTTTCAAGCTGGGGTCATGCCGTTAAAGGCGGCTCCCACGCGCATGCGCGGGAGTGACGTCACACGACTCCGACCTGTCACAGAGCCGGAGTTCGCGGCCTCCAGAAGAAGAGGGGTGAAGATGGATGCTCGCTGCCAGCATGGAAGACGGTGACATCGATGGCTTCTCCTGCAGGTAAGTGTCGCATAATGGGCTACTAGGCGATGCCTAGTAGCCCATTATGCTTTACCTTTGCAGGGAAACAGAGGAAGTAAAACCCATCAGTGTTTACTTCCTCTTTAAATTATAGTGTTGCACAAACTGTTGGCGGTATATAAATTATGTACAATAAGAACAATAATAGTAATAATAATAACATCTCTTTTGGAGTATCCACAATTTTCTCACTATTTTTTTTTTTTTGTGTTAACTATTTTTGAATAAATGTTTGATTTTGATTTTACATATAACCTACCCTTTTAATGATTTAAACACACGTTTGGAAAGGCAGCCAGATTAAAATATTGTAGGGGAAAGGTATTTTTGGTAAGGGTATTGGGGCAGTTACATTGCTTTCAAGTAATTGGCAGTAGGAAAAGCACTGTTGAAAATAAAGATTACAGTGTCTACTGTGAATTTGGAAGGCGACTTCTTTTCTTTTTCTTTTTAAAGGTTGGTTCACCTTTACCACAAAAAGTCCCTATGCAGGTAAGGCGCATCCTTCATTGTTGCTAGGATGTTAGGAAGACATTCCCAGCCGATTCAAGCTCCCTTATGCCATCGGAATTCCGTTCAAGCTGTCTTGCATACACACTGTCAGACCAAATTCCGACCATCCAAAACGCGGTAACGTAAAACACTACGACGAGCCGAGAAAAATGTGTGTCGACTTGATTCTGAGCATGCGTAGGTTTTTTCTCCGTCGGAGTTCCACACAGACGATAGGAATTTCCTATAGTTTTTTATTCCATTGGAAAAAAATAAAACATGTTCTATTTCTGAACACTGATGGAAAAAAGTCCGATGGGGTCCACACACGTTTGGAATTTCCGATGAAAAAAGTCCAATCGTGTGTACAAGGCATTACAGACCATGTGAGCGATCTCCCCTGTCACAGCTGAAAGTTCTGAGCTTAGCAATGCTGTGACAGAGGAGATCATGGACCACACATGGTGGGGGCGGGGGAATTTGAAGGCTCGATCCTGTGAGGGTGGGATGGGAGTGTCTTAGCAATGTCCTAGCAACAAGGAGGAAGGTACTGTATATGAATGGCCTTCAATTATAGCAAAGGTGTTATTTAACTTTGGGCAAAGCTGCACAGTTTGTTTTGTCCTACAGCCGCTTTTTACCTGCATAGGCAGTTTTTTGATAAAGGTGAACTAACCCTTTAACTGAATTATCACAAGCAGTAACTCGCAGCTGATATAAATAAGAATATTCTTTTCATACTTGAGGTTGTATTAAAAGAGAAGTATGGCAAAAGCTTTTTGGGCTATACTTCTCTTGTGGGTCACTGGAGTGCCCTCACTTTTGCCCTTCTGTGTGAAATCCCCAGAGTCCCTGCTAATCTCTCTGCTTTCTGATTAACAACTAACTACTCTAAGCAGGAGAACACACTGTGGTCAGTTCTCTAGCTGTGCTGGGAACTCAGCCTGCTCTCCTCCAATGATCAGACTGGTCCTGACACTCCCCCCCCCCCCCTGTACAGCCTTTCACTGGGAAGCTGCTGCTGCTCCCCCCACCCCCCCTAGCTCTTATGCAGTTTGGAACAAAGGAAATGTGATCAATTAAAAAAAAAAAAAAAGAAGTATTGTTTTTTGACATCTATACACAAATGTTTTGCCTTTCATTTCTATTTTAAACTCAATGGGTTGTTTTACAAGGTGAAGGGTTACAATCACTTTAATGCCAACTATCATGGTACCAGCATATTATATAGCAAGAGGAAAGTACAAATTATTAGACAACAAATATGTTAATTCTTTGACGTGTCTACCTCCTAATGTGTCTTTTTAGCGTTATGGACCTTGTAATATAGGCATGTTTGGTGTCTAATTGAGGTAACTTCTACTATACTAGTGCTTCCACTTTTTAGGACGGTAACTCCATTACAGGAGGAGTTATGGAATATGAATATAAGTTGAGAATTTGAGATGTATCAGAGTTCAGCTATAGGTCAATATCCCAGTCCCATACATGTGTGTTCAGGGCTGGACTGGGACCAAAATTTGGCCCTGGACTTCATCCAGACCGGCCCACTTTAATTCAATAAAATGCTGCCCCCCCAAAAAATCACGCCCACTAAAAGTCCCCTACATCCATTATTCTATATCATGAGAGGGTGAGCGAGAGGGGAATGATAGAGAGAGAGAGAGAGGGTTGAGGGAAAGGGGATGAGAGGGGGTGGGTGAGAGAGGGGGGTGAGTGTAAGAGAGAGGGAGTGAGTGTAAAAGAGAGGGGGTGAGTGTAGGACCCATTTCACACTGAGGTGTTTTTCAGGCGCTTTTGGGCTAAAAATAGCGCATGTAAAGCCCCTGAAAAACGCCTCCGCTGCAGTCCCAGTGTGAAAGTCCTCCAAGCAGCATCTTTGGGGCAGTGGAGGAGCGGTGTACACACCGCTCCTGCCCATTGAAATGAATGGCTGAGAGACAGAGGAGGGGGCTGAGAGACAGAGGAGGGGTCTGAGAGACAGAGGAGGGGTCTGAGAGACAGAGGAGGGGGTCTGAGAGACAGAGGGGGAAGCTGAGAGACAATGGGAGGGAGCTAAGAGACAATGGGAGGGAGCTGAGAGACAATGGGAGGGAGCTGAGAGACAGAGGGGGAGCTGAGAGACAGAGGGGGAAGCTGAGAGACAGAGTGGGAAGCTGAGAGACAGAGGGGGAAGCTGAGAGACAGAGGGGGAAGCTGAGAGACAGAGGAGGGGAGCTGAAAGACAGTGGAGGGGAGCTGAGAGACAGTGGAGGGGAGCTGAGAGACAGTGGAGGGGAGCTGAGAGACAGTGGAGGGGAGCTGAGAGACAGTGGAGGGGTCTGAGAGACAGTGGAGGGGTCTGAGAGACAGGGGGGAGCTGAGAGACAGAGGAGGAGGGGTCTGAGGGACAGAGGAGGGGTCTGAGGGACAGAGGAGGGGTCTGAGAGACAGAGGGGGGGTCTGAGAGACAGAGGGGGGCTGAGAGACAGAGGAGGGGGCTGAAAGAGGGGGGACTGAGAGACAGAGGGGGCAGAGAGACAGAGGGGAGGGCTGAGACAGACCACATAGCACTGTCCCTTTCTGCAGTCCCTCCTCTGCTCACCTCCCCGCTGTCTCAGTGTTCTGGCATGTTTGTGTAGGATGCCAGGTACCTGATGGCCGCTCGCTACTGTCCGCCTCTTCGGTGGTCAGGGAGGGGGTGGAGCTCTTCTCCCTCGGAATTTTACATCCAACTGCCCTCCTCGATGGCCACCTTCCCCGAATCCCCACCGCTGTTTGCTGCCACGCTCCCGCTGCCGCCGAACTGCATAAAAAAACGGGCCACAAAAAAAAGCATTTTTTTTTTTTTAAACGGCCCACTGAGCCATCGGCCCACCGGGAAACTCCCGGTAGTCCCTATGGTCAGTCCATCCCTGTGTGTGTTCCATAAACTGCACTCCAGACAATTTACAACTTGACCACTCACAACGGGATCTAATCAGAAATTTTTGGCCACAGAATACTTTAACTTGGTGGCGTTTATTATATCTCTGCATTCCTTCTAGCCTGGATTGTGTTTTGTCAAATGTATCACATTCCATGATAGCCCAGCATAGACATGAGATTTTAATTAAACAGTTTTTGTTACTGACTTGTGAATGTTTGGGGAAATTGGGTGTGGCACTATGTTTAGTACCACTTTCCCATTCTCTCTACACAGTTTGGGATTTTTCAGAACTCGTTACCTTCACATATAACCAAGGCATTTCAGGGCATTTAAAATATCTCCTTCTTTAGGGCTGTAAGAATCCATCCTAAACACAAAATTAAATGTGTGTGCTTAGAAAAGCTACATTAAAAGATGTAACTAGGGATGAGCTCGGTGTTCGAGTCGAACATACGTTCGACTCGAACATCGGCTGTTCGATCGTTCGACGAAGATCGAACGATTTGGGCCGTTCGCGCCTAATTCGAGTGATGCGAACGGCCCACAATGCACTACGCCATCGCAGTGTCATCCAGGCGCTGTGATTGGCCAAGCATGCACTGTGACCCCGCATGCTTGGCCAATCACAGCGCCGGCAGCGAGGAGAGCAATGATTGGCCACAGGCAGGATGCCTGTGGCCAATTATTGCTGAGGGTGTTTAGTACACGCCCCACACTATAAAAGGCCGCCAGCACGGCGGCCTAGTGTAGTGTGTTCCGGAGCAGGGAAAGAGAAGCATAGGCAGGGACAGTGACATTTATTTTTTCTTGCTTAACCTGGATTCCTTTCGTTTAGGGAAAGAGAAGGATAGGTAGGGAGAGTGTCAGTGTGTTTTACTGTGCGAATCCTTGTTTCTAGGGACAGGGAAGGACAGTGAGGGAAATTCTCCTTGTGCTATAGTGTGCTAAAGCATTGATCATCAATCAGCTTTAAAAAAACATTTTTTCTAGGGACAGAAAACTATAGGTAGGAAGAGTGTCAGTTTCTTTCACTGTGCTAATCCTTGTTTCTAGGGACAGGGAAGGACAGTGAGGGAAATTCTCCTTGTGCTATAGTGTGCTAAAGCATTGATCATCAATCAGCTTTAAAAAAACATTTTTTCTAGGGACAGAAAACTATAGGTAGGAAGAGTGTCAGTTTCTTTCACTGTGATAATCCTTGTTTCTAGGGACAGGGAAGGACAGTGAGGGAAATTCTACTTGTGCTATAGTGTGCTAAAGCATTGATCATCAATCAGCTTTAAAAAAACATTTTTTCTAGGGACAGAAAACTATAGGTAGTGTGAGGGGGTTAACTCGGTAGCGGGTGTGTGTGACCCCCTGGTTGGGCTCCCCACACAAAAACAGGGCCAGCAGACGGAGGTTGTGGTTTTCAAAATCAAAAGGTGCGGTTTATTTCTCTATGTACAGTGACAAAAACACAGCAAAGCCAAAAAGAAACATAAACAAAATAAATCCTGGTCAGTTTGACCTCTGACTAAACATGCAGGTTTCCTAAACTAACAACTGGGATCAGCCTGGTGCTGTCCTAGTCCCTAAGTCCCTGGTTTAGTAAAAGTCCAAACAAATAGCCACACAGGCTTTGCCTCACCGCACAGGGGTTCACTCTCCCTAGACAGTCCACACAGGTCTGGTTCCAGGCATGAGCTAACATCTAATGAAGCTGGGAGTTTTTATAGAGGCCTTAAACGAACTGACAGGCTTCAGCTGGTCTCATCAACTCCCTGCCTGCACGACGCCCAGCCCTCTCCCTAGAGGTATGAGTCATCCATGAGCCCACTAGCCTCAGCTGGGCTTCATCAACTCCCTCCCTAGTTGTATAAGTCAGCATAAAGCCTGAATCTGGGAGAAATATATCTACCCCCCTGGATGCAACCAGGTGACTTTACCTTCCTGCTGTCACATACCCCCCCCTCTTGTTTTAACCTTGGGGTTGGAACACCAGCAATCAGGCATTCATGTACTCGAGACAAAGCATCCACATTCCCCATTTGAACGCCAGGGCGATGCTTTACTGTGAAGTTGAATTCCTGTAGGGCCAGGAACCACCTATTCACTCTTCTATTTGTCTCCTTGTTTTGAGCCATCCACTTTAACGGAGCGTGATCCGTAACCATGTCAAAGTGCCTACCTAGCAGATAGTACCGAAGGGAATCTAGAGCCCACTTCACCGCTAAACACTCCTTTTCAACCGTGGCGTAATTTACCTCATGGGACTTCAACTTCCTGCTGAGGTAAATGACTGGGTGCTCTTCCCCGTTCCAGACCTGGGACAATACTGCTCCTAACCCCACATCTGACGCATCACTTTGTACGACAAAGTCTTTAGAGAAGTCGGGTGAGTACAACACTGGCTGGCTACATAAGGCTTGTTTCAAGAATTGGAATGCTGCCTCAGCCTCGGGGGTCCATTTAATCATGACCGACCCTTTCCCTTTCGTCAGGTTGGTTAGGGGCACAGCCTTAGAAGCAAAGTGGGGAATGAAGCGCCGATAATAACCCGCGATTCCCAGAAAGGCCCGTACCTGCTTCTTGCTGTTGGGACGTGGCCAACTCTGGATGGCCTCGACTTTGTTGAGTTGGGGTTTTATCACTCCCCTGCCAATGGTGTACCCAAGATATTTGGCCTCCTCCTGCCCAATGGTACACTTCTTGGGGTTAGCCGTAAACCCCGCTTCCCGGATAGAGTCTAGGACTGCTTGCACTTTTGGCAGATGTGAGGCCCAATCTGTGCTATGGACAATTACGTCATCCAGGTAAGCCGCAGCATACTTCCGATGGGGCCTCAGTATCTGGTCCATTTTCCGCTGGAATGTGGCCGGCGCATTCTGTAACCCGAACGGCATTCTCTTATATTGGAACGCCCCGTCTGGGGTTACAAATGCGGTTTTCTCTTTGGCCGACTTGGCCAGGGGAATTTGCCAATACCCTTTTGTGAGGTCAAGAGTCGTCATGTATCGGGCTGTTCCCAGCCGGTCGATCAACTCATCTATACGTGGCATGGGGTAGGTGTCAAATTTTGTAACTTTGTTCAACTGACGAAAATCGTTACAAAATCGCCAGCTCCCATCCGGTTTAGGCACCAACACAATGGGACTAGACCAATCACTTTGGGACTCCTCTATCACCCCTAAGTTCAGCATTTTCTGTACTTCCTCCCGTATTGCCTCCCGTCGGGCCTCTGGGATCCGATAGGGTTTTAACTTCACCCTTTCACCGGGCGGGGTAATAATATCATGCTCTACCCCAGATGTTTGTCCCGGCAGCTCAGAGAACACCTCCTTGTTGCGAAGCACAAACTCCTTAACCTCCTGTTGTTGGGGTTGTGACAAGGTGGCTGCTATTCCAACCTCCGGAATCACGCAACCAGTTTGAGCTGGTGACCAAGTTTCTGCGACTAGGGACTCTCTATCCCTCCAGGCTTTCAACAGATTAACGTGATATATCTGTTCGGGCTTTCGCCTTCCTGGTTGTCTGACCTTGTAATTCACTTCGCTCACTTTTTCCATTATCTCGTAGGGGCCTTGCCATTTGGCAAGGAATTTACTTTCAACCGTAGGGACAAGTACCAATATCCTATCCCCCGGGGAAAAGGTACGGGTCTTTGCTCCACGGTTGTACACTCTCTGCTGTGCCAACTGCGCTTGGGCCAAATGTTCCTTCACGATGGGCATTACCTGTGCAATTCGATCTTGCATCAGGGCGACATGCTCAATCACACTCCTGTGGGGAGAACTCTCACTTTCCCAAGTTTCCTTGGCAATATCCAACAGCCCTCTTGGGTGTCTCCCATACAGTAACTCAAAGGGGGAGAATCCTGTAGAGGATTGGGGCACCTCCCTAATAGCAAACATCAAATAAGGAAGTAGACAGTCCCAATCCTTTCCATCTCTATCCACCACTTTCTTCAACATTTGTTTTAGGGTTTTGTTGAATCTTTCAACCAGCCCATCGGTTTGGGGGTGATACACAGATGTACGCAATTGCGTCACTTTGAACAATTTACACAGCTCTTTCATAACCCGGGACATAAAGGGTGTACCTTGGTCCGTAAGCAGTTCTTTACAAATACCCACCCGGCTAAAAACAAGAGATAGCTCTTTGGCTATGGTTTTGGCCGAGGTATTTCTGAGAGGGATCGCTTCTGGATAACGGGTGGCATAGTCCATTATAACCAATATGTACTGGTGCCCCCTAGCGGACTTGATTATAGGACCTACCAAATCCATTGCGATTCTCTCAAACGGGACCTCAATGATGGGTAGAGGGACCAGCGGGCTACGGAAATGTGGCATCGGGGCCGACCTCTGACACACAGGGCAGGAGGAACAATAATTTTCTATGTCCTTCATCACCCCAGGCCAATAGAATCTCTGTAATACCCTCTCTCGGGTTTTCTCTGTCCCCAGATGACCTCCAAGAATGTGCCCATGGGCCAACTCCAACACCAACTTCCTGTAAGGTTTGGGCACCACAAGCTGCTCAACGGTTTCTTCTGCCCTTTTTGCCACCCGATACAGTAGGTCCTTCTCTACGCTGAAGTATGGGTAAGTGCAGGTATTATCTGGGTTCACTAACTCGCCATCTATTTCCACTACGTTTTCCCGTGCCTTTATTAGGGCGGGGTCTTTTAACTGTTCTGTGGCAAAATTTTCCCTGTGAACCTCCAGATCAGAAAACTCCACAGACGGTAGGTTTTCGTCTGAGGAGGTGGGCTCCTCTCCAGTTTCTTGAGTCTCCCCTGCCAATACTGACAAGGGAAATTCTGGAGAGTCCTCACCACTCTCAGAGGAGTTCTGGCTATCACATTCCTGGTACATAGGGGCACCAGTGGGGGGCTCAGGATCATCCCACAGTTCCCAGAACTTCGGAAAATCTCTTCCCACAATGGCATCATGCGGTAATTGAGATACTAACCCCACTGGATGAGAGAGGGTACCTTTGGGGGTCTCGAAACACACTGTAGTCACTGGATACTCTCGGGTGTCCCCATGCACACAAATAACAGCTACCTTGCTATTCCCAGAGACCTCTGTTTTAACTAATTCAGCCTTTATCAGGGTCACAAGGCTACCTGAATCCAGTAATACCACAACATTTCTACCATTAATACACATTTTGCATAAATGTTTCTCAGTTCCCCGAATGGCAGTGCATGCGACTGTCGCACACAGCGACTGACGTCTGTCCGTCAGAAAGTCACATTGCATGGGTTCCTCCACAACCGGGCAATTTGCTGCAATATGTCCCGCTTGCCGGCAGCGGTAGCAAACAATCCTTTTGGCTGCCTCTTGAGCCCCTGACTTCCCAGGCTGTTCTCGCCAAACTTTGGGTAGAGCTCCCACCCTCTCACTCTCTCCACCCTCACCCCTTGGAATCCTCTTATCCGCCCCTGGGGATGGTCTGGTCTTAGGGTGGAAAGTCCGAGAGTCTCTGGAAGAGGCCGTCAGGTTCTCTGTAGCCAAGTATTTCTCTACACGATCCACAAGACCACCGGCCGTCTCTGGGTCTCCATGGCTTACCCACTTTTGGATGGCAGTAGGAAGAGCTCTCAAAAACCGATCCATTACAACACGTTCCACAATCTCTGGTGCGGACAATGTCTCTGGCTGTAGCCACTTCCTGCTCAGGTGAATGAGATCATACATTTGAGACCTGGGGGGTTTTCCAAGCTGGAAAGTCCAGTTATGCACACGCTGAGCCCGGACAGCCAGGGTGACACCCATCCTTGCCAATATTTCAGCTTTTAGCATCACATAGTCTTTTGCTTGGTCAGGCTCTAGGTCATAGTAAGCCTTCTGCGATTCACCAGTTAACAGAGGAGCCACCAGTCCAGCCCACTGCTCCTCAGGCCACTTTTCTCTTTCAGCAGTCCTTTCAAATGTGGTCAAAAATACCTCTGGATCATCCTCTCCAGTCATTTTTGTCAATAAACGACTCACCCCAAAGGACGCGGTATTAGTGGGACGGCTTTCCTCACTGGTCTGCGGACGTTGCTGCATTACTGCTTCCATTTGTTGTAGTCTCTGCTCTTGCTTCTGTAACAGGTCTATGAAGCGGGCCTCAGATTGCTGCTGGGCTTGTTGATGAGCTTGCTGCTGGGCTGCAAGGCTCCTTTGCAAACCTGCATTTGTCTGCTGTTGATTGGCATTTGCTAGAGCCAGCTGTTTCAGTATCTCCTCCATGCTGGCTTAAAAAAAACTGCCACTGGTTCTCCACCAACTGTGAGGGGGTTAACTCGGTAGCGGGTGTGTGTGACCCCCTGGTTGGGCTCCCCACACAAAAACAGGGCCAGCAGACGGAGGTTGTGGTTTTCAAAATCAAAAGGTGCGGTTTATTTCTCTATGTACAGTGACAAAAACACAGCAAAGCCAAAAAGAAACATAAACAAAATAAATCCTGGTCAGTTTGACCTCTGACTAAACATGCAGGTTTCCTAAACTAACAACTGGGATCAGCCTGGTGCTGTCCTAGTCCCTAAGTCCCTGGTTTAGTAAAAGTCCAAACAAATAGCCACACAGGCTTTGCCTCACCGCACAGGGGTTCACTCTCCCTAGACAGTCCACACAGGTCTGGTTCCAGGCATGAGCTAACATCTAATGAAGCTGGGAGTTTTTATAGAGGCCTTAAACGAACTGACAGGCTTCAGCTGGTCTCATCAACTCCCTGCCTGCACGACGCCCAGCCCTCTCCCTAGAGGTATGAGTCATCCATGAGCCCACTAGCCTCAGCTGGGCTTCATCAACTCCCTCCCTAGTTGTATAAGTCAGCATAAAGCCTGAATCTGGGAGAAATATATCTACCCCCCTGGATGCAACCAGGTGACTTTACCTTCCTGCTGTCACAGTAGGAAGAGTGTCAGTTTCTTTCACTGTGATAATCCTTGTTTCTAGGGACAGGGAAGGACAGTGAGGGAAATTCTCCTTGTGCTATAGTGTGCTAAAGCATTGATCATCAATCAGCTTTAAAAAAACATTTTTTCTAGGGACAGAAAACTATAGGTAGGAAGAGTGTCAGTTTATTTCACTGTGATAATCCTTGTTTCTAGGGACAGGGAAGGACAGTGAGGGAAATTCTCCTTGTGCTATAGTGTGCTAAAGCATTGATCATCAATCAGCTTTAAAAAAACATTTTTTCTAGGGACAGAAAACTATAGGTAGGAAGAGTGTCAGTTTCTTTCACTGTGATAATCCTTGTTTCTAGGGACAGGGAAGGACAGTGAGGGAAATTCTACTTGTGCTATAGTGTGCTAAAGCATTGATCATCAATCAGCTTTAAAAAAACATTTTTTCTAGGGACAGAAAACTATAGGTAGGAAGAGTGTCAGTTTCTTTCACTGTGATAATCCTTGTTTCTAGGGACAGGGAAGGACAGTGAGGGAAATTCTCCTTGTGCTATAGTGTGCTAAAGCATTGATCATCAATCAGCTTTAAAAAAACATTTTTTCTAGGGACAGAAAACTATAGGTAGGAAGAGTGTCAGTTTCTTTCACTGTGATAATCCTTGTTTCTAGGGACAGGGAAGGACAGTGAGGGAAATTCTACTTGTGCTATAGTGTGCTAAAGCATTGATCATCAATCAGCTTTAAAAAAACATTTTTTCTAGGGACAGAAAACTATAGGTAGGAAGAGTGTCAGTTTCTTTCACTGTGATAATACTTGTTTCTAGGGACAGGGAAGGACAGTGAGGGAAATTCTCCTTGTGCTATAGTGTGCTAAAGCATTGATCATCAATCAGCTTTAAAAAAACATTTTTTCTAGGGACAGAAAACTATAGGTAGGAAGAGTGTCAGTTTCTTTCACTGTGATAATCCTTGTTTCTAGGGACAGGGAAGGACAGTGAGGGAAATTCTCCTTGTGCTATAGTGTGCTAAAGCATTGATCATCAATCAGCTTTAAAAAAACATTTTTTCTAGGGACAGAAAACTATAGGTAGGAAGAGTGTCAGTTTCTTTCACTGTGATAATCCTTGTTTCTAGGGACAGGGAAGGACAGTGAGGGAAATTCTCCTTGTGCTATAGTGTGCTAAAGCATTGATCATCAATCAGCTTTAAAAAAACATTTTTTCTAGGGACAGAAAACTATAGGTAGGAAGAGTGTCAGTTTCTTTCACTGTGATAATCCTTGTTTCTAGGGACAGGGAAGGACAGTGAGGGAAATTCTACTTGTGCTATAGTGTGCTAAAGCATTGATCATCAATCAGCTTTAAAAAAACATTTTTTCTAGGGACAGAAAACTATAGGTAGGAAGAGTGTCAGTTTCTTTCACTGTGATAATCCTTGTTTCTAGGGACAGGGAAGGACAGTGAGGGAAATTCTACTTGTGCTATAGTGTGCTAAAGCATTGATCATCAATCAGCTTTAAAAAAACATTTTTTCTAGGGACAGAAAACTATAGGTAGGAAGAGTGTCAGTTTCTTTCACTGTGATAATCCTTGTTTCTAGGGACAGGGAAGGACAGTGAGGGAAATTCTACTTGTGCTATAGTGTGCTAAAGCATTGATCATCAATCAGCTTTAAAAAAACATTTTTTCTATGGACAGAAAACTATAGGTAGGAAGAGTGTCAGTTTCTTTCACTGTGATAATCCTTGTTTCTAGGGACAGGGAAGGACAGTGAGGGAAATTCTACTTGTGCTATAGTGTTCTAAAGCATTGATCATCAATCAGCTTTAAAAAAACATTTTTTCTATGGACAGAAAACTATAGGTAGGAAGAGTGTCAGTTTCTTTCACTGTGATAATCCTTGTTTCTAGGGACAGGGAAGGACAGTGAGGGAAATTCTACTTGTGCTATAGTGTGCTAAAGCATTGATCATCAATCAGCTTTAAAAAAACATTTTTTCTAGGGACAGAAAACTATAGGTAGGAAGAGTGTCAGTTTCTTTCACTGTGATAATCCTTGTTTCTAGGGACAGGGAAGGACAGTGAGGGAAATTCTACTTGTGCTATAGTGTGCTAAAGCATTGATCATCAATCAGCTTTAAAAAAACATTTTTTCTAGGGACAGAAAACTATAGGTAGGAAGAGTGTCAGTTTCTTTCACTGTGATAATCCTTGTTTCTAGGGACAGGGAAGGACAGTGAGGGAAATTCTCCTTGTGCTATAGTGTGCTAAAGCATTGATCATCAATCAGCTTTAAAAAAACATTTTTTCTAGGGACAGAAAACTATAGGTAGGAAGAGTGCCAGTTTCTTTCACTGTGATAATCCTTGTTTCTAGGGACAGGGAAGGACAGTGAGGGAAATTCTCCTTGTGCTATAGTGTGCTAAAGCATTGATCATCAATCAGCTTTAAAAAAACATTTTTTCTAGGGACAGAAAACTATAGGTAGGAAGAGTGTCAGTTTCTTTCACTGTGATAATCCTTGTTTCTAGGGACAGGGAAGGACAGTGAGGGAAATTCTACTTGTGCTATAGTGTGCTAAAGCATTGATCATCAATCAGCTTTAAAAAAACATTTTTTCTAGGGACAGAAAACTATAGGTAGGAAGAGTGTCAGTTTCTTTCACTGTGACAATCCTTGTTTCTAGGGACAGGGAAGGACAGTGAGGGAAATTCTACTTGTGCTATAGTGTGCTAAAGCATTGATCATCAATCAGCTTTAAAAAAACATTTTTTCTAGGGACAGAAAACTATAGGTAGGAAGAGTGTCAGTTTCTTTCACTGTGATAATCCTTGTTTCTAGGGACAGGGAAGGACAGTGAGGGAAATTCTCCTTGTGCTATAGTGTGCTAAAGCATTGATCATCAATCAGCTTTAAAAAAACATTTTTTCTAGGGACAGAAAACTATAGGTAGGAAGAGTGTCAGTTTCTTTCACTGTGATAATCCTTGTTTCTAGGGACAGGGAAGGACAGTGAGGGAAATTCTACTTGTGCTATAGTGTGCTAAAGCATTGATCATCAATCAGCTTTAAAAAAACATTTTTTCTAGGGACAGAAAACTATAGGTAGGAAGAGTGTCAGTTTCTTTCACTGTGATAATCCTTGTTTCTAGGGGCAGGGAAGGACAGTGAGGGAAATTCTCCTTGTGCTATAGTGTGCTAAAGCATTGATCATCAATCAGCTTTAAAAAAACATTTTTTCTAGGGACAGAAAACTATAGGTAGGAAGAGTGTCAGTTTCTTTCACTGTGATAATCCTTGTTTCTAGGGACAGGGAAGGACAGTGAGGGAAATTTTTCTTGTGCTATAGTGTGCTAAAGCATTGATCATCAATCAGCTTTAAAAAAACATTTTTTCTAGGGACAGAAAACTATAGGTAGGAAGAGTGTCAGTTTCTTTCACTGTGATAATCCTTGTTTCTAGGGACAGGGAAGGACAGTGAGGGAAATTCTACTTGTGCTATAGTGTGCTAAAGCATTGATCATCAATCAGCTTTAAAAAAACATTTTTTCTAGGGACAGAAAACTATAGGTAGGAAGAGTGTCAGTTTCTTTCACTGTGATAATACTTGTTTCTAGGGACAGGGAAGGACAGTGAGGGAAATTCTCCTTGTGCTATAGTGTGCTAAAGCATTGATCATCAATCAGCTTTAAAAAAACATTTTTTCTAGGGACAGAAAACTATAGGTAGGAAGAGTGTCAGTTTCTTTCACTGTGATAATCCTTGTTTCTAGGGACAGGGAAGGACAGTGAGGGAAATTCTCCTTGTGCTATAGTGTGCTAAAGCATTGATCATCAATCAGCTTTAAAAAAACATTTTTTCTAGGGACAGAAAACTATAGGTAGGAAGAGTGTCAGTTTCTTTCACTGTGATAATCCTTGTTTCTAGGGACAGGGAAGGACAGTGAGGGAAATTCTACTTGTGCTATAGTGTGCTAAAGCATTGATCATCAATCAGCTTTAAAAAAACATTTTTTCTAGGGACAGAAAACTATAGGTAGGAAGAGTGTCAGTTTCTTTCACTGTGATAATCCTTGTTTCTAGGGACAGGGAAGGACAGTGAGGGAAATTCTACTTGTGCTATAGTGTGCTAAAGCATTGATCATCAATCAGCTTTAAAAAAACATTTTTTCTAGGGACAGAAAACTATAGGTAGGAAGAGTGTCAGTTTCTTTCACTGTGATAATCCTTGTTTCTAGGGACAGGGAAGGACAGTGAGGGAAATTCTACTTGTGCTATAGTGTGCTAAAGCATTGATCATCAATCAGCTTTAAAAAAACATTTTTTCTATGGACAGAAAACTATAGGTAGGAAGAGTGTCAGTTTCTTTCACTGTGATAATCCTTGTTTCTAGGGACAGGGAAGGACAGTGAGGGAAATTCTACTTGTGCTATAGTGTGCTAAAGCATTGATCATCAATCAGCTTTAAAAAAACATTTTTTCTAGGGACAGAAAACTATAGGTAGGAAGAGTGTCAGTTTCTTTCACTGTGATAATCCTTGTTTCTAGGGACAGGGAAGGACAGTGAGGGAAATTCTACTTGTGCTATAGTGTGCTAAAGCATTGATCATCAATCAGCTTTAAAAAAACATTTTTTCTAGGGACAGAAAACTATAGGTAGGAAGAGTGTCAGTTTCTTTCACTGTGATAATCCTTGTTTCTAGGGACAGGGAAGGACAGTGAGGGAAATTCTCCTTGTGCTATAGTGTGCTAAAGCATTGATCATCAATCAGCTTTAAAAAAACATTTTTTCTAGGGACAGAAAACTATAGGTAGGAAGAGTGCCAGTTTCTTTCACTGTGATAATCCTTGTTTCTAGGGACAGGGAAGGACAGTGAGGGAAATTCTCCTTGTGCTATAGTGTGCTAAAGCATTGATCATCAATCAGCTTTAAAAAAACATTTTTTCTAGGGACAGAAAACTATAGGTAGGAAGAGTGTCAGTTTCTTTCACTGTGATAATCCTTGTTTCTAGGGACAGGGAAGGACAGTGAGGGAAATTCTACTTGTGCTATAGTGTGCTAAAGCATTGATCATCAATCAGCTTTAAAAAAACATTTTTTCTAGGGACAGAAAACTATAGGTAGGAAGAGTGTCAGTTTCTTTCACTGTGATAATCCTTGTTTCTAGGGACAGGGAAGGACAGTGAGGGAAATTCTCCTATTGCTATAGTGTGCTAAAGCATTGATCATCAATCAGCTTTAAAAAAACATTTTTTCTAGGGACAGAAAACTATAGGTAGGAAGAGTGTCAGTTTCTTTCACTGTGATAATCCTTGTTTCTAGGGACAGGGAAGGACAGTGAGGGAAATTCTACTTGTGCTATAGTGTGCTAAAGCATTGATCATCAATCAGCTTTAAAAAAACATTTTTTCTAGGGACAGAAAACTATAGGTAGGAAGAGTGTCAGTTTCTTTCACTGTGATAATCCTTGTTTCTAGGGACAGGGAAGGACAGTGAGGGAAATTCTACTTGTGCTATAGTGTGCTAAAGCATTGATCATCAATCAGCTTTAAAAAAACATTTTTTCTAGGGACAGAAAACTATAGGTAGGAAGAGTGTCAGTTTCTTTCACTGTGATAATCCTTTTTTCTAGGGACAGGGAGGGACAGTGAGGGAAATTCTCCTTGTGCTATAGTGTGCTAAAGCATTGATCATCAATCAGCTTTAAAAAAACATTTTTTCTAGGGACAGAAAACTATAGGTAGGAAGAGTGTCAGTTTCTTTCACTGTGATAATCCTTGTTTCTAGGGACAGGGAAGGACAGTGAGGGAAATTCTACTTGTGCTATAGTGTGCTAAAGCATTGATCATCAATCAGCTTTAAAAAAACATTTTTTCTAGGGACAGAAAACTATAGGTAGGAAGAGTGTCAGTTTCTTTCACTGTGATAATCCTTGTTTCTAGGGACAGGGAAGGACAGTGAGGGAAATTCTCCTTGTGCTATAGTGTGCTAAAGCATTGATCATCAATCAGCTTTAAAAAAACATTTTTTCTAGGGACAGAAAACTATAGGTAGTGTGACAGCAGGAAGGTGGGGTCACCTGGTTGCATCCAGGGGGGTAGATATATTTCGCCCAGATTCAGGCTTTACGCCGACTTATACAACTAGGTGGAGAGTTGTATAAGCCCAGCTGAGGCTAGTGGGCTCATGGATGACTCATACCTCTAGGGAGAGTGTGGGGCGTCGTGCAGACAGGGAGTTGATGAGACCAGCTGAAGCTTGTCAGCTCATTTAGGCCTCTATAAGAACTCCCAGATTCATTAGGTGTTTGCTCATGCCTGGAACCAGACCTGTGTGGACTGTCTAGGGAGAGTGAACCCCTGTGCGGTGAGACAAAGCCTGTGTGGCTATTTGCTTGGACATTTAAAACCAGGGACTTAGGGACTAGGACAGCACTAGGCTGATCCCAGTTGTTAGTTAGGAAACCTGTATGTTTACTCAGAGGTCAAGTTGACCAGGATTTATTTTATTTATGTTTCTTTTGCTTTGCTGTGTTTTGTCACTGTAAATAGAAAATAAACCGCACCTTTTTGATTTTGAAAACCACAACCTCCGTTTGCTGGGCCTGTTTTGTGTGGGGAGCCCATCCCGGGGGTCACACACACCCGCTGCCGAGCTAACCCCCTCACAGTTGGTGGAGAATGCAGGCATTTTTTTTTAAGCCAGCATGGAGGAGATACTGAAACAGCTGGCTCTAGCAAATGCCAATCAACAGCAGACAAATGCAGGTTTGCAAAGGAGCCTTGCAGCCCAGCAGCAAGCTCACCAACAGAGTCTGGAAGCTCAGCAACAAGCCCAGCAGCAATCTGAGGCCCGCTTCATAGACCTGTTACAGAAGCAAGAGTAGAGACTGCAACAAATGGAAGCAGTAATGCAGCAACGTCCGCAGACCAGTGAGGAAAGCTGTCCCACTAATACCGCGTCCTTTGGGATGAGTCGTTTATTGACAAAAATGACTGGAGAGGATGATCCAGAGGTATTTTTGACCACATTTGAAAGGACCGCTGAAAGAGAAAAGTGGCCTGAGGAGCAGTGGGCTGGACTGGTGGCTCCTCTGTTAACTGGTGAATCGCAGAAAGCTTACTATGACCTAGAGCCTAACCAAGCAAAAGACTATGTGATGCTAAAAGCTGAAATTTTGGCAAGGCTGGGTGTCACCCAGGCTGTCCGGGCTCAGCGTGTGCATAACTGGACTTTCCAGCTTGGAAAACCCCCCAGGTCTCAAATGTATGATCTCATTCACCTGAGCAGAAAGTGGCTACAGCCAGAGACTTTGTCCGCACCAAAGATTGTGGAACGTGTTGTAATGGATCGGTTTTTGAGAGCTCTTCCTACTGCCATCCAAAAGTGGGTAAGCCATGGAGACCCAGAGACGGCCGATGGTCTTGTGGATCGTGTGGAGAAATACTTGGCTACAGAGAACCTGACGGCCTCTTCCAGAGACACTCGGACTTTCCACCCTAAGACCAGACCATCCCCAGGGGCGGATAAGAGGATTCCAAGGGGTGAGGGTGGAGAGAGTGAGAGGGTGGGAGCTCTATCCCAAGTTTGGCGAGAACAGCCTGGGAAATCAGCGGCTCAAGAGGCGGCAAGAAGGATTGTTTGCTACCGCTGCCGGCAAGCGGGACATATTGCAGCCAATTGCCCGGTTGTGGAGGAACCCATGCAGTGTGACTTTCTGACGGGCAGACGTCAGTCGCTGTGTGCGACAGTCGCATGCACTGCCATTCGAGGAACTGAGAAACATTTATGCAAAATGTGTGTTAATGGTAGAAATGTTGTGGTATTGCTGGATTCAGGTAGCCTTGTGACCCTGATAAAGGCTGAGTTAGTTAAAACAGAGGTCTTTGGGAATAGCAAGGTAGCTGTTATTTGTGTGCATGGGGACACCCGAGAGTATCCAGTGACTACAGTGTGTTTCGAGACCCCCAAAGGTACCCTCTCTCATCCAGTGGGCTTAGTATCTCAGTTACCGCATGACGCCATTGTGGGAAGGGATTTTCCGAAGTTCTGGGAACTGTGGGATGATCCTGAGCCCCCCACTGGTGCCCCTATGTACCAGGAATGTGATAGCCAGAACTCCCCTGAGAGTGGTGAGGACTCTCCGGAATTTCCCTTATCAGTATTGGCAGGGGAGACTCAAGAAACTGGAGAGGAGCCCACCTCCTCAGACGAAAACCTACCGTCTGTGGAGTTTTCTGATCTTGAGGTTCACAGGGAAAACTTTGCCACAGAACAGTTGAAAGACCCCGCCCTAATAAAGGCACGGGAAAACGTAGTGAAAATAGATGGCGAGTTAGTGAACCCAGATAATACCTGCACTTACCCATACTTCAGCGTAGAGAAGGACCTACTGTATCGGGTGGCAAAAAGGGCAGAAGAAACCGTTGAGCAGCTTGTGGTGCCCAAACCTTACAGGAAGTTGGTGTTGGAGTTGGCCCATGGGCACATTCTTGGAGGTCATCTGGGGACAGAGAAAACCCGAGAGAGGGTATTACAGAGATTCTATTGGCCGGGGGTGATGAAGGACATAGAAAATTATTGTTCCTCCTGCCCTGTGTGTCAGAGGTCGGCCCCGATGCCACATTTCCGTAGCCCGCTGGTCCCTCTACCCATCATTGAGGTCCCGTTTGAGAGGATCGCCATGGATTTGGTAGGGCCTATAATCAAGTCCGCTAGGGGGCACCAGTACATATTAGTTATAATGGACTATGCCACCCGTTATCCAGAAGCGATCCCTCTCCGAAATACCTCGGCCAAAACCATAGCCAAAGAGCTATCTCTTGTGTTTAGCCGGGTGGGTATTTGTAAAGAACTGCTTACGGACCAAGGTACACCCTTTATGTCCCGGGTTATGAAGGAGCTGTGTAAATTGGTCAAAGTGACGCAATTACGTACATCTGTGTATCACCCCCAAACCGATGGGCTGGTTGAAAGATTCAACAAAACCCTAAAACAAATGTTGAAGAAAGTGGTGGATAGAGATGGAAAGGATTGGGACTGTCTACTTCCTTATCTGATGTTTGCTATTAGGGAGGTGCCCCAATCCTCTACGGGATTCTCCCCCTTTGAGTTACTGTATGGGAGACACCCAAGAGGGCTGTTGGATATTGCCAAGGAAACTTGGGAAAGTGAGAGTTCTCCCCACAGGAGTGTGATTGAGCATGTCGCCCTGATGCAAGACCGAATTGCACAGGTAATGCCCATCGTGAAGGAACATTTGGCCCAAGCGCAGTTAGCACAGCAGAGAGTGTACAACCGTGGAGCCAAGACCCGTACCTTTTCCCCGGGGGATAGGATACTGGTACTTGTCCCTACGGTTGAAAGTAAATTCCTTGCCAAATGGCAAGGCCCCTATGAGATAATGGAAAAAGTGAGCGAAGTGAATTACAAGGTCAGACAACCAGGAAGGCGAAAGCCCGAACAGATCTATCACGTTAATCTGTTGAAAGCCTGGAGGGATAGAGAGTCCCTAGTCGCAGACACTTGGTCACCAGCTCAAACTGGTTGCGTGATTCCTGAGGTTGGAATAGCAGCCACCTTGTCACAACCCCAACAACAGGAGGTTAAGGAGTTTGTGCTTCGCAACAAGGAGGTATTCTCTGAGCTGCCGGGACAAACATCTGGGGTAGAGCATGACATCATTACCCCGCCCGGTGAAAGGGTGAAGTTAAAACCCTATCGGATCCCAGAGGCCCGACGGGAGGCAATACGGGAGGAAGTACAGAAAATGCTGAACTTAGGGGTGATAGAGGAGTCCCAAAGTGATTGGTCTAGTCCCATTGTGTTGGTGCCTAAACCGGATGGGAGCTGGCGATTTTGTAACGATTTTCGTCAGTTGAACAAAGTTACAAAATTTGACACCTACCCCATGCCACGTATAGATGAGTTGATCGACCGGCTGGGAACAGCCCGATACATGACGACTCTTGACCTCACAAAATGGTATTGGCAAATCCCCCTGGCCAAGTCGGCCAAAGAGAAAACCGCATTTGTAACCCCAGACGGGGCGTTCCAATATAAAAGAATGCCGTTCGGGTTACAGAATGCGCCGGCCACATTCCAGCGGAAAATGGACCAGATGCTGAGGCCCCATCGGAAGTATGCTGCGGCTTACCTGGATGACGTAATTGTCCATAGCACAGATTGGGCCTCACATCTGCCAAAAGTGCAAGCAGTCCTGGACTCTGTTCGGGAAGCGGGGTTTACGGCTAACCCCAAGAAGTGTACCATTGGGCAGGAGGAGGCCAAATATCTTGGGTACACCATTGGGAGGGGAGTAATAAAACCCCAACTCAACAAAGTCGAGGCCATTCAGAGTTGGCCACGTCCCAACAGCAAGAAGCAGGTACGAGCCTTTCTGGGAATCGCTGGGTATTATCGGCGATTCATTCCCCACTTTGCTTCTAAGGCTGTGCCCCTAACCAACCTGACGAAGGGGAAAGGGTCGGTCATGATTAAATGGACCCCCGAGGCTGAGGCAGCGTTCCAATTCTTGAAACAAGCCTTATGTAGCCAGCCAGTGTTGTACTCACCCGACTTCTCTAAAGACTTTGTCGTACAAAGTGATGCGTCAGATGTGGGGTTAGGAGCAGTATTGTCCCAGGTCTGGAACGGGGAAGAGCACCCAGTCATTTACCTCAGCAGGAAGTTGAAGTCCCATGAGGTAAATTACGCCACCGTTGAAAAGGAGTGTTTAGCGGTGAAGTGGGCTCTAGATTCCCTTCGGTACTACCTGCTAGGTAGGCACTTTGACATGGTTACGGATCACGCTCCGTTAAAGTGGATGGCTCAAAACAAGGAAACAAATAGAAGAGTGAATAGGTGGTTCCTGGCCCTCCAGGAATTCAACTTCACAGTAAAGCATCGCCCTGGCGTTCAAATGGGGAATGTGGATGCTTTGTCTCGAGTACATGAATGCCTGATTGCTGGTGTTCCAACCCCGAGGTTAAAACAAGAGGGGGGGGGTATGTGACAGCAGGAAGGTGGGGTCACCTGGTTGCATCCAGGGGGGTAGATATATTTCGCCCAGATTCAGGCTTTACGCCGACTTATACAACTAGGTGGAGAGTTGTATAAGCCCAGCTGAGGCTAGTGGGCTCATGGATGACTCATACCTCTAGGGAGAGTGTGGGGCGTCGTGCAGACAGGGAGTTGATGAGACCAGCTGAAGCTTGTCAGCTCATTTAGGCCTCTATAAGAACTCCCAGATTCATTAGGTGTTTGCTCATGCCTGGAACCAGACCTGTGTGGACTGTCTAGGGAGAGTGAACCCCTGTGCGGTGAGACAAAGCCTGTGTGGCTATTTGCTTGGACATTTAAAACCAGGGACTTAGGGACTAGGACAGCACTAGGCTGATCCCAGTTGTTAGTTAGGAAACCTGTATGTTTACTCAGAGGTCAAGTTGACCAGGATTTATTTTATTTATGTTTCTTTTGCTTTGCTGTGTTTTGTCACTGTAAATAGAAAATAAACCGCACCTTTTTGATTTTGAAAACCACAACCTCCGTTTGCTGGGCCTGTTTTGTGTGGGGAGCCCATCCCGGGGGTCACACACACCCGCTGCCGAGCTAACCCCCTCACAGTTGGTGGAGAATGCAGGCATTTTTTTTTAAGCCAGCATGGAGGAGATACTGAAACAGCTGGCTCTAGCAAATGCCAATCAACAGCAGACAAATGCAGGTTTGCAAAGGAGCCTTGCAGCCCAGCAGCAAGCTCACCAACAGAGTCTGGAAGCTCAGCAACAAGCCCAGCAGCAATCTGAGGCCCGCTTCATAGACCTGTTACAGAAGCAAGAGCAGAGACTGCAACAAATGGAAGCAGTAATGCAGCAACGTCCGCAGACCAGTGAGGAAAGCCGTCCCACTAATACCGCGTCCTTTGGGATGAGTCGTTTATTGACAAAAATGACTGGAGAGGATGATCCAGAGGTATTTTTGACCACATTTGAAAGGACCGCTGAAAGAGAAAAGTGGCCTGAGGAGCAGTGGGCTGGACTGGTGGCTCCTCTGTTAACTGGTGAATCGCAGAAAGCTTACTATGACCTAGAGCCTAACCAAGCAAAAGACTATGTGATGCTAAAAGCTGAAATTTTGGCAAGGCTGGGTGTCACCCAGGCTGTCCGGGCTCAGCGTGTGCATAACTGGACTTTCCAGCTTGGAAAACCCCCCAGGTCTCAAATGTATGATCTCATTCACCTGAGCAGAAAGTGGCTACAGCCAGAGACTTTGTCCGCACCAAAGATTGTGGAACGTGTTGTAATGGATCGGTTTTTGAGAGCTCTTCCTACTGCCATCCAAAAGTGGGTAAGCCATGGAGACCCAGAGACGGCCGATGGTCTTGTGGATCGTGTGGAGAAATACTTGGCTACAGAGAACCTGACGGCCTCTTCCAGAGACACTCGGACTTTCCACCCTAAGACCAGACCATCCCCAGGGGCGGATAAGAGGATTCCAAGGGGTGAGGGTGGAGAGAGTGAGAGGGTGGGAGCTCTATCCCAAGTTTGGCGAGAACAGCCTGGGAAATCAGCGGCTCAAGAGGCGGCAAGAAGGATTGTTTGCTACCGCTGCCGGCAAGCGGGACATATTGCAGCCAATTGCCCGGTTGTGGAGGAACCCATGCAGTGTGACTTTCTGACGGGCAGACGTCAGTCGCTGTGTGCGACAGTCGCATGCACTGCCATTCGAGGAACTGAGAAACATTTATGCAAAATGTGTGTTAATGGTAGAAATGTTGTGGTATTGCTGGATTCAGGTAGCCTTGTGACCCTGATAAAGGCTGAGTTAGTTAAAACAGAGGTCTTTGGGAATAGCAAGGTAGCTGTTATTTGTGTGCATGGGGACACCCGAGAGTATCCAGTGACTACAGTGTGTTTCGAGACCCCCAAAGGTACCCTCTCTCATCCAGTGGGCTTAGTATCTCAGTTACCGCATGACGCCATTGTGGGAAGGGATTTTCCGAAGTTCTGGGAACTGTGGGATGATCCTGAGCCCCCCACTGGTGCCCCTATGTACCAGGAATGTGATAGCCAGAACTCCCCTGAGAGTGGTGAGGACTCTCCGGAATTTCCCTTATCAGTATTGGCAGGGGAGACTCAAGAAACTGGAGAGGAGCCCACCTCCTCAGACGAAAACCTACCGTCTGTGGAGTTTTCTGATCTTGAGGTTCACAGGGAAAACTTTGCCACAGAACAGTTGAAAGACCCCGCCCTAATAAAGGCACGGGAAAACGTAGTGAAAATAGATGGCGAGTTAGTGAACCCAGATAATACCTGCACTTACCCATACTTCAGCGTAGAGAAGGACCTACTGTATCGGGTGGCAAAAAGGGCAGAAGAAACCGTTGAGCAGCTTGTGGTGCCCAAACCTTACAGGAAGTTGGTGTTGGAGTTGGCCCATGGGCACATTCTTGGAGGTCATCTGGGGACAGAGAAAACCCGAGAGAGGGTATTACAGAGATTCTATTGGCCGGGGGTGATGAAGGACATAGAAAATTATTGTTCCTCCTGCCCTGTGTGTCAGAGGTCGGCCCCGATGCCACATTTCCGTAGCCCGCTGGTCCCTCTACCCATCATTGAGGTCCCGTTTGAGAGGATCGCCATGGATTTGGTAGGGCCTATAATCAAGTCCGCTAGGGGGCACCAGTACATATTAGTTATAATGGACTATGCCACCCGTTATCCAGAAGCGATCCCTCTCCGAAATACCTCGGCCAAAACCATAGCCAAAGAGCTATCTCTTGTGTTTAGCCGGGTGGGTATTTGTAAAGAACTGCTTACGGACCAAGGTACACCCTTTATGTCCCGGGTTATGAAGGAGCTGTGTAAATTGTTCAAAGTGACGCAATTACGTACATCTGTGTATCACCCCCAAACCGATGGGCTGGTTGAAAGATTCAACAAAACCCTAAAACAAATGTTGAAGAAAGTGGTGGATAGAGATGGAAAGGATTGGGACTGTCTACTTCCTTATCTGATGTTTGCTATTAGGGAGGTGCCCCAATCCTCTACGGGATTCTCCCCCTTTGAGTTACTGTATGGGAGACACCCAAGAGGGCTGTTGGATATTGCCAAGGAAACTTGGGAAAGTGAGAGTTCTCCCCACAGGAGTGTGATTGAGCATGTCGCCCTGATGCAAGACCGAATTGCACAGGTAATGCCCATCGTGAAGGAACATTTGGCCCAAGCGCAGTTAGCACAGCAGAGAGTGTACAACCGTGGAGCCAAGACCCGTACCTTTTCCCCGGGGGATAGGATACTGGTACTTGTCCCTACGGTTGAAAGTAAATTCCTTGCCAAATGGCAAGGCCCCTATGAGATAATGGAAAAAGTGAGCGAAGTGAATTACAAGGTCAGACAACCAGGAAGGCGAAAGCCCGAACAGATCTATCACGTTAATCTGTTGAAAGCCTGGAGGGATAGAGAGTCCCTAGTCGCAGACACTTGGTCACCAGCTCAAACTGGTTGCGTGATTCCTGAGGTTGGAATAGCAGCCACCTTGTCACAACCCCAACAACAGGAGGTTAAGGAGTTTGTGCTTCGCAACAAGGAGGTATTCTCTGAGCTGCCGGGACAAACATCTGGGGTAGAGCATGACATCATTACCCCGCCCGGTGAAAGGGTGAAGTTAAAACCCTATCGGATCCCAGAGGCCCGACGGGAGGCAATACGGGAGGAAGTACAGAAAATGCTGAACTTAGGGGTGATAGAGGAGTCCCAAAGTGATTGGTCTAGTCCCATTGTGTTGGTGCCTAAACCGGATGGGAGCTGGCGATTTTGTAACGATTTTCGTCAGTTGAACAAAGTTACAAAATTTGACACCTACCCCATGCCACGTATAGATGAGTTGATCGACCGGCTGGGAACAGCCCGATACATGACGACTCTTGACCTCACAAAATGGTATTGGCAAATCCCCCTGGCCAAGTCGGCCAAAGAGAAAACCGCATTTGTAACCCCAGACGGGGCGTTCCAATATAAAAGAATGCCGTTCGGGTTACAGAATGCGCCGGCCACATTCCAGCGGAAAATGGACCAGATGCTGAGGCCCCATCGGAAGTATGCTGCGGCTTACCTGGATGACGTAATTGTCCATAGCACAGATTGGGCCTCACATCTGCCAAAAGTGCAAGCAGTCCTGGACTCTGTTCGGGAAGCGGGGTTTACGGCTAACCCCAAGAAGTGTACCATTGGGCAGGAGGAGGCCAAATATCTTGGGTACACCATTGGGAGGGGAGTAATAAAACCCCAACTCAACAAAGTCGAGGCCATTCAGAGTTGGCCACGTCCCAACAGCAAGAAGCAGGTACGAGCCTTTCTGGGAATCGCTGGGTATTATCGGCGATTCATTCCCCACTTTGCTTCTAAGGCTGTGCCCCTAACCAACCTGACGAAGGGGAAAGGGTCGGTCATGATTAAATGGACCCCCGAGGCTGAGGCAGCGTTCCAATTCTTGAAACAAGCCTTATGTAGCCAGCCAGTGTTGTACTCACCCGACTTCTCTAAAGACTTTGTCGTACAAAGTGATGCGTCAGATGTGGGGTTAGGAGCAGTATTGTCCCAGGTCTGGAACGGGGAAGAGCACCCAGTCATTTACCTCAGCAGGAAGTTGAAGTCCCATGAGGTAAATTACGCCACCGTTGAAAAGGAGTGTTTAGCGGTGAAGTGGGCTCTAGATTCCCTTCGGTACTACCTGCTAGGTAGGCACTTTGACATGGTTACGGATCACGCTCCGTTAAAGTGGATGGCTCAAAACAAGGAAACAAATAGAAGAGTGAATAGGTGGTTCCTGGCCCTCCAGGAATTCAACTTCACAGTAAAGCATCGCCCTGGCGTTCAAATGGGGAATGTGGATGCTTTGTCTCGAGTACATGAATGCCTGATTGCTGGTGTTCCAACCCCGAGGTTAAAACAAGAGGGGGGGGGGTATGTGACAGCAGGAAGGTGGGGTCACCTGGTTGCATCCAGGGGGGTAGATATATTTCGCCCAGATTCAGGCTTTACGCCGACTTATACAACTAGGTGGAGAGTTGTATAAGCCCAGCTGAGGCTAGTGGGCTCATGGATGACTCATACCTCTAGGGAGAGTGTGGGGCGTCGTGCAGACAGGGAGTTGATGAGACCAGCTGAAGCTTGTCAGCTCATTTAGGCCTCTATAAGAACTCCCAGATTCATTAGGTGTTTGCTCATGCCTGGAACCAGACCTGTGTGGACTGTCTAGGGAGAGTGAACCCCTGTGCGGTGAGACAAAGCCTGTGTGGCTATTTGCTTGGACATTTAAAACCAGGGACTTAGGGACTAGGACAGCACTAGGCTGATCCCAGTTGTTAGTTAGGAAACCTGTATGTTTACTCAGAGGTCAAGTTGACCAGGATTTATTTTATTTATGTTTCTTTTGCTTTGCTGTGTTTTGTCACTGTAAATAGAAAATAAACCGCACCTTTTTGATTTTGAAAACCACAACCTCCGTTTGCTGGGCCTGTTTTGTGTGGGGAGCCCATCCCGGGGGTCACACACACCCGCTGCCGAGCTAACCCCCTCACAGTAGGAAGAGTGTCAGTTTCTTTCACTGTGATAATCCTTGTTTCTAGGGACAGGGAAGGACAGTGAGGGAAATTCTCCTTGTGCTATAGTGTGCTAAAGCATTGATCATCAATCAGCTTTAAAAAAACATTTTTTCTAGGGACAGAAAACTATAGGTAGGAAGAGTGTCAGTTTCTTTCACTGTGATAATCCTTGTTTCTAGGGACCGGGAAGGACAGTGAGGGAAATTCTACTTGTGCTATAGTGTGCTAAAGCATTGATCATCAATCAGCTTTAAAAAAACATTTTTTCTAGGGACAGAAAACTATAGGTAGGGAGAGTGTCAGTGTGTTTTACTGTACGAATCCTTGTTTCTAGGGACAGGGAAGGACAGTGAGGGAAATTCTCCTTGTGCTATAGTGTGCTTTAAAAAAACATTTTTTCTAGGGACAGAAAACTATAGGTAGGAAGAGTGTCAGTTTCTTTCACTGTGATAATCCTTGTTTCTAGGGACAGGGAAGGACAGTGAGGGAAATTCTACTTGTGCTATAGTGTGCTAAAGCATTGATCATCAATCAGCTTTAAAAAAACATTTTTTCTAGGGACAGAAAACTATAGGTAGGAAGAGTGTCAGTTTCTTTCACTGTGATAATCCTTGTTTCTAGGGACAGGGAAGGACAGTGAGGGAAATTCTACTTGTGCTATAGTGTGCTAAAGCATTGATCATCAATCAGCTTTAAAAAAACATTTTTTCTAGGGACAGAAAACTATAGGTAGGAAGAGTGTCAGTTTCTTTCACTGTGATAATCCTTGTTTCTAGGGACAGGGAAGGACAGTGAGGGAAATTCTACTTGTGCTATAGTGTGCTAAAGCATTGATCATCAATCAGCTTTAAAAAAACATTTTTTCTAGGGACAGAAAACTATAGGTAGGAAGAGTGTCAGTTTCTTTCACTGTGATAATCCTTGTTTCTAGGGACAGGGAAGGACAGTGAGGGAAATTCTCCTTGTGCTATAGTGTGCTAAAGCATTGATCATCAATCAGCTTTAAAAAAACATTTTTTCTAGGGACAGAAAACTATAGGTAGGAAGAGTGTCAGTTTCTTTCACTGTGATAATCCTTGTTTCTAGGGACAGGGAAGGACAGTGAGGGAAATTCTACTTGTGCTATAGTGTGCTAAAGCATTGATCATCAATCAGCTTTAAAAAAACATTTTTTCTAGGGACAGAAAACTATAGGTAGGAAGAGTGTCAGTTTCTTTCACTGTGATAATCCTTGTTTCTAGGGACAGGGAAGGACAGTGAGGGAAATTCTACTTGTGCTATAGTGTGCTAAAGCATTGATCATCAATCAGCTTTAAAAAAACATTTTTTCTAGGGACAGAAAACTATAGGTAGGAAGAGTGTCAGTTTCTTTCACTGTGATAATCCTTGTTTCTAGGGACAGGGAAGGACAGTGAGGGAAATTCTACTTGTGCTATAGTGTGCTAAAGCATTGATCATCAATCAGCTTTAAAAAAACATTTTTTCTAGGGACAGAAAACTATAGGTAGGAAGAGTGTCAGTTTCTTTCACTGTGATAATCCTTGTTTCTAGGGACAGGGAAAGACAGTGAGGGAAATTCTACTTGTGCTATAGTGTGCTAAAGCATTGATCATCATTCAGCTTTAAAAAAACATTTTTTCTAGGGACAGAAAACTATAGGTAGGAAGAGTGTCAGTTTCTTTCACTGTGATAATCCTTGTTTCTAGGGACAGGGAAGGACAGTGAGGGAAATTCTCCTTGTGCTATAGTGTGCTAAAGCATTCCTCATCAACCATCTTTGAAATCCTTGTTTTTTGGACAGTCAGGGAAATTGTCGTTGTGCTATTCTGTGCAAAAGCAATCATCCTCAACCATATTTAGAAATCCTTAAGTAAAGGGACAGAGAAGGACACCTGAAGGTAGCCCTTATTGCTTTTTTCCCATCTCCCTGCAGGCCATCTATTAGAATGTCTGGAAGGCAAACAAGGAGAGGCAGACAGTCAGGAGGCAATAAAAGAGGGCAAGCAGGCTCTGTGTCTGGGGGCAACAGTGCTGGTCGTGGACGCGGTGCATTGTCATCAGCACATGGCCATGGGACACGCTTGTCCTTCTTTTCGGCAGCTGGACATGTTGAGCCACATCATGCCGAAGACTTGGTAGAGTGGATGACCAAGCCCTCCTCCTCCTCCTCATCCTCTCTCACCCAGGCTCAGGGTACTGGCAAAGCAGCTGCCAAAGCGTCCTCTTCCCTGGTATCAATGTCAGACTCATCATCAGTCTCTCCTTCCCTAGACCCACCATGTCCTCCTCCTGAGGAGTCCCCCGAACTGTTTGAGCACAGTGTTGGGTACATGCTCCAGGAGGATGCCCAGCGTTTCGAAGGGTCTGATGATGAAACCCAGCTACAGGAAGGCAGTAGCGTGAGAGCAGACAGAGGGGATGCTCAAGAAGGACACCAATCTGGCAGTCATGTTCCAGCAGCTGCAGCATACTGCCAGATTGGCTCCAGTGATGAGGAGGGAGGGGATGATGAGGTCACTGACTCCACGTGGGTGCCTAATAGGAGAGAGGAGGAGGAGGAGGATGAGGAGGAGGCACATCTCCAATGAGGCAGGATGCCCTTTGGTGGCCAGCGTAAGGGCAGTACACCGACGGAATCACACCGCAGAGCTCCGCCTGTGCAGGGCGCTGCCTCTGCCCGTCATTCAAAAAGTTCTTTGGTGTGGGCCTTTTTTGAGGCTAGTGCATCAGATCGCACAGCTGCTGTTTGCAACATATGTCTCAAGCGTATATCGCGTGGCCAAAACATCAGCCGCTTGGGTACCACATGCCTGACCAGACATATGTTGACCTGCCATGCAGCTCGTTGGCAAGCCTACCTCAAAGACCCACACCAAAGAACAAAGCGGACCTCTCCTTGCACCGCATCAGCTGGGATCTCCAACCCCACTATAACTTCAGTCCTCTCTGAAACATGCACTGAGAGGAATGAAGGTGTAGAATTAGGTGTGTCACAGCCAAGTACTTGCGGCCACTCTGCTAGCAGTACACCGACGTCCGATTCTAGCAGGCAAATTTCCCTGCCCCAGCTGCTGGACCGTCGAAAGAAGTTCACTCCCAGCCATCCACATGCCCAGCGGTTGAATGCTAGCTTGGCTAAATTGCTAGCGCTTCAACTGCTGCCTTTTCAGTTGGTAGACTCGGCCCCCTTCCGTGAGTTTGTGCAATGTGCGGTTCCTCAGTGGCAGGTTCCCAAACGCCACTTTTTCTCACGGAAGGCTATTCTGGCTCTCTACCGGCATGTGGAAGGCAATGTCTTGGCCTCGCTGGACAGGGCGGTCAGCGGTAAGGTGCATATTACCGCTGACTCATGGTCCAGCAGGCATGGACATGGACGTTACCTTTCTTTCACGGCCCATTGGGTCACTCTTTTGGCAGCTGGGAAGGATGCAGGACAAGGTGCAGTAGTGTTGGAGGTTGTTCCACCGCCACGCCTCCAAAATGCTACTACTGGTTGTGACACACCTCTCTCCTCCACCCCCTCCTCTTCTTCTTCCTCCATGGCCTCTTCCTGTGGTTTGTCCTCTGAACCAGCGGTGCTCCGTAGCCGTTCAATGGGCTACGCAAGTACGCAGGCAAAAAGATGCCATGCCGTGCTTGCGCTGGTGTGTTTGGGGGACAGCAGCCACACTGGGGCAGAGGTCCTGTCTGCTCTGCAGGGCCAGGCCGAGAGGTGGTTGACGCCACGCCAGCTTAAGCCAGGAATGGTGGTTTGCGACAATGGCACCAACCTCCTCTCCGCCCTCCGACAGGGACAACTGACCCATGTGCCCTGTGTGGCTCACGTCCTTAACCTGGTGGTGCAGCGGTTCTTGGGCAGGTACCCGGGCTTACAGGATGTCCTGAGGCAGGCCAGGAAAGTCTGTGTGCATTTCCGCAGATCTTATAATGCCAGTGCTCGCCTGGCTGAGCTGCAAAAGGAGTTGAACCTGCCCAAGAACCGCCTTATATGTGACATGCCCACCAGGTGGAACTCAACGTTGGCCATGCTGCAGCGGCTGCACACGCAGCAGAGGGCCATCAATGAGTACCTGTGCGACTACGGCACCAGGACAGGGTCAGGGGAGCTTGTTTTTTTTTCTCCACGCCAGTGGGGCATGATCAGGGATGCATGCACTGTCCTGGCACCATTTGAGGAGGCCACGAGGATGGTGAGCAGTGACAGTGCATGCATCAGTGACACTGTACCTCTTGTCCACCTGTTGGAGCACACGCTGCGTGGAATAATGGACAGGGCACTTGAGGCAGAACAGAGGCAGGAAGAGGAGGACTTCCTTGCCTCTCAAGGCCCCCTTTACCCAGACAGTGTTCCTTCTGTCCCACCCATCGCACAGGAAGAGGAGGAGGAGGAGGAGGAGGATTGTGTCAGCATGGAGGTGGAGGCTGGCACTCAGCATCATCAGCAGCAGTCTTTTAGGGATGATTTACAGTCCCAAGAAACCAGTGGACTTGTACGTGGCTGGGAGGAGGTGGCTGCGGATCATGTCGTCCTTAGTGACCCAGAGGACTCCGGAGCGAATGCCTCAGCAAACCTACGCTGCATGGCCTCCCTGATCCTGCAAAGTCTGCGGAAGGATCCTCGTATTCTTCGGATCAAGGAGAGGGACCATTACTGGCTGGCCACTCTCCTTGATCCACGGTACAAGGGTAAGGTTGCGGACCTTATCTTACCGTCGCAGAGGGAGCAGAGGATGAGACAACTCCGAGAGGCCTTGCAGAAAGGTCTGTGCAACGCGTTCCCAGAGACTGGGAGGTTACAAACTCCTGGTCCTGGACAACGAGTTGCTGAGGCTTCGGCCAGTCAAAGAAGGAGCGGTGGGGAAGGTGGCCGTCTGACCGATGCGTTCAGACAATTCTTTAGTCCGCAGCCCCAAAGTATGATCGGTTCCAGCAACCATCGCCAGCGTCTGATAAACATGGTGCAGGAATATCTAGGGGCAAGGTCAGACTTGGACACCTTCCCCACCGAAAATCCTCTGGCTTACTGGGTCTTGAGGATGGATCACTGGCCAGAGCTTGCACAGTATGCAATTGAGCTACTGGCCTGTCCTGCATCCAGCGTTCTTTCGGAACGCACATTCAGTGCTGCTGGAGGATTTGTCACGGATCACAGGGTGCGCCTGTCCACCGACTCGGTTGATCGACTGACTTTCATCAAGATGAACCAGTCTTGGATCACCACCAGCTACCACACACCTGATGCTGATATAACAGACTAATTGATTTTAACATGTCACATCCCTTCAAGACTGATGCTGATGCTGAGTGCCTGTGCTGTTATGTTGACTGGCTATCCTCATCCTCCGAGTCCTCAATGATACGATTGATGATGATAGCTTGGAAGATCATTTTTGTTTATGGGTGCCGCCACCAGTGGCTAAGGCCCAATTTTTCAGCCCCTGTTTTACAGGGGCGTGTAATTACAATTTTTTTAGCAATAATTTGCCATAGGGCTCATTGCTGTGCTCCAAGTACAGTATCTGTGAGGGGTTGGAGTGTTGTGGCACCAGTGCCTAAGGCCCAATTTTTCAGCCCCTGTTTAACAGGGGCGTGTCATTACAATTTTTGAAGCAATACTTTGCAACAGGGCTCATTGCTGTGCTCCAAGTACAGTATCTGTGAGGGGTTGTAGTGTTGTGCCACCAGTGCCTAAGGCCCAATTTTTCAGCCCCTGTTCAACAGGGGCATGTAATTACAATTCTTGATCTTGGTCAAACCCAATGTCTTCTTCTGTAGCAAAGATCCAAAACCATGGTTCATGGGTTTATGGCTTAATACTTTTGATATATTTGTCACTCTGGATACAATGAATTTTTCAGTTTCATATGCTTACCAGTCAGTGCAAGTCTGAAGACACAGCTGTCTGGGTGTTATCCCTACACTGAAATTGTCTGTTGTCAGCATCTTTATCATGGTCACTAGTGATGAGCCGAACACCCCCGGGTTCGGTTCGCACCAGAACCCGCGAACGGACCGAATGTTCGCACAAACTTTAGAACCCTATTAAATACAATGGATGCGAACGTTCAAAATCTAAAGTGCTAATTATAACGACTATTATGCATGTTATTGTCCTAAAAAGGGTTTGGGAACCCGGGTTCTGCACCAGGGGACATGTATCAATGCAAAAAGAAGTTTTAAAAACGGCCGTTTTTCTGGAGCAGTCATTTTAATGATGCATAAAGTGAAAAAAAAAAGTCAAATATTCCTTTAAATATCGTACCTGGGGGGTGTCTAAAGTATGCCTGTGAAGTGCCACGTGTTTCCCGTGTTTAGAACTGTCCCTGCACAAAATTAAATTTCTAAAGGAAAAAAAGCCATTTAAAACTGCTTGCGGCTTTAATGTAATGTCTGGTCCCGGTAATATGGATGAAAATCTTTAAGAAAAATGGCATAGCTACCCCATCACACACCCCCCCCCCTACCCCAGCCCATTACCAGACCCTTTGGGTCTTGTATGGATATTAAGGGGAACCCCGCACACAAAATAAAAAAGGCCCTATATACTCTGAACAGCCGTATGCAGGCGGTGCATACAAGACAGGGACTGTAGGTTTGTTCTTATGTAGAATCTGTTTGTAATTTTGAACAGGTACATTGTTTAAGTGTAGCTCCAGGCAAAAAATCTATTTTTAAGCTTTTTGGAAAACATAGGAAAGGGTTATCACCCCTGTAAAAAAAAATTGCTGTCTGTGCAGTGTGCACCTGTTCAGAACAGTTCACCTCACTTTCCGTCCTAATGACAAATGTTTTTTGAAAATTTGGGGTTTTTATTGAAACAAGAATTGGTGATAAAGCATCAGTGGAGAGGAGACACTTTTTTTCCCATATTAACTCTTACAGGAGAGAATTTGCCTTCCTAGGGGTAAATTTCCTCTCACTTCCTGTTGTATCCTTCCGTTTGCAAGGAGGAGTCGTTTGTAAGTTGGATGTTTGAAAGTAGGGGCCTGCCGTATATACTCAGCTGAAATTTGCCCCTTACATGTTGGTGTTGCCACAACACTGTGAGCCCTCACAGTTACACTTGGTGGGCGCATGAATGGGCCCCGCTGTGAATTATTAGATCAAGAATTGTAATTGCATGCCCCTGTTGAACAGGGGCTGAAAAATTGGGCCTTTGGTGGTGGTGGTGGTGGTGGTGTTGACACAACACTGTAAGGCCTCACAGTTAGTCTTGGTGGGCGCAGGAATGGGCCCTGCTGTGAATTATTAGATCAAGAATTGTAATTACATGCCCCTGTTAAACAGGGGCAGAAATATTGGGCCTTAGGCACTGGTGCCACAACACTGCAACCCCTCACAGATACTGTACTTGGAGCACAGCAATGAGCCCTGTTGCAAAGTATTGCATCAAAAATTGTAATTACACGCCCCTGTTAAACAGGGGCTGAAAAATTGGGCCTTAGCCACTGGTGCTGGTGCCACAACACTGCAACCTCTCCAAGATACTCTAGTTGGAGTGCAGGAATGAGCCCTGCTGCAAAGCATTGCATAAAAAATTGTAATAACACGCCCCTGTTAAACAGGGGCTGAAAAATCGGGCCTTAGCCACTGGTGGCGGCACCCAAAAATGTTCTTCCAAGCTATCATCATCAATCGGATCATTGAGGAGGAGGAGGATAGTCAGTCAACATAACAGGACAGTCTCTCAGCATCAGCATCAGTCTTGAAGGGATGTGACATTTGAAAATAAATTAGTCTGTTATATCAGCTTCAGGTGTTTGGTACCTGGTGGTGATCCAAGACTGGTTCATCTTTATGAAGGTCAGTCGATCGACAGAGTCGGTGGACAGGCGCACCCTGTGATCCGTGACAAATCCTCCAGCAGCACTGAATGTGCGTTCTGAAAGAACGCTGGATGCAGGACAGGCCAGTAGCTTAATTGCATACTGTGCAAGCTCTGGCCAGTGATCCATCCTCAAGACCCAGTAAGCCAGAGGATTTTCGGTGGGGAAGGTGTCCAAGTCTGACCTTGCCCCTAGGTATTCCTGCACCATGTATATCAGACGCTGGCGATGGTTGCTGGAACCGATCATACCTTGGGGCTGCGGACTAAAGAATTGTCTGAATGCATCGGTCAGACGGCCACCTTCCCCACCGCTCCTTCTTTGACTGACCGAAGCCTCATCAACTCGTTGTCCAGGACCAGGAGTTTGTAACCTCCCAGTCTCTGGGAACGCGTTGCACAGACCTTTCTGCAAGGCCTCCCGGAGTTGTCTCATCCTCTGCTCCCTCTGCGACGGTAAGATAAGGTCCGCAACCTTACCCTTGTACCGTGGATCAAGGAGAGTGGCCAGCCAGTAATGGTCCCTCTCCTTGATCCGAAGAATACGAGGATCCTTCCGCAGACTTTGCAGGATCAGGGAGGCCATGCAGCGTAGGTTAGCTGAGGCATTCGGTCCGGAGTCCTCTGGGTCACTAAGGACGACATGATCCGCAGCCACCTCCTCCCAGCCACGTACAAGTCCACTGGTTTCTTGGAACTGTAAATCATCCCTAAAAGACTGCTGCTGATGATGCTGAGTGCCAGGCTCCACCTCCATGCTGACACAATCCTCCTCCTCCTCCTCCTCTTCTTCCTGTGCGATGGGTGGGACAGAAGGAACACTGTCTGGGTAAAGGGGGCCTTGAGAGGCAAGGAAGTCCTCCTCTTCCTGCCTCTGTTCTGCCTCAAGTCCCCTGTCCATTATTCCACGCAGCGTATGTTCCAACAGGTGGACAAGAGGTACAGTGTCACTGATGCATGCACTGTCACTGCTCACCATCCTCGTTTCCTCCTCAAATTGTGCCTGGACAGTGCATGCATCCCTGATCATGCCCCACTGGCGTGGTGAAAAAAAACGAGCTCCCCTGACCCTGTCCTGGTGCCGTAGTCGCACAGGTACTCATTGATGGCCCTCTGTTGCGTGTGCAGCCGCTGCAGCATGGCCAACGTTGAGTTCCACCTGGTGGGCATGTCACATATAAGGCGGTTCTTGGGCAGGTTCAACTCCTTTTGCAGCTCAGCCAGGCGAGCACTGGCATTATAAGATCTGCGGAAATGCACACAGACTTTCCTGGCCTGCCTCAGGACATCCTGTAAGCCCGGGTACCTGCCCAAGAACCGCTGCACCACCAGTTTAAGGACGTGAGCCACACAGGGCACATGGGTCAGTTGTCCCTGTCGGAGAGCGGAGAGGAGGTTGGTGCCATTGTCGCAAACTACCATTCCTGGCTTAAGCTGGCGTGGCGTCAACCACCTCTCGGCCTGCCCCTGCAGAGCAGACAGAACCTCTGCCCCAGTGTGGCTCCTGTCCCCCAAACACACCAGCGCAAGCACGGCATGGCATCTTTTTGCCTGCGTACTTGCGTAGCCCCTTGACCGCCTACGGAGCACCGCTGGTTCCGAGGACAAAGCACAGGAAGAGGCCACGGAGGAAGAAGAAGAGGAGGGGGTGGAGGACAGAGGTGTGTCACAACCAGTAGTAGCATTTTGGAGGCGTGGCGGTGGAACAACCTCCAACACTACTGCACCTTGTCCTGCATCCTTCCCAGCTGCCAAAAGAGTGACCCAATGGGCCATGAAAGAAAGGTAACGTCCCTGTCCATGCCTACTGGACCATGAGTCAGTGGTAATATGCACCTTACCGCTGACCGCCCTGTCCAGCGAGGCCAAGACATTGCCTTCCACATGCCGGTAGAGAGCCGGAATCGCCTTCCGTGAGAAAAAGTGGCGTTTGGGAACCTGCCACTGAGGAACCGCACATTGCACAAACTCACGGAATGGGGTCGAGTGTACCAACTGAAAAGGCAGCAGTTGAAGCGCTAGCAATTTAGCCAAGCTAGCATTCAACCGCTGGGCATGTGGATGGCTGGGAGTGAACTTCTTTCGACGGTCCAGCAGCTGGGGCAGGGAAATTTGCCTGCTAGAATCGGACGTCGGTGTACTGCTAGCAGAGTACCCGCAAGTACTTGGCTGTGACACACCTAATTCTACACCTTCATTCCTCTCAGAGCAGGTTTCAGAGAGGACTGAAGGTATAGTGGGGTTGGAGATCCCAGCTGATGCGGTGCAAGAAGAGGTCAGCTTTGTTCTTTGGTGTGGGTCTTTAAGGTAGGCTTGCCAACGAGCTGCATGGCAGGTCAACATATGTCTGGTCAAGCATGTGGTGCCCAAGCGGGTGATGTTTTGGCCACGCGATATACGCTTGAGACATATGTTGCAAACAGCAGCTGTGCGATCTGATGCACTCGACTCAAAAAAGGCCCACACCAAAGAACTTTTTGAATAACGGGCAGAGGCAGCGCCCTGCACAGGCGGAGCTCTGCGGTGTGATTCCGTCGGTGTGCTGCCCTTACGCTGGCCCCCCGAGGGCATCCTGCCTCGTTGGAGATGTGCCTCCTCCTCATCCTCCTCCTCCTCCTCTCTCCTATTAGGCACCCACGTGGAGTCAGTGACCTCATCATCCCCTCCCTCCTCATCACTGGAGCCAATCTGGCAGTATGCTGCAGCTGCTGGAACATGACTGCCAGATTGGTGTCCTTCTTGAGCATCCCCTCTCTCTGCTCTCACGCTACTGCCTTCCTCTAGCTGGGTATCATCATCAGACCCTTCGAAACGCTGGGCATCCTCCTGGAGCATGTACCCAACACTGTGCTCAAACAGTTCGGGGGACTCCTCAGGAGGACATGGTTGGTCTAGGGAAGGAGTGACTGATGATGACATTGATACGAGGGAAGAGGACGCTTTGGCAGCTGCTTTGCCAGTACCCTGAGCCTGGGTGAGAGAGGATGAGGAGGATGAGGAGGGCTTGGTCATCCACTCTACCAAGTCTTCGGCATGATGCGGCTCAACACGTCCAGCTGCCGAAAAGAAGGACAAGCGTGTCCCATGGCCACGTGCTGATGGCGATGCACCGCGTCCACGACCAGCACTGTTGTCTCTAGACACAGAGCCTGCTTGCCCTCTTTTATTGGCTCCTGACTGTCTGCCTCTCCTTGTTTGCCTTCCAGACATTCTAATGGCCTGCAGGAAAATGGGAAAAGCAGCAATACAGGCTAAGTTCAGGTGTAATATGGTCAGGAGGCACACTCCGCCCGCTGTAAGTGCCGCAAAATCCTGTTGGTGTAACACACCAGGAAAAAGCAGCAATACAGGCTAAGTTAAGGTGTAATATGGTCAGGAGGTACACTCCGCCCGCTGTAAGTGCCGCAAAATCCTGTTGGTGTAACACACCAGAAAAAAGCAGCAATACAGGCTAAGTTAAGGTGTAATATGGTCAGGAGGCACACTCCGCCCGCTGTAAGTGCCGCAAAATCCTGTTGGTGTAACACACCAGGAAAAAGCAGCAATACAGGCTAAGTTCAGGTGTAATATGGTCAGGAGGCACACTCCGCCCGCTGTAAGTGCCGCAAAATCCTGTTGGTGTAACACACCAGGGAAAAGCAGCAATACAGGCTAAGTTAAGGTGTAATATGGTCAGGAGGCACACTCCGCCCGCTGTAAGTGCCGCAAAATCCTGTTGGTGTAACACACCAGGAAAAAGCAGCAATACGGGCTAACTTCAGGTGTATAATGTGCAGGAGGCTTAGCAACAATGACACTGACACTGTCCCCTGCCTATCCTTCTCTCTCCCTGCACACAAGGTTTATCAAAGTATATGACACTGACACTCTCCCTGCCTATCCTTCTCTCTCCCTGCACACAAGGTTTAGCAAAGAATATGACACTGACACTGTCCCCTGCCTATCCTTCTCTCTCCCTGCACACAAGGTTTATCAAAGTATATGACACTGACACTCTCCCTGCCTATCCTTCTCTCTCCCTACACACAAGGTTTAGCAAAGAATATGACACTGACACTCTCCCTGCCTATCCTTCTCTGTCCCTACACACAAGGTTTAGCAAAGAATAGATTTGACAAGATTTGACACTGTCCCTGCCTATCCTTCACTTTCCCTGCTCCGGAACACACTACACGAGGCCGCCGTGCTGGCGGCCTTTTATAGTGTGGGGCGTGTACTAAACCCCCTCAGCTATAATTGGCCACAGGCATCCTGCCTTTGGCCAATCATTGCTCTCCTCGCTGCCGGCGCTGTGATTGGCCAAGCATGCAGGGTCACAGTGCATGCTTGGCCAATCACAGCGCCGGGATTACACTGCGATGGCCCAGTGTATTGTGGGCCGTTCGCGTCACTCGAATTTGGCGCGAACGGCCCAAATCGTTCGTTGTTCGCCGAACGCGCGAACAGCCGATGTTCGAGTCGAACCTATGTTCGACTCGAACACCGAGCTCATCCCTAATGGTCACCACTGGCATGAATGCTAGATAAGGATTCAGATGCTTTCTTAACCTGTCCCAACAACGATTTATTGATTGTTAGATCCTTGAGCTGTCTTCTTGCCTTTCTGCATTAATATCAGTCAGTGCTTTAATGTAAAGGTGAGGGGGTTGATGTTATTGCCACAGTGGTCCATACTGAAAAATGTGTGTAGCACCCTCCTAGTGCAGTGTTTTAGGTACATTTCGTTATTGGTTCCTTCTGCAATTAAGGGAGCAGTAATTGTTTCGGCCTGGTCTTTTCAGGGTTTCACATGCTAGGAGTTTTATTGCTTCTCCCTGCCTCTAGAAGAAGTTTCTAGAGCTTAGGGAATAAGAATTAAAATAACCATATTGAATATTTATCAAGGCCTAGACAATCCCTGGGGAGGTTTGCCCAGATGGTGGTTACAGAAACTTATAAATAGTCTAGAGCCATGTAGAAACTGCTTTCCCCAGGAAGGAGAGTTCCAAGCCTCAGGTCTCTTTCCCCTGAGGCAGCGTGTGGACTGTGTTGCTGTTCTGTGAGGTCTCAGCGGTGGCAGAGCTTGGACCTGGAAGTGATCTGGAGCTGACTACAGGACTTCACCAAAGGAATCTGGTCACTCTGTCTCACTAACTGGTTTGCCTCAACTGAATGGTTTCATGTCTCCCTGGTGCCAGGGTTCGGCATGTGGTGGACCGGGTTGATAAATTACTGGGAGGAGCAGGGCATTACCCAGCTGTATTGGTCCACGTTGGAACCAATGACAGAATATTTGGAAGGTGGAGGCTCCTTAAGAACCAACTTAAAGAACTAGGCTGCAATTTGAAGGGAAGGACCTCCGAGGTGATATTCTCTGAAATATTGCCTGTGCCATGCGCAACACATGAAAGGCAGGGTGATTAGAGAACTGAATGCATGGATAAAGACATGGTGTAAGGAGGAGGGATTTGGGTTTTTAGAGCACTGGGCTGACTTTTCATTGGGGTGCAACCTATATGTTAAAGATGGTTTATATGTTAAAGATGGCTTCCACCTACATGGAAGGGGATCTACTGTGCTGGGGGAGAGGTTTATGGGAAGGCAGGAGGAGTATTTAAACTATGATTGTGGGGGAGGGTGACTTAGATTATAATGGGTCAGACAGGTCAGACAGGGGTCAGCCCCTATTGGTGGGTGGAATGGGGAGGACTATAGCAGATGGTATGAAGGTTCCTATGTTACAATCAACCATTGGAAATGGTACCATTTGTACTAAAATCTAAAATATGCAGCATACGTTTGCAAAATGTGACAATGAATTTAAGTGTTTGTTCACCAATGCCAGAAGTCTGCCTAGCAAATTAGGTGAGTTTGAAGCTCTGGTGCACAAGGAGAACTATGATCTAATTGGTATTGCTGAATCTTGGCTTCATTTTTCTTATGACTGGGCTATTAATATTCCTGGATATGCTCTCTTTCGGAAAGACAGGGTAAAATGGAGGGGTGCTGGTGTCTGTCTCTATGTGACAAGTGATCTCCAAACGAGTGTGAAAGAGGACCTAGTTGATAGAGAGTGTGATGAGTTTGAAGCATTATAGGTGGAACTGTAAGTAGATGTGCGTACCACAAAGGTTGTCATTGAAGTTTGTTATAGACTTCCCAGTGTTAGTGAGGAGGTGGAAACTCCGCTCCTTGCACAGTTGGAAAGGGCTGCAAGGGCTGGGACGGTGATAATAATGGGGGATTTTAACTACCCAGAAATGGTGCTGTAATGGCGCTGCTGGGACAGTTAAAGGGTAAAAATGTATAAACTACAAGACAATTTTATGGTCGAATTTATAGAGGCCCCGACTAGGAATGGCGCTCTGCTGGACCTGGTAATCTTAAACCATGCAGAGCTTATCACCAATATTCATATAAAAGAACATCTGGGTAGCAGTGACCCTAACATGATTTAATTTAGTGTTAGCTGTAAGCAACAAACACATATTGGTAACTTTTCCAAGGATGAGGGCTGCTCTCCAGGACTTAGACTGGGAGGGAATATTGGCATCAATGGACACAGAACAGAAATGTGAATTCTTCAGAATGACTATATGTAATATGTAAAATGTAAAAAGGAAATCAAGGATGCAAAAATTCAAAATGAACGACAGATTGAAAAAGATAGTAGGACAAACCCCAAAAAAATCTTCAAATATATTAATAGTAAAAAGGTCAGGTTTGAGCATGTAGGCCCTTTACAAAATAATCTAGAGTGGGTGACTGGGGACAAAGAGAAGGCAAATTTATTAAATACTTTCTTCTCCTCTGTGTATACAAAAGAGCATGGGGGAGCTCATGTCCATAATGGGGGTGGTAGTGACACAGCCCCAAATGGTCCACAATGGCTCAAAAGTGATTCGGTCCAGAAATATTTAGACAGAATAAAGGTGGATAAAGCACCTGGACCCAATGGCATCCACCCATGAATTCTATAAGAAGTGAGCTCTGTCATTTCAAGGCCATTGTTTCTAATATTTATGGACTCGTTAATGACTGGAATGGTGCCACTGGATTGACGCAGGGCCAATGTGATACCCATATTCAAAAAGGGATCATAGCCTTTACCAAGTAACTATAGACCTGTTAGTTTAACTTCTAAAGTCGGGAAGATACTGGAGAGTTTAATAAAAGACCACATAGACAAGTTCTTGCTGGAAAAAAATATTTTAAGAAACAGACAGCATGGATTCATGAAAGACAGATGTCGTCAAACAAACCAGATTTCTTTTTATGAGGAGGCAAGTAAAACCTTGGACAGAGGGGTGGCTGTGGATGTGGTATACCTGGATTTTGCAAAAGCATTTGACCATAGGTGTGCACACGGGGTGTGCCTGGGCACACCCTAATCATCCCGAGCACAACACACACAGCGGCAGTTGGTTGGCCGGCGCTGGAGCTCTCCATGTTCCAGCAGCCGGCACAGAAAAGAGATGCAAGCAGAGTGGCAGCGGAAGCCGGGCACTGGAACCCTCTCTCCGTGTACCAGCACCCGCCACAGGAAGGAGTACACTGTCGGCGGCTGTTTTTTTTTACCAATGGAACCTCCAGCACTGGCTTCTAGTGTCTGTACACACAAATACCTCCCCGCTCTCCCTATACAACAGGGCCTAGACAGAAGCCCGCGGCAGCAGCCTGACCAGTCACAGTTAGTTTAAGATTCTGTTCTGCGGGGAAGAGGAGAGCTGCTGTGGGTATGGGACAGGGAAGGTTGAAGAGCTGGAATTCCAGCTGCACTGGAAGGAGAGGAGAGCTTTCCCTTGGGGAGGGTCTGTAAACTGGCGTCGCATCCCCTGAACCTTGTACAATAGCACACGTCGGATCTCTGCACCCTGTGCATAGGGCATTTCTGAACTCTGCACTCTACATAGCGCACTTCTGAACTCTGCACCCTGCGCGCAGCTCACGCCTGAGCTCTGTACATAGCACACATATGATTTCCGCACCCTGTACCTAGTTCACTCATGAACTGTGTACCCTGTGTGCAGGGCCGCTGATAGGGCATTACAACCAGCCCTGTTGTATCAGGCCCCGGCCAGCAGGGGGGGCCCAAGCAGATTTCTAGCTAAAAAAAACGAATTAATAACTAAATAACTTTATTAACCTGCACCTATTTGATTGGCAATGTATATAGTACCTTCCTGGGCCCCATGACGTTAATAGAGGGGCCCAGGAGGTGAGAGAAGGAGAGGGACTTTTTCTCCATTTTCGGATGGATGCATACAATCCCTTCTCTGCATCAGTGTACCTTGTGATCACTGTATGCTTCCCTCAGTGTATGGATACAATTGTAATGCGGCTCCCTTCCCTCAGTAAGTGCCGTGCTGCAGCCTGAGGGAGAGAGACTGATCACTGAGGAGGCTGAATGAAAGAGTAATCCCGACGCTGATCCACAGGCATGCAATCCCCCTGCACACACATCACACAGGCTGAGGCTGAGGCTCAGTCCCCTGACTCCCCATTGTGTGCTCATGGTCATCAATATTATGATGATCAGAGAACAACAGGTGTTGTATGGCTCTGTCAGTGTAACATGTTGTGTGGAGCTGACTTTCTTAATGTATGGCTGTACTGTGTGTTACAGTAAGGTGACCAGATTTTTAAAATGAAATCCGGGGACATATTTTTTTTTACTAGTAATGGCGGCAATCAGTGACTCTCTGCCTGTCGCCGTCCGCCTCACAGCCTGTCAAGTCTCACTCTCCGGGCCCTGGCTACTACTGGGTGGGGAGCGGAGGAAGATCACTCCACCAGGGAAGGCAAGGAGACAGGCAGGCAGCTGGCTGGGACTTGAGCCAAGGCAGAAGAACATGTGAGCGGAGCTGAATGGGCATGCACCCGAAACTGAAGAAATATTCCCTCCACTCCGACCAGCGCAGGATAATCAGAAAGGGGCACAGATAATGGAAAAAAATACACCCCCCTAAGCTAGTAGGAGCGGCGGAACCGGGGGGGGGGGGTGTAATTCAGATTATTTTTTTAAATTCTGCACTGACTGTCCTTGAAATTGCCCCAGCCCCTGTTCAAATCCAATCTGGGGACAAAACTAGGGACAGACTTGGTCAGGGGACAGTGTCCTCAATCCGGGGACTGTCCCCTGAAACCAGGGATGTCTGATCACACTATGTTACAGACTATAACACATCATGTTACACTGACAGAGCCATACAGCACCTGCTGTGCTCTGATCATCATACTGATCATGAACACACAATAAGATGCTACTTTACACATGTGATGGGAGGAAGGGACAGTAAAAACACACAGCCAAGCTGCATTGTTACCACCCCCAAACCACTCCCCTTTGAGAATTTTTCACCTAAGCTTTGCAATCAGTAAGGATGAGCTCCAGCATGTTCGCATCCCGATGCACGGCTTCAGAGATCGGGAAATGTCTCACTGCCTGTGATTAGCGAAGCGCAGTGCCGACTTCCTGGCGGGCTCTGCACGTGGGGCTTGCGAACACGCCGGAGCTTATCCTTAGCAATCAAGTCCGCCTGTCCGTTTTTACTGTGGACCAGTGGGTACAGTAGCTGTGTTTGATGGCACAGTGGCTGCATTTGATGGCACAGTGGCGGCAATTGATTGGCACAGTAGATGTGTTTGATGCCACAGTGGCAGCAATTGATGTTTTTTTTCTGAATTTTTCAGTTTGTTTGCACCCCCCCCAAAAAATGTTTAGCACCAGCCGCCACTGATGTGGACCTGATTGAAAGCTCCATTTAGGTCTACAGGAGTCCAGATATGAATTGATTTGTGGGCATTCAGGTCAAAAAATAAATAAATGGAAAAGAACATCCTTTTCTATTTTTCCAGACCTAAATTTGACAGATCAGAGGTAGCCTGATGTAAATGGACACAAGTCTGTGGAGTATGAGGACACAAACTGAATGGGCACAGATGTCAAAACACTGACATCTCTCCCATTCAGATCCAGTTATGAGTGGTGGGGCGCTGTAAAGCTTCCTGGTGGTATAGCTAAGGTGGGTTCAGACTACGGTCTGAACACGCCTGAGCTCATCCCAGCTAATTCGTTGTTGTCAAAAAAGTTTTAAAATAAGACATCTCTGCTGCTTTATGATAGTGTAAAAAGTTTAGAATAATAATGGTTTTGCCACCCTTTCCCCAGATTTCGTGACAGCATGAGGGCCAGGGGCAGAGCCAGGGGTGGGGTTGTGGGCGGGACCAAGGGGCCCTGTCAGGTATTCTGTACGGGGCCCCATAATTTCTAACAGCAGCCCTGCCTGTGTGTAATGCATGCCTGAACTCTGTACTCTTTGCATAGCGCACGCCTGAAATTTGCATTCGTTGTATAGCGCCTTCCTGAACTCTGTACTCTATATAGCGCACTTCTAAACACCTGCACCTTGCGTGTAGCTCATGTCTGGATTCTGTACATAGCACACGCATGATCTCTGCACCCTGTGCATAGCACACACCTGAACTTTGCACTCCATGCATAGCACCCTCTTGAACTCAGCACCTTGCACGTAGCTCACATCTAAACTTTGTACATATTACATGCATGATCTCTGATCACTCCTGAACTGTGCACCCTGTGTGTAGCGCACACCTGAACTCTTCACTCTACATAACACACTTCTGAATGACGGAACTTTGTATATAGCACACACGTGAACTCTGCACCCTGTACCTAACTTACTCTTGAACTCTGCACCCTGTGCTTAGCGCACGCCTGAAGTCTGCACTCTGTGCTAGCGCACTCCTGAACAGTACAATCTGTATGTAGCATTCTTCTGAACGCTGCACACTGTACGTAGTGCACTCCTGGGCCCTGCACTCTGTACGACGCAAGAATATGCATGTGTAGCGGTCCTCCCCCAGCTTCTCCCCTCTCTTCACGGCTGGTTCTACTTGTCTAGGGGTATCTGGGAGAAGGGGGAAAGATGCACACCACCAGCTAGGCTCTCTGATGAGATATGAGCTAACCGTTTACCATCGGATCTGCGCTTTAGGCCGGAACCTCAGCTCCGTCTATGGAGGATGATTGTCACTGTCACCGACAGGGACACTTAGCTTCCAGTAACACGAGTTCCACACCAAGAAAAGTCCAACACTGTTTTATTGACTTGAACTGGTTGACTTTTAAAAGAACACACAAGGTGTAGGGAAGAGTAGGTCCAGGCACAACTAATGAATAAAGTTTCTCCTGTTTCGTTCAGTGCAAACAGGCTTGGCGCACAGTCGCTGCCACCGACCGTGAGTTTGGTCACTGCCACTGACCTGGGTGAACGTTGAGGCCCCTGCCACAGGCCTTGGATGAGGCCTGCCACTGACCTGAGAAAGATGGGTCCCTGCCACAGACCATGAGAACATGAAGTACCTCCTTTAGAACAAACGACCCCTGTCAGAGGAAGACATCCATCCGGGCGGTCACCAGAGGCCTCCACCGGCACCAGCAAATGCTGCGCTGGCTCTACGGGGAGGTCACGTCTCCGGTCCCTTACACCCAGGATTCAGGCACCCAATACCGAGGGCACCTTAGGAATGCTTCGCCCTCGCGGGACCCAGTCGAAGGTACTGGGCCCCAGGCCTCCTGATGTAGTACCTCACCCCAGGCTGAAGGTGCCTGGGATGGAACTCGACTCCACGCGCCCAGGCCAAGGGCGCCTGGGCACAGACGAACCACAGCAGCCCCCAGGCCGAAGGTGCCTGGGGAATGGACCTCATGCGCAAGATGTCCGCCCCCTTTTATATCCTCTCCCAGCAGGCACAGCGGGTTCCCCGCCCCGCCGCACTACTGCCGAGAGAGGACAAAAAGGGCACGGCTCTAGAATGGTAGTTCAACCCCGATCCCAGGTGACAGCGCCACCCAGGGACCGCAGATAACATGACACCATTTATACCTCCCACACTCCAAAATGTCCATAAATTCCTAAGATCAATGTATCTGGGCCATCTACTGCCCAGATACACCCCACTAAATTTAACACCCGCTACACATGCATCATACATACATACTATTGGGAGTACAACTGGGGGAATCAATGGTGGAGAAGGATCTGGGGCTTTTGGTCGATCATAAGCTCAATAATAGCATGCAATGCCAAGCGAGTAAAGTCCTGTCTTGTATTGAGAGCGGTATGGACTCCAGAGAGAGAGAGAGAAATATAATTTTGCCCCTGTACAAAACATTAGTAAGACCTCATCTGGAATATACAGTCAAGTTTTGGGCACCGGTTCTCAAAAAAGATATTAAGGAACTTGAGAACGTGCAGAGAAGGGCAACCAAACTGATAAGAGGCATGGAGGAGCTCAGCTATGAGGAAAGATTAGAGGAACTGAACCTATTCCCTCTTGAGAAGAGGAGATTAAGGGGTGATAGAATCAACATGTACAAAAACATAAGTGGTCCATATAGTGAACTTGGTATTGAGTTATTCACTTTAAGATGGACAAGGGAGCACTCTTTACGTCCGGAGGAAAAAAGATTTAATCTCCAAATACGGAAAGGTTTCTTCACAGTAAGAGCTCTGAAAACGTGGAATAGACTCCCTCCAGAGGTGGTTCTTGCAAGCTCAGTAGATTGCTTAAAAAAAAAGGCCTGGATTATTTCCTAAATGTACATAATATAACTGGGTACTAACATTTAAAGGTAAAGTTGATGCAGGGAAAATCCAATTGCCTCTCGGGGGATCAGGAAGAATTTTTTTCCCTGCTGTAGCAAATTGGAGCATGCTTTGCTGGGGTTTTTCCCCTGTTGGTGAAGGATTGTGTATATGGGATTGTATTATTTTGGGATTGTATTATTTTTTTGGTTGCACTAGATGGACTTGTAACTATGTGTTTGGAGGAGGCTGGAAGGTGGCAGCTGTCCTGGGGACTTGTAAGTAATGACCCTAAATTGATTACTGGTAACTGGGTGCTTTTGGGATATAAGTGTCAGAGGTTGCTTGGACTAAAACTGCTCTCATAGGGTCTCAGATACTGGCCATTCCCCATACTCCACAGTGTCTTGGAATGTGACCTTAAAGAAGAGTGCCCTCCTGTACTGTGCAGAGTTCCTGAGACTGCATTGGATATCAATAGCTATGCAGTGGTGCAGGGTAACCAGATGCCAAAGAGACTTGCATCATGATCCATAGCTGTGAGGCCCTAGACTGTCCAATGTTCATAGTTTCTAAGGATTGTCCTCTCACAACCAATTGCTAACTGTTTTTGGAGTCTACTATGTCCCCAACACCTTTCCTTTTACAAGTTATACTAACAATAAATCACAAAAAGACAACCTCTAGGTTGTTGTTCATTGGAGCCAGAGTGAATGGACTTTGGGCTACTGGTGGCCTCTGCACTGTTTGGGAAAGAGCTAGTTAAATTCAGCGGACCTCCTGGGGGTAGTGCTACCTTTGATTGCCACTTTAAAGGGAGTAACTGACAGGCATCCATCTTTAGTCAGCTGCCACGGCTTAACTTAAAGAATTACATATTACCCGCATGGGTGCATAATGTAGTCATCGGTTACTTTGAATAAACCAAAACAATTTGAACTTGTGCAGAATATTGTAAAGTAGGATGTTGAAGAGAAAATTGTTCTGTTTTTGGGCAGATGCTCTCTTGGGCATGTCTGAGACCAATTTTAACTGTGCTTAGAAAATTCTTGTGTAGCGGCCTCACCCCTCTCCCTTGCTTTATTGGTTATATGGCTGTTGTCTAGGGGTACCTGGGAGAGAGAGATGATACACACCACGGCCCATGTCCTCCGTAACTAAGAGGTGAAGGCCAGAAGATTGGGCTTTTGTGTAGGTGTCCTAGAGTCAAGTCCAGTCCTTCGTCCCTGACTCCTTTGCTTTAGTAACCCAAGTTCCACATAGTGAATAGGTACAACTCAGTTTTATTCTTCTTGCCAAGCAATAAAACAATCTTTCTCCTTTGGAAAATGGGGGACAGATCGAGGCACAATCCTTTCCCTTCTTGCTGCTGCCCACTGTGCTGTCACCAGTGGTGAATAGTCACTGCCACTGACTAGGTAATATAGAACGTGAATTACCTTCGCTCACTTTGCCCCTGTCAGAGGAAGAAATCCGTCCAAGGGAGAAATGGAGGCCTCTCCGTCACCAGCGATGCTGCGCCGGGCTCTTCGGAGAAGTTACTGCGCACCAGTCCTCACAAACTCAGACACGGGCACCCAAGGAGTTAGGGCCCCCTTGGATTCCTCCACCCTTGCGGAACTCAGTTGAAGGTACTGAGCCCCAGGCATCCGCCATAGTACCTCACCCCAGGCTAAAGGTGCCTGAGATGGACTCCATCTCCATTCCAGATAGGCCAAGGGCGGCTAGGCCTGGAACACCGGAACACCAGCACCCAAGCTGAAGGTGCCTGGGTGCCGCCATGTCGTCCAACTCTCTGCCCCAAAATCAGGGCGTCCGCCCCTTTTATGACCTCTCCCTTTGCGTCACAGCGGGTTCCCCGCCCCGCTGTACCAGCTCTAGGGGAGGACAAAAAGGCACAGTTTGTGGTGTGAGTTCAGCTCCGGCCCAAGGCAACAACGCCACCTGTAGGCCCCAAGGAACCCCACACCCCCAGAGTCCTCACATAAATTCAAACACCCGCTACACTTGGATGACGAAATTTAATGTGTAATCCATGCAGAGTGTGTGAAAAGGGTAACCACTTGTTTAAGTGTGAAGTTTGATGACTACTGCTGTTTGCTAGACAACAGCAAGCTTGCTTTGCAGCTTCATTCGTCTATGCTCAACAGGGGCAATATGGCATGACAGTGCTTAAAGGGGTTGTAAACCCTTGTGTTTTTTCACCTTACTGCATCCTATGCATGTATGGGCTTTAGACCCCATACACACTATTAGATTGTCTTCAGATTTAGAAAAACCATATAATATGAGGTCAAACCTTAAAGGGGTTGTAAAGGTTCATTTTTTATTTTCTAAATAGGTTCCTTTAAGCTAGTGCATTGTTGGTTCACTTAACTATTCCTTTGATTTGCCTTCTAAATATTTTTTTTCTTTGTCTGAATTTCTCACTTCCTGTTCCTCCTCAGTAAGCTGTTCTGGCTGACTCCACACCACTCGGATGATGGTGTGAAGTTTAGTGAGGAGAAACAGGAAGTGAGAAATTCAGACAAAGAAAAAAAACATTTAGAAGGTAAATCAAAGGAAAAGGTAAGTGAACCAACAATGCACTAGCTTAAAGGAACCTATTTAGAAAATAAAAAACGAACCTTTACAACCCCTTTAAGAGTTTTATTTTGTATTTAATCAGGCAGGTCTTTGCACTACATGGTTTTGGTAAATCTGAAGACAAAAATCTGCAGAAAAACTAATAGTGTTTATGGGGCTTTAAAGTAGAAGTTCAGCCAAAAACTAACTAACTCTAATGCCCCATACACACGATCATTTTTAATGTCATTTTTAAAACTGACGTTTTTCTTGTCATTTTTTTTCTTGTTTCCTCTCAAGCCTGTCTTGCGTACACACCATCATTTTAAAAAATGTTCAAGAAAAGCCCAGTGACGTACACCACGTACGACGGCACTATAAAGGGGAAGTTCCGTTCGAATGGCGCCACCCTTCATGTTAGTAAAGTTTGTTGAGAGACGATTCGCTCTTTTCAGTCTAGTGCTTTTCAGTCCGTTACAGCATGACGAATGTGCTATCTCCATTACGAACGCTAGTTTTACCAGAACGAGCGCTCCCGTCTCATACTTGATTCTGAGCATGCACATTTTTTTTCACGTCGTTAAAGCATACACACTATCGTTTTTCACGTCGTTAAAAAAAACGACATGAAAAACGACGTGAAAAAAGAGAGCATGTTCGAAATTTTTAATGCCCGTTTTTCACGTCGTTAAAAATGCTCTGGAGCATACACACGATCATTTTTAATGGCCATTTTTTTTAATGGCATTTTTAACGGCATGAAAAATGATCGTGTGTATGGGGCATAAATCTAAATTTGAAATAAATGCTCAGTTTATAGAACTTCTTATATGGGTAACCTCATCTCAAAATGTATTGGAAATTTTTAGGAATGCAATGAGGGAACAGGATTTTTTTGGTACACTGACAATTGAAATATTTGAAAAAACACATTTTTATTAAATATACACGTTAAAACAGTCCATGTGGCTATTGTGGCTACATGAGCACCATACATAAATAACAAAGAAAATCCCTTGTATACTGTTCCTACATCCCCACCAAGGGAGCCACCTCTGGGGGAGTCACTTGTGGGGTGATATGGATAGAAACCGTCAAATTCTCAACATGTTTTACGGTAATATCCGCTTCTTCGGGAGATTACAAAAGGGATAAACACTAAAACATAAATGAAAATATATAAATTCACAAAATAATAATACAAAGATTTGACATCATTCATATTAAATATATGCCATCAATAAGTACATATTGTTTAAGCAGAATAGCATGAAGGAAAATAAGCTCACCCCAAGAATCATACATAGCCAGCAAGCAGCCACAACTGGACATCACATAAGAACATCTTGGGCGAGCATGGAAGCGCAAGATAACTAGGGCATAAATAGAGCTCTGTATATAGATATATATTATGTATACAAGTACAACATCATTCTACATTGAAGGTAGTCTATTGGCATAGCTACATAGCGGAGGCAGATCATCATAGGAACTAGTCCAACATCATATCCTGCATGCAAACATATGCAAAACACACTGTTAGCATAGCAGGTATATCAAAGTAATACAACAAGGTAAGCAGGTCCTCCATAAACACATACTTGCCAACTGTCCCGAATTTCCCGGGATATTCCCTGGATTTAGACGTTTGTCCCGGCCTTACTGATTCCCGGGTGGTTTGTCCAGGGGGGTCTGTACTGATGGAGGGGGATGGGTTGCCCTGGGTGGTCTGTACAGATGGAGGGGGTGGGTTGCCCTGGGGGGGTCTGTACAGATGGAGGTGGGTGGGTGGTCCTGGGGGGTCTGTACTGATGGAGGAGGGGGGTGGTTTATCCTGAGGGGGGTCTGTACTGATGGAAGGGGGGTCTGCACTGAGGGGGGTCTATACTGATGGAGGAGGGTCTGCACTGAGGGAGGGGGGTCTGTACTTAGTGGGGGGGGGTTATACTGCAGGAGGGGGTCTGTACTGAAGGAGGGGGATCTATACTGAGAAAAAAATATAGTGGGTGGGTGGGGGGAGGGGGGTAACACCATGTTTTTCCACACCGGGTGACACCAACCCTAGTGACACCTTTGGTAGTTGGGGAAACCTGGTGTAAGGAGGGACTCTATTGGGGACAGCTGATGTAAGGAGGGACTCTTTGTTTCAGACCTCCTGTAACAAGAGGTTTCAGGAGCGGATCGATTCCCTGTGGGCGGTGGAGTCTTAAAAACAGTGCGATCCCCCTGGATGTTCAAAGGCCCTGGCTGGGTTTAGAGCCAAAGGTGTCTCAGACATAAGAGTTCTCAGGAGCTGGTAAGCAGCCATTTTATGAGGTGGAGGTTTCCTTTTTCTACTATAACAAACTTCTGTGGTGAAGTTATTCACAGCTTAAGAATTGTATGGAAATCACGTCAACCTATGGACTTGTTTTTCACAATCCCATATAGACTTTTCACTATTTTATTACGGTACTTACTTATTTTATTTAGCACAGTTTTTGTTTTGGTTTATGTGTTACGTTGTGTGTATCTCACATTTAAGTTGTTGCTTTGCACGGTCACATTCATTTATAATTATTTACTAGATGATTTTTGATAGCGCTGTATTACCCTTTACTCATTTTAAACACCACCTTGCAGCAGCCCTTTTATTGCGCTTCAATCCAGCGAAGTTCAGCCGGCCTGACGATGACGCAACGGGACCCAACACCCGATCGCGCATGCGCCATGGGGCGCACGAGCGTTGCCAGACAGCAGCCACATTCTGAAGCTAATCTATCTAGCCTTGTAAAGCAAAAATCGCCATACATACCTTTTCTGCCTCCGGTCCGATCCCACGCTGACCTGTCATCGGCGGCTTCTGTGTGTAGGCATGTGCAGGAGAGAAAGCCAACAACAGAAGCTCCATAGTAACTATGGGTGACGTCACTTCCCAGGCATTTCTCAGCGGATTTTCGTCTGTCTTCTGCACACACCATCCTCCATGGAGGACTGGATCGCAGTGGTGGCCAGTGGTAATTTTTATGATGGGGCGGGAAACAGTAACACCCCCAACCCTCCCCTCCCCTGGTGGGTCTGCTGTACTTACGCTTCCTCCCTCCGCCTCGGCGGCCAATCGGGAGTCTTCTCTTTTGGCCAATCGGAAAACGGGTCTCAGACCTGCTTCTGATTGGCCGGATTGAGGATCAGTGTTACCAGAGGCGTATCTAGTGAAAATTGTGCCTATGGCAAACACTGAAACTGCGCCCCTGTCAAAACATTTGAAACCCGTCTTTCAGATAATACTGTCAGTATATACAGGTATATAGGGAGAACAGTAGGTTAGTGGTTGGGACTTGCCTCGCTTGGTTTGAATCTGGGCCAGGAAGCTATCTGCATGTAGTTTGCATGTTCTCTTGGTGTGGGCACACTCCAAAGCCATGTTGGTAGGTGATGGTCCCCTGTCTGTATAAAGTGGAAATCTACATGGGTGATCACCCCATGTCCGAAAAACGATCCAAGATGAGCAATGGCCCAAAATCCACCAAGAGCTGGACAGGACTGAATGGAAGTATACATAGATATGTGTAGAGTCCTCTATGATTGTAGGGTCAGTTTTTAATGTGATCAGCCATGTACACTGCCGGTCTGTACACAGGGTACAATTCACCTACCTGCATGTGTTTGGAGTAGAAGAGGAACCACACAGGGAGAACATGCTAACTCCATGTAGCTAGTGGCCCAGGAATGGAGCCCAATATATATATTGTGGCAGAGCGAGGCTCTGTCCCAGTGAAAAAAGGGTTAAAGTGGACACAGAGTCTGCATATCGGCTGAGTGCAGAGCTACAGAGCGTCAATTTTAAAAAAAACAGAAAACTGCTCTGGCAGTTTTCTCAGATTTTGCTATTTCTACATGGGGCTTCTATGGCTTGGAGATCCTTCAGAGTCTTGGGTGGGATGGGATCTCCAACCCTGTGTCCGGGTCTTGTGGACAGCCAGCATGGTGTGTGCTCAGGTGCACACAACCAATATAATGAGGGGCTGGTGAGAGTGAAGGAGAGTGAAGGATGGTGAGCAGCTTGCTTACTGCAGTGGCTGCTGGTGAGTGTCTCTGTGTGAGGACAAACGCTGTGTGCGTTGAAGGGCTTTAAGCTGTGTGCGTCCAAGGAGCCAGAAGCTGTGTGCATTAAGGGACTTCAAGCTGTGTGCGTTTAGGAAGCCCAAAGCGGTGTGCATCCAAGACTGTGAGTGCAGTGTCTTCCTTGCTCAATGCTTAGAAAACAGGATATGTTTGTAGAGGAACTGCTAACAAGAGAGCCAGGAGGCTTGGTATGTTTTTCTTATTTTTGGACTGCTAAATGAAGTTAAACCCCTGCGTGGGAATCCTGAAGGGACACCTTTCATTTTGTTTTGACCTCTTTTAATAAAAATGGGCAAACAAAGCCCTTAAAAAGAAGAACCAGCGAGTGGCGGTGTCCTTCAAGCTCTACATTTGATGCTAGTCCTTCACAAGTGGTGGAGAATTTTGGCACAATCTGAGATCCCTACAATCAAGTAAGTTCATCTGTTATATGAACTGTGTTTTTGGTGCATGAGACTGCATAATCTGTGTGTGTGCAGGTGAAGAGAACCTGCAGGTGAAAGGTAAACTAGCCTTAAAGAGACAGTGCTCCAATTTGTTGCAGGTGGTGTACCTGTGAACAAAAAGTCAATTTTTTTTTTCTCTGCAGTGAACTGCTGCTAGCTGTGTGTGGCAGCCAGGCAAACTGCATTGCACAGAAGTTTGATGGACTGTGTTGCATGCAGGTTGTGTACCTGTGAAAGGAGAATCACATTTTCTTCCCTCTGCTGTGAACTGTGTTACTGGTTGCTGTGTGCAACACCGCAAGGATGGGGCGGTCAAAGCAGAAAAAGGAGGCGATCCTTGCTGAAGCAAGAGAAAGAGCTCTGTGGCTGGAGGGGTTGTTACCGCCTGATCGAACCCCATACAGGCCTAAACAGAGTTTTCCAAGGGAAAAGAGGGCTGCTGTTGTCCCTAGCAACCCTGGTGCAATCAATGCACAGATGACTGCTAGTGTGGAGAGTCCACCAGCGTTTGAATCTGCAGTGGATTGGTGCAAGCGACACCTGGCAGGATTGGACCAAGCTAAAGTGGAAGTTATGCCTGGAAAGAATCATCAGGATAGAAACGCACTGGGGAAAAGTCGTCCAGTACCGTGCTGGGAATGTGGTCAAGTAGGGCATGGGATCTTTACTTGCCCAAGGTTCTGGAACACCGCTGAAGAGTCTGGAAAGGCTGCAGTGTCGCCATATGGCCCCAAAGAGACAGTAATTGGTATGGATGCAGCTGAGAGACAGCGCACTCAAGTGAAGGCTAGGATGCCAGCCACTGAAAATGGTAAGACTGTTCCAGTTTATGGTACTGAACCCAGTGAAGTGGGAGTAGATCCAGTGGGGAGATCCGCTGTGCCAATGGACATAGACTTGCGGCAGTGTGCTACCCAGAGCAGTGGGGAGGCACAAAATAAAGCCCAACTAGCCGCAGGGCTAAAGACTGGAAAGGACATGGGGACTCTGCATATGCCTGCTATAGTCCAGCAGGTGGCTGGGAAAATAGAGTTAGGGGTGACCAAAACAGTGCTTGTGCCATGTTCCCTAGTGACAAGTACTGCAGGGTTGACCAGGGAAACTTCCAAGAAGCCCGCAGTGACGGAGCCGAGCGTTTCCCAGGTCAACTTTGGAGCTGCCCATGTAGGAAAGGGTGCCCCTTTAAAAATGGAGGGCGCTGTGAGGAGTCACTCAGAGGCTTTGGTGGGTAATAGACAATCCACAAAAGTAGCAGTTATGTCTACACGTAGTGAAAATTCTGATGGTTATGCTGACAAAAGTGTTACTGTTGGCAAATGTGATGGTATTGGTGATCATGACATTGAAAAATGTGTTTCCTTTAGTGTCATGTCTGAAAATGTTGGAAATGTGTTTACTACCAATGATGGGAGTAGGATATCTCCCATGACAACCAGAAGCGCCGGATTGTCCAGGGAACTCTCGTGGGGCCTCCATGTGTTGGAGCCAGAGGTTTTCCAGGATTGCTGTGGTGCTACTCTGGTGAAACAAGGGAAGACTGTATTACATAGTGAGTGTGTGTGGGCGCAGCCCCACAACCCTAAGTGTAACCCAGTTATCAAGGGGTTAGATCAGCCTGCAAAAACTGAAAGTGAAGAGCTGTATGTGTCTGTAGCGCCACCAAAGCAAGGTGGTCAAAATAAGGTATTGCACCTTGCCTTGGTTGAGGATGCAATCTCCCAGTGTGATGTGAGAAAAAAAATATTGTCACAATGTGAGGTAGATAGAAGTGACAAGTGTGTTGTTTTGGCTAGTGAATCCCAGGTTCCTGTTGGGCCTTCTAGAGCAGGTGATGCAGTGCCGTGGAGCACCAGTGATGGAACCACAGGAGACTGGGATGATTGGTGCAAGGAAGCAGTTGCGGCCCTAGGCCAAGTGACAAGGAATTACGAAGCAATGATGTGTGACAGAGTTGTGGACAGAACACCTGCTGTGCCCAGTGGAGGGATCGCAGAATGGCCAGTGCTCAAGGGCACGCCAGCCCCTGCAAAGGCTGATGCCCTCCAGTCTGAAGGAACGGTTCTGGGCGCAGGCATGGCAGATGGGTTGTCCACGGCCCAGCAACTAAATAATGGCAAGTGTCAAGTTGACAATGTGACTAATGTTGACTCGCAGAGGCTCATTGGTGTAGCGTTAGAGGTGAAGAGGAGACATGTGTCTGACAGCGCTCCAGGGGAGCAACAGGCTGGGATGAGGGGTACCTTCAAGGAGATGGTGGTCTCTTCAAATGTCTCAACCTCACAAGCTGCAATGGATGAGCCCCTCCATGTCTCGGACAGGGGAAAGGTTCCCAAAAAGGTCACGCATTTAGACATTGGTTGCATAGAGTTGACAAAAACTTTATTAGAAATGCTGGAGTTGGTAAAAGTGCCCTCACTGTACACTTGGGTGTCTCCACCGCAGTCGGACCAGGTGGTGCTGCGTGATACCAATAGGTGGAGCCAGGTGGTACAGGCTGTGCTGGGAAGCTTGTTAACAGTGTGGCAAATAGTTCTGAGGTTCTCTAAGGGGGTGCTCCCAGTTACTGAGTGGCCTGGAAGGCGCTCAGAACTGTTGGAGTCATCAAAGGTCTCTCCGGCTGGTGTAGTGACTAGAAACATCTCTGCTGGTGTGCTCCAAGGTGCAGCTGAGCAGTGGTCAGTAGAGGGCGCAGATACTGTCTCGGCAGCTAAATCTCATGAGAAGGAAGGGCCCAGAATAGATGCAGCACTAGCAGAGATGCTTTCTATCACTCAGAAAGAGGTACAACTTAAAGTACCCGGAGACACTGTGAGAAAAAGTGCTATAGGTGAATGCTGCAACAATGTAATGTGTACGTCAGAAAGAAGTAGTTTGTGCCTAGATCAGTGTCATTTGTTAGATCAGTTACCCATGGAGTGTTGGACAACAGGTGAGGTAGAACTTGGCTTTAGTCCTGTGGGATTTAATCTCTCGCCTATGTGTGGTCCCTCCTCAGGTCTGGTACTAACAAGCACTGAGATGGACACCACTGATTGCGTTGGAAAGTGTGACATTAAAATATATGATTTAATGATTGGCGCTGTTAAAAGCAATGTGGTTGCCCTGGGTAACAAGAGAGAGGTTTTTGAACCTGAAAGACCTGTGGTGAAAGATAAAACTTATTTACGTAAGCTGAAAGGTAGGATCAGGGTAGGCAGAGTTCCCCCAAGAGAGGAGAGTATGCTCAGGGACCCAAAGAGAAGAGAGGGAAGGCAGAGTATACGGAATTATAGGACCCTGTTAAGATCCAAGCTGGGACGTACCTGGAAGCACACCCGGAAAAAGGGTTGGGCCTACGTGGCTGATGGCCAGCACAGAGGTGTCCCAACTACTATGATGGGTGCAGGTGTTTCTCCCTCTGGATCAAAACAAGAGGGGGGGGTATGTGGCAGAGCGAGGCTCTGTCCCAGTGAAAAAAGGGTTAAAGTGGACACAGAGTCTGCATATCGGCTGAGTGCAGAGCTACAGAGCGTCAATTTTAAAAAAAACAGAAAACTGCTCTGGCAGTTTTCTCAGATTTTGCTATTTCTACATGGGGCTTCTATGGCTTGGAGATCCTTCAGAGTCTTGGGTGGGATGGGATCTCCAACCCTGTGTCCGGGTCTTGTGGACAGCCAGCATGGTGTGTGCTCAGGTGCACACAACCAATATAATGAGGGGCTGGTGAGAGTGAAGGAGAGTGAAGGATGGTGAGCAGCTTGCTTACTGCAGTGGCTGCTGGTGAGTGTCTCTGTGTGAGGACAAACGCTGTGTGCGTTGAAGGGCTTTAAGCTGTGTGCGTCCAAGGAGCCAGAAGCTGTGTGCATTAAGGGACTTCAAGCTGTGTGCGTTTAGGAAGCCCAAAGCGGTGTGCATCCAAGAATGTGAGTGCAGTGTCTTCCTTGCTCAATGCTTAGAAAACAGGATATGTTTGTAGAGGAACTGCTAACAAGAGAGCCAGGAGGCTTGGTATGTTTTTCGTATTTTTGGACTGCTAAATGAAGTTAAACCCCTGCGTGGGAATCCTGAAGGGACACCTTTCATTTTGTTTTGACTTCTTTTAATAAAAATGGGCAAACAAAGCCCTTAAAAAGAACCAGCGAGTGGCGGTGTCCTTCAAGCTCTACATTTGATGCTAGTCCTTCACAATATATATATTGGTAGGTGGATACCTGCTTCTCCGTGCTCTCCTTGCCCTCGCTGCCCACTATGGGTGGGGTGGGATCCTCTCACAGCTGGCACCCTCCAGCATGTAGAGCCTGGAGGGTCAGGTGCTCTGCTCTCCGGGACAGTGCTGTGCCACCGATCGCTGCACAAGTGGCCCCTGAATCTCCTGTTACTGCGCTGTCACTCAGTCTTTTGTGCAACAGGGGTATCACTAGCGTTCATATTTAGGGGGGGCACATGGGGGGACAGGAACAAAAGTAGGGGGCCCAACTAACTATATATATATATATATATATATATATATACACACACACACACACACACACACACACACACACACACACACACACACACACACACACACACACATATACTTATATATATTGTGGTAGTGTGGTACCCCACCAGTGTATGAATACAGGATTCTCAACCAGGCAGGTTGAGGGGCTCCAGGCTATTTGCTTGTTTTGGAGGAAACTGGCTTTTCAGTTTCCTCATGATTTACTAAAGTCCACTTTGGGACCTGGAGCCTGGGGATTTCTTAGAGATCCGGGTGGGATAAAATCCCCAGTCCTGGATCAGGGTTTTGAGACTCAACGGCACACTGATTATTCAGGTGTGTGTGGGCCTTATAGTAGAGTCAGGACCAGCATTCTGGGCTCCACCCTCCCGACGAGTGCAAGTGTGCACTGGGGAAGCCATAGAGTGCAAGTGTGCACTGGAGAAGCCAGAGAGTGGTTGTCTGCACACTGGAAGCCAGAGACCCAGGTCTGAGGGTCAGAGCAGTGGACCCAAGTCTGAGGCTCAGAGCAGCGAGGGGCTGCTATCTAAATGGATGGTGTTGCCAATGGAATAGTCTGTAGGAGACAGCCAAGAGCCTGAAGTGGAAGGCCTGAGCAACACTGCTGTATGTATAAGCCAGGAGGCTGAATGTTATGTTATTGATGAAAAGGAGTGTTGAAACCCCTGTGAGGGAAACCTTTGATTTTGTTTGAACTTATTTTAATAAAAATGGGCAAATAAAGCCCTAAAAAAGAAGAACCAGTGAGTGGCGGTGTCCTTCAAGCTCTACCTTTGATGCTAGTCCTTCGCACGTGGTGGAGAATGCAGGCACAATCTGAGATCCCTACAATCAAGTAAGTTCATCTGTTATATGAACTGTGTTTTGGTCCATGAGACTGCATAATCTGTATGTGCAGGAAGTGAAAAGCAACTTGCTTTAAAGAGACAGTGCTTATTTTTTTCTAGACTGTGCAAAGTTGTTCTGGAGTGACTAAGTATGGGGCGATCAAAGCTCCTAAAAGAAGCAAGGTTTGCTGAAATGATAGACAGAGCTCTGTGGCTGGAGGGGTTGTTACCGCCTGAACGTGCCTTATACATGCCTGACCAGAGTTTGCCAAGGAGCAAAAGGCATGGTGTTGTCCCTAGCAACACTGGTGCAATGAGTGCACAGGTGACTGCAAGTGTGGAGATTCCACCAAAGTCTGAGTCTGCAGTGGGTTGGTGCAAGAGGCACCTGGCAGCACTGGACCAAGTTAAAGGAGAAGTGCATGCTGTTGCCCCTGGCAACACTGGTGCAAGATGGCCAGCTATCAATGTGCAAAGTGCTAAGAACCCAGTGCGCTGTTTGCGGTGCAGTGAGTGGGGGCATGAAGTTTCCAAGTGCCCTTTGTCCCAGGCTCCAGTAAAGCAAAGGTATGAGAAGCCTGCTCTGAGTGCAAAGAGTGAGCAGATGGGTGCGGTTGCCCGTGGCAACAAAGCAGAAATCCATACAGCTGACTTCATATGGCCTATGTTACCTTCGGAATATATAAGGAAAGCCTAAGCCTTCTCTTAGGCTACAAACGACAAATTATATTCCTAACTCTAGTCATATATCTTTAGTTCATATTTAATGAACGGCCTTTTGGGTTGAACCACCCTGGTACTCGTTGTTCGTTTTTCTTTTTGTATGTTTATACCTTCGGAATATGTTGAAGATTTTTTGGAGGAGTTTGCAATGATTGCTTCCTACAGAGGATGGCCGAAAAGTCACTGGGTTGAGTTGGTGCAACCTTTTCTGATCGAGGAGTACCAGGAGGTGTATCGTGGGATGTATAGTAACCGAGATGACTACGACAATTTTCTAGGATCAATCCAGTCTAGAGAGCGCTGGAAAAGATCAGCGGGGAGAATGTGGTCTCCCATAGCAACCAGAGAAACTATGTTTTCAGAAATGAGGAGCTACACGGAAGAGGTATACCACCATCTCCCTAGAGATACCAGTGAGATTCCGCATGTTGGGAGAGTGTCGTCTCCCTTAGCAACAGGAAAACATCGCCGAGTACCATGCCAGGAATGTGGTTAACTGGGGCATGGGATCTTTTCTTGTCCCAGTTTGTGGAATACGGCTGCTGAAATTGTTGCTGGGCTTAACTCTTCGCCTGAAAGCCCAGATTTTTGTGCAAACATGTTTTCAGTCACCTCTGGCAACAGTGCAGAAGTACCTGTTGTGCTTGCAGGGGGTGCTAAGGAGTCTGCAGTGGCTGCTGCTGTTTCATCCCATGGCCACCAGGGAGAGTTGGCCAGTGAAAGTGCGATAAAGGATAGACAACGTACTCAAATGAACATGGCAACCCCTGTTACAGCAATGGGTAAGACTTGTGCTGGTAAATGCTTGGAAGAGACTGAGTATGTGACTGTGCACACTGGAGTGGAAGTGACCCCAAATGGGAGATCCACTGTCTGTGTAGAAAAGGACTTGCCTCGCGGCAGTGCCCTGTCCAGTGGGGAGGCAAGTGGTAAACTTGAATATGTGATGGGTAAAACTGCTAATATTGTGTTGGCTAAAGTTTATGGTCCAGTTGCTAGTGGGCTAGTGCAGCTCACTAGAGATAAAAACATTGCTACGGATGCAGTTAAAGATGTGCTATCTCCACTAGCAACTGAGATGAAGGCTATAGAGGTGTCCCTAGAAACCCCCAGGGAGCTCTGCGTTTTGGAGCCGGAGTTTGCCTGAGACAGCTATGGTGCCGCTCTAAGGGATAAGTCGGTACCTGAACATGGTGAATATAAAATGTTAAATGCTAAAACTGATATGTTTGAAAACACTCATGATGGAAATGGGTTTTTGCAGTCTGGCAATGACAGGTGTGAAGGTGTTCATGCATTTAATGAAGCGCCACCAGAGCAAGGTGGTGAGGGTGTGGTATTGCAGCCTGCTATGGTTAAAATTTTATTTCCACAGTCTGATTTGAAGAAAAGTAACATGTGCAATGTGTCTGTTGCTGAGCCATTCTGTACCTCTGGGTCTCTTTGTGCAGTTGGAGCCATACTGTGTGGTACCTCTGGGGGCCTAGAGATAACAGACTGGGACAGGTGGGCAAAAGACCTGTTGGCTTTGTTGGAAAAGGCCTCTGTTGGTAAGAGTGGAGCAGACATGACTTCTGTACATGACTTCTGTGGTGCCAGATGAAGGACCTGCAGAGCAACTTGTATGCAACGGTGCACTTGCTGCTGCAGATGATGTTGCTCACAAGATTGAAACGCCAAGTAACGGCGAACGCACAGAAGAGGTCATGTCTGTGATCCACAAAGGGCCTAATGATATGGTAACGGATGATGCCGCGCCAAATGAGCTGGTGTTGATGGAAGTGCCAGGTGGCACAGCAATGAATGAAGTGATTGTAGTCACAGGTCCAAATGTTTTATGTGATGATGGCCAGGGGTCAGGACAGTTGCTGGCAGGGGATCTCATGCCAGTGAAGTTGGTGTATAATGAAGCTGCCATAGACAACCACTCCGCTGGGTGCAGTTCCTCTCCAGACACTATCCTGCCAAACATGGGTGAAATTAAATTTGGTAAATGCATTGATATTTCTGACCATGATGGAAAATGCAGCGCATTGGCAATTTTTGATGATTTGGTTACTGTGGGTGACAACAAAAATAATGGTAGACCTGATAGGGTTGTAGCAAACCCTGGAAATTGTAATGAGATAGGGAATGGTAGGATTGACACAGAGGCAAAGGGTATAACAGAATTAGGCCCCCTACAGGTTCAGGAGGGTAATTTTGCGGAAGATTTCCTGAGGTTTGAGGAATTTCTAAGATCTGAGAAGGATGGTGGTAAACAATGGTTGGAGGGAAATGGCCCAAAACGCAGCAAGGTGTCACATGACTTAAAAACCTCAGAGTGGCAGGACAGTCAGGAGGTCCTTCAGAAGGAGACTAGGATGAGGCTACAGTCATATGAGGATGTTGGTGATGAAACTGACAAGATGAAGCATGCAGTGTGCATGAGGAAACAAGTGACGCTAAGTTTGTACAGTAAGAGGGTGCCCGTACATAGGATGCAAAGAGGGACCAGTGTCACCCCAATAAAAGAGCCCCTCCTTATCACTAAACTAGTGTTTTATAAATGTGGTTCCTTCTACATTAGGTAAAGAGAAAAAGGGTGGTCTAGTGGAAATTGAGGGAGCACTTTATAACTTTACCGATATCCGACCCTTAAAGCACAGAGGTCCGCCTCCTGTTAAAAAAGGTACCAAGATTAGTAAACTCCCTACTGTTGAGGTGGCTAGTGTAGGCCCAAGGAAAGTGGAAAGACGGTGCTTTTGGAAGCATACTCGTGAAAAAGCATGGGAGTATCTTTGTAGAGCCAGAGTAAGTGTAGCAGGGGGACATGGAGAAATTCACCTGATGGGACAAGATTTGGCCCATGTGGGTGGTAGCTTGCAGGGTCATGCCAAAGTGAGGAGATTGTGCTGGTGTGTTCCGCCCTCTGGATCGAAACAAAGGGGGAGGATATGTGGTGGTATGGTACCCCACCAGTGTATGAATACAGGATTCTCAACCAGGCAGGTTGAGGGGCTCCCCAGGGTATTTGCTTGTTTTGGAGGAAACTGGCTTTTCAGTTTCCTCATGATTTACTAAAGTCCACTTTGGGACCTGGCGATTTCTTAGAGATTCGGGAGGGATGAAATCCCCAGTCCTGGATCAGGGTTTTGAGACTCAACGGCACACTGATTGTTCAGGTGTGTGTGGGCCTGATAGTAGAGTCACGACCAGCATTTTGGGCTCCACCCTCCTGACGAGTGCAGGTGTGCACCGGGGAAGCCATAGAGTGCAAGTGTGCACTGGAGAAGCCAGAGAGTGGTTGTCTGCACACTGGAAGCCAGAGACCCAGGTCTGAGGCTCAGAGCAGCGAGGGGCTGCTATCTAAATGGATGGTGTTGCAGATGGAATAGTCTATAGGAGACAGACAAGAGCCTGAAGTGGAAGGCGTGAGCAACACTGCTGTATGTATAAGCCAGGAGGCTGAATGTCATGTTATTGATGAAAAGGAGTGTTGAAACCCCTGCGAAGGAAACCTTTGATTTTGTTTAAACTTCTTTTAATAAAAATGGGCAAATAAAGCCCTAAAAAAGAAGAACCAGCGAGTGGCGGCGTCCTTCAAGCTCTACCTTTGATGCTAGTCCTTATATATACAATATACACACATACACACACAGTGCCTTGAAAAAGTATTCATACCCCCTGAAAATTTTCCACCTTTTGTCATGCTACAACCAAAAATGTATTTTATTGGGATTTTATGTAATAGACCAACACAAAGTGCCAGGTTAGGTGATATACAGTAGTGCCAGGTTAGGGTGGTAGAGTGCCAGGTTAGGATGGTAGTGTTAGGGTGGTACAGTGCCTGGTTAGGGTGGTATAGTGCCTGGTTAGGGTGGTATAGTGCCTGGTTAGTGTGGTAGTGTGCCTGGTTAGTGTGGTAGTGTGCCTGGTTAGGGTGGTAGAGCGCCTGGTTAGGGTGGTAGTGTTAGGGTGGTAGTGTGCCAGGTTAGGGTGGTAGTGTGCCAGGTTAGTGTGGTATAGTGCCAGGTTAGGGTGGTATAGTGCCAGGTTAGGGTGGTATAGTGCCAGGTTAGGGTGGTATAGTGCCAGGTTAGAGTGGTAGAGTGCCAGGGTTAGGGTGGTAGTGTGCCAGGGTTAGGGTGGTAGTGTGCCAGGTTAGGGTGGTAGAGTGCCAGGTTAGGGAGGTATAGTGCCAGGTTAGGGTGGTATAGTGTCAGAGTAAATATATGACAACATGAATAGATAAAATATTGGTCCTGATCCCCTCTTCCTCCATCACCTGCATTAAAAACACAAATATATGACTGTCTGCTGCTGCAGAACCTCCTTCTCCCCCTCCCTAAATTTAAGTAAACATAAAGAAAAAAACTCACCTGGCTGCTGGCACACTGAGGACTGATTCTGGGCTTCTTCTTCCTGGAAGTGAAGTCAAAATGTGGCGGGTGGGAGGGGCTGCAACATGGGTAAAGTATTATTGGCTGATGAGATGAGATGCAAATACCCCCTCTCCCTGTGATGGTCGGGAGTCGGGACACTGAAATATCATCATTCAGCTCTGAATCTTACTAACTGCTGTGCTGTGAGCCCTTCTCCACACAGCACAGAGAGATTCTCTGTGTGTCTATCCCTCCAGCAGCTGAGAGTTTACAGGAGGGGAAGGGAGACACACACACAGAGGATCGCTCTGCAATTGCCGTGACTATCATTGTAATTGGGGGGGGGGGGAGGGGGCACAGATGTGCAACAACTCTGCTCTTCTCATGTGCAGCAACTTCCTCCCGCTGCCCACTAGGGTGACCACGTGTCCCGGATTGCCCGGGACAGTCCCGCTTTTTGCAGGTCTGTCCCGGGCACATTCATTCCAGGACAATACAGTGTCCCGGAATGAAACTGACACAGCCACCCCCGGGCCAATCTGATGCCCCCAAAAAAGGCCGCCACATCACTGCTTTACTCACTGACAGTACTTGTCCTGGCCGGGAATGCCTGGAGGAGCACAATTCCGCCCCCTGCTTGTGATTGGAGAAATCATAAATCCTGCCTCTTGTGTCCAATCACTGTGCTGTGATTCGTTGCAGCACAAGCTGATTTTTGGGAAGGGAGGGTGTTCCTGAATGGTAGTTTGGAAATGTGGTCACCCTACTGCCCACCCGTATACACTGCACGGCCGCGGAGAGTGAGCGCCCACCCTGCAGGGAGAACATTGCTGGGATGTGCCAAGGGGGGAGTCACCTGACCCACACACTAAAAACACTTTCCCAGACCTTCCCGGAGAGGAGAGCACCGACTGTGTGCTTTGCTTGGGGTCATCTCTGAGCAGTGTGTAGACTGCCAGCCACTCACCAGCGCCCCCTTCATATGGCACCCATGGCACTTGCTATGTCTGCCATACCCTGGATACACCACTGAGTGTTACAACAGTGAATATTCATTCTCTGTTGTAACACCTGGGTGGGCTCATGGCGCAATGCTCTGCGCTCCAAGCCCACCCTATTTTGAAGCCTATTCGAGCCTTTGGCTCTAATCAGGTGCTTAAAAAAAACTTTGCTGCTGTAATTTAGGCGCCTGGTGTCCTGAAAGGGGCCGGATGCATGACTAGGGGGTGGCCTAGATAGATTCATGCTAGAAGAATTTTTTCCCCATTCTTCTTTGCAGAATAGCTTAAGCTCTGTCAGATTGGATGGAGAGCCTCTGTGAACAGAAATTGTGAAGTCTTTCCACAGATTCTCAATTGGATTTAGGTCTGGGCTTTCACTGGGCCATTCTAACACATGAATATGTTTTGAATGGTAACTTCATTGATACATGAATATGTATCTAAACTATTCAATTATAGCCCTGTCTGTATGTTTAGGGCTTTTGTCCTGTTGGAATGAACCTCCGCCCCAGTCTCAAGTCTTTTGAAGACTCTAATAGGTTTTCTTCTAAGATTGCCCTCTATTTAGCTCCATCCATCTTCCCTTCATCAACTTTGACCAGCTTCCCTGTCCATGTTGAAGAAAAGCATCCCTACAACATGATGCTGCCACCACCATGTTTCACGGTGGGGATGGTGTGTTCAGGATGATGTGCAGTGTTAGTTTTCTGCCACACATAGCATTTTGCTTTTAGGCCACAAAGTTAAATTTTGGTCTCATCTGACCAGAGCACCTTCTTCCACATGTTTGTTGTGTCCCCCACATGGCTTCTCGCAAACTGCAAACCAGACTTCTTATGGCTTTCTTTCAACAATGGCTTTCTTCTTGCCACTCTTCCATAAAGCCCAGATTTGTGGAGTGCACGACCAATAGTTGTCCTGTGGACAAATTCTCCCACCTGAGCCATGGATCTTTGCAGCTCCTTCAGAGTTACCACAGGTCTCTTGGCTGTTTCTCTGATGAATGCTCTCCTTGCCCGGCCTGTCAGTTTAGGTGGACGGCCATGTCTTGGTAGGTTTGCAGTTGTGCCATACTCTTTCCATTTTTGGATGATGGATTGAACAGTGCTCCGTGAGATGTTCAAAGCTTGGGATATTTTTTTATAACCTAACCCTGCTTTAAACTTCTCCACAACTTTATCCCTGACATGTCTGTGTTTCCTTGGCCTTCATGATGCTGTTTGTTCACTAAGATTCTCTAACAAACCTGAGGGCTTCACAGAACAGCTGTATTTATACTGATATTAAATTACACACAGGTGGACTCTATTTACTAATTAGGAAATTTCTGAAGGCAATAGGTTCCACTAGATTTTAGTTAGGGGTATCAGAGTGAACGGGGCTAAAAAAAATTAAAACCATTTATCATTTTCCTTCCACTTCACAATTATGTGCCACTTTGTGTTGATCTATCACATAAAATCACAACAAAATACATTTACGGTTTTGGTTGTAACATGACAAAATGTGGAAAATTTCAAGGGGTGCGAATACTTTTTCAAGGCACTGTATACAAAAATGTTTTGCCTTTTATTTCTATTTTAACCAATTAAGCCCCGGACCATTTTGGCTGGTTAAAGACCAGGCGCCTTTTTGCGATTCGGCACTGCGTCGCTTTAACTGACAATTGCGCGGTCCTGCGACGTGGCTCCCAAACAAAATTGACGTCCTTTTTTTCCCACAAATAGAGCTTTCCTTTGGTGGTATTTGATCCCCTCTGCAGTGTTTTTTTTTTGCGCTATAAACAAAAACAGAGCGACAATTTTGAAAAAAAATTCAATATTTTTTACTTTTTTCTATAATAAATATCCCCAAAAAATATATAAAATATTTTTTTCCTCAGTTTAGGCCGATACGTATTCTTCTACATATTTTTGGTAAAAAAAAAAAAAAAAAAAATTGCAATCGGCGTTGATTAGTTTGCGCAAAAGTTATAGCGTTTACAAAATAGGGGATAGTTTTATGCCTTTTTTATTTCTTTTTTACTAGTAATGGCGGCGATCAGTGATTTTTTTTCCTGACTGCGACATTATGGCGGACACATCGGACACTTTTGACACATTTTTGGGACCATTGTAATTTTCACAGCGATCAGTGCTATAAAAATGCACTGGTTACTGTGAAAATGACACTGGCAGTGAAGGGGTTAACCACTAGGTGGCGCTGTAGGGGTTAAGTGTTCCCTGCATTGTGTTTCTAACTGAGGGGGGGGGGGGGGTTGGGCTTTGTGTCACATGACACAGAGCCGAGATCAGTGTCATTGTCACTAAGCAGAGCAGGGAGATGCTTGTTTACACAAGCATGTCCCTGCTCTATACCTCTGTGAGACGACCGCGGGGATCCCCGGGGCGATCGAGTGCGCGGGACCCGCGGTCCGACTGACGGGGAAGGCAGCAGGGTCACAAGCGCGCCACCGGTGTCGCGTGCGTGACCAAACGGCAGGCATTTAAAGTGCCACGTACAGGTACGTGATTATGCCTGTCCGTGCCATTCTGCCGACGTACATCTACTGTGCGCGGTCGTTAAGCAGTTAAACTGAATGGGTTTTTTCACAAGGTGATTGTTTACAATCGCTTTAATTGCTGCTGATACAGATTAAATTAGTTCTACTGGCACTACTTTTGTTACTGTCCTGACATTTTTGTGCAATGACATGGCACCGAAATGCCTTTTCACAATATGTATTCCACTGCAATACTTCTTTTTTGAGAATGACTTTATTTCATGGGTCTCTGGGAGGTTAACCTGGCTAGAGGCAGCCAAACAGTTGGCTGGTAGGACTGTCTGTTAAAGTAACCAGACATGGAGAGACATAGCCAGGGAACTGATGTACATCTAGTGTCAGGAAAACCGCGCTCAAACTCATGCTCAAGCCAGTGATCAAAGGAATGGGCATGTGCGCAGAACTGTGCATAGAATTAGGACCCTGTGCACATCTACACAAGTACACATACACATGAGCATTAGCGTGCTGCACATGCTCATTTGTGTAAGCGTGCATGTTTGCCGGACTTTGGCGCCCAGAGGCCTATTTAAAGCCATAAAGGACTTTGGATCATTGTTAAGTGCCCGTCAGCTCCTTCTGCCTGATCCCGTATACTTCTGTATCCAGGCCTGGCTTGTTAATCCTGCATGTTCCTGTACTCATGTTGCTGACTTTGGCTTGTGACCCCAACCTTGTCTTCTGCCTCCTGTTATGGTACGTTCTCCGTCTGCTTACTGACCTTTGCCTCTGATTCTGGTTCCTGATTCTGCACACCTGCCACCCATCTGTTGCCAACTCCTGCCTGTCTGACCAAGCACCTGAAATCTTGCATCTGTAAGCCACCAGCTTTCCTGCTGCTCCATCTTGAGCTTCACACCTGCTATCTGATCTCCTGGCCTGGATCTTCTTCAGGCACTCGTGCCACTCTGTGCCCTGTTATACCCTGTCATCATCCCCAGGGAAAGGTGGCAGCATTGGGGCTACCTGCCTTTGGATTTTCTTTGATTGTTAATGCACACGTTTTCTCTTGTGGATATACGAACATGTCAGATTGTGTAAACTGTGTGTAGCGGGGTCCCCTTTAAGACTCCCAGGACTACCTTACCCAGAACCCCTTTCGGCTATGTTTCCACCCCAGAGACTCATGGGAGGGGGTTATAAAAGGAGGAGGCGAGGCTAGGCTCGGTCTCTTTGGGACACGAGACTTCAAGGAAGAGATCTTCCTGTGCGGATCCGCTGTAGTGCAAGGCCTTAAGCCTGGGGCCTTGCGCTGCTACCTAAAGAGCCTTCCACCCCATCTCGAGCCTGGGTGACATCTAACTCGGGTTCCTCAACCGCTGCTGAGCCGGAGACGAGACTGCTGCAGAGCTGTGTGTGAAGACACAGTCGGTGGAAGTTCCCGGACTGGGATCGCGTCCGGAGGGGTGAGCGAGCGTATGCTCAGACCATATACTGTTTATTGTTGATGTGCCTACAGACTGCCGTGGCCCACCAGTTCATATTTGATACTCTCACTGGAGATCCATAGCAGAACTGAGTCAGAAGATCTTCGGTAAAGTGTTTGTTTCTATTACAATTTCCCCATTGGATTACAAATGTTGTTCTGTTATGTGCACCACCTTTAAAGACTTGCCGGTGAAGAAAACATCATCCCCTAGAGACTGAGTCTTAGTATCTGAGCCAGGCCTGGCCAGCTAGATAGTTCATTTAGTTGCTGCGCCACAGGGCGCCTAGTTAACGGTCGCCCACGCGGCGCGCCTTTACTGTTCCATTAATACATAGTGTGTTTATTGCTGCAGGGCTCTGCAACCAATTTCATGTAAACTGTTACCACTGTTGACCCTCTTACCACAATCTAAAGTAAATTAGATATCCCTTTATTATTGTCTTGGTGTCTGAGTTTGATCATAGAGCATAAGAAATATATTGTTACCCTAGACTAACTGTGCCAGAAGGGTGTCGAGTAAATTGCCGGGGGTTGGCGGAGCTGTCTTCAGGGCCCAAACTAATCTGCGGCCCTCTTAACTGACGGTATCGCTACATGTGCATTACTCAAATATCTTTTTTGTTATTTTTCTACTCTGAAAACCTTTGTAAAAAATATTGAAACAGAAAAGGAGTGTGGCAGAATAAGTGGACCTTACATTTTCAGTTCTGCTTTATACAGGAACTCTTTATGTACTTCCAGTCACATACTAAAAATATAAGGCATATTCCGCTAAACATTTAAATTGATAAAGAAACAAAATGAGAAATTACATTGTTAATGTTTAGCGATGAAGAAAAATTAATTATCTTCAAAAAGCCAAACAATTTACCACCAAAACAAACATAGCTGTGAAAACTAAATATTTTTAAATGTAATTCCACATTAGGGCCTATTAGTGAATGTGAATTGTATCCAATATTTACTGGTGGCAATTACTTGCACTGGAGGGGTATCGTCACCAAGAAAGAAAGTGAGAGGAACCCAACATTTTATAGCTTTCATGAGAGCAAGAGTTGAGGGGAATCTGATCACTGTCTAAGATGGAAATGTGTCATGGACATTGAGCACTGCACATGTAGATCACCAATAGTGATGAGCCGAACACCCCCGGGTTCGGTTCGCACCAGAACCCGCGAACGGACCGAAAGTTCGAACGAACATTAGAACCCTATTAAATACAATGGATGCGAACGTTCGAATTCTAAAGTGCTAATTATAACAACTATTATGCATGTTATTGTCCTAAAAAGGGTTTGGGAACCCGGGTTCTGCACCAGGGGACATGTATCAATGCAAAAAGAAGTTTTAAAAACGGTCGTTTTTCGGGAGCAGTCATTTTAATGATGCATAAAGTGAAAAAAAAAAAGTCAAATATTCCTTTAAATATCGTACCTGGGGGGTGTCTAAAGTATGCCTGTGAAGTGCCACGTGTTTCCCGTGTTTAGAACTGTCCCTGCACAAAATGACACTTCTAAAGGAAAAAAAAGCCATTTAAAACTGCTTGCGGCTTTAATGTAATGTCTGGTCCCGGTAATATGGATGAAATTCTTTAAGAAAAATGGCATAGCTACCCCATGACCCCCCCCCTACCCCAGCCCATTACCAGCCCCTTTGGGTCTTGTATGGATATTAAGGGGAACCCCGCACATAAAATAAAAAAGGCCCTATATACTCTGAACAGCCCTATACAGGCGGTGCATACAAGACAGGGACTGTAGGTTTGTTCTTATGTAGAGTCTGTTTGTAATTTTGAACAGGTACATTGTTGAAGTGTAGCTCCAGACCAAAAATCTATTTTTAAACTTTTTGGAAAACATAGGTAAGGGTTATCACCCCTGTAACATTTGTTTTGCTGTCTGTGCCCCTGTTCAGAACATTTCACCTCACTTTCCGTCCCAATGACAACTGTTTTTGAAATGTGGTGTTTTTCTTGAAACAAGGATTGCTGATAAAGCATCAGTACAGAGGAGACACCTTTCTCCCATATTTATTCTTACAGGAGAGAATTTTCCTTCCTAGTGGTAGATTTCCTCTCACTTCCTGTTGTCTTCTTGCGTTTGCAAGTAGGAGTCGTTTGTAAGTTGGATGTTTGAAAGTAGGGACCTGCCGTATATACTCTGCAGAAATAGGCCCCTTAGTTGTTGGTGTTGGCACAACACTGTAAGCACTCACAGTTACTCTTGGTTGGTGCTGGAACGCCCTGCTGTCAACTATTATATCAGGAATTTTAATTACATATAATAGTTGAACAGTGGTAGTAAAAATTGGGCCTTTGATGGTGGTGCTGGTGCCACAACACTGTAAGCCCTGACAGTTACTCTTGGTGGGTGCAGCAATGGGCCCTGCTGTGAATTATTAGATCAAGAATTGTAATTACATGCCCCTGTTGAACAGGGGCTGAAAAATTGGGCCTTAGGCACTGGTGGCACAACACTGCAACCCCTCACAGCAACTGTACTTGGAGCACAGCAATGAGCCCTGTTGCAAAGTATTGCTTCAAAAATTGTAATGACACGCCCCTGTTAAACAGGGGCTGAAAAATTGGGCCTTAGGCACTGGTGGCACAACACTGCAACTCCTCACAGATACTGTACTTGGAGCACAGCAATGAGCCCTGTTGCAAAGTATTGCTTCAAAAATTGTAATTACACGCCCCTGTTAAACAGGGGCTGAAAAATTGGGCGTTAGGCACTGGTGGCGGCACCCATAAACAAAAATGATCTTACAAGCTATCATCATCAATCGTATCATTGAGGACTCGGAGGAGGAGGATAGCCAGTCAACATAACAGCACAGGCACTCAGCATCAGCATCAGTCTTGAAGGGATGTGACATGTTAAAATCAATTAGTCTGTTATATCAGCATCAGGTGTGTGGTAGCTGGTGGTGATCCAAGACTGGTTCATCTTGATGAAAGTCAGTCGATCAACCGAGTCGGTGGACAGGCGCACCCTGTGATCCGTGACAAATCCTCCAGCAGCACTGAATGTGCGTTCCGAAAGAACGCTGGATGCAGGACAGGCCAGTAGCTCAATTGCATACTGTGCAAGCTCTGGCCAGTGATCCATCCTCAAGACCCAGTAAGCCAGAGGATTTTCGGTGGGGAAGGTGTCCAAGTCTGACCTTGCCCCTAGATATTCCTGCACCATGTTTATCAGACGCTGGCGATGGTTGCTGGAACCGATCATACTTTGGGGCTGCGGACTAAAGAATTGTCTGAACGCATCGGTCAGACGGCCACCTTCCCCACCGCTCCTTCTTTGACTGGCCGAAGCCTCAGCAACTCGTTGTCCAGGACCAGGAGTTTGCAACCTCCCAGTCTCTGGGAACGCGTTGCACAGACCTTTCTGCAAGGCCTCCCGGAGTTGTCTCATCCTCTGCGACGGTAACATAAGGTCCGCAACCTTACCCTTGTACCGTGGATCAAGGAGAGTGGCCAGCCAGTAATGGTCCCTCTCCTTGATCCGAAGAATACGAGGATCCTTCCGCAGACTTTGCAGGATCAGGGAGGCCATGCAGCGTAGGTTTGCTGAGGCATTCGCTCCGGAGTCCTCTGGGTCACTAAGGACGACATGATCCGCAGCCACCTCCTCCCAGCCACGTACAAGTCCACTGGTTTCTTGGGACTGTAAATCATCCCTAAAAGACTGCTGCTGATGATGCTGAGTGCCAGCCTCCACCTCCATGCTGACACAATCCTCCTCCTCTTCCTGTGCGATGGGTGGGACAGAAGGAACACTGTCTGGGTAAAGGGGGCCTTGAGAGGCAAGGAAGTCCTCCTCTTCCTGCCTCTGTTCTGCCTCAAGTGCCCTGTCCATTATTCCACGCAGCGTGTGCTCCAACAGGTGGACAAGAGGTACAGTGTCACTGATGCATGCACTGTCACTGCTCACCATCCTCGTGGCCTCCTCAAATGGTGCCAGGACAGTGCATGCATCCCTGATCATGCCCCACTGGCGTGGAGAAAAAAAACCAAGCTCCCCTGACCCTGTCCTGGTGCCGTAGTCGCACAGGTACTCATTGATGGCCCTCTGCTGCGTGTGCAGCCGCTGCAGCATGGCCAACGTTGAGTTCCACCTGGTGGGCATGTCACATATAAGGCGGTTCTTGGGCAGGTTCAACTCCTTTTGCAGCTCAGCCAGGCGAGCACTGGCATTATAAGATCTGCGGAAATGCACACAGACTTTCCTGGCCTGCCTCAGGACATCCTGTAAGCCCGGGTACCTGCCCAAGAAGCGCTGCACCACCAGGTTAAGGACGTGAGCCACACAGGGCACATGGGTCAGTTGTCCCTGTCGGAGGGCGGAGAGGAGGTTGGTGCCATTGTCGCAAACCACCATTCCTGGCTTAAGCTGGCGTGGCGTCAACCACCTCTCGGCCTGGCCCTGCAGAGCAGACAGGACCTCTGCCCCAGTGTGGCTTCTGTCCCCCAAACACACCAGCGCAAGCACGGCATGGCATCTTTTTGCCTGCGTACTTGCGTAGCCCCGTGAACGGCTACGGAGCACCGCTGGTTCATAGGACAAACCACAGGAAGAGGCCATGGAGGAAGAAGAAGAGGAGGGGGTGGAGGAGAGAGGTGTGTCACAACCAGTAGTAGCATTTTGGAGGCGTGGCGGTGGGACAACCTCCAACACTACTGCACCTTGTCCTGAATCCTTCCCAGCTGCCAAAAGAGTGACCCAATGGGCCGTGAAAGAAAGGTAACGTCCCTGTCCATGCCTGCTGGACCATGAGTCAGCGGTAATATGCACCTTACCGCTGACCGCCCTGTCCAGCGAGGCCAAGACATTGCCTTCCACATGCCGGTAGAGAGCCGGAATAGCCTTCCGTGAGAAAAAGTGGCGTTTGGGAACCTGCCACTGAGGAACTGCACATTGCACAAACTCACGGAAGGGGGCCGAGTCTACCAACTGAAAAGGCAGCAGTTGAAGCGCTAGCAATTTAGCCAAGCTAGCATTCAACCGCTGGGCATGTGGATGGCTGGGAGTGAACTTCTTTCGACGGTCCAGCAGCTGGGGCAGGGAAATTTGCCTGCTAGAATCGGACGTCGGTGTACTGCTAGCAGAGTGGGCGCAAGTACTTGGCTGTGACACACCTAATTCTACACCTTCATTCCTCTCAGTGCATGTTTCAGAGAGGACTGAAGTTATAGTGGGGTTGGAGATCCCAGCTGATGCGGTGCAAGGAGAGGTCCGCTTTGTTCTTTGGTGTGGGTCTTTCAGGTAGGCTTGCCAACGAGCTGCATGGCAGGTCAACATATGTCTGGTCAGGCATGTGGTACCCAAGCGGCTGATGTTTTGGCCACGCGATATACGCTTGAGACATATGTTGCAAACAGCAGCTGTGCGATCTGATGCACTAGCCTCAAAAAAGGCCCACACCAAAGAACTTTTTGAATGACGGGCAGAGGCAGCGCCCTGCACAGGCGGAGCTCTGCGGTGTGATTCCGTCGGTGTACTGCCCTTACGCTGGCCACCAAAGGGCATCCTGCCTCGTTGGAGATGTGCCTCCTCCTCCTCCTCCTCTCTCCTATTAGGCACCCACGTGGAGTCAGTGACCTCATCATCCCCTCCCTCCTCATCACTGGAGCCAATCTGGCAGTATGCTGCAGCTGCTGGAACATGACTGCCAGATTGGTGTCCTTCTTGAGCATCCCCTCTGTCTGCTCTCACGCTACTGCCTTCCTCTAGCTGGGTTTCATCATCAGACCCTTCAAAACGCTGGGCATCCTCCTGGAGCATGTACCCAACACTGTGCTGAAACAGTTCGGGGGACTCCTCAGGAGGAGGACATGGTGGGTCTAGGGAAGGAGTGACTGATGATTTGTCTGACATTGATACCAGGGAAGACACGCTTTGGCAGCTGCTTTTCCAGTACCCTGAGCCTGGGTGAGAGAGGATGAGGAGGAGGAGGAGGGCTTGGTCATCCACTCTACCAAGTCTTCGGCATGATGTGGCTCAACATGTCCAGCTGCCGAAAAGAAGGACAAGCGTGTCCCATGGCCATGTGCTGATGACAATGCACCGCGTCCACGACCAGCACTGTTGCCCCCAGACACAGAGCCTGCTTGCCCTCTTTTATTGCCTCCTGACTGTCTGCCTCTCCTTGTTTGCCTTCCAGACATTCTAATAGATGGCCTGCAGGGAGATGGGAAAAAAGCAATAAGGGCTACCTTCAGGTGTCCTTCTCTGTCCCTTGAAACAAGGACTTGCAGAGTGAAATAAACTGACACTCTCCCTACCTACAGTTTTCTGTCCCTAGAATAAATGTTTTTTTTAATCACAATATAGCACAAGGACAATTCAGTCACTGTCCTTCCAGGTCCCTGGAAACAAGGACTTGCAGAGTGAAATAAACTGACACTCTCCCTACCTACAGTTTTCTGTCCCTAGAATAAATGTTTTTTTTAATCACAATATAGCACAAGGACAATTCAGTCACTGTCCTTCCAGGTCCCTGGAAACAAGGACTTGCAGAGTGAAATAAACTGACACTCTCCCTACCTACAGTTTTCTGTCCCTAGAATAAATGTTTTTTTTAATCACAATATAGCACAAGGACAATTCAGTCACTGTCCTTCCAGGTCCCTGGAAACAAGGACTTGCAGAGTGAAATAAACTGACACTCTCCCTACCTACAGTTTTCTGTCCCTAGAATAAATGTTTTTTTTAATCACAATATAGCACAAGGACAATTCAGTCACTGTCCTTCCAGGTCCCTGGAAACAAGGACTTGCAGAGTGAAATAAACTGACACTCTCCCTACCTACAGTTTTCTGTCCCTAGAATAAATGTTTTTTTTAATCACAATATAGCACAAGGACAATTCAGTCACTGTCCTTCCAGGTCCCTGGAAACAAGGACTTGCAGAGTGAAATAAACTGACACTCTCCCTACCTACAGTTTTCTGTCCCTAGAATAAATGTTTTTTTTAATCACAATATAGCACAAGGACAATTCAGTCACTGTCCTTCCAGGTCCCTGGAAACAAGGACTTGCAGAGTGAAATAAACTGACACTCTCCCTACCTACAGTTTTCTGTCCCTAGAATAAATGTTTTTTTTAATCACAATATAGCACAAGGACAATTCAGTCACTGTCCTTCCAGGTCCCTGGAAACAAGGACTTGCAGAGTGAAATAAACTGACACTCTCCCTACCTACAGTTTTCTGTCCCTAGAATAAATGTTTTTTTTAATCACAATATAGCACAAGGACAATTCAGTCACTGTCCTTCCAGGTCCCTGGAAACAAGGACTTGCAGAGTGAAATAAACTGACACTCTCCCTACCTACAGTTTTCTGTCCCTAGAATAAATGTTTTTTTTAATCACAATATAGCACAAGGACAATTCAGTCACTGTCCTTCCAGGTCCCTGGAAACAAGGACTTGCAGAGTGAAATAAACTGACACTCTCCCTACCTACAGTTTTCTGTCCCTAGAATAAATGTTTTTTTTAAGCACAATATAGCACAAGGACAATTCACTCACTGTCCTTACAGGTCCCTGGAAACAAGGACTTGCAGAGTGAAAGAAAAAAAACACTCTCCCTACCTACAGTTTTCTGTCCCTAGAAAAAATGTTTTTTTTAATCACAATATAACACAAGGACAATTCACTCACTGTCCTTCCAGGTCCCTGGAAACAAGGACTTGCAGAGTGAAATAAACTGACACTCTCCCTACCTACAGTTTTCTGTCCCTAGAATAAATGTTTTTTTTAAGCACAATATAGCACAAGGACAATTCACTCACTGTCCTTACAGGTCCCTGGAAACAAGGACTTGCAGAGTGAAAGAAACTGACACTGTCCCTACCTACAGTTTTCTGTCCCTAGAATAAATGTTTTTTTTAAGCACACTATAGCACAAGCACAAAACACACTGACACTCTCCCTACCTATCCTTCTCTTTCCCTAAACTAAAGGAATCCAGGTTAAGCAAGAAAGAAATAACAGTCACTGTCCCTGCCTATGCTGCTCTATCCCTGCTCCGGAACACACTACACTAGGCCGCCGTGCTGGCGGCCTTTTATAGTGTGGGGCGTGTACTAAACACCCTCAGCAATAATTGGCCACAGGCATCCTGCCTGTGGCCAATCATTGCTCTCCTCGCTGCCGGCGCTGTGATTGGCCAAGCATGCGGGGTCACAGTGCATGCTTGGCCAATCACAGCGCCTGGATGACACTGCGATGGCGTAGTGCATTGTGGGCCGTTCGCGTCACTCGAATTTGGCGCGAACGGCCCAAATCGTTCGATCTTCGTCGAACGATCGAACAGCCGATGTTCGAGTCGAACGTATGTTCGACTCGAACACGAAGCTCATCCCTAATCACCAACATCACTCCTGTGTCAGAAGGTATCCAAGGCTGGGTCCTCGGGACAAGGTGTCACTGATGGTTGTCTGCACTTCCTGGAGCTGTGGAACGCACACTCGTGACGTCACTTCACGGATGTCTTGTACAGATGTAGGTGACGCGTTTGCAGAGCATGCACTCCTTCTTCAGGCCTTCTGGTTCCATTTTGGGGCCTTATTCTATCATACATTTTTTAAGACTGTACTCCATGGGGAGGTAGGAAGAAACATCAGGTGTCAGAGATCACAAGCCTGGAGTTGGGCTTTCAGGGCTTGCTTAAAGAATAAATATTGAGGGTATGAATGGGGGAGGTTTAGAGTTGGAAAGGAGGTACACGGGTTGCTTTGGGGTTAAGTGTGCAGATAGATAAAGAGTTGAGTGTTAGGATGTGCTTTAATGTTAAAAGAGAAGTAAAGGAAATATTTGTTTACCTGATTAATACTTACCTAGGTGGATGCAGAATCGGTCTGATGCTGCATCTGTCCCTCGGCGCATCTAGACTGAGAACCGAGCGATTGAAAATCGCTGATCGCTCAGTTTTCAGAGCTCCGTGAGCAGAGAGCTGTAGACTGTCAGTCACTGGCTCTTTGCTCTTCTCCCTCCTTGCTCACTGGAGCACTAAGCTGTGGAGGGGGCGGAGCTGCCGTCTCAGGCTCTCATCGGCTCATTGAGACGGGTGTCAGTCCAGGCCCCTTGCGGATCCAGACTCCCATTGTCGGAATGACGTGGTGCTTGAAATGACATTGGTGATGTCACAGGAGTGCCTGGACTGACATTGGAAAACTGGTCACAGGAGTGCAAAATTGCACTCCTGTGATCCATAGGAGAAGTACAGCTAAACAAGCTTTGGCTATACTTCACCTTTAAGGATTGCATTGGGATTGGTATACATTGTATTGCACTGATTTTTTCAATATGCATTTTGTCAAGAACACAGAATACTTGTCATAATGGATCTCCTTCTCTTGAAATGTACCATTAAAATGCACCACAACCCCCTGAGGCTCAGCATGCATCACAGTGTTTTAAGTGTTTGCTTTGACATGAAGGGAGTTAAAAAAATACAGGAAAATGTATGCAAACAGATGTTTTCCTTTAATACACTGCAATGCAGCATGGTAGGACAGACTGGAACTATCAAAATAATATATTTTTGATGTTCTTGCATTTTACATGAGTGACAAAATGCTGCATAACAGTTGTAGGTGAGTCCTTAAATCCCAACTCCAGGAAATTTTTTAATTATCCCTTGGATTGAAATGGCAAATAGCTTGTTTTGTCTAAGGGAGAGGAGAAACATTTTCACTTACCTGATTCTCTGCGCCCCCAGCAGATGGTGCTCCCTCGCGCCGGTGTCGTCATGTCCAATGTAGGGCTTTGGACCCTTCTTTGTATTGACGAGGTCAGCACTCCTAACTGCTGGAGCGTGGAAGAGAGGAAGCTGTGGGGACCGGTTTAGTTGTGGGGAGAAGTGGAGGATCAGATTTTTTATATATCTCCTAACTACGGCACAACTGGAGGGCCATAGTTTTGAGACCCCTACACTAGACCAAACAAGCAATTAACTCTTGCAGTGCAGTCAAAGCCCCGCCACAAGTTATAATTTTTTAGTTGTCTTTGAGCTTTACTCTCCGGATTTATTTAAAAGGTTGTCACAGGGTTATTAGCATTCCTATTGTCAGACATGGGCTAACAGGAATTAGGAATGGTCAATTTTAAGGTTAGTATGTGATTGGGTGTTAGATTTAGAGAGCTAAAGAAGTTCTAAAGACAGAGTTTCAGGGCTAGTTTTCTGCCTATCTGGTGTGTGGAACTGCATACACTGTAGAATCTATTATTCAGTGCCACCAGAAAAAGGTAATCTGGAGCCCAGGGCGAAGATGCCAAACTGTGGCCCTCATTATCCTGAGTGGATTAGTGAGTGGGACTAATAGCAGTGCATGAAGCGTCAAGCTGTATGGTAATGGTTGTGGCATGTGCTAAAAAAGTGCCAATGGCACACCACAGTGAGCTGAAGAGTTTAGGCACATTCTGTCCCACAGGAAAAATATGGGGAAGGTAAAGGAAGAAATGCCCTTGCATCGCTGGTGTCAGTGGTGTCACTTAGAGCTGCACGATTAATTGTTAAAAAATCGTGATCTCGATTCAACCCCCCTCACGATCTCTATTCAGAATTTCCCGATTCATTCATGTAACAAGTGTAGAGAGTTCTCTGCTCACTCAGCTGTCAAAAGAAATAAACAGGGCAGCCTGACAAGTTTTTCATTGTCCAGCTGGTAGATACAACTATAAACATTGTAAATTTTCGTTCTTAGATCAAAGGGATGAACTTCTGTGTGTAAATAAGAGAAGTTTAACCACTTAAACTGATTGTAAAGACTTGTTTAAAAAAAATTAAAATAACAAACATGTTAAATTTACCGCCTCTGTGCAGTTGGATTTGCACAGAGCAGCCCGATCCTCCTCTTCTCAGGTCCCTCTTCTGCTCTCCTAGCCCCTCCCTCCTTTGAGTGCCCCCTCAACCAGCAGTTTGCTACAGAGAGGGCACCCAAGCCGAGTCAGAGCTCTGTGTATTCATTCAGACACAGAGCCCCGATCTGGCTCTGCCCCCTCTCTCCCCTGATTGGCTGACTGACTTTGGTTGACAGCTGCGGGAGCCAATGGCGCTGCTGCTCTGTCTCAGCCAATCAGGAGGAGTGCCCTGGATGGCTGAGGGGGATCGTGGACATCGTTGGAGACAGAAGGGGCTCAGGTAGGCAATTAGGGGGTGCTGGGGGGGCTATTACACACCTTCTGCCTTTACAACTCCTTTAAATACTAAACCTTTTAAACCTGACATTTGTTTCTTACAAAGTAAAAATCTGTATTTTTTGCTAGAAAATTACTTGGAACCCACAAAAATTATATATATATATATATATATATATATATATATATATATATATATTAGCAGAGACCCTAGGGAATAAAATGGCAATTGTTTCAATACTTTATGTCACACTGTATTTGCGCAGCGATCTTTCAAATGCAATTTTTGGGGAAAAAATACACTTCAATTAATTAAAAAAAAAACAACAAAAAAACAGTAAATTTAGCCCAATTGTCTTGTATAATGTGAAAGATGATGTTACGCCACGAGAATCATGGTCTTTATTCTAAGCAAAAAAATCATGATTCTCATTTTAGCCAGACTCATGCAGCTCTAGTGTCACTGGAAGGAAAAAATCCTCATATGTCCGTGGTGTCACCATAAGGAAAAAATGCCCCCGTGTCTGTGGTATCACTGGAAGGAAAAAAATCACCTTGGGTTGGTGGTGTCACTAAATGGAAAATGCCACTCCATCACTATTGGTAGGGAAAAATTGCTGCTGCATTAGTGGTGTCAGTCTGAGGAGAACTAATATGGCATCTGTGTCAGTGGGATTTAGAAAGGGAGGGGAGCTGTTAGGGTTGGCCTCCATGAGTGCATTTATGTAATCAAGCCCATTCCTAAACGGTCTGCCATTAGCTTTGTGTACCAGTTCAACCCAAAGCCTAGACAACTTCCCTTCAGCATAAAGCTGACCATAGATGGATCAAAAATAAGTTCAGCATAGACCAGTCGAATTTGAATACACCTGTGGCCAATCCAACTTGAGAAAAGTCAATCTAATGATCGGCTTCTGTTAAACAAGACTGTTAGAAATTTTTCATTTGATCAGTACCTGAAGCTAATTGGTTGCAGCATTGATCAATGTATTCTGACAACAAGGAGTCCCCGCTGTCAGAAAACAATAGCACAGTGAGAGGGATTCCTCCATCAACCTCACTTGTGAGGAGGAGGGAACTCCATTTTGTTTTTTTTTGTTTTTTTTTTAAACATTCATCTGTGACCTTAACCCCATGCAACCTTGCATTGAGAGATAGCGCTTACCTGGCTAGCTGTCTCTTGGTTAGCCCTGTAGGTGCAGCAGACGTCTTTCCTGGCCAGGTTTAAATGCTGCAACAGTGAAAGGGGACGTAAAGTGAATAACTCAACACCAAGTTTACTATATGGACCATGTATTTGTACATGTTGATCATATCCCCCCTTAATCTTCTCAAGAGAGCAGTGGCGGCTGGTGCTCATATTTTTTGGGGGGGGCGCAAACAAACTGAAAAAAAAAAACATCAATTGCAGCCACTGTGCCCATCAAACGCAGCTGCTGTGCCCATCAAACGCAGCTGCTGTGCCCATCAAACGCAGCCACCGTGCCCATCAAACGCAGCCACCGTGCCCATCAAACGCAGCCACCGTGCCCATCAAACGCAGCCACCGTGCCCATCAAACGCAGCCACCGTGCCCAACAAACGCAGCCACTGTGCCCCATCAATTGCCGCCACTGTGCCCCATCAAATGCTGCCAGTGTGCATCGCCCAGGAGTCAAGACTTACCTGTCTCGCAGCGGGTCACGGTGGCGTCCTCCACGTCCACGGTGCTCGATGTCTCCGATCCTCTCTATCAGGCATCCAATCACAGTGCCTGTTTCAGCCAATCAGGTGACAGGTAACCAGACCCGAGCACCTGATTGACTGAGAGGCGGGGCAGTGTTAAGAAAGCAAATAAATCGCTTTCACAACACTGAGTAAACAGCGAACGCACAGCATTGCGCCCGCCGTTTACCATTTTGGAAGCGTATTAGAGCCTATGGCTCTAATCAGGATGCCTATTAGAGCCTACGGCTCTAATCAGACACTTTCAAAAACACCCATGCCGCTGTAATTCAGGTGCCCGGCAAGGGGCCGGACACCTGAATAGGGGGCAGCAGCGACAACCATAGATAGATTCATGCAATGCATGAAATGCATTGTCTATGGTGAAAGAGACGTGACAGCAGAGAGGGGGCTGCCTTCTGTAGGGGTCTTCATATCCAATGCTCATTATTAACTGCTTTTCATCCTCAATCAAATGGCCAAACAGAACATACCAACCAAAACTTAGAACAATACCTGCGATGTTATACAACCTATCTTCAAGATGATTGGGATTCATATCTATCTTTAGCTGAATTTGCATATAATAATCAATTCCACAGTTCCATTAACGCCTCTCCATTCTATGCTAATTATGGCTACCATCCCAATATGTTGCCTGGATCCCCAGTTGCTGATACTGTACCTGCTGCTAATAATCGTTGGAAGAAATTGTGAAGAGCTTTTCAGACCATAACTCCTGCCCAGGCCTATGCTGACAGACATTGTGATCCTGCCCCTCAGTATTGTTGTCCAATGTCCACCTTGTTCCTAATACTGAACTGTCCTACCTGAAAATTAGGACCGAGATATGTGGGACCCTTTGCTATTGAACGTGTCATTTCCCCCGCTGCAATGAAATTGACTCTACCTGATTCCTATAGGGTTCATCCTGTCTTTCATACTTCTCTGTTAAAGCCTGCAGTCTTCAGTCCCTCTCGCTCCCTATCTACTGCTGATCCTGTTATTGTAAATGGAGAGGAAGAATAGGAGGTTGAGGACATCTTAGATACTAGATTACACCATGGTCATTCTGGCCTTCCTGTTCTTTTGCGCTTCCAGAGGTCACGCCTTGTGGGTGGGCACTGTCACAACCCGCAACCTACCAGTACCAACCGCAGGGGTCCTTACACTATGTCAGTCCTTTGCACTCTTGTTGGTGGCCTGTGTCACCCCCGTGTGAGTATAGTAAGGCCTCTAGCACATGTCTGATAAGAGAGAGAGAGAGATTTTTTTAGAGCTACCCACAGTGTGTACCTGGCCCTTGCAGTGTGATATTGCTACTTGACCGTTGCTACTTTTATTGACTCTGATTCTTTGCTGCCTGGCCTGATCTTCTACGTTTGACTTTGATTATTGGACTTTCCCTTTTGTACCACGTTTTTGGAAACTGCGCTGAATTCCCCTCCTGAGTATCCTTATCCAAGGTGTGTACGCTTGCAATTGGGCTCCCCATACCCAAACACTGACAGCCGCCAACCCCTACCTTCTATGTACTGGTCCTTGTCTCCCCTCCCAGACTCAAGCCTCCTGCGCAGCTCCACCACGCCTTCTATGTCCTGCTCCTTCTCTCTCCCTCCCGTCTCCATTCCCCTCTGCCGCTGTGGTCAGTGAACAGCGGAGACCGGGAGGCAGCACAGCTCAGGACGGAGGGCAGGAGGAGGAGCTGGCCAAATTAACTTTTTATGTTAAACCGCAGGTGATTGGTTGCTAGGACACAGGGTGGTCCTAAGCAACCAATCACCAGCTTGCTAATATTAAAAGTCACTCTGTCAGCTCCCGTCTTCTGTCCAGAACTGTGCTGCCTCCTGGTCTATGCTGGAAGGGAAGGGGGGCAGAAGACACCACTGTGTGTTTGTGAGGGGTGGGGGGGGGGGTAATGTAAAGGGGGCAGAGAACACTGTTATGGGCAGGGTCACCCCCATAGCAGTGTCCTCTATCACCCTTTACATCACCCTCCACTCCCCCCCCGATCCCTGCATTCTGAGCGCAACGCACTCCAGATCCCTGCATTCTGAGCGCAACGCACTCCAGATCCCTGCATTCTGAGCACAACGCACTCCTGATCCCTGCATTCTGAGCACAACGCACTCCTGATCCCTGCATTCTGAGCACAACGCACTCCTGATCCCTGCATTCTGAGCACAACGCACTCCTGATCCCTGCTCTCTGAGCACAACACACTCCTGATCCCTGCATTCTGAGCACAATGCACTCCTGATCCCTGCATTCTGAGCACAATGCACTCCTGATCCCTGCATTCTGAGCACAATGCACTCCTGATCCCTGCATTCTGAGCACAATGCACTCCTGATCCCTGCATTCTGAGCACAATGCACTCCTGATCCCTGCATTCTGAGCACAATGCACTCCTGATCCCTGCATTCTGAGCACAATGCACTCCTGATCCCTGCATTCTGAGCACAATGCACTCCTGATCCCTGCATTCTGAGCACAATGCACTCCTGATCCCTGCATTCTGAGCACAATGCACTCCTGATCCCTGCATTCTGAGCACAATGCACTCCTGATCCCTGCATTCTGAGCACAATGCACTCCTGATCCCTGCATTCTGAGCACAATGCACTCCTGATCCCTGCATTCTGAGCACAATGCACTCCTGATCCCTGCATTCTGAGCACAATGCACTCCTGATCCCTGCATTCTGAGCACAATGCACTCCTGATCCCTGCATTCTGAGCACAATGCACTCCTGATCCCTGCATTCTGAGCACAATGCACTCCTGATCCCTGCATTCTGAGCACAATGCACTCCTGATCCCTGCATTCTGAGCACAATGCACTCCTGATCCCTGCATTCTGAGCACAATGCACTCCTGATCCCTGCATTCTGAGCACAATGCACTCCTGATCCCTGCATTCTGAGCACAATGCACTCCTGATCCCTGCATTCTGAGCACAATGCACTCCTGATCCCTGCATTCTGAGCACAATGCACTCCTGATCCCTGCATTCTGAGCACAATGCACTCCTGATCCCTGCATTCTGAGCACAATGCACTCCTGATCCCTGCATTCTGAGCACAATGCACTCCTGATCCCTGCATTCTGAGCACAACGCACTCCTGATCCCTGCATTCTGAGCACAATGCACTCCTGATCTCTGAAGGCTGAGCACAATGCACTCCTGATTCCTGCATTCTGAGTGCAGCCCACTCCTAATCCCTGCATTCTGAGCGTAAAACACTGATGAACCCTGCATTCTCTGCATAACGCACCCCCAAACCCTGCAATCTTGTAATACTTATTTTTGTTCTGAGTAAAAATATTTAATCTCCAAAAAAAAATAAAAAATGGGGGACACTATGCCTGGTGATCCTTGACTTCATCAGTGTTGTTCAAGTAGATCTCCATCCCTCGAAGGTTACCTACCCCTGCCATAGTGATTTGCTTTCCTGCAACAGTGATTAATGTTGACAGGGAAATCCCTTCCGCTGAGCTATGGTGTTCTCCAGGCAGGGGTGGGCACGGGGAGCCATCCCTGGCAGGAAAAACACAATGATTATTGCTAGTGGCTATAGCCTTATCTACTGTATGGACGGATTTAGTCGCAAAAACGTTGTCACTATTTAACCACTCGCCTACAGGGCACATTCACCCCCTTCCTGCCCAGACCAATTTTCAGCTTTTAGTGCTCTCAAGCCTTTTACACACGACCTGTTTTCTCGGCAAGAAAACTGTTGGGAGAGCTTTCTTGCCGAAAAAAACGTGCGTGTGTACGAGGCTTTCAGGTTTCTCGTCAAGAAAACTGCCCAGAATCTCGACAAAAAAAAAGACCTGCTTTCTTTTTTCTCGTCGAGAGTCAGTTTTCTCGTCGTGATTCTCGTCAGACTGTATTTGGACGAGAAAACCGTTTGTTTGTATGCTTTTCCGAGTTTTCAAAAACCGTCAGAATCAAGTATGAGACAGGAGCGCACCTTCTTGTAAAACTAGCGTTCGTAATGGAGATAGCACATTCGTCACGCTGTAACAAACTGAAAGCACGAAGACTGAAAGCGCGAATCGTCTCGCACTAAACATTTACTAACACGCAGTAACACAAGATTAGCAAAAACAGCCCAAGGGGTGGCTCCATGAGAATGGAACTTCCCCTTTATACTGCCGTCGTACGTGTTGTACGTCACCGCGCTTTAGACCAACGAGATTTTGGATTGACAGTGTGTATGCAAGGAAAGCTTGACAAGAATCTCGTCAAGCTTGACAAGAAACCCGTCGAGAAAAACAACGTTTTTTTTTTGCAACGAGATTCTCGGCCGTGTGTACTAGGCTTCACACTTTGAATGACAATTACTCAGTCATGATCACTGTACCCAAATGAAATTTGCGTCCTTTTTTCCACACAAATAGAGCTTTCTTTTGGTGGTATTTAATCACTAGTGTTTGTTTTTTTTTTTTGTGCTATAAATAAAAAAAGACTGAAAATATGGTGAAAAAAAACATTTTTCTTTGTTTCTGTCATAAAATTTAGCAAATTAGTAATTTTTCTTCATACATTTTGGCCAAAATTTATACGGCTACATATCTTCGGTAAGAATAACCCTAATTAGTGTATATTATTTGGTCTTTGTGAAAGTCATAGAGTCTACAAGCTATGGTGCCAATCACTGAAAATTGATCACACCTGATGTACTAAAGGCCTATCTCATTTCTTGAGACACTAACAAGCCAGGAAAGTACAAATACCCCCCAAATGACCCCTTTTTGGAAAGTAGACAGTCCAAGGCATTTAGTAAGTCGCATGGTGAGTTTTTTGAAGTTGTAATTGTTTCCCACAATAATTTGCAAACTAAAGATTTTTGTTTTTGTTTTGTTTAACAAAATTGTCATATTAACAGATTATTTCTCTCACACAGCATATGTATGCTTGCAACTACACACCAAAACACATTCTGCTACTCCTGAGTATGGTGATACCACATGTGTGAGACTTTTTCACATCCTGGCCACTAGGGTTGTCCCGATACCACTTTTTTAAGACCGAGTACAAGTACCGATACTTTTTTTCAAGTACTCGCCGATACCGATTACCGATACTTTTTTTTAATGTCAGGTGACAGTTTTCAAGCACAATACAGATTAGGTGGCACTGATATGCAGCACTGATAGGTGGCACAGATTAAGCAGCACTGATATGATTAGGTGGCACAGATATGCAGCACTGATGAGTACTGACAGGTGGCGGGCACTGATGACTGGCACTGACAGCTGGCACTGATAGCTGGCACTGACAGGTGGCACTGATGGCTGGCACCAACAGATGGCTGGCACTGACAGGTGGCTGGCACTGACAGGGGGCTGGCACTGATAGATGGCAGGTGGCTGGCACTGATAGCATTGACAGGTGGTAGTGATGGTACTGACAGGTGGCTGGCACTAATAGGTGACACTGAGTAAGCAGCACTAATGAGAACTGACAGATAGCGGGCACTGACAGGTAGTGGGCACTTATAGGCACGAGAGGATTTATTTTTCTATGCTGCCTCTGCGACGCCCATCTTAGTACACCCTGCACTCGGCCTCAATAAAGCAGCAGCGGACATCTTGTTACACCCAGCTCGAACTACATGGGCTGGGTGTAACAAGATGTCCGCTGCTGCTTTATTGAGGCCGAATGCAGGGTGTACCAAGATGGGCGTCGCATTTTTCAAGCACTGACAGTGTAACACGGAGTGTCACTTCCTTTAATGTGACGGCTCCGGTCGACGATGGATCATGATGCGGCTGCAAGCTTACCCGCCTGAGGACTCTCCGCTCCACTCTGCTCTCCGCTCCGCCCCTCCCGCCCTCCGCTTGCCGACTCCACCCGCTGACTTCTCCTCTCCTCTCTGCTCTCCGCTCCGCCCTCCGCTTGCCGACTCCACCCGCTGACTTCTCCTCTCCACTCTGCTCTCCGCTCCGCCCTCCGCTTGCCGACTCCGCCCGCCGACTCCGCTCGCTGACTTCTCCTCTCCACTCTGCTCTCCGCTCCGCCCTCCGCTTGCCGACTCCGCCCGCTGACTTCTCCCATCCCAGGTATCGGCAAAGGCATCGGGAGCATTTGCGCGAGTACAAGTACTCACGCAAATGCTCGGTATCGGGACAACCCTACTGGCCACATATAAAGGCCCAACATGCAAGGAGCACCATCAGGTGTTCTAGGGACAAAAATAACATGTAATTTTAGGACGACCCATCACACTTTTGAAGGCCCTGGAGCACCAGGACAATGGAAACGCCCACAAAATGACCCCATTCTGGAAAGCAAACACACCAATGTATAATCTATGAGGCATAATGAGTCTTTTGAACGGTTCATTTTTTTCCAGAAGTTTTTGAAAAATGTGGAAAAAAAAAAAAATGAAAACGCATTTTTTTTTTTTTTTTTACACAAAGTTGTCCATTTATAAGATATTTCTAACACATAGCATGTACATAGCAAAAATTGCACCCCAAAATAGATTCTCATACTCCTGAGTATGGCGATACCACATGTGTGAGACTTTTACAAAGCCTGGCCACATACAGAGGCCCAACATTCAAATAGCACCTTCAGGCATTCCAGGAGCATAAATTACACCTCTAATTTCCTGACAACCTATCATTTTTGAAGGCCCATATTTCTAACACATAGCATTTACATACCAAGAATTACATTCCAAAATAAATTCTATTGAGGAAAGGGTAAAAAAAAAAAAAGTATTAACTGTGATTTTAGTAGTGTCCACAGAGGAGAGAATTGGTCCAGGCAGCAGGCAAGGATTTGCTTAGCGACAACAATAGTAATTATCACGGCAGCAGGCAGGAACATTGTCTATAGTCAGCACAAGGATATCGTCAGCACAGCCAAAGCATTTGTCCAGGCAGAGATAGCCAGCAAAGACATAATATTGGTCCTGGTACACCGTTACCTGCAGACACTCATTATTGTACGGCTCTCCAGCCCTTTATAAACATACTGCCTCTTGCTACAGCTAATTATTTCCATAGTCCAGGTAGCAGGCAGAGGTGTGGTCAGTTTATGCGGCAGGCAGGAGGCATGATGGCAGTAAGTCAGCAGCAGGCTGGGGGCCGCAATCAGGTAGAGGCTTCACCCACCCAACTCTCTTTGAAGTCTCTGGACTCCAGACCCTAATCCGGAAATTACAAAACCTGGAGACAATAAAATTGTTTTCTCCATCTGGAAAATTATTTCTGGAGTCCCTCACATTTGGGACCCAGGTGTACTACAGTGGCATCGCAACACTTCAGTCCAAGCGATAGGCAAAAGCATAGTCCATAAAACAGGCCAGGGTCAGTTCACATGGAAGCAGTCCAAACGGTAGGCACAGGCATAGTCAAAAAAACAGGCCAGGGACTGATAGGTGACAGATGAGGGTCACGGATGGGTCACTGATGAGTGAGAGGCGATGGTCACTGATGGGTGACAGGTGCACCGCTGATGACAGTCTGACAATGACAGGTGCACTTTATGGGCACTGATGAGTGACAGGTGCACTTTATGGACACTGATGGGTGACAGGTGCACTTTATGGGCACTGATGGGCACTTATGTGGTGACTGTTGGGTGACAGCTGCAATGGGGGGGGGGGGGTGATGTGACAGGTTCTCTTTTTTGTGAGGTGTTGGAAACGGTGTGTGAGGAGAGAAGAGCCAGTAACAGGTAGTAACCGCTCTGTGTTTACATTTAGTGATCGGCTGTGAATGGATCACAGCCGATCACGTGGCTCTTTACCCTTGTCGATAATGAGCAGTGTTCCTGGGAACACGCCTCCGACATGACTGCCCAATGGCTGTTCACGCCTGTCGGTGACGCGCTGTGTCTGGGGGACACGAGCCACCGACAGTGCTCGATTGTTTAAAACCTAGTTGGATTTCAGCCTGGAACTCCTCTTCAAAGAATATGTTAACCCAACATTTCATATTCCTGATATGTGTCTGCTGTACTATGTACTTGTATGAAAAATATCCTGTTCTCTTTGTATTGCTTCTGCTTGCTTTATGTGAAATACCTTGTGATCCCCCTGCTTTCCTATTGAAAACTGACCACACTAGGCATGATAACACAGCATGGTCAGTTTTCTGGCTGTGCTGCTCTCCTCCAATGATCAGTCTTGCCCCCCCCCCCCCCGCACAGCTTTTCACTGCGAAAACCAGTGTGCTGTTTATCCTACCCCAGATCTCTGACCTCCCTATGCAGCTGAGAACAGAGGGTACATGATCAAAAAAAATGGAAAAAACATTTTTACAATGGTGTGTGTGTGTATGTGTATAAAAATATATATATATATATATATATATAATATATGTAGTACTACCCCCAGTTAAGAGAGCTGCTGGTATTGTTTTGGGCCTGTACTTTACTGCTGTCAACCCCAAGAAATTGACTCTACACCTCCACTGGTACAGCTTTCAAACAAATGGGATTGTGGAACCCACTAGCTATAGGAACCACAATACCACAATAGGGTATACAATCACAGTTCAAAATTAGTTTACCTGTGTTGGCCGTCTCCCTGTAGCAGTTAATACTCCAAGAACGTGTTTGCTCAACCACAAAAGTACTTTACTGAATAAGAAGTGATAGGTTAAACAAAAATGTGGTTTACTTATGCAGAGCCCTGCAAAAGCCAAAGTTATAAACATATAAATGTACAAGGATATAATAGAATCTTATAACACACTAAATGTCTTTGAATAAACTATACTCGCGAGCTCCCCCCAGTGGGCAATATGGCGCCCAGTACTGTCACTGTGAGTTCCAGTCAGGCCCGACTAATGTTAATGTACAGTTACTCCAATCGAAGGGATCTTCGCTAGAAAACGTTGGTGCACGTAATATTTGTAATCCAAGGGATACCCAAAAAAAGAAAGATCAACTGAACTCCCGCAATACTTCTGGGCGTGAAGTCAATGGTAACAATAGACCACCTTTTACAAAATACCACCCCAGCAGCCAGCATCAATAGACTCTCCAGCAGCCAGAAACAATAGCCCTCTCCCTCAACAATTGCCCAACCAGCAACCATAGACCCCCACACAAAAATAGATTCCTGACAGAATACCCCATTACCATTACATATATTCAGTGCTAGAGGTGCTGGGACTGTGTTCCCCCAAGTTCCCGCTTAAAAAATAAAAATAAAAAAAATAATATATATATACATACACACACACACACACACGTGTTTTGCCTCTCATTTTTATTTTAAACTGAATGGTTTGTTTTACAAGGTAAGAATTCACATATACTCTAAAGCTGTCAGCAGATTAGCCTCTAGTGACTGATTTTAGGCACAGTGCTGAGATTAGAGTGCAACTGAGCACGTGCAGAGCAGGGTGAGACAGGGCTTATTTTATTGGTTTACATAGCTATACCTGCAAAAGAGGTCCGCCTGAAGTAATCTATCAGGACTGTTATTGTAAAGCAGTGGTTCTCAACTCCAGTCCTCAGGGCCCACCAACAGGCCAGGTTTGCAAGATAACTGAAATGCATCACAGGTGATATAATTTGCTGCTCAGGGATTGCAGTATTCTAGTCTGCATCTCACCAAGGTAATACTTAAAATCTGGCCTGTTAGTGGGTCCTGAGGACAGGAGTTGAGAACCACTGTTGTAAAGCTTTTTTTTTTATTATTAAATTAAAGCGGAGGTTCCGCGGCAAATAATTTTTTTGTTTTTGGTTGCATTCAATGTATTTTTAGATCACCAATTAGTACTCACGTGTTTGGTGACTTCAAACCTCTCCTGTCTGTTTTCGGGCAAAAGATGAACTTTTAAAATCAGCTATAGAAATTTTCCATTTTGCTTGTGGGCATTGTGAAGCCCACAAGCACTGACTTCCTGGAAGCGGTGGACGGTGTTCTGCCGAAGAAGATCCCCCCCGGCGGAAAAGGACCCCCCTGTACTGCGTAGGCGCGGCACGAACCTCAAAGGAGTTTCCGAAAGTAGCCGAACATGTAGAGCTGCGAGTTAGCTCTACACGGCGCCTGCGCAATCACTAAGAGCCGTGTAGAGCTGACTGCACAGGCGCCGTGTAGAGCCGACTCACAGCTCTACATGTTCGGCTACTTTCGGAAACTCCGTTGAGGTTCGTGCCGCGCATGCGCAGTACAGGGGGGGGGGAACCTTATCCGCCGGGGAACTTTTTCTGCAGGACATGCGAACTCCCAGATTACATTGCGGGAGAATAGAAACGCCTACTCCCGCGGGAGTGAGTACCCGGAAGCCGAAATTGAAATAGCAATAATACGGTATGTACAACAGAAAAAAAAAAAAGATTTGGCTACTGGACATGTTAGTAGTGTAAGGAGTGTGCTCGTATATAGATGTTATTTTGGGTGACACTCCGCTTTAACAAACATGTCATACTTACCTGGTTTTTGCACAGAGCAGTCCGGATGTATCCTCCTCTTCTCAGGTCCCCTGCCGGTGCTCCTGGCCTCTCTGAGTGCCCCTATAGCAGGTTGCTTGCTATGGGAGCATTGTGCATGCTCTCTCCTGTGCCATGCTCTGTATGTCTGTGTGTCGTCCTCCCCTCAATTGTCACTGGCTGTGATTGACAGCAGCGAGGACCAATGGCTCCCACTGCTGTGGCTGAGACAATGAGGAGGGAGAGAGCCTCAGCTCTAATGCACATCGTTGGATCGAGATTGGGCTCAGGTATGTATCTGGGGGGAGCTGCATGCAGAAAGTTATTTTTACCTTAATGCAGAGAATACAGTATGGTAAAAAAAAAACCTCTGCCTTTACAACCACTTTCATTTTCGGACTCAAGTTCCACTTAAAAAAATGAAGTTCTTCTTTATAGAATAATTCTTACTAGCTTCCAGAATTCTGAGGTGAATCCCCCATGTATGCATGTATCACTTCCTATATTAAAGCGGAACTAAACTCTCTTAATCATCAACTATTTTTACTTTTTATGCTGCTAGACTCAGACCCCTGTGCTAGAGCAATAGGACAAGGTATATTATATTTGTTTTCGACTGTATTTTTTAAATTTCTTCAGTTGCTTCTTGGTTTCTGCCCTAGGCCAAAATTATGTCATACATCCCATTAGAATTTATGGGTATTTTTTTTCTTCTTTCATCTGGAGGATGAGGAGTTTTCACAGCTAAGGGCAGATGGATTCCAGGAAGTAAGTGCTACATGAATCACCTGCTCAAGTAGGCCACGACTATAATTGCTAGGGGGTGTTTTTCGAAGTGAAGTCTCAACAAAATAAACCATGAAGACATGAATGGATTGCCGAGTTTGCTTTGAATATTTAAAAAGTATTAAATAGCATTTTCAGTTTGTGGTGTTCGGATGTCATTAATTTCCACTTTAACCAGTTCTTGTCTAGCATATAGCAATTTGATGGCCGAGAAGGACTTTTGTCATTCTGGATAGATGTCATATGATGTCCCACTGAAACGAGCCTCGCGGATGACTGATCAGTGTACCGGCCCGCTGCGGGTACCATGTGATCGCTGTGACCAATCACAGCCGATCACATGACAGTTGTAAACAATGAATGGCTTCCTTTCATGGCATTCCTTGTTACAGTTGTTGTATTAGCTGTGATTGGTCACAGTGATCACTTGGTACAGACAGGGCCAATCACAGTCCATCTGTATCATGTGATAAGCTATGGCCAGTCACAGCTAATCACAACAAAACAAACTGAAAGAAAGATTTAATTCAGTAAAATGCTTGCTAATAGCACCATTTTGGTGGTCAAAGACCGCCCGGGCCACTTTTTGCGATTCGGCACTGTGTTGCTTTAACTGACAATTGCGCGGTCGTGCAAAGTGGCTTCCAAACAAAATTTACGTCCTTTTTTTTCCCCCACAAATAGACCTTTCTTTTGGTGGTATTTGATCACCTCTGCGGCTTTTATTTTTTGCGCTATAAACAAAAAAAAAGCAACAGTTTTGAAAAAAAATGCAATATTTTTTACTTTTTGCTATAATAAATATCCCCAGAAAATATATTTAAAAATTATTTTTTTCCACAGTTTAGTCCGATACATATTCTTCTACATATTTTTGTTAAAAAAAAAAAAATCACAATAAGCGTTTATGGATTGGTTTGCGCAAAAGTTATAGCTTCTACAAAATAGGGGACTGTTTTATGGCATTTTTATTAATTTTTTTTTTTTTTACTAGTTATGGCGGCGATCAGTGATTTATATCGTCACTGCGACATTATGGCGGACACATCGGACACTTTTGACACCATTTTGGGACCATTGTCATTTTTACAGCGATCAGTGCTATAAATATGCACTGATTACTGTAAAAATGACACTGGCAGTAAAGGGGTTAACCACTAGGTGGCGCTGCAGGAGTTAAGTGTGACCTAGTGATTGATTCTTACTGTTAGGGGGCGTGGCTACACGTAACACGTCACTGATGACCGTTCCCGATCATGGGGAACGGTCATCATTGACAGTGTCACTAGGCAGAATAGGGGAATGCCTTGTTTACAAAGGCATTCCCCTGTTCTGCCCTTGCCGACCGCAATCGCGGGACTCCCAGGAAAATCGAGTTCCCGGGACCCGCAGTCGCACTTGCGGGGCACGCGCGTGCGCACGCTGGGCAGTAGATTTAAAGGGACGTACCTGTACGCCAATCTGCCTGCCCGTGCCATTCTGCCGACGTACATCGGCCGGCAAGTGGTTAAGCAATCATATTGTGTAAAAAAAAAAAAAAAAAGATAGTTTGTGTACTCCATAACATTGCTACAGACTAAATAATATATACTGATTTGGGTTATTTTCACAAAAGAAATATAGCAGAATACATTTTGGCCTACATTTATGAAGAACAATTATTTATTTGCAAAATTTTATAACAAGAAAGGTAGAAAAATGTAAGTTTTAAAAAAAAAAAAAAATCTGTTTTTTCATTTAGCAAAAAAATAAAAAAAAGCAGTGGTAATTAAATACCACCAAAAGAAAACTCTATTTATGTGAACATAATTATGTTAATTTATTTTCGGTACAGTGTTGCGCAATTGTCATTCAAAGTCCGACAGCGCTGAAAGCTGAAAATTGGCCTGGGCAGGAAGGGGGTTAAAGTGTCCTGAATTGAAATGGTTAATCTGTGGCTTCATTACGTGTTTAACCCTTCCCGCCCATCCCAGTATCCACAGTTCAGAACACTCGGGGGCAGGAAGGATTGGCGATCATGTGACCACCATCACAGTGGTCAAAAAAAAGGAAGCCAGTCCCGATGGCTACCAATCTGCAGCTTGGACTGAAAAGCTGTCTGTGACAGCTCCGGGCTTTGTGCTGAAATGCACTCCCTCTCCACACATAAACAATGGTCACCCAGCAATGCATTGGTGTGGCGTATGGATGGAGCCGGCTGGAGCGGTGTACGAGGACCACTGCGGGGGTTTCGATCTAAGGTAAGTAATTCATAATTAGCTAGTATGCTATGCATACTAGGGCATAATGAGCTAGTATGCATAGCATACTAGCTCATTATGCCTTTGTCTTGCGGGTTGTTGTTTTTTTAAGTGGGGTTACAACCACTTTAAAGCCCACCCTTTTGCTGCTTCACATAAGTTGTATGTGCTGGGTGGTTGTAAAAGGGTTAAAGCCCATTTTTTTTATTCCGTTGTGCTGGCTGTAGCTCCACCCCTGTCTAAAGACCAATTTGTGGGCTACAGGCAACACTGTAGCCACAACCCCCCACTCCTGTGTAGTTTGAGGTGCCTTCCCTCCTCTCCTTTGGCAGAATAGTTTGTATAACTTTCCCAGGTGTGTTCAGACAATGCTGAGGAGGGGGTCATAAAAACTCTACTGTCACAGTCAGCGCTGGCATGGCTGTGTGATCAACTGCTACTTTTAAAAAATTTGCATCCTCTGTTGCATGTATACCCTCTAGGGACCTTCTGCTGTAGTCATTGCAACCTATGTTTACCTGACCCCTCTCCCCCTAGCTCAACAGCACCCTATCTCCAGTGTATGCCTGCCGCTAGAGACGAGCACTGTCATTTAGTCCTTGTATGTTTTCATCTCCACGCTAGCAGCGTGGCTGGACAGTGGTAGGGGGAGGAGTGCAAGCTGTGCAAACTACGATGCTCAGCAACTAGTAGTACATTGTAATCAGTTGTTTTTTTTTACTTACCTTCTCCACTAATAAAGAAATCCTCTTATTTCCCATTGTGACATGATGGCAAGGGATCATGGAGGTCATTAACCCACCAGGACCATAAGGGACCGGAGTCATTGGATTCTGTGACCAGCACTGATGTGATGGGTGAAGGTGGGGTAGGGTTGCCACCTCATCCCTTTAAAACTGAACACATTAATTGCACAGGTTCTGTGGCTGATTAAGGTGGTAATTAAAGTGGTGTTCCGGCCCGTGACGGGAAAAAAAAATAAAAAATAAAAGCCAGCAGCTACGCATACTGCAGCTGCTGGCTTTTAATAAATGGACACTTACCTGTCCTGCAGTCCCTCAATGTCGGCATCGCAGCTGATGTTTCCCATCAGCTGTCGGGTGCTTCCGTCGCCATTGTTAAGGGAACCCGGCAGTGTAGCCCTTCGGCTTCACGCCGGGAACCCTACTCCGCTCCTCTCTCCTATTAGCCCGGCGGCCAGGGGAGGAGGAGGAGGGAGCCCCGCGATGAGGTTACAGCCGCGGCCGGACTCCAGGAAGTGGGAAAGGATACCTGTCTTTGACAGGTATCCTGTCCCCCCTCCCCCTGAAAGGTGCCAATTGTGGCACTAGAGGGGGGGGGGGGGGGAGGAATCCGATGAGCGGAAGTTCCACTTTGGCTTTAAATTCACTTAGTGCCTTATCGGCATTAAATTAGCCTCAGTGCCATTTTTATGCCTTGGATTTTAGAGGGATAAGGTGGCAACCCTAGGTGGAGGCCTTCTCCTCAGCATGTGCAGACACCCAGCCTTGTATAGATGTTGGGGATGAGGGTGAGAATGCTGCAGTGAATTCACTACAAGCTCTACATTGTTGCCACCCTACTGGAGTGGGACCGAAACTTCAGCTAATATATTTTGTGAAAGAAAAAGCTTTAACCACTTGTCTACCAAGGTACATTTATAAACAACATTGTACAGAGGTGGTTAAATCAATCTCACAACTGCTGCTGCTTGTGAGCGATACTGGCTTTAAGACCCATTTCACACTGAGGCAGTTTTCAGGCGATTTAGTGCTAGAAATAGCGCCTGAAAACTGCCTCCCATGCTGCCTGAATGTGAAAACCCAAGTGCTTTCACACTGGGGCGGTGCGCTTGCAGGACGTTGGAAAAAGTCCTGCAAGCAGCATCTTTGGGGCGGTTTGGGAGTGCTGTATACAGCGCTCCAAAATGCCCCTGCCCATTGCAATGAATGGGCAGCACTTCCGAAGCGCCTGAAAAACGCTACGGAAGCGTCGCAACACGGGCGTTTTTAACCCCTTCTTCTAGCGGGGGTTAAAAGCGCCCCCTAGCGCCCGCAAAGTGCCACTTAAACAGTGGTAAAGTGCCGCTAGAATGAGCGGCGCTTTACCACTAACGCACGGGCGGCCCCAGTGTGAAAGGGGTCTCAGAGCTGGTGGAGGGGGCTTTATGATAATGCCCCATTCATGTGGCCGACTACCTCTGTGTGCCGTGCAGGGCCGTGTTTGCTGGCACAGGAATGGATGGGCTTTGTGTGCATCCCCGTGCCAGAAGCCCCATAGATGTCTATTAGAATACGGGGCTGCACAGACACAGTCACTGTTTCGCAATGTGACATCTGTGCAGGTGTATGTCTCCTAACCCACCCTGGGTACATCCAGGGCTTTGCACCTGCACCGGTGTCACATTGGGACACAGTGGCTGTGTTCGTGCAGCTGCGTGTCTCAAAAAACATCTATGGGGCTGACGATGTTCTGTTGATTACTGCAGATCGTTGGATAATGCCTCAGACGATCTGCGCATGCGCCGATTGTCTGAGGCATTATCCGATGATTAGTGAAGCGCAGAGGCAGAATCTGATGTGACAGTTGCAGAGGTGACAGTAGGAGGTTTTCTCCCCCCTCCTCCTATACATACAGATGTATTCCTCCTCCATGCAGCCTGTATACAGTATTACACTTTACCCCTCCCACAGACTGTCCATACCGATCTCCCTCCTCCTCCGGGTCCTCTCCGGAGTCCTATCTAGGATGTTACTCATGGTCTCTGAGTTGAAGGAGGCGGTGGCCCCCTCTCTGCTCAGGTCTGGGTTCATCTCTCCACAGTCACCTCTGCAACTGTCACTTTAGATTCTGCCTCCACGCTTTGCTGATCGTCAGATAATGCCTTAGACCAGGGCTCAAAATTTCAAGTCCTGAGCTACTAGCCAGGCCTTAAGGGTTACTCGCCACCAGTTAACCCAACCGATCCCTACCCTGCACCACCCCTAATCCCGCCCCTAACACGCCCTCATAAATGATCTCATCAAATGACACTTAAATGTTTTATGCAGAACTAAGTTACAAAAATAAATATTAACAACAACTTTATCAGTGCAGCCTCACCTGTGCCCATCAGTGCAGCCTCACCTGTGCCCATCAGTGCAGCCTCACCTGTGCCCATCAGTGCAGCCTCACCTGTGCCCATCAGTGCAGCCTCACCTGTGCCCATCAGTGCAGCCTCACCTGTGCCCATCAGTGCAGCCTCACCTGTGCCCATCAGTGCAGCCTCACCTGTGCCCATCAGTGCAGCCTCACCTGTGCCCACCATTGCAGCCTCACCTGTGCTCACCATTGCAGCCTCACCTCACCTGTGCCACCATTGCATCCTCAGCTCACCTGTGCCACCATTGCACCCTCAGCTCACTGTGCCCACCATTGCACCCTCAGCTCACTGTGCCCACCATTGCAGCCTCAGCTTACCTGGGCCCACCAATGCAGCCTCAGCTCACTGTGCCCACCATTGTAGCCTCAGCTCACTGTGCCCACCATTGCAGCCTCAGCTCACTGTGCCCACCATTGCAGCCTCAGCTCACTGTGCCCACCATTGCAGCCTCAGCTCACTGTGCCCACCATTGCAGCCTCAGCTCACTGTGCCCACCATTGCAGCCTCAGCTCACTGTGCCCACCATTGTAGCCTCAGCTCACTGTGCCCACCATTGCAGCCTCAGCTCACTGTGCCCACCATTGCAGCCTCAGCTCACTGTGCCCACCATTGTAGCCTCAGCTCATCTGTGCCACTATTGTAGCCTCTGCTCACTGTGCCCACCATTGTAGCCTCTGCTCACTGTGCCCACCATTGTAGCCTCTGCTCACTGTGCCCACCATTGTAGCCTCTGCTCACTGTGCCCACCATTGTAGCCTCTGCTCACTGTGCCCACCATTGTAGCCTCTGCTCACTGTGCCCACCATTGCAGCCTCTGCTCACTGTGTCCACCATACAACTCACATCTAAGCTCGTCACACAGCTCAAAGGACTTATTTGGTAACTTCTCATATATACATTGTCTTTTTTAACTTGTAAGCGCCATATTGTAATTTATTCTGCTCACTGTGCCCACCATTGCAGCCTCAGCTCACTGTGCCCACCATTGCAGCCTCAGCTCACTGTGCCCACCATTGCTGCCTCAGCTCACTGTGCCCACCATTGCTGCCTCAGCTCACTGTGCCCACCATTGCAGCCTCAGCTCACTGTGCCCACCATTGCAGCCTCAGCTCACTGTGCCACTATTGCAGCCTCTGCTCACTGTGCCCACCATTGTAGCCTCTGCTCACTGTGCCCACCATTGTAGCCTCTGCTCACTGTGCCCACCATTGTAGCCTCTGCTCACTGTGCCCACCTATGTAGCCTCTGCTCACCTGTGCCCACCTATGTAGCCTCTGCTCACCTGTGCCCACCTATGTAGCCTCTGCTCACCTGTGCCCACCTATGTAGCCTCTGCTCACCTGTGCCCACCTATGTAGCCTCTGCTCACTGTGCCCACCTATGTAGCCTCTGCTCACTGTGCCCACCATTGTAGCCTCTGCTCACTGTGCCCACCAATGTAGCCTCTGCTCACTGTGCCCACCATTGTAGCCTCTGCTCATCTGTGCAAAGGATCACCCATGGGGAAGAGAGCATGGAGGAAGAGAAAAGCCGCAGGATTACAGAGCGGATAGCCCACTGTTACAGCTGAGTTTGCATTACAATTGCCTCCGCTCTGCTCGTGGTTACACACAGCCCCGCCTCCTGACCCCGCACCTGTATCAGATAGACAGAACACGTCCCAGCATTGGACTGGCATTATGTCTATCTGATACAGGCGCCGGGGCTGTGTGTAACCACGAGCGGAGCAGAGGCAATTGTAATGTAAACTCAGCTGTAACAGCGGGCTATCCGCTCTGTAATCCCGTGGCTTTTCCTTCCTCCATGCTCTCTTCCCCGGGGCGATCGATGGGAGAATGGCTCATGATCAACCCAGCATGCCGGTGGTGCCCGCGCTTCCCCCCCCCCCCCGCTTCCAGGCAGCCCAGCTCCTCGCCAGATACAATTTTCCACTCGCAAAATGCGAATAGGCGAGTGGAAAATTTGAGGGCTGCCTTAGACTATCTGCGCATGCGCAGTGTTTACGTGACGCCAGCTGATCAGTAAAAAAGGCATTATCCTCAGAGGCATTATCTGACGATCTGCGGTAATGGACAGAACACCTGCAAGAGGATGCATGCAACACCTGTGCATCCCTGTGCTGGTATAACACGGTCCTGAACAACACTCAGAGCTAATTGGCCATGTGATTTGGTCCTAAAAGTGATTGGGTGGCTCTTGATCATCACTTTTATGGGGCTAACAAAGTGCGCCCCAGCCCTTCCCCCCTCCTGCTGGCAGCAATCGTGCGCTGGACCGCAAGAAATTACTTCCCCAGTGAGTGCAGGAGGATGTTCCTCAATCCCTCTTGCGACTAGTGACCCCGGGAGCGATGTGTATTAAATCAAATCTGGGGGTCACAGAAGTGACCCCAAACATGATCTGTGCTGGAATAGCTGCATTGGAGGTAGGGTTGGCACCTGTCCAACTCGGGCACATGATTTAAACTGGACTATGGCTTCCCAGCAGGGTTGCTGGCTGCAGTTGTCTTAGCTGAGAGTGTCTGGTACACTCTCTTTCACACTGTCCAAAGCCAGCACTAACAATCGCCCCCCCCCAAACACACGCAGATGGGAGAGGAGACAGGGCTCGATCTGCACCTCTTCCTCCTGCCCCTACCCCTCTGTGTCTGCCCACACTCCAATCCCCGGCGCTGTGCCTCAGAAAAGGAACGTGGGGGTCAGAAATTTGGAGTCCAGCAGCCTCAGATACATCTGGATGAGAGTTGCTGACTGCCAAGGGGTGAGCTCACTCACCTCTTGGCAGTCAGGGGGAGACTTCAATCACCCCAATCTCTCTCCTGCCTCTGAGTGAGTACACTAAGGTAAATCAGGGTTCTCAGAGCACACCTTACATCAAAGTTCCCATTTACACCGGAGGCCACAGTGTTCCCCCTTAAATCAGGGTTCCCAGAGCATCCCTTATGTTAGAGTCCCCAGTGTTCTCCCTTACATCAGAGTCTGCAGAGTCCCCCCTTACAGTGAAGGGGAACTTGTGAGTTCAGATGTAAAAGGGGAACTCTGTGGACTCTGATGTAAAGGGGGACTCTTGTTAATAACTTGTTAATAATTATTAGAAATGTTATTTAATAGCAAAATATATGTATCGTTTATACTATAAAAAAAATTAGCTGTGTGCCGCTAAAGTGTTTGAGTTTGACGTAAAGAAAAGGTGGCAACCCTAATTGGAGGGCATGGGAGACTTTGGGGGAACAGTAAACCCCCGTTGCCTCAATAAAGAGGACCTGTCCCCTGCCCATGCTATCACATAGGAGGCCTGTTAGCCCCCTTGTGATAGCAATAAAGTAAAAAAAGTGTAAAAAAAGAATTATAAATACAAATGTAAAGCCCCCCGTTACACACCCCATATGTATGTACCATCAATTGTGTCGGGTATCATGTGGGTATCTTTGTGATGGTTGGAAGGAGAGCAATAATTCTAGGGCCATAGTTCACACCTAACTCTACTAGAACCTATACATGCATTTGGTGTCTCCTATGGACAATTTTTGCGATTTCATGGGCATGTTTGGTATCTATGTACTCAATGTAAGCCCGTCTTCTATATTTTACAAATAAATTGGGTGTTGTGTCCCTTAAATTAAGGTGACCAGATTTTTCAAATGAAATCCGGGGACATATTTTTTTTTTTTACTAATAATGGCGGCAATCACAGCCTCTCAAGTCTAAAGCCTCATACACACGGTCGGACTTCAAACAAACTTTTCCGTGGATTTTTGTCCGAAGGGAGTTGGCGGTGAACGCCCATAGCATACACACGCTCTGACTTTTTCGTCAACAAACACGAACATAGTGACGTTTTAACGTACTGACGACACTTCAAAAGAAGAAGTTCAATTCTCCGGCGTCACCCTTTGGGCTCCTTCTGCTAATCTCGAGTTAGTAGAAGTTGGTCAGTGTTGATACACGATTTTCATTTTCATTAGAACACAAATCCTTTGTAAAAAGTTTGACATTTCTCCGTATCATCAGCAAAGCAGCTTTATTATTATCCCATTATTAAAGAAGAAGAGAATGTGCGCTGCATTTCTAGATTTCATAACTTGCCGCATCACGAATGTGATATCTCCATTACGAACGCTAGTTTTACAAGACAGAACACTTCCGGCTGGTCCTTGCTTCTGAGCATGCGTGTTGGTACTTCGGACTAAAGTCCGATGGATTTCTGTAAACACGATAGGACTTTGCACCGTAGGACTTTTGTTGGCAAAAAGTTTGTCCGTTTGCAGAGCGAACTTTTGTCCAATGAAAACCGAAAAAGTTTGTCCGATGGAGCGTACACACGGTCGGATTTTTTGGAAAACCTGCTCATTTTAAAGTTTGTTGTCAAATAATCAGATCGTATGTATGGGGCTTTGCTCTCAGGGCCCCAGTTACTACTGGGGGGGGGGGGGAGCAGAGGAATATCAGTCCGCCAGGGAAGGTCAGGTGATAAGCGGGCAGGCGGCTGGCCGGGACTTGAGCCAAGGCAGAAGAACATGCGAGCGGAGCTGAATGGGCACCCGAAACTGAAAAAATATTCTCTCCGCTCCGACCAGCACATGATCATCAGAAAGGGGCACAGATAATGGGAAAAAATACACCCCCCCTAAGCTAGTAGGAGAGGCGGAGCTGGGGTGTGTAATTCATAATTTTGTTTTTTTATTCTGCACTGACTGTCTTTGAAATTGCCCCAGCCCCTGTTCAAATCCAATCCGGGGACAAAACTGGGGACAGACTTGGTCCGGGGACAGTGTCCGCAATCCGGGGACTGTCCCCTGAAACCGGGGATGTCTGGTCACCCTAACTTAAATTCATTAGTGTATTTTCTCCTGAAAATATATGTTTGATACTTAGCTGTGCAAATAAAAAATTGCCACCGCCATGTTATTGTGGAGGAGCTCTGCTGACAGGAAGTCCCCACTTCTGTGGGGTTTAGTGAATACAGATGTGAATACAGAGAGGTAGGTGTTACTTTTTGGGTGTATTCTACTTTATATGGACGGCTGTGAATTTTGGAATAATGAAGCACAACTGTTCGCTGCTCTGTGAACTATACGATACAGTAGGCTCATTCTACTTCCCGGTTTCTTTATTTGGAGACTAAAGAAAAGTCGTGCATGCCAGAGCCTGCGGTCACCAGCGTTTTGCGCTAATGACTGAAATCCCAGAATGCCTCGGGAGCCAGCAGAGTGGGCGGGCGATCCGAAACAACACGTGTTCGGGGCGGGGCTCCACAGATGATTCAGGAGGGGCGAGGTCGAAAGAGAGCTGCGGAGAGAGGCGTGTCAAGGGTACGGCCTTGGGTGTGGTTTAGCAGGGAAGGGCGGGAATACACTTTCGATGACGGGGCTGCTGGGAATGACGTCTACTGACTGGAGGATTCTCTGGGAATGCGCGTGCACGGGTCCGCGCGAACGGGGTTTGCTTCGGACTTGGAAGGGGGTTGTCGCGAGCGAATGCGCGCTCCCTCAGCCGCCGCCATTACTGAATTGAGGAGAAGCTGTGGAGAGACAGCGGCGACAGGAGAAGGGACGAGGAACGGAGGAGAGGGCACCGAATCCCGGGACCGACACTGACAGGGAGCGGCGGAGGAGGCTGGAGATGTGGGCCGTGTGAGGGCGGCATGTGTCTCTGAGACAGGTGAGGAGAAAGCGGGGCCCCGATGGGAGGACAGGAGGAGGCAGGCCGAGGATGGCAGGACCCATCGGGGGAGGAGAGGAGGGGGGGCAGTGCTGGACTCCTCCGACCTTCATCCCAGGAGATCCCTCTGTGTCATCCCATCCCCCCCCCCCCCCCCCACCACCACCAATAGGAACACTCCTCCCCCAACTTCATCCATCCCCAGACCCTTCTCACCCCATCCCTCCATAGTCCTCTGTGATCTGATCCCTCCACCAATAGGAACACTCCTCTCCCAACTTCATCCATCACCCGACTCTTCTCACCCCATCCCTCCTTCCATAGTCCTCTGTGATCTGATCCCTCCACCAATAGGAACACTCCTCTCCCAACTTCATCCATCCCCAGACCCTTCTCACCCCATCCCTCCATAGTCCTCTGTGATCTGATCCCTCCACCAATAGGAACACTCCTCTCCCAACTTCATCCATCACCCGACTCTTCTCACCCCATCCCTCCTTCCATAGTCCTCTGTGATCTGATCCCTCCACCAATAGGAACACTCCTCTCCCAACTTCATCCATCCCCAGACCCTTCTCACCCCATCCCTCCATAGTCCTCTGTGATCTGATCCCTCCACCAATAGGAACACTCCTCTCCCAACTTCATCCATCACCCGACTCTTCTCACCCCATCCCTCCTTCCATAGTCCTCTGTGATCTGATCCCTCCACCAATAGGAACACTCCTCTCCCAACTTCATCCTTCTAACCCCATCCATAGTCCTATGTGATCTCTCCTCTCCCAACTACATCCTTCTCCAGCCTCTTCTCACCCCATCCCTGCAGAGTACAGAATGGAGGGGGTGATCTCATCCAGATCTCTGATCCCCGTGTACCTGTTATGTCACACTCCTCCCAGACATGATCACCACATGAGGAACACTGGGAACAGTGGGTCTTTTTTCGGAGACCATTATTGGTGGTGGAACTCTTGAAGGCGGGGGGGGGGGGGGGGGTGTGTAGAGTGACCCATCACCTACCTCTGATATTCCCTAGGGCTGCCCGTGGCTGGGACTATATGTGGCTGGTCATGCAGTCTCACGTGGCTCCTCCACTCTGTGTATACACCCCCCCCACACCTGGGACTGGTCCAATCATGTGACAGGTCCGTACATCAGAGTATTAGCGCACCCAAAGGTTAGGTAGGTACCAGATGTGTAGCTGATATACTGCGGTAGGTCACAAGCACCACTCTTTCTAACCTGCCAGTACGTTGTCAGGGTCACTTACTGCTGTAAAATTGGTGCAGCGAGGACAGAAATAAGGCACACCTTGGAGGGCATCGGTTTTAGGGATGAGACTAAACCAAAGGCTTGCTAATCCCCTTTGCTGCCAGATGGCTCTGCACTCATTGTGCTGCAATTCATTGCGGGTTGTCTGACAGTAAAGGAATTCAACAGAATTTAACCTTTGTAGGATAGTAACCTTTCCCTGGCTGTATTTTACCAATGTATGCGGAGAGAGTGCACTTCATGTACAATGTTACATTTGCATTTTGTTTCAGCCGGAACAAACAAACATTCTCTGTGACTTGCTGCTGTCAGATTTTTGTTCTTTGTTTTGTGTTTTTAGACATCAATGAATCTTCTAGGGAAGTCAGTTCATCTGTCAACGTTGCTCATATGTTGTTCATTTTATGGATGTTTTAGGTGTTCCTTTATCACATTGTTAAAGTGGACCCACACTTTACTAAACACTTGGTGAAGTTCACCTTTGTCACTGGGCTTTGGGGTTGTCGGTGGCATCAGAGACCCTTCTCAGACCACTGACTTGTACATTTCACCTTCTTGTGACCTGCATTGGACCAGCCTATAGTGGGCTTTGCCTTTCCGTAGACTTGTATGGGAATATAAAACTCATTTGATGCGTATAAAAGTCTAATGACACAGGCCCTGAAGTGTGGCTAATGTCAATCTAAAATGAAGTGGTCAGTCTATTATTCTGGGGGGCGTGTCTTACTACTGATCCTGTCACTGGTTGCAGATTGCTGGTCCTTGTGTGTCCCTAATCCTGAGGCTGGCAGGATCACTAGATCTTAAGACGTTGCTGTACCATTTACGATGGCACTCTAACACATCTAGGCAGCACGTCACAATGCGTTTGTATTGTAATGCACCACATGAAACAGGTGAACCACCATTGTGAAGGGATGTGAACCATCAGTTCTGTGTGTTACACTGCGACAATGTCTGGTTTTCTGTAACTTAAAGGGGTTGTCAACACTTGTGTGTTTTTTTTTTTTTTTTTTTTTTTTTAAATAAAAAAATAACAAACATGCCTATACTTACCTGTTCTGTGCTCTTCTGGGGTGCCCGGCAGCGCTCCAGAATCCTCCTCCTTCATTGTGTGCCCCCATGGAAAGCCACTTTCCCTGGAGACATCCATGCGGGTTTGCTCCGTCCATTGGCACAGACAGTACTCCCGTGTCACTGGATTTGATTGAAAGATTGACAGCAGTGGGAGCCAATGGCTCTTGCTGCTATCAATCTGTTCCTATGAGGGGGGGGGGGGGTCTAGGGGGAGCTGCAGCACAGATGAAAAACCTTGAGACTTTACAACCACTTTAAATTGAGTTGGCAACCCATTCAAAATGAATGGTCTACTCCCTGGCATACCTTCTTCATTCCAAAAAAAGATTACAGCTCTGTGGTGATTAAAAGAAAATAGTTTTTTTTTTTTTTTTTTTACCCATCATACTTGGGTGGATGCAGTATCGGACCAATGCTGCATCTGTCCCCTGACGTCTCTGCAGTGGGGACTGAAACATCGAACATTGCCGATGGCTCGGTTCTCTCAGCTTCCCTAACGGAGAGCTGCTGCCTGTCAGTCAGAAGCTATCCTGCTCTACTCCTCTGCGCTGAGCTGTGGAGGGGTGGGGAGTGGTCATCTCGGCTCGCTGAGACAGGCACCAGTCCAGACACCTGGCGGATCCAGACTTTGTCGGGACGACGTGGTGCCTGGACTGATTCCAGTGACGTCAGCAGAGAGCGGACTTCACACCGCTCTTTGCTGAAAACGGGTCACAGGAGTGCAAAATGGATTGCACTCCTGTGACCCATAGGAGAAGCCCATCCTAACAAGCTTAGGCTGGACTTCTCCTTTTTTAAAACAGGCCCGATCAAATTTTACCCAAAACTGGGAGCCAGCTTTAAAACAAAAAAACTAAAAAAAAGAGCCAGCACTACACAACCTGCACCAGACTATATGGGTAGCAGAAAGTAATATAGTTTGGCAGCAAAACACGAGTATAATAAATAAAATTTTAAATTCAAGGGTTCAAAAGTGGCTCATGTAGTGCACCATGGCAAAACATTAGTATAATAGCAGTGTGCTGTGACAGGCCTACAGGGGGCTAAATTATAGTAATCTTCTAAAGAACTGCGACTTTACAAGGAGTAGGTAAAAAATGGCTTTTCTGACAATACATGGGCACTAAATGGGCAGTCAAATAGAATATACGGGTAACAATCGCCCTACTGTACCAATATGTAGGCAACACATTGGCAATATTTACAATACACAGATGGATAACAGCCAATTGTGACAATATCCAGTTAACAAACGCACAAATAGAACAATATATGAAAACAGACAGTTGGGACCATATGCATGCCTGTAATACAATTTTTTTTTTTTATTTTTATTAATATTTTATATCAAGGTCAGACATAGTAGTTTGTTACTCCCGCCTCCTAATCTATGCCTAAATCATAACCTAGTAGAATCAGAAATAAAAACTAGTACACAAATATATACTGTGTCTATATACAATATATACACACACACACCTGAAGTTGTACACTGTATATCAGGGTTTGACAAATTTTTGCTTTTGAATCTAGAAGCCAGCCAAAAGTTAGAAGCCAGTTTTGTTTAACAAAGCCTTGTTTTCAACGACAAAACCCCTTCTCTTATGTGGACTGATAAAAGCCCAGGCGCCAGGACACGTTTTCTAGTCGCCATGGCGACCTGGCACCTGGGATATTTTGAGCCCTTTTGTATATAGATGGCTCATTGTACACAACCTGGAGGGTGGAATAAATGATATATTCTAGATCAACCTTATTTAACCAGGATGGCCTTAGATTCTTTCAGGGGTGCCTTGGCAAAATGCCTGCAAACTGCCCAAAAATGGTATACAAACCAGCAGGTGGGTGAAACCTGCCCTCTTGTTGCACAAAGCCACAGGTTTTAATTTTTGCACCATAACAACCTTCCAGCGTCCTAACAACCAATGAGATCATCTGTTAAGAAGGGCCCTGGACACCTGGATAGCATCCTTGTTTGCCCTTCCCTGCCAGCACTGGGGTCACATTAGGTGAATGAGGGAGAAGAGAAACCTAGGAATACTAGTCAATATCAGTGTGCAAAAGTGTATTTGCTTTGGAAGAATAAATCGCCTCTAATGTTGGGTATCCTACATGTGCGGATGTTGCTGCTTTTATGTAAAACTATTAGTTTTAACATATTTGAATGGGGTGCCTTAACTAAAAAAAAAAAAAAGTTGAGTAACACTGTTGTAGATTCTGTGTGTATTGTAGTGTTTGCTCTGGGGTTATGTAGTACAGATCTCAGTCCCGGCTACAATTACCCCTGGGTTTGTGGCTCACACTCTCTTCTCAGATCACCAGACTTGTACCCGGTGTACCGCTTTACCGTCCTCACTCACCACTTCCACTGCAGACTGGATAAGCTCTGAGAGATCATCCTCCTTTTTCATTGTATTGTACAAATATGAACGGTACTATTAATATGACTTTTGTTATGCCTTATGAAAACACAATAAAATATTCAAACGGAGAGAACATCCTACTGTTCTGCCTCCCTGCCAGCCTGACACAGACTGGAGCAGTACTAACATCTCACATTGACCAACCATACACACCCCCTGCCAGAGAGATCTGTACACTGAACTCTGACATACACACAGCACCCTCTACAGGACAGACCCACACACTAGACTCTGACATATATGGTCGCTCAAGAGTTTTTTATTTTATTTTTTTTAGGCCCCATGGCGATCTGGGAATTGTCTAGCCCTGGCTTAATGTTTTAGCAGTAATTACAATTTACAGTGTTTTTATCCCATTGAGAGACATTAAAACATTTTCTTAAGTATGAACTGCAAAATTACTTTAGGAAGCATTAACTGGTAAATGGCTAAGGCCTTATTCCGTTTCATTTCTTAAACCACTAAAGACTGCATAGACTGAATGCAACAGCCACATACCAAACAAATACCAATTTGAGAACCTGCTATATAGGGCGATGAATTAAAGTGTATCTGCCATCAGATATAGTTTTACATACAGGTACACCTTACGTAACACTTAAAGGATTTTTAAAATTAATTTTTTATACCTCACATAGCACACAATTCTTCCTTTAGCAATACCTTTTATCTGCTTTTCTGTCCTGGTCAGAGACATCTTCATTAAAACTCGACTCCAGGAATTCAGCCACTTTGTAAAATGTGCAGGCATACTATGAGGTTTAGTCTAAAGGGGTGCATGCCGCTTCCTGGACTTATCTCTTTTATTTACATCAGACAGTATTATGGAGCTCCGGGCTCTAAGAGGAGTCTTCTCACACACAGCAGCTCTGCCTGCCCCTCCCCTCTGCTGCCCATTTACAAAAGCCTTTGTTTTCTGAATGAATTTACATAAAACAAAGTGCTCTGTGATTGGGCAGTAGATTGGGGGGGGGGGGGTGCATGCAGCTAAAGGAGCGGGGACCAGAGGGTCTGGCATCGGACCGATGTAGAAATTGCTATTCTTCTGCTGCATCATCGCGATTTAAAACATTTTTTTCTCAAAAGTCAGCAGCTACAAACACTGTAGCTGCTGACTTTTAATAAGGACACTTACCTGTCCTACTTTCACCTGCGATGTCAGCCCCCCCAAGGCCGATCCGGAGGCACTGGCATTTTCCGGCGCCGCCATCCTTGGTAAGGGAAACAGGCAGTGATGCAGTGCTTCACTGCCCGAGCCACGTGGCGTTTTGTGAATGGGCCGGCTGCTCTCTGGAATACACACAGTTCCCAGAATGCAGCGCGCCCCATTCACCAGAAGACACTGTGAGTAGGACGGAGGAAGGAGACCTGCCGCAGACGATGAAGAGGAAGATTAAGGACTTCCGCATAGGAACCGCTGTTTCTGGTGAGTAATTTTTATTTATTTTTTTAATTTTGGGGAAATTTTTTTTTTTTTTTTTTCAGGGTGGAACTCCACTTTAAAGCGGAGTTCCACTTGTTTTTAAGTTTAAAAGTCAGCAGCTACAAAAAGTGTAGCTGCTGACTTTTAATAAACAGCCGTTCACCTGTACTACGATCCAGCGATACGGCCACCCGATGCCTTGCTCTTCTCCTCCGCCTCTCCGCAGAACTGGCATTGCAAGTCTGGGCACCCGGCTGTGACAGCTTGTGGCTTCACAGCCGGGTGTGCACTGCCCATGCGCGAGTCGCCTTGCGCTCTTAGTAGCCAGGCTATCTTCTGGGACATGTGACGTGTCCCAGAAGATTGCAGAGGGGGAAAGGAGTCGTCGCCTAGGCGACGAACAAGAGAGGGCTGGGTACCTGTCAAAACTAGGTACCCCCCCCAAAAATGACATGCCAAATGTGGCATGTTAAAGGGGCAAGAAGTGCTTACAGTAGACGTTCCACTTTTGGGTGGAACTCAACTTTAACTCATAGTATGCCTGCACATATTACAAAGTGTCTGAATTTCTAGAGTTCAGTTTTAGGGTATCTTTAAGGGTCAGCATCTAGTTCCTTGACTGAAATGCTGTGTTAGAGATGGCAGTCATGTAATTCCTAATGTCAGTGCAGTTCTTGGCTTTTGAGTACAAATATCTGACACAGATCAGCCCCTTCTGCAGCATGGCTAGGCATGAGCTGGGTTTTGGCTGAACTTCGTTCGCCATTACCTGTGGGAAGCTGTCAAATGATCACATCCTCACTAGTCCAGTCGTGTGTGTGTGTGTGTGTGTGTGTGTGTGTGTGTGTGTGGCTTTCCCCACCCCATGTACACAAAGCTGTACATGGAAATGCTTGTGATGTCACTGATGTGACCACAGGTCAATGTTGTGTCATGGTCAGGTCATTGACCAGTGGCCATATTGACACTGCGCTCTCTCCACCTTGTCCAATTCGAACACTTTGCATTCCTTAAGAAATGCTAAGTGTTATCTAAATAGGGCTGTTCCAAAAAAAGAACCTCTTGTGTTCACTAAGCAACAGGGACTCCTCCTGACATTGGACCTGGAAGCCTGTGACATTCGCTGTAGTAGCGGTGCCTAATACAGTGATTTCTTGCTTCTACTGGATCTTAAAGGTATGACACGTGCTGGACCAATGTTACTACCGGTATGCGATAATATACATACCTAAACTTCAGCTATAGGAGCTCTTTTACACTGCTGTGGTTTGGTGCCCCCCCTGTGTCTTTCATGTGGGTTACATGTGGTTTCCCATAAACTTCTATTAGAAGCACACCAACACTCCTGCATGCTGCATCTTTGGTGTTTTATCACATTACACAAAACAATCCTTCCAGAACTGACATTCAGATCTTGCAAGAATATTCAGATCTTTTACCAAACATTTGTTCCATAACTGCACCTCTCTCCTTGCATCTGCTTTACTTTAGCTGTAGTGAAGGATGGTTAGGTTGCAAATGGGTGATTGAAACTTAATTCCTTTTACAAAAACAACTTGCAGGGAAGTGGTGATGTACTATACAAGCAAGTCAGCAATTTAGTGTTTTGTAAGAGCTGAATGAGTCGTACTGGATGTAAGCATTCGGTTTTAAATCATCCATATTGAAATCCAAGTGTAGAGGTTTTTATATACTTTTGTCACCCCCCCAAGCAGTTTTGTAATTTAAATTAACCAATGAATTGAATTGAATTTGCAGTAGAAGTGAAAGTAAAGGGAATGTAGGGGAATTCCAATGCAATACGTGACTTATATTATACAGATAAACCAAGGCATTTATTTTTCTTGGAGATGCCTTTTACCTGTGAACCTGTCCCTTCCAGTGAAAATATTTAGTAGTTTGTTGTGATTCTGTATTTGCTTCTTATGCAATCAGAAATACAGATTTTTGCTGAATAAAACAACAAAACATTTTCCTGTGTGAAATAAATTCATTACAATAAGTACTAGACCTTTTGGTAAGCCTACCGCAGAGTATGTCTTAGAGATTCTTGTGATACTTTCTGTTCCTGTCCTGGTTTCCGTTTGGCAGCCAGGCTGTTCTTTGCAGCTGTGGCCTGACAGGAATGACAGATTGTAGTCTTCATACACAGCGATCATATCTTTTAGGTTGCTGGCATCATTTTTAGTCAGGACCTAAACCTTATGTCTGCAGTCCAGTGCTGACCCTACTACTCAGCTGCTATGTGATCAGCAGTTTTACAATATGTGTTTTCTGAAGAAGATTGTGTGTGTGTGTGTGTGTGTGTGTGTGTGTGTGTGTGTGTGTGTGTGTGTGTGTTTTTTTTCATACCTGAAAGGAATAATGAGCTAGTATGCTAGCTCATTATGAAATACTTGCCTTAGAACGAGGCGTCGGTAACTTACCTGATCCACGCCGAGGGAGATGTTGTCATCTTGCCTCGGCGTGTCTTCTGGGTATCGCCGCTCCAGCGCTGTGAGTGGCTGGAGCGGCGATGTCGTCCCTCCCGCGCGCCGGCAGCTGCCGGGCTTTAGCTGAGAATCCCCGCTGAGCATTCGCCGCTGCAGTCAAAGGCTCATTGCGAGGGGAATATCTCCTAAACCGTACAGGTTTAGGATATATATATATATATTTTTTTACCTACAGGTAAGCCTTATTATAGGCTTACCTGTAGGTAAAAGTTAAAAAACAGGGTATACAACCGCTTTAACTTGAGTAGTTCCAAAGCAACTACATGCAAAAACTACATAATTTGAGCGTTGGTGTTCCAACCTCGTGTGTGTGTGTGGTTATAATTATAGTTAACACGTTTGCTTGGTTTTGTTTCATGCTGTGTGATCAAATGTCTGATCAGGTTAATTGGTGACTACTCATACAAACCAACAGTGTATATATGACTACTTAAAGCATTTAACCCCCAAAAAAAGATCCTGCTCCTTTAAAATGTTATACAGTGCTTGTGCTGTGTAATTTGGGCCCCTGTATCACCTGAAATATCTGGCTGATCCTGCCAGCTTCTGCCCTCCCCTGTAAACTGACAATGGTGTTTCATGGCTGCTGAGCCCTGACACTGGTCAGTTTACTTGACTCCGCCATCCGCAGCCCTGCTCTCCTGTGTCTGTAAACGACCCCCCCCCCCTCCTGCTACTGGTGTAACTCTGACCTAGTATCAGCGCTGTCTCCTAATGGCGTGTGCGTGTGATTCATAAAAATAAAGCAGTATATACAAGATTTCTGAGTGCCGGACAGGGAGAGGAGAGGGCCAGCCGGTCACGTGATCACCGGGAATCGGTCAGAAATTAGGTATATACCGATTTTAAAAATCACACAGGCTGATACTATTAACAGGTCAGAGTGGCTTAACCACTTGAACATATTCAGATTTACTGTCTATTTTTATTTATTTTTGCTATTCTGATTAGAGGTCGACCGATATATCGGTCGGCCGATATATCGGCCGATTTTTGGCATTTTTTCATTAATCGGCTTTGGCCGATATTCTGAGAACAGAAGCCGATATAAAAAAAAAAAAAAAACTTCAGCGCGGCTTGGAAATGACATCTCTCATAGAAGTCAATACAAGTTGCCTGAAGTTTCCCGTGCAGTGACTCATCTCTGGGCAGCCTGCCAAGTGAGAGAGAAAAGTTACAAATGTTTCTTCTTATCAATGAACTGAACTTGTGAGTAGAAGTTCTCAGTTTAACCATTTAAAGGCTAAATCTTTTCTGACACTTGTAGCTTACAAGTAAAAATCCTGTCTTTTCTGCTAGAAAATCACTTGGAACCCCCAAACATTATATATTTTTTTTTTTTGCAGAGACCCTAGGGAATAAAATGGCGGTTGTTGCAATATTTTATGTCACACGGTATTTGCGCAGCGGTCTTTCAAACGCAATTCTTTGGGAAAAAAATACACTTTAATGAATGTTAAATAAAACTAAACTTTTTTTTTCGTCAAAGTTTTGATTACCTGTTTTTGTGCCTGCTTCCTGATTCCCTTACCGAAGATGGCGGCGGCAGCACCCGAGAGCCGAGAGAGAGATCGGCTTCGGGTGCCGACATCGCGGGCGCCCAGGACAAGTAAGTGTCCATATATTAAAAGTCAGCAGCTGCAGTATTTGTAGCTGCTGACTTTTAATATATTTTTTTTTTTTGGCGGAACTCAGCTGCTTTCACACTGGAGCGGGCAGGCGTTGGCGGTAAAATGCAGCTAGTTTTAGCTGCGCTTTACCATAATTTTAGCGGCGATATTTGGCTGCTAGCGGGGTGCTTATAACCCAGCTAGCGGCCGATGAAGAGGTTAAATGCGCCCGTGTAGCACCGCTGCAGAAGCGCTTTGCAGGCGCTTCAGCAGCAGTGCCCATTAATTTCAATAGGCAGTAGTGATGGAGGAGCGGTATACACCGCTCCAAAGATGCTGCTTGCAGGACTTTTTTTTAACGTCCTGCCAGCGCACCGCCTCAGTGTGAAAGCACTCAGGCTTTCACACTGAGACTGCAGGGGAGCTGTTTTGCAGCCATTTTTACAGGTGCTATTTTTAGCCCAAAAGTGCCTGAAAAACACCCCAGTGTGAAAGGGGTCCAACTGTTAGTTTTTTTTTTTCCCCTTCATCGGCCTAACATATCGGCCCAAAAAAATCGGCATCATATATCGGCCATCGGCCACAGCGATTTCTAAATATCGGCATCGGCCAGAGAAAAACCCATATCGGTCGACCTCTAATTCTGATATTAAGTGCATAAGACCCCGTACACACTATACAACTTTTGTTATCTGGTTTCCTTTAGATTTACCAAAACCATGTAGTGCAAGGGCCTGCCTTATTGCATACAAATTGAAACTTTAGGTTCATATGGTTTTGGTAAATCTGAAGGAAGAAAATCTACAGAAAATTGTATAGTGTGTATCCAGCTTGGGTATGAACAGGACACAACTTGTGGTATGACCACATTGGAGTAGGTTTTAGAGATGAAAATAATTTTAGTGTCGGAGCATTTCCTGTATGGCAAAGCAACATGTTTACCTAGAGCTTTCACATGGGTGCCTCTGTCTTGTGGATTCCGCTTGCTTAGCTGGTGATCGCTCTGCTGAGCATGCGGATGACAGGTCCTGTCTGCTTTGCTGTACAGAGTGACCACGGACATAGTCCTGCTCTCCTTCTCTATAGGGAAATCTGGTGGAAACAGACCGCCTGTTAAGGTTTATTTTAATTCTTAAAACATGTTAGAGGAGCTCCAGGCTCCCCCACCCCCTAAGAAAAAAATTGAGTCGGCCACTACAAATACTGTAGCTGCTGACTTTTAATATTAGGGCACTTGCCTGCCCAGGAATCCAGCCGTGCCCTCACCCGTGCCGATTTTCTATTGGGTGCTGGTGCCACCATCTTGACTTAGGGAAACCGGCAGTGAAGCCTTGCAGCTTCGCTGACCGTTTCCTACTGTGCATGCATGAAGTGTGCTGCGCTTTGTAAATAGGCCATCTCCTGTGGAAGGGGGGGGGGGGGCTGAACTTGTCAAAACCAGGTACAGACAAGCAGAGCTTCTCCTTTTGGGTGGAGCTCCACGTTAAGCTGGCAATATTTTTTTTTATGTTTTGCGGTCAGCCAGTGGGTTTAATGAAAATAATTGAGCCTATTTCCCCACTCACTCACCTCTCTGGATTGGGGGAATTGCTGTCGCTAGATTGTATTCTGACAGCAGGGAGTTTAGTACTATAGCCAGTGGCACTGATCGTTGGGGAAAAGCCCAACAGGTTGGTTGCACACAAGTCGATCTATTGATCAACTTGTGTACGACTTGTGTGCAACCAGCCTGCCCCATACATGGCTCACAATTTGAATTCCGATCCATGTATGGTTGGCTTTAAAAACTTCCTGTGAATTTTTCTTTTCATACTTTAGCAGATCTTTTGCTGTTGACCACTCTGCACAATGACACTGATTACGTGATCAAGTTAAGTGCTTCCTTTATAGCTGGAGGGCGTATGAGAAGTGGATGTGCATACCAAGTGCTGAATAGCAAAACTGACAAAAGCAAAGCCTGTAGCTTTGGGTTGGTAAAGGGCTGACTGAGGTAACATAATTTTTTTTTTTTTTGTATAGCAACCTAGTAAGTTACAGAAAAACAAACCACATTACAGAGTAAATGTATGTTTGGTAAATGCATATGTAGTTTAGTTAAATAATTGTACGCAAGAGTTAGAACTCATGAAACATATTTTTGTGGAAAGTATTCAGCTTTTTGTAGTAATTTTTTTTTATCAAATGATTGAAATCCAAACTTAAAGCGGTATTCAGCCCGAAACCAAAAATTTAATATATTACAGCTTATCAGTCCTAGTGGTGGCTGCATTCGTTTTTTCTCGACTTTTTTCCCCCTCTGTTTTTACCTAGTGATCTGGCCTGCAGCACATCTGTATTATACAGATACCACTCTTGATGTAGGAGCACATCTTTGAACAGCATTGTCAGTCTGGGGGAAGGGGAGTGTTAGAAGTACTAGCAGATTTAAATACTCTAACAAATTGAAGCCAAGCGTTGGCTAACACTTTATAAACAGGTTTTTCCTTTTCGGATTAAGGGTCTTACATAAACAAAAGCTGATCATTCTAATCACCCCGCTGACGGTGGTAAGTGGTTTGTCTTATTCCTGTAAACTGATACATTCTGCTGGAGAGCTTGCACTTTTGAAAAACCACAGATTTGCTTGCTGGATAACTAGATATAATCGAAGAAAGGACAATTTTTTAAAAGGGAAACGAATACAGCAATCGCATCTAGGAATTGGTAAACTTCAATATAATGTTTTCTTTTTGGGTTTAATGTGACTTTAAATTGGATGAAAACCCTCACATATACCCAGTGAAGTGAACAGCCTCAGATGATACAGATATTAAACAAATCTCCCTACATAAGTTTTACATGTATATCTGCTGTCTTCATCTTTATATATTGTTAAGAAAGTGAACATTGTGTTACAGATTTTCTATTTCTGTTCAGCACTACAGTAAAGCATGGACATACAGCCAAGGCGCACACCCTCTCTCCACATAGGCAGATACTTTCAGAGCTGTTGGTTGAATAGTTCAGCATTCTGCTGATCTATTTATAGCATCCTCCCCAACACAAAACTCAGGCTGCTTTTATCTCAGTTGACTGAGATTTTGTCAGAAGTTATCAGGCTGATAACAGAAGAACAGAGCAGGAGACAGCTACAGGACATAGGGCTTAGAGCTGGGGGTGTCCAAACTTTTTTTCAAGGAGGGCCAGATTTGACGAAGTGAACATGCGTGAGGGCCGACCATTTTGCCTGACATTCTTTAAACCTTTAAAATTCGGTTAAGTGTGTTCGTTCGAGCACTAATACACTGCCCAACAAGAATTCTCTTGCCTTTTGTGGCTGTATGTGGATAAAGAGATGAGCTTGGGTGTATTATTTGGATATACTGTATTTATTGCCGTATAAGGCTCCATGTATACTGGACGCTAAAAAAAGCTATAAAAAACGCCAGTAGCTTTGCAGGGAGCCTTTCAACGTTTTTTTAGCATTTTTGCAATAGCGTTTATTAGCGCTTTTCAGTGTTGCTTTTTTTTTTTTTTTTTTTTCCTCAATGGATTAAAAAACACTAAACGCTGGCGAGCTGCGTTTGATCGGTTTTTAGCCGTTTTTCCCGCCGAAAACCACCACTTTAAGGCTCCATGTACACAGAAGCTGATAAACTGCAGTTTATTGCCGTTTTGGCGTTTTTTTTAAAAAAGCCTATTAACTACACTCTATGTTAGCCTATGTGTTCATGTACACATAACGTTTTTTAGCTTTAATGAGCAGTGGAGTTAATGGTCTTTTTAGTGAACGCAAGAAATTCGCGTTCAAAGTGCCGTTTTTCGGCAGAAAAAAAACGCAGAAAAACTATCATAAACACTCAAACGCTGGCCGCGAGCGTTTTTTAGTGTTTTTTTTTTTTGGTCCTTAAAAAAAAAAAACGAAAAAACGCTACACTGAAAAACGCTAATAAAAGCTAGTAAAAAAACGCTGATAAAAGCTAGCTTTTTCTGCTGCTTTAAAAACCACATTTTTGAGCTTCTGTGTACATGGAGCCTAAATGCAAATTTCTTGCGTTCAGAAAAAAAGCCCATTAACTCCACTGCTCATTAACACGACCATGAGCACACAGGCTAACATAGAGTGCAGATAATGGGCTTTTAAAAAAAAACGCCAATAAATTGCAGTTTATCAGCTTCAGTGTACATGGAGTCTTAGGCCCCATGCACACAGGGCGTTTTTACAGCCGCATTTTTTACAGCTTAAAAACGCCTGTCCATGTTTTTTGTAAACATTTTTTGACCTTTTTTAAAAATAAAAAAAATCCCGGAGCTCAAACGCAAATCGTGGCGTTTTCGCGCGTTTAATAGCGTCGGCCGTTTTTGCAGCTCAAACCTGGAGCTCCAGAATGCACTGGAATTGTTTTGTTTTTTTTTGCAGCTGGAAAACGCCTATGCCACTTGGAGCTCATAAAAGCTCTATGTGTGCATGACACAATAGAATAACATGGATGGGCATTTTGCAGCTGTAAAAAAAAACGTCTAACGCTGCTGTTAGCAGCTGCAAAAACGCCCTGTGTGCATGGGGCCTTACACAGAAGTTTCAGGAAAAAAACATAAATTTTAAATAAAGAACTGTGAAGCAAAATAAGGGTCAGTGCCCATCTGCAGAACCCCCCCCCCCCCCCCCATTGCCAGGAATGCATCACCCCCCATTGCCATCAGTGCAGCCTTGGAGGGGGCAGGACGAGCGCCAAAGATGGCCTTTTTAACCACTTCATATCTGGGCCATTGTAGTTTGACGGCCACAAGGTGGCTCTACAATGGCGGGAGGCCGTCTATTGACGGCCTCGGGCCACGCGCCGCTGGGGGGCACGAGCATGTGCCCGCTGCGTCACTCAGGTGCCGATGCGCGTGCCTGGTGGCCGCGATGTCCACCAGACACCCGCGATCGGCAGTTACAGAGCCAGGACTGTGTGTGTGTGTGTGTGTGTGTGTGTGTGTGTGTGTCTGTGTGAGAACACACAGATCCATGTCCTGTCAGGGAGAGGAGACTGATGATGTGTCCCTTGTACATAGGGACACAGATCGGTCTCCTCCCCCAGTCAGTCCCCTCCCCCCACAGTAAGAATCACTCCCAGGGAACACATTTAACCCCTTGATCGCCCCCTAGTGTTAACCCCTTCCCTGCCAGTCCCCTTTAATACAGTAATCAGTGCATTTTTATAGCACTGTTCACTGTATAAATGTGAATGGTCCCAAAAATTTGTCAAAAGTGTCCGATGTGTCCGCCGTAATATCGTAGTCCTGACAAAAATCGCAGATAAGTCATTACTAGTAAAAAAAAATAGAAAAAAAAAGTCCTCCATTCTATCCCCTATTTTGTACACGCTATAACGTTTGCGCAAACCAATCACTATACGCTTATTGCGTTGTGTTTTTTTTGTTTTGTTTTAAACCAAAAATATGTAGAAGAATACATATCGGCCTAAACTGAGAAATATATAAAAAAAAAATTGGGATATTTATTATAGCAAAAAAGTAAAAAATATATATATTTATTTTTATTTTTTTTTCAAAATTGCTGGTCTTTTTTGGTTTATAGTGCAAAAAATAAAAAACTTACAGATATACAGTACCTTGAAATTTTCCACATTTTGTCATGTTACAACCAAAAACATGAATTAATTTTATGTGATGGATCAACTAGGGCTGGGAAAAAAAATCGATTTTAATCTTGAATTGAGTTTTGAGCTCAAATCGATTCAGTTTTGAAGAAAATCGATTTTTTTTAGATTTTTATTTTTTTTTGAACAAAAAAAGAAAAAAAAATTTATTTTTTTTTCCTTCAAAGTTTCCGTAGCAGGACTGCAGGGGGCGTATCCGGAATGGCACTGGGCAGCGTTACCCCAATTACATCTACTCGCTGCAGCTGCCGTCTGCCTACCTGATCAGCGTGTCATGCAGACAGACGGCGGCCATTGCAGTGTTCAAAAGCCGCGCCTCCCGAGTCCTCGTCGTCTGTGATAGGCGGAACACTCAATTTCACAGCAGGCAGTATTCAGCCTATCACGGACATCCTCTCATCCTCGTCTGTGTTATGAGGATGACCATGATAGGCGGAACACTGAATGCTGGGAAATTGAGTGTTCCGCCTATCACAGACGAGGAGGAGGCGCGGCTTTTGAATACTGGAATGGCTACCGGTGTAGCAGTAAAATCCGTATACCATGAAAATCTGCATCAGGTACGGGCACAGTGATTGAAGCATGGGCACAGTGAGACACGGGCACAGTGAGACAAGGGTACAGTGAGGCATGGACACAGTTCAATTCAACTAAGAGTAACCTCAGGATTTTTTGTTGTTTTATTAGCTAAATCCAAATACAGTATTAATAATTTGGATGTTTATCAATCTTTGTTGCACACTGCAAAAAACAACAAAAGGTCACAAGCGCTAAATTGGTGGATAAAGAAAAAAATATAATGGATGATAATAATAAGAAAAAAATCCCAAATATTTTGGGAAGTACAAAGTATCCAAAAGGGGGAAAAAACAGGATCCAGCGCAGCAAGAAAAAATCCGTACCCAGAAGTACAAAATACACAACATGCACACAATATAATCCAGCACTCATGGAACATACATTATTAACTATTGAAAACTCTTGAAGAATTGATAAAAAAGCTTAGTCCATTTATCACAATAAAGAGAGGGATCCAATCCCAAATGTGCAGAGGGCAAATGAATCTTAACTCTCCAGTTGCCAGTGGTGACAAACTTGTTAAACTTGCAGTGACATCCGTGGAGCAAGGAGGGGTTAAAGTCAAAACAAAGCCTGTGGCATGATCTCCGTGTGAGCACAGTACCTTGAATCAGGGCTTGACAAATTTGCTTGGAATCTAGGAGCCAGCTAAAAAAGTTAGGAGCCAGGAACAGGCCCCGTCCCGCCGAGCTTGCGCGCAGAAGCGAACGCATACGTGAGTAGCGCCTGCATATGAAAGCGGTGTTCAAACCACACGTGAGGTATCGCCGTGATCGGTAGAGCGAGAGCAATAATTCTAGCCCTGGACCTCCTCTAATTTTAAAACATGCAACCTGTAGAATTTTTTAAACGTCGCCTATGGAGATTTTAAAGGGTAAAAGTTAGTCGCCATTCCACGAGCAGACGCAATTTTGAAGCGTGACATGTTGGGTATCAATTTACTCAGCGTAACATTATCTTTCACAATATAAAAAAAACTGGGCTAACTTTACTGTTGTCTTATTTTTTTATAAAAAAAAAAGTGTATTTTTTCCAAAAAAAGTGCGCTTGTAAGACCGCTGCGCAAATACGGTGTGACAGAAAGTATTGCAACGACCGCCATTTTATTCTCTAGGGTGTTAGAATAAAAAATATATATAATGTTTGGGGGTTCTAATTAGAGGGAAGGAGATGGCAGGGGAAACAGACAGGGAAACTCCATTAGCATTGCTGGTTGTCATACCAACGGCCACCACAAGATGGTGCTAGACCACAGAAGGAAGCATAGGCCTGCAGAAGGCCGCAAAGCCGCGGCCTCAATTACCGGCCGGCGCGGCCCGACGCGATCCAGCGGCGCGGAGGGGGGGGGGCACGGAGAGACAGGATTCCCCAGCTGTGCTGCCCCAGGCGCCAGGTCGCTAATTCTAGTCGCAATGGCGACCTGGCGCCCGGGGTTTGTCGAGCCCTGCCTTGAATGATGGACAACAGGCAGACCAGCGTGTGGAGGGCCCTCCAACCCAAAAGAATGCAGAGCCAGGATCGCAGCAAGGCTGGGACAGAAGGAATCACACACAGAGTTTCAAGAGTTTTCAATAGTTAATAATGTATGTTCCATGAGCGCTGGAATATATTGTGTGTTTGTTGCACACTGACTTTGCAGTTAGAGAATTGCCTTTGCAATTTTGTTTGTTGATGCACTTTAATATAATAAAAAAAAAATCGAATCGTAAATCGAGTTTTTTATAAAAAAATCGCAGATTTTTTTGGGGGGGAAAATCGCCCAGCCCTAGGATCAACACAAAGTGGCACATAATTGTGAAGTGGAAAGAAAATGATAAATGGTTAAAATTTTTCATTTTTTTTTTCCTTTTTACAAATATCCGAAACGTGTGGCGTGCATTTGTATTCAGCCCCCTTTATTCCCCTAACAAAAATCTAGTTCAGTGGTTCTCGACTGTCTTCAGGACCCACTAACAAGCCAGATTTTTTTTATATTTTCTCGGGGAGATGCAGGCTAGAATACTGCATTCGCTGAGCAGCAAATTATATCACCTGTGTTGTATTTCAGTTATCTTGCAATCCTGGCCTGTTGGTGGGTCCTGAGGACAGAAGTTGAGAACCTCCTGATCTAGTGGAACCAATTGCCTTCAGAAATCACCTAATTAGTAAGTAGAGTCCACCTGTATGTAACTTAATCTCAGTATAAATACAGCTGTTCTGTGAAGCTCTCAGAGGTTTGTTAGAGAAACCTTGGTGAACAAACAGCATCAAGAAGGCCAAGGAACACACTGGACAGGTCAGTGATCAAGTTGTGGAGAAGTTTAAAGTAGGATTAGGTAATAAAAAAAATAAATAAAAAAAAATCCCACGCTTTGAACATCTCACGGAGCACTGTTCAAATCATCATCTGAAAATGGAAACTGCAAACCTACCAAGACATGGCCGTCCACCTAAACTGACAGGCCGGGCAAGGAGAGCGTTAAACTGAGAAGCAGAAAAGAGGCCCAAGGCAACTCTGGAGGAGCTGCAGAGGTTCACAGCTCAGGTGGGAGAATCTCTCCACAGCACAACTATTAGTTGTGCACTCCACAGATCTGGCCTTTATGGAAGAGGGGCAAGAAGAAAGTCATAGGAAGTCCTGTTTGCAGTTTGAGAAGCCATGTGTGGGACAAAGCAAACATGTGGAAGAAGATGCTCTGGTCAGATGAGACTAAAATTGAACTTTTTGGCCTAAAAGCAAAACACTGTGTGAACACATCATCCCCACCATGAAACATGGTGGTGGCAGCATCATGTTGTGGGGATGCTTATCTTCAGCAGGGATGGAATCTGGTCAGAGTTGATGGGAAGATGGATGGAGCCAAATACAAGAATCTTGGAAGACCTGTTCGAGTCTGCAAAAGACTTGAGACTGGGGGAGACGTTTATCTTCCACCAGGACAACGACCCTAAACATATAGGCAGAGCTACAATGGAATGGTTTGGATCAAAGCACATTCATGTGTTAAAATGGCCCAGTCAAAGACCAGTCTTAAATCCAATTGAGAAGACTGCAAAATTGCTGTTCAGACACTCTCCATCCAATCTGACAGAGCTTGAGCTATTTGGCACAGAAGAATGGGCAACAATTTCACTCTCTAGATGTGCAAAGCTGGTAGAGACATCCCCAAAGACTTGCAGCTGTAATTGTAGCAAAAGGTGGTTCTACAAAGTATGGATTTAGGGGGGCTGAATACAAATGCCCCCCACACTTTTCACATTTCTTTGTAAAGAAAAAATTGAAAACCTTTTATAAATTTTCTTCCACTTCACAATTATGTGCCACTTTGTGTTGGTCCATCTCAAAAAATATATTTAAGTTTTTGGTTGTAACTTGACAAAATGTGGAAAATTTCAAGGGGTATGTATACTTTTTCAAGGCACTGTATGTGCTCAGCTCAAACTTCATGACTATGGTTTACATCCACTTTAAGAGTCTTGGGTGTAAGATATATGGTTTTCTTTTTTTGTCATTAGAATTATAGCAGTGAGCCTGTTTATAAAATATTCAAACTGAGTGTTCTACAGGTTTTAAATGGTTTCTGCATTTTCAGAGACAAATGGAATATTGGGAAGAATAAGACAATACTTCTGCAGCTCTAGTAACACTGTCCTCCCAGCTTTGGGTTGTACCAGTCCTCCCGTGGTTGTAAAGGCAGAAGTATTTTTATTTTATTTTTTGCGTTAAGATAAAAAGCCCTCTGTGTGCAGCAGCACCCCCCCTCCTAATACTTACCTGAGCCCTATCTCGATCCAGCTATGTTGCACAAGAGGCTCTGCTGTCCAGGGCTCCCCTCATTGGCTTGGACAGCAGCAAAGCTCCAATGGCTCCTGCTTCTGTCACTCAGTCAGGGAGCCAATGAGGAGAGAGAGGGGGCCGGGCTAGGCCACGGCTCCATGTCTGAATGGACACAGGGTGCTGTGGCTTGGCTCCAGTGCCCCCATAGCAAGCTGCTTGCTATGAAGGCACTCAACAGAAGGGAGGGGCCAGGAGCACAGAAGAGGGACCCGAAAAGAGGATCTGGGCTGCTCTGTGCAAAACCACTACACTGAGCAGTTAAGTATGACATGTTTGTTATTTTTAACGGAAAGAAATGAGACTTTAGTATCACTTAAGTTTTTTATTTTTTTTGTTTCAAACCAAATATAGTCTTCTAAATTCTGTGGGAATATAGTACTGGCAACTGTGGAAAATGCAGGTTCTCCATCTGTTTGATCTGACATCTAATTGTAGTATGAAAAATGTGCTTTTATTGTGTAAAAATACTGCCAACACTTAAGATTCTGTTTTTATCAATGTTTTCATGCGAGATTCACACATCTTTCTAATTGAATCTCATCTTAAAAATGAATGGATCGTGTGTGAAAACAATATACAGTTGTGCTCCTAAGGTTACATAGTCATACACTGGCAGAATTTGATTTCTTGGCCATTTTCAGAGTATTTGAATAACACAATCTTTTTCTTTCACTCATGGTTAGTGTTTGTCTGAAGCCATTTATTATTAATCAATTATTATTAACTGTGTTACTCTTTTTAACCACTTGACAACTGGGCACTAAACCCCCTTCGTGCCCGGACCAATTTTTAGCTTTCAGTGCTGACGCACTTTGAATGACAATTGCACGGTCATACAATGCTGTACCCAAATGATATTTTTATCATTTGTTCCCCACAAATAGAGCTTTCTTTTGGTGGTATTTGATCACCTCTGCGATTTTTTTATTTTTTGCGCTATAAACATTTTTTTTTTACTTTTTGTTATAATAATATCCCTTTTTAAAAAAAAAAAAAAAAAAAAAAAAACACTTTTTTTTTTCTCAGTTTAGGCCGATACGTATTCTTCTATATTTTTTTTGGTAAAAAAAAATGCAATAAGCGTATAGTGATTGGTTTGCGAAAAGTTATAGCGCCTACAAAATAGGGTATGGAATTATGACATTTTTATTATAATTTTTTTTTTTTTTTTTTTTTTTTTTACTAGTAATGGTGGCGATCTGCGATTTTTGTCAGGCCTGCAATATTGCGGCGGACATATCGGACACTTTTGACACTATTTTGGGACCATTCACATTTATACAGTGAACAGTGCTATAAAAATGCACTGATTACTGTGTAAATGTGACTGGCAGGGAAGGGGTTAACACTAGGGGGCGAGGAAGGGGTTAACTATGTTCCCCATTTTGTGATGTGGACTGACAGGGGGAGGTGACCGATCTGTGTCCCTATGTACAAGGGACACAGCATCGGTCTCCTCTCTCTCTGACAGGACATGGATCTCTGTGTTTACACACAGAGATCCACGTCCTGCCTCTCTCACAGGCGATAGCGGGTGCCTGGCGGACATCGCGGCCGCCAGGCACGCGCATCGGCATCACGTGACCGCGGCGGGCACAGCTGTTCCCCCGCCGCGCGCCCTCGGCGGCGTGCAGGGGGAGAGAAACAGCAGGACGTCCATGGAGAGCCGCGCTGCAGACGTCTTTTGTCTATAGCGCGGGTCTCAAGTGGTTAAATCATAACGGCAACAGAAACGACTCAAATGACCGTCATTAAAAGTTTACATACCCTGGTGATTTTGGCCTGATAACATGCACACAAATTGATACAAAGGGGTTTAAATGGCTATTAAAGGTAACCATCCTCACCTGTGATCTGTCTGCTTGTAATTAGTATGTGTGTATGTTTCTGGACTCCTGACAGACCCTTCATCTTTCATCCAGTGCTGTACTGACGTTTCTGGATTCTGAGTCATGGGGAAAGCAAAAGACTTGTAAAAGGATCTGTAGGAAAAGGTAGTTGAACTGTATAAAACAGGAAAGGGATATAAAAATATATCCAAGGAATTGAGAATGCCAATCAGCAGTGTTCAATCTCTAAGCAAGAAGTGGAAAATGAGGGGTTCTGTTGAAACCAAACCACGGTCAGGTAGACCAATTAAAATTTCAGCCACAACTGCCAGGAAAATTGTTCGGGATGCAAAGAAAAACCCACAAATAACTTCAAGTGAAATACAGGACTCTCTGAAAACATGTGGCGTGGCTGTTTCAAGATGCACAATAAGGAGGCACTTGAAGAAAGATGGGCTGCATGGTCGAGTCGCCAGAAGAAAGCCATTACTATGCAAATGCCACAAAGTATCCCACTTACAATACACCAAACCGCACAGACACAAGCCTCAAACCTTCTGGCACAAAGTCATTTGAAGTGATGAGACCAAAATTTAGCTTTTTGGCCACAACCATAAACTCTACATTTTGGAGAGGAGTCAACAAGGCCTATGATGAAAGGTACACCATTCCTACTGTGAAACACGGAGGTGGATCGCTGATGTTTTGGGGATGTGTGAGCTACAAAGGCACAGGAAATTTGGTCAAAATTGATGGCAAGATGAATGCAGTATGTTATCAAAAAATACTGGAGGAACTTTTGCATTCATTAGGCAGGAAGCTGCGCATGGGACGTACTTGGACATCCCAACTTGACAATGATCAGTCGACCTGTCATTGGCTACAGCAGAATAAAGTGAAGGTTCTGGAGTGGCCATCTCAGTCTCCTGACCTCAATATCATTGAGCCACTCGGAGATCTCAAATTATGATTTAAAAAAAGTAAACAGTTGATTAGTAAAAAAAAGTAAACATGAGTAAAACGATTTTGTGTTCTCATTCATATTCCCTGAAAAATGGCCAAGAAATCATAAATTCGTCCAGGGTATGTAAACTTATGAGCACAACTGTATACACAAAAAGGTAAACTTTAGAAGGTGTACTACACAGTGTGGACATCGGCTCTTAAAGCCGTAGTAAACCCCTGTGTGTGTGTGTGTGTGTGTGTGTGTGTTAAAAAATAAAATAAAAATTCCATGTATGACAGATGCATAGCATACAACCCTCATTTACGGCACCAGCACGGTATGCCGGACCCTTAGAGCGCATGCGCCGGTGATGTCACCGGCTGCATGCACTCTGAATATCTTCGAAATGGTGCAAATTAAGGAGGCCTTTCCTGTAGGTACAAGTAAAAAAAACTAGGTTTACTACCGCTTTTAATTGCATGTGTTGCTCAGAGAACATTAGACGCTGCAATTAGATTATAGAAGGACTGTGTCTGCTTTAATTAAACTTTAATAAATCAAAGCCGGCCATAGAAGTCGTGTGTTTGTTTTGAAAAAAAAAAAAGAGCCAGCGGTTGACTTTTTAGTGATGACAAAAGATGCGGTTAAAAAGCCGCTCGGCTGTTATCCTAAGCAGCGGGAGGGGAAGTAGTAACCTGGAACCCATGTCATGACATCACTTCCGGTTTACTCGGCAGCCAATGGCGCAGATTTTAAAAAATCCATAGTATTCCAAAATGCAGCTTTTCGGTGTTTTTAAATACTTTAAGTGTAAAGGAGGGATCTGGGGTCTTGGAGACAGCAGATCCTGCCATGAAGAGTGCCTGTCACTGACTATTACTGTCACAAGGGATGTACATTCCTTGTGATAGCAATAAAAATGATCGTTATTTTTTTGCTTTTGTTTGAGGCTCGGTTCACACCTATGTGAATTGGTCGGTGTACACCATATCCAATTCACATAGAACATTTAAAAAATCTATTAGTTTTGAATGAATCTGGTTCACATATGTGCGTTGCATTCGCACTCCGCAAAAAAACGAAACCAAAAAACGTTTGAGAATCGCAGGCACATAATCTTCTATGGAAATGCATCTGATTTTCAGATGGGTTCCATTCTGAACACAATTTCTCTCCCTCTCCCAGGTCAGCTGATCCCCCAGCTACAACGGAGGGGTACCGCTGAACAGCTGCTTTTTTCTCTTCGGAGCGAATTCCAGCTCTGGTTTCTCTGCGGACTAGTGTGAACCCAGCCTAAATGTGTAAAAAAAAAAAAAAAAAAAAAGTAAAGCGGACCGTCCCTTCGTGCTCGCACGCAGAAGCGCACACACATATGTAAGTCGCGCTCGTAAATGGTGTGAGGAATCGCTGCGATCGTTAGAGCGAGAGCAATAATTTTAGCACAGGACCATCTCTGTAACTCTAAACTGGTAATCAGTAGAATTTTTTTTTAAAGCATCGCCTATGGAGATTTTGAGGTACCGTAGCTTGTCATCTTTTACATTGTACAAAGTTTCGTTTGAAAGACCGCTGCACAAATAGTCTGACATAAAAAATTTGCAACGATCGCCATTTTATTTACTAGGGTCTCTGCTAAAATAAAAAAATTGTGTATGTTCTAAGTAATTTTCTAGCAAAAAATAAAGCTTTGAACTTGTAAGCAACAAATGTCAGAAATAGGAAAGGGTTAAGTGTACTTAATAAAAAAAAAGGGTTAATGCAGTGTGCTTGGTAAATGGGAACTTTGTATTTGCAGTTTACAACATTCCTCTTTGGGTATATAAAAATATGTATATATCTCATATTAAACCTGAGTATCCTACCCCCTCCATGTTTTTTTAAACTCTTTTTCCAACATTTCCATTTATCTTTAATCCCTATATTTTTCTCCTCTACACTATAGGCTTTCCATATTTATGTTTCTTCTACCGAGTCAATCCATTCCCAGGTTGAGGGTCTTTCTATCTCACCATTTTTTGGGAAGAAGTATTTTTGCTGCGTTTAGCAAGTGTGGAATCAATGACTCTTTGTATTGTTTTACCGCTCCCTCCCCTCTGGAATAGAACTATCCAGGGGCCTTTTATTTATTTTTTTGTAATTTCCTTTTATCAAGCATAAGATTTCCTCCCAATATTTTAGAATTTTTGGGCAGTCCCACCAAAGGTGGGCCATCGTCCCTACTACCTTACATCCTCTCCAGCAGTCCGTCGATTTGCCCAATTGGAATTTTACCAATTTTATCGGGGGTTGCATACCACCCTGTTAAACATTTGTAGTTCATTTCAGCAGTTTTGAGATCAATGGCAGAAGTATGGGTCAATTTCAGAATTTTTTCCTATAGTGGTTTTATCTCTTTGGGACCCCAGTTCCCTTTCCCATTTTTTAAAAAAAAAATTTTTTAATGTTTGGCGGCATATCCAGTTCGTCCATGGTTAACATTAGTTTTGTAGAGCCTTGATATACTACTTTTTGTACTATCCGCAGTGCATAGCCTTTCCAGCGGAGTAAGCTCTTCTCCTGATCTTATTGGTTGAGGTAGATTTTTAACAAAATGGCACAATTGTAGATACCGCCATGCATTTATCACCATTGTAAATTCTGTAAGTGGGGTGGATGGCGCTGCCCAAGTGAAGTGCCAATATGTTAAATCCCCAGGTGGGGAAAAAATAATAAAAATAAAGAACAAATTATACGTGCAAAACAGTATCGTGTCTTTAGGGGGTGCTCCTAGGTCACGGGTTACCCCTAGTTAATGAAAAGTGCTAGGTGCGTTAATGCAATGTGCAAATAATGAATAAATAATGGGCCAATATTGAATGGCCAAATAAACAATCATGTGAACCAATAGTGCAATACTGCCAGCCGTACTGTGTGCAACCAGTCCAGGGCCAAAACTTAGCAGACAAGTGTTGAGCATAAAGTAAATTAAACAATCAGGGTAATCTCAGCAGCAGGGTATTAATTCCCAACATCAATTACAGTCTCTGAGACCCGCTGCAATAAGGTTGTAATAGTCCAAAGCAATAATATAGCAGCAAATATGGCTTTTATTAGATAAGGTTGTAAAAGTCCAAAACAATAAGTATAGCAGCAGATATAGATTAGGTTGTAGGACAGTTCAAACAGTGAATAAAAGGTGACTTTTGTGTAAATCTTTGAGGTTCCTAGCAGTCTCCAGGTGACACTTGTGCTCCCCCTCAAGGTTCCCCACTCACCAAAAGTGTCACCTGGAGACTGCTAGGAACCTCAATAATTTACACAAGTCACCTTTTATTCACAGTTTGAACTGTCCTACAACCTAATCTATATCTGCTGCTATACTTAAGGCAGGGCTCGACAAACCCCGGGCGCCAGGTCGCCATTGCGACTAGAATTAGCGACCTGGGGCAGCACAGCTGGGGAATCCTGTGTCTCCGTGCCCCCCCCCCCCCCCTCCGCGCCGCGGGATCGCGTCGGGCCGCGCCGGCCGGTAATTGAGGCCGCGGCCTTCTGCAGGCCTATGCTTCCTTCTGTGATCTAGCGCCATCTTGTGGTGGCCGTTGGTATGACAAGACAACGAGCAATGCTAATGGAGCTTCCCTGTCTGTTTTCACTGCCATCTCCTTCCCTCTAATTGGAACCCCCAAACATTATATATATTTTTTATTCTAACACCCTAGAGAATAAAATGGCGGTCGTTGCAATACTTTGTCACACCGTATTTGCGCAGCGGTCTTACAAGCGCACTTTTTTTGGAAAAAATACACTTTTTTTTTTTTTTTTAATAAAAAAATAAGACAACAGTAAAGTTAGCCCAATTTTTGTTTTATATTGTGAAAGATAATGTTACGCTGAGTAAATTGATACCCAACATGTCACGCTTCAAAATTGCGTCCGCTCGTGGAATGGCGACAAACTTTTACCCTTTAAAATCTCCATAGGCGACATTTAAAAAATTCTACAGGTTGCATGTTTTGAGTTACAGAGGGGGTCTAGGGCTAGAATTATTGCTCTTGATCTACCGATCGCGGCGATACCTCACGTGCGGTTTGAACACCGCTTTCATATGCGGGCGCTACTCACGTATGCGTTCGCTTCTGCACGCGAGTTAGGCGGGACGGGGCGCGTTCCTGGCTCCTAACTTTTTTAGCTGGCTCCTAGATTCCAAGCAAATTTGTCAAGCCCTGACTTAAGGTTGTAAAAGTCCAAAACAATATCTAATATAAGCCATATTTGCTGCTATATTATTGCTTTGGACTATTACAACCTTATTGCAGCAGGTCTCAGAGACTGTAATTGATGTTGGGAATCAATACCCTGCTGCTGAGATTTATTACCATGATTGTTTAATTTTACTTTATGCTCAACACTTGCCTGCTAAGTTCTGGCCCTGGACTGGTTGCACACAGTACGGCTGGCAGTATTGCACTATTGGTTCACATGATTGTTTGTTTGTTTATTTGGCCATTCAATATCGACCCATTATTTATTATTTGCACATTGCATTACCGCACCTAGCACTTTTCACTAACTAGGGGTAACCCGTGACCTAGGAGCACCCCCTAAAGACACAATACTGTTTTGCACGTATAATTTGTTCTTTATTTTTATTTTTTCCCCACCTGGGGATTTAACATATTGGCACCTTACTTGGGCAGCGCCATCCACCCCACTTACAGAATTTACAATCTATCAGACCCTGAGCTCAGGGCCTTTTTAGGGGAAGCAGCAGCCGACACCTCAATTGTCCTAAAGCACGGATACTACTGTACCTTACATTTATCACCATTAATTCATCCTTGTGCTTTAACTCTTGTAGTGATATGATTTCCCCTTTTTTAAATATGTCTCTAAGGCTGGGTTCACACTAGTGCGACACGACATCTGTCCTACTTTGGATCCGACTTTGCCCTGCGACATGAAGCCGACATATGTCCGACTTTCAATGAACGGGGATCCGACTTGGATCCCCGCCAATATCAGGCACTGTGTTTGGTATGAATCTTGAGGGGGAACTCCAGGCCAAATTTTAAATAAAAAAAACCGGCATGGGTTCCCCCTCCAGGAGCATACCAGGCCCTTGGGTCTGGTCTGGATTTGAACGGGCGCCCCTACGCCGAAAAAACGGCGTGGGGGTCCCCCCAAAATCCAAAGCAGACCCTTATCCGAGCACACAACCTGGCAGGCCGCAGGGGAAGAGGGGGGGACGAGAGAGCTGCCCCCCCTCCCTCCTGAACTGTACCAGGCCGCATGCCCTCAACATGGGGGGTTTGGTGCTCTGGGGCAGGGGGGCGACCTGCGGCCCCCCCACCCCAGAGCACCCTGCCCCCATGTTGATGAGGACAGGGCCTCTTCCCGACAGCCCTGGTCGTTGGTTGTCGGGGTCTGCGGGCGGGGGGCTTTTAGGAAACCGGGAGCCCCCTTCAATAAGGGGGCCCCCGGATCCCGGCCCCCCCCACCCTATGTGAATGAGTATGGGGTACATCGTACCCCTACCCATTCACCTGGTGGAAAAAAATTGCAATAAAAAAACCACACAGCTTTTTAAAGTATTTTTATTGCACAGCTCCGGGGGTCTTCTTCCGACTTCGGGGGTCTCCGGTGTCGTCGCCGCCACTCTCCGGTTCTTTCTTCCGCCGGGCCTCTGCTAACTTCTTTTTAGCTCTTTTGCTAACGGAGGCCCGGTCTTCCCGTCGTCTCGTCCGGCTCTCCGTTGTCCTTCTGCCGGCCCCTCCACTAACTTCTTGGTAGCTCTTTCGCTAGTGGAGGGGCGCGGTCTTCCCGTCGTTGGCGTCTTCTTCCCTCTTCTCCTCCTCGATGTTGACGCATCGCTTCCTCCCGCTGTAATACTGGCTCTCCGCTCCGCATTAATATAGGCTTCTCATGACGTCACAGTCACATGTTCCGGGGCACATGGCCCCGGAGCATGTGACTGTGACGTCATGGGAACATGTGACTGTGACGTCATGAGAAGCCTATATTAATGCGGAGCGGAGAGCCAGTATTACAGCGGGAGGAAGCGACGCGTCAACATCGAGGAGGAGAAGAGGGAAGAAGACGCCGACGGCGACAACGGGAAGACCGCGCCCCTCCACTAGCGAAAGAGCTACCAAGAAGTTAGTGGAGGGGCCGGCAGAAGGACAACGGAGAGCCGGACGAGACGACGGGAAGACCGGGCCTCCGTTAGCAAAAGAGCTAAAAAGAAGTTAGCGGAGGCCCGGCAGAAGAAAGAACCGGAGAGCGGCGGCGACGACACCGGAGACCCCCGAAGTCGGAAGAAGACCCCCGGAGCTGTGCAATAAAATACTTTAAAAAGCTGTGTGGTTTTTTTATTGCAATTTTTTTCCACCAGGTGAATGGGTAGGGGTACGATGTACCCCATACTCATTCACATAGGGTGGGGGGCCGGGATCCGGGGGCCCCCTTATTGAAGGGGGCTCCCGGTTTCCGATCAGCCCCCCGCCCGCAGACCCCGACAACCAACGGCCAGGGTTGTCGGGAAGAGGCCCTGTCCTCATCAACATGGGGGCAGGGTGCTCTGGGGTGGGGGGGCCGCAGGTCGCCCCCCTGCCCCAGAGCACCAAACCCCCCATGTTGAGGGCATGCGGCCTGGTACAGTTCAGGAGGGAGGGGGGCCGCTCTCTCGTCCCCCCTCTTCCCCTGCGGCCTGCCAGGTTGTGTGCTCGGATAAGGGTCTGGTTTGGATTTTGGGGGGACCCCCACGCCGTTTTTTCGGCGTAGGGGCGCCCGTTCAAATCCAGACCAGACCCAAGGGCCTGGTATGCTCCTGGAGGGGGAACCCATGCCGGTTTTTTATTTAAAATTTGGCCTGGAGTTCCCCCTCAAGAGCAGCAGAGCACAAGTCGCATGCCAAAGTCGGATCATGCAAGACTGCGGTCCGACTTTGATCCGACTTCAATGATAGTCAATGGGCTGAAGTCGGATCAAAGTCGGACCAAAGTAGTACAGGGAGCATTCTCAAAGTCGGACCGACATGTGTCGGACCAGTTAAGACGGCTCTCATAGGGAAACATTGATTTCTTTCTCATACATCACGGGACACAGAGCGACATAGTCATTACTATGTGGGTTATATAGATTACCTTCAGGTGCTGGCACTGGCAACTTCCAAACCGGAAGTACCCTCCCCTATATAAGCCCCTCCCATCCGGGAGCACCTCAGTTTTTTTGCCAGTGTCTAAGGTGTTGGCCAAGAAGTAACATGTGTTTTTCACTGAGCTTGCGTACAGGTTCTTTTGGGCCTCAGTAAGCTATTCCGGATCTGACCAAAAAAGCTTCATAGCTAAACGGTCGGTACCCGGGCCTTGCAGAGAAGAGCAAGGTTTTGCCTGTAATGCCTCTCTTAGGAGGGCTGGACCCTGGGATCCAGAGCTCTGGTCATACCCACGACCAAGATGTTGTCTGTGCAGGGTGCTATACAGGTCCAGGGGAGTGGAATCCTTGGGAACCCGATCCCTGAAGGTTTAAGTACAATGCCTGCCATGAGAGGTGAAGTTTGGGCTCCTGTGGACCAAACAGAGTCCTGCGGCGGGGAAAAGGTAAGTGGGGGCCCCTCAGGAACTTGGTTCTATTGAGGGGACCCCCAAGCCTAATATGTCTTTCTGCCTGTTACCTAACGGTATTCCCGCTAAATATCTGTGCATGCCTGAAACTGCTAGAAAATGTAATAATTTGAATGGTGGTCAAGAAAAAATAAAAAATGGACAAACCGTGGTACCTGTGTTAAACCACTAGAGGCCGCTGTGGAATGTCGTTTTTTTCTGGGGACTGAGGCAGATGGTCCAGGCAGATGGTGAAGTTCTCTTTAGGGAAACTGCTTCCTCTGTCATGTTGCAAATGCTCGTCCATCCCCAGGCCCTGCTGCAAACAGGGACCCTGGCTCCCCTCCCTAGTCTGTTTCAAAAGAAGCGCCGAAGGCGCAAGTGCCTCTATATATAGAGGTGGGCTTGAAAAGGGGGCGGAGCTTGCCGGATGACGCTCTGTGCGCGCCGCAGCGCTTCTGCGCATGTGCGGGCGTCCCAGTATGTCAAAAGGCACAATTACTTGTTGTGAGCTGGCTATGGAGTGCAGAGACAGAGCTGGTAACATTTAAAAAAGGCATACAGCAGGCGGTTGATGCAGGCATCCCCATAGAAAGGCACATTAGTAGACACCAACTGTTTATATAGCAGCAATTGTGCTAGACTATTTTCAGTAAGTGGTGTATTACGGCTGGAATACCTCAGCTTTGGGCTTAGGAATATGCCGTCCAAAGTCTCCGGGACTAAGACTCCCAGGAAGCAAAGGGGGTCTCCGTCGGGCTCTGAGGATCTTGGGCATGCTTTGGCTGCACCAGTCTCCCCTGAAAAATCAGAGGTTAGTGCCCGTAGAGAACCCTCAGGAGTACCTGGTACTGTGGCTGTCCTCAGTTCACCTGCTCCTGTGTATATAACAGAGGAGGTTTTTTCCTCAGCTCTGGGAGGACTGGAAGAGAGATTAACAACATTGATCGCTGCTTCCCTGTCAGAGGGAAAGCGCGCCGATCTCCGTCTCCTCCCTCAGAGTACCTGTTAGCGGAGCAACAGTCCCATACAGGGATTGACCTACCTGAAGGGGATCAGGATGAGGTTGATTCTGTTCTAGAGGAATCGACAGTGGAAGAGCCATTTTCAGTATCACATGCTGAAAGAGTATGGGTTCAGTCCCTGACTGATATGGTCCGATCAGCATTTAAAATGCCCCTTGCGGAGCCATCATCCACTTCTGTCTCCTCGTTGGGGTCGCTAAAAACTCCCCAGACTGTTTGTTCCTTTCCAATCCATCCTTTACTGGAAGGACTCATTTACCAGGATTGGGAACATCCTGATAAAATATTTACTCCCCCTAAGAGATTTCCGGTGGTCTATCCCATGGAGGATAAGTTCATCAGAAAATGGAGGGTGCCTACAGTGGACGCAGCCATCTCTTGTGTGAACAAATCACTGACATGTCCAGTAGATAATGTTCAAATGTTCAAGGACCCAATAGATAAAAAATTGGAGTCCCTATTAAAATCTGCCTTTACTACAGCAAGCTTGGTGACACAACCAGCAGTAGCAGCTATTGGGGTCTGCCAAGCGGTGAAGGATCAGTTAAAACAGGTCTTAAGGGACTTGCCGGATCAGCAGGCCCTTGCCCTAGCTGATCTGCCTAGAGCCTTATGCTTTGCAGTTGACGCCATCAAGGATTCAATCCATCAGGCCTCCCGCCTTACGCTGTCTGTAGTACATATGCGTAGGCTTCTATGGCTCAAGAACTGGTCTGCTGAAGCTCCCTGTAAAAAATTGCTGGTTAGCTTCCCATTTCATGGTGAACGCTTATTCGGGGAGGACCTGGACAAATATATCCAGAAAATTTCCAGCGGTAAAAGTACACTCTTGCCAGTTAAAAACAGATTTAGAGGTCCCTCTTTTAATAGGCCTGCCTCTCCAGTCCCTGGGACATCTGCTGTGAAGCAGTTCCGACGGCCTCCTCGGTCAAATCCCGGGGGTAAGAATCAGGGACAATCACAGGGTAACAAAAAACCCTGGGTCAGGAGAGGTACAAAACCTCCCCCCAAGTCAAATTTATGAAGGGTTGCCCCCACTCAATCGGGTGGGGGGAAGACTTCAGTTGTTCGCAGAGACCTGGCGGGACACGATCAGAGACAGATGGGTGCTCTCCGCAGTAAGTCTGGGATACAAGCTGGAGTTAAGACACTCCTCCTTCCCATTTTATGTGGTCAAACGTGCCAAGAGATCCCCGGAAGAGAGGATCCCTCCTGTCGGCACTAGAACAACTATTGCTCCAAGGAGTAATTATGGAGGTTCCCCTGGAAGAATGCGGGTTCGGGTTTTACTCAAACCTCTTTACAGTCCCGAAGCCAAACGGGGACGTAAGGCCCATATTAAATCTAAAAGGGCTAAACAAATTCCTACATATCAGGACTTTCCAGATGGAGTCGATCCGATCGGTGGCCACTGCCCTACAAGGGGAGGAATGGTTAGCCTCGATCGACATCAAAGATGCTTATTTGCACATTCCCATCTTTCCAGTCCACCAAGAATTTCTACGCTTTGCAGTAGAAGGGCACCATTTTCAGTTCAGAGCCTTACCCTTCGGTCTGGCCACAGCACCAGGGGTGTTCACAAAAATTCTGGCCCCACTGTTGGCCAATCTAAGAACACGAGGTGTGACGATAATGGCATATCTAGACGACTTGTTGCTGATGGACCACTCAGTGGAAAAACTAGAAGTGGTTGTTCACGAGACAATCGGGTATCTGGAATCTCACGGTTGGATTATCAACCGAGACAAGTCAGCCCTAAAACCAGTCAAAAGTCTGGAATACTTGGGGCTAAGGCTGGATTCAGACCAAAGGAAGATTTTCTTGCCTCAAGAAAAGGTGTCGTCTTTGAGAGATTTGATCCACCTGGTGGGTACAAAAAGACAGCCATCCATACGCCTGTGCATGAGGCTGCTGGGAAAAATGGTGGCATCATTCGAAGCAGTACCCTATGGGCAATTCCATTCAAGGAATTTGCAAAGGGCCATACTGTCAGCCTGGAACAAAAAAGTTCAGGCCCTAGACTTACCAATGTCCTTGTCCCCTTCCGTTCGCAAGAGCCTCCGTTGGTGGTTGGTTCCCCAGAATCTGAAAAAAGGGAAATCCTTCAGTCCGATTTCTTGGAAGGTGGTCACTACAGATGCCAGCCTTATAGGCTGGGGAGCAGTACTGGAGCAATGGTCTCTCCAGGGCAGGTGGTCGGATGCAGAAAAGGCCCTGCCCATCAATCTCTTAGAGATACGAGCAGCCCGGTATGCCCTAGTAGCATGGACATCCAAACTCCAAGGGTCCCCTGTCAGAATTCAATCGGACAATGCACGGCAGTGGCATATATCAATCATCAGGGTGGCACCAGGAGTCGTGCAGCCCAGAGGGAAGTAAATTGCATCCTGAAATGGGCAGAAAGATATGTCCCAGCCATATCCGCGGTCTTCATTCTAGGAGTGGAGAATTGGAAGGCGGACTTTCTAAGTCGCCAACAATTATGCCCAGGGGAATGGTCCCTTCACCCCGAGGTTTTCCGGGCAATATGTCAGCGGTGGGGAGCACCGGATGTAGATCTGCTAGCATCCAGATTCAACGCAAAGGTGGACAGATTTGTTTCTCGGACAAGGGATCCCCTAGCTTGCGGCTCGGATGCTCTAGTGTTCCCTTGGGATCAGTTCAAGCTGATATATGCATTCCCACCGCCACAATTGTTGCCTCGATTGCTCCGCAGAATCAGGGTAGAAAAGAAACCAGTGATTCTGGTGGCTCCAGCGTGGCCCCGAAGAGCATGGTACGCAGAGATTGTAAAAATGTCTGTGGGGAGTCCTTGGACCCTCCCACATCGTCCGGACCTGCTTTCGCAAGGACCGATATACCACCCTTCCTTACTAGCCTTAGGTTTGACGACCTGGCTATTGAAGCCCACATTCTAAAAAAGAGGGCTCTCTAATCCTGTGGTATCTACCATGATCAATGCCAGGAAGCCGGTATCCAGGCAGATTTACTATAGAATCTGGAAGGCGTACATCGCGTGGTGTGAGGCCAAGAAATGGCATCCACGTAAGTACGTAATAGGTAGGATTCTGGACTTCCTACAGTGGGCTGTAGATAGGAAGTTTGCCTTGAGTACTATCAAGGGTCAGATTTCGGCCTTGTCAATATTTTTTCAAAGGCCCCTGGCTTCGCATTCACTAGTCAAGACTTTTATACAAGGAGTGATGCGTATTAGCCCTCCGGTTAAAATTCCCATATGTCCATGGGACCTAAACCTGGTTTTATCGGTTCTACAGAAACAACCGTTTGAACCATTACAGCACATTTCCTTGGTTCTTCTCATCAGGAAATTTTATTTTTTTAGTAGCCATTTGTTCGGCTAAAAGAGTGTCGGAATTGGCCGCTATGTCCTGTAAGGAGCCATATCTGGTTATCCATAAGGACAGAGTAGTGTTACGTCCTCATCCAGCCTTTCTTCCTAAGGTGGTATCGAGTTTTCATTTGAACCAAGATGTGGTTCTTCCTTCCTTTTTCCCCAAACCGAGCTCGGTAGAGGAAAAGTTATTACATTCTTTGGATGTAGTAAGAGCAGTTAAAGCTTATCTAAAAGCCACTGCTCAGATTCGCAGAACGGATACTTTGTTTATTCTGCCGGAAGGCCCCAGAAGGGGTCAGGCAGCGTCAAAATCTACTTTAGCCAAGTGGATTCGACAGGTCATAATGCAAGCCTATGGCTTGAGAAGGAGACCGCCTCCGTTCAAAGTTAGGGCGCACTCCAGAGAGCAGTTGGAACTTCATGGGCAGTGCATCACCAGGCCTCCCTGGCTCAAATCTGTAAGGCCGCAACATGGTCTTCAGTACACACGTTTACTAGGTTCTACCAGGTGGACGTTAGAAGTCAGGAGGATGTCGCCTTTGGGCGCAGTGTGTTGCAGGCCGCAAAAGATCCTCATGTCTGATAGCGCCCAGCTTATGTATGGTGTATCCCCCCCTCATTTGGCATTGCTTTGGGACGTCCCACATAGTAATGACTATGTCGCTCTGTGTCCCGTGATGTACGAGAAAGAAAATAGGATTTTTATAACAGCTTACCTGTAAAATCCTTTTCTTGGAGTACATCACGGGACACAGAGCTCCCGCCCCTCTTTGGGGACACTTATTGCTTTGCTACAAAACTGTGGTGCTCCCGGATGGGAGGGGCTTATATAGGGGAGGGTACTTCCGGTTTGGAAGTTGCCAGTGCCAGCACCTGAAGGTAATCTATATAACCCACATAGTAATGACTATGTCGCTCTGTGTCCCGTGATGTACTCCAAGAAAAGGATTTTACAGGTAAGCTGTTATAAAAATCCTATTTTTCACACGTCATGCGACATGAGCTCCCAATGTCTGAGCGTTTGTCGCCCCAGTGTGAACCAGGCCTTAACTGTGATTTATCCTTCTTTTTTTTTTTCATCCAATTTCCTCCAATTATGTCTTTCCCCGGTGCAAAATATTCATTTTCTTTTTCTTTTATTGCTATGAGAGGTGAATTATACTCCCCTATTTGTTTATACATCATATCCCATATTTTAAGTGCATTCCGTGTCGGTGCGTGAGTGCTATCGTCTAGTGCTCTTAACTGTGGGGGATTCCATATTATGCTTCCTAGTTGTGCATTTTCTATGCTTACCCATCTTTTTTCTTGCTGGTCTTTGACCCATTCAACTACTCGTGACAACACTACTGCGTTGTAATATTTTTTTAATATCGGGGACTGCCAACCCACCATTTTTTTTTTATTTTCCTGCTTTAGTACCAAAAAAGAAATTCTAGGTTTTTTTTGTTTTTCCAAATTTCATTATCATAGTTTTTAACACCCTAAAGTAAGGTTGTGGTAATGCTACAGGTAACATCTGAAACTTATACCTAATCTTTGGCAGGAGAACCATCTTTAGGGTGGTAATATGTCCTATCCATGATATTGGCCTATATTATTAGGCTTCATGCCCACAGACGTTTTTAACAGCTGCGTTTTTTACAGCTTAAAAACGCCTGTCGTTGTTGTTGTAAATTTTTATTTATTTATTTTTTAAAAAACAAAAAACGTCGTAGCTAAAAAACGCGACCGCGCGTTTGTGAACGTTTTTGAGCGTTTTTTGACGCTCGCGTTTTTTTTCTGCCTAACTCCGACGCTGAGGAACGCACTGGTCCTGTTTTTTTTTTTTTTTTTTTTTTTTACAGCTTAAAAACGTGTCTGCTGTTTGCAGCTCAAAAACGTCTAGGTGGGCATGAAGCTATAGACTAACATGGACAGGCGTTTTTAAGCTGTAAAAAACGCTCAAGAGTGCGCATGTGCGGAGCTCAGGAGATGGCTGCCTGAGCCGTGAGCTCTGTCCCAGCCTTCCGCAGCGGCGTCCATAGCGGCGCACACAGTGATTTCACACTCCCCAAAAAGTCACAGAATACTAAGGGAAGCCCGAAGAACACCCCCAGATACTTTGCTTTCTTTGTTTAGAGGATTTAGGGCCGCAATTCGAGTTTGTAATGTCGGCTGGAAAATCCAAAATGGCCACCATACCTCAGCTGCAAATACACCCTGCCTCACAGATAACAGAATGGCTGGATACTCCACAGCACCCATAATCTCCTCAGGACCCCAAGGTGATTCTCTGCAGGTATATAACATCTCTCCACCTGAGACCCTCAAGACATGCTTTCTCCCAGACTATCCTCCTGCTTTTCAGGGACATAATGCAGCTAACCAGGCTTTTCCTGTTACCTCAGGAATTCCTCATAGAGTGGAATCATATCAAATGGCTGAATTATTTCAAAAATTCTCTGACCTTTTGGACAAGGGCCTCGCACAGACAGCTGATAGAATCACTAAGGACTTAAAAGCTGACTTTCAAAACTTAGGCTCTAGAATTGACTCCATAGAATTTAAGATGGAGGAAACTATTGCAGCTTCTAACCAAAATATGAATCTCGTCCACACAGTGCAAGAACAGCTGGATTTGGCTATAGCAAGAATTGATGAACTTGAGAATAGGTCCCGAAGATATAATATCAGGATCAGAGGTATCCCTGAAACAGTCTTGGATATTCCCAATGCAGCCCAGGACTTACTCAGAACCATTCTTCCTGATACCCCTCTCACCCGCCTGGAACTAGATAGGGCTCACAGAGCCTTAGGACCCCCTAGGAAGGATGGGACACCTAGGGACGTTATAATTAAACCCCATTTTTATTCAGTTAAGGAGTTAGCTATGAAGCAGGCCAGGGCATCACCACAATTAACATACCAAGGTCAACCAATACAATTCTTTGCGGACCTATCTTCATCTACTATTCAACGCAGAAGAGCTCTGAAACCTTTGCTATCAGTCCTGATAAAGAAAGACATCAGGTATAAATGGACCTACCCATTTGCAGTCAAGTTCAGAGAATGGAAGAAACTATTCCTTTTCCAATTTCCAAGATGGGGAACGACTACTTCTACAACTGAAGCTAATATCCCAGGAAGCAGATATGGATACCTCTGCAATTAGTTCCGGATCGACGAAGCGCCCAAATCCAATTAGTCCACAATCCAGTTTTTGGAACAAAGGGAAAACAAAGAAAATAAAGGACAACGGCCCTACCTGATGGAGTGACATTTTTGATTTTTTTATTTTTTTCCTCATCTTTTCCTTGGTCCTAGAGTCCAAGCACTTTCCCATCTGGGAAATGTAATTTTTTTTTTTTTTTTTGTGTTCTCCCTTATATCACTAATTCACATGGGGGACAGTTTACAGTATAAAGATTATAAAGCTGTGTTGTTTTTCAATCACCTTTTTCTAAAATTCACTTTTAGGATGCCCTGCGGAGGGCTGGCACACATGTGCCTCGGCCTCTCCCTTGGAGACTAGTAGGTCTCTGAGGGACGGGTTGTCTGAGCCCCTAAGGCCAGACAGTATTTCTCTTGGTTACAAGGCTCCGGGAGGTAGTCTCCCCTCCTGGTCCCTGGTTTTTATGCTAGGAGACTTTATTCTCTTCCTCTTCCTCTTTCTTTCTAATCCTCTCTTTTTCACTCTTTCCTTTTTTACTTCTTTCTTTATTTAATCGTTTTCAGTACATGCCTAGTTTGTTTTTGCATCATAGATTTTCTATTACCATTCTCACATTTCTCTTGGTACGACTTACTCTCATATGGAGGGAGTTCGTGAGATTGATGCTGGATGGAAGACTTTTGGGGGTGAGTAGAGACAAATACGATAGGCACATCCTTATGGGCTTCCATGGCTAACACCACACAATCTACTCTTAAACTCGCATCACATAATGTACAGGGGCTGAACTCTCCAACTAAAAGACGTAAAATTCTGGACCACTATAAATCCCAAAAAATTTATGTTCTCCTTCAGGAGACACACTTTCCAATACGGTATGGCCCAAAATATATACATCATCATTACCCACAATTCTACTTGGCCAAAGCTGAAACTAAAACCAAGGGTGTAGCCATTCTTTTCTCTAAGCATTGTAATTTTGTAAAGACTTTGGAACACGCTGATTTGGAGGGAAGATTTATCTTAATAAAGGGTACCTTGGAGGGGCATCTTTATTCCTTGGTCTCCTATTATGCCCCGAATAGGGGACAAGCTGCCTTTTTTAAAGTCTTAATGGATACACTCAACCCTATGCTGGAAGGCACGATAATATTTGGTGGTGATTCTAATGTTGCATTTGACCAGGTCTTAGACAAATCCAAACCCCCCAAAGCCCAATTATCTCGACCGACTAGAGAGAGTCTTAAAATAGCCAAATTACTCTCAGCATATAATCTAATAGATACTTGGAGGGAGATGAATCCTACGAAACGCGATTTTACACATTTCTCGCATCCGCATAATACATATGCTAGAATTGATCATATCTTAATACCAGCACCTGTTCTCCCTTTTATTATAAGCGTCCATATTAAAGATACAACACTCTCGGACCACTCCTTAGTTATTGTATCCTTGCACTCCAATGCGCGTAATAGAACAAGGGGTACGTGGAGACTGAATGATTCTATCCTTTCTGACCCAGTCAAGGTTGAGGAGATTAATGAAGCCTTGTTAGAATATTTCTCTCTCAATGGAAACAAAGACACCTCTGCTGAGGTTCTTTGGGCGGCTCATAAGGCCTTCATTCGAGGTAAATTTATACAATTAGGTACGCAAATTAAAAGGGAACGTAAGGCTAATATAGAACGTTTAGAGCAGGGGTCTCAAACCGGTGGCCCTCCAGCTGTTGCGGAACAACAAGTCCCATCATGCCTCTACCTGAAGGAGTCATGTTTGTAACTGTCAGCCTTGCAATGCCTCATGGGGCTTGTAGTTTCGCAACAGCTGGAGGGCCACCAGTTTGAGACCCCTGGTTTAGAGAAAGAATATGATTCCCTCAGAGCCATCCACAAAAAGGACCCCTCAAAGGTATCCACTACCCTTTTAGACAAAACTAAACTAGAGCTTAATTTGATCCTCACTACACAAGCTGAAAAAGCAATCCGCTGGTCTAACAATAAATTTTACGTACACGCTAATAAAATAGGGCCACTGCTGGCCCATAAACTTTCTCCCAGAATAAGGGTCAATTCTATACCCAAAATTAGAATTTCAGGTCAACCCCCCACAGCTAACCCTGTCAAGATTCTTGAAGCTTTCCATGAATTCTTTTCTAACCTTTATAAATCCCCTACTCAAATCCACAAAGACTCAATTTCCAGGTTTCTTGATGACCTTCCCATTCCAACACTTCACACCTCACATAGAGATTTACTAGAGTCAGAGTTTACCGTAGAGGAGGTTTTAGAAGTCATTAGGAATCTCAAATCGGGCTCAGCTCCGGGACCTGATGGATTGCCCATTCCGTATTACAAGGCCTTTGCTGACATTCTGGCTCCACACCTAACAAAATTTTTTAACACTAAAACATCGGGAGGACCTCTAGATATCCACCTTAACACAGCGTTTATAACTCTTATTCCTAAACCCGACAAGAATCCAGAAGAAATATCCAATTATCGTCCAATTTCTTTAATAAATAATGATGTTAAGATCATGACTAAAATTATGGCCAACCGCTTAGCTTCCTTCATCAAAAAATACATACATAAGGACCAAGTTGGTTTTATTCCAGGGAGGCAGGGACCCGACCAAATAAGAAGGGCCATAGATGTAATTTCTATACTCCAATCTAATTGGGAGGGAGGAGCGAGACAACAGGGGCTTCTTTTAGCCTTAGATCTCCAAAAGGCTTTTGATTCGGTTTCGTGGCCTTATTTATTCTCCCTGATGGAAAGATGGGGCTTCGGAAATCGTTTTTTGGGACTCTTGAGTTCCCTATACTCTTATCCTAAGGCGCAAATTCGCTTGCAAGGGCATTATTCTAAACCATTTAACATAGCTAGAGGAACTAGACAAGGGTGCCCTCTTTCCCCTATAATTTTTGCGATAGCTATTGAAACTTTAGCTATTGCTATACGCCATAACCCAAACATTCAAGGGGTCACCTGTGGAGATCAAATACATAAATGTGGCTTATTTGCCGATGATATTCTCTTATTTCTCACGTCCCCTTTAATCTCCCTACCTAACATTTGCAAGGTCCTGAACGATTTTGCCAAGATTTCTGGACTAAGAGTGAATTATACAAAATCACAAGCCCTGAACGTCTCGCTCCCTCTCTAACGTTTCTTCATTGAAACAATCATTTAATTTTGAATGGCAAGACTCCTCCATAAGATACTTAGGAATCACACTGACAGCTCGTACGGAAACCCTCTATGACCACAACTATCTGCCACTATACAGGAAATTGGAAAATGATCTTAAAATCTGGTCTAAGCATGAACTATCTTGGTTAGGGAAAATTAACTCAATAAAAATGACCTTACTCCCGAGAATTCTTTATTATTTTAGAGCACTTCCCATCCCAGTTAAAAAATGTCATTTAAAATCACTTCAAAGCAAAATACTAAAATATATCTGGGGTTCTTCTGGTTACCGTATATCACAAAACACCCTTTTCCGCCATAGATATAAAGGAGGCCTTGGTCTCCCAGACCTACACAAATATTTCCTAGCAGCAAGGGTAGCACAACTTTCCACAATATATTCAAAGTCTGAGAGACCAGATTGGGTCAGGATGGAGAATCAAGCAGTACCCAACTACTCTCTTGATTATCTTTTGTGGAGGTCACCTAAGAAACGACCTGCCATAATGTCTCCCATTCTTTCCCAATCTTTAGCCCTATGGGACAGAGTCAGGTCCCATTCGGCTCTTATCTCTTCAGGCCATCCTCTCACTCCTTTATTTAATAACCCGGATTTTCCCCCGGGCTTAAACGTAGAAGAATTCAGATGGTGGACGGACAAAGGGCTATACCGTATTGGAGACTTTGTGGTCTCTGGGAGTCCCATCACTCTTAATTACTGTGTTACTAGATTGAAACTCCCAGACTCAGAGGGATTACACTTCTCTCAAATCTCTCAATATCTTATTACTCTTTGGAAGGACAAACCGTTGCCTCTCCAATTCACTAAATACGAATTGTGGTGTGGTCAAAATATGTATCCAAGGGGAGGCATTTCAGTGGTCTATTCGTCCCTCTCTCACTCAATGGAGAAATCTTCCTATATGATAGCTTGGGAAACTGACTTTCGGTTCAACTGGGACCTGGAGACCTGGCACAGGGCTTGCTCCAAGTCCTTTAAAGGTATTCTAAACATATGTTTAACAGAAGCAAATATTAAGGTGTTAACTAGGTGGTATCTTACCCCCACTAAATTGGCCGCCATATATCCTACCTTGGATCCTCTCTGCTTTAGAGGATGCCGACTTTCTGGATCAATGGCCCATATATGGTGGGAATGCCCGAGGATTCGTTCATTTTGGAAAAAAAGTTTTTATTTTGATCTCCAAGGTTACTGAATACCAGGTTCCCAGGTCCCCGTGTGTTGCTCTGCTAAATGCCCGTATCCCCAATATTCCTAAATTTTCTCAAATTCTTATTCATTTTATACTCACGGGCTAAAATTAGTCGCCAAGGCTTGGAAAAAACCTAGACCTTTCCTTTCTGATGTTGTTCAAAAAGTGTCTTGGATAATGATTCATGAAAAATTGGCCAGTATTCTTAACAACACCACCGTGAAGTATGGTAAAATATGGGATCCATGGGCTAACTATGTTGGAGTTCCAATTTATTAGGTCCTTTTTCCATTATACTTAGCCCTAATCTTATCAAATTAGGCATGTACTTACTTTCTACTACTTTCCTTCCTCTCTTTCCTGCTCTTCCTTCTCTCTAACCTCTTTTTCCTTCTCTTTTTCTTTTTTTCCTTCTTTATTTATGTTTTATTATTATTTATCGAGACTTCCCGGAGAAATGTTATTGGATCCTTTGTACGGGATAATATCTTTTCATTGTTGAACCAATATAGAATAACTTTGGAGATGTATCATTTAGTTCTATTAGATAAATTATTTTATCTTTTAATTTCTTTATTCATTCTTCTCAAGAAGAGGCAATGATAGTCTTTATTTGAGTCCTTGTGGGAGACTGGGAGTCCTCCCTTCGGGCACAGCATGATCCCTTTTGGGGTGCCTCGGAGGGGCAGGGGCTTCCATCCCTCCAAGGGACATTTCCGCTGAGGCCTCTCGATGTAGATTTTGGGTTAAGCTCTTTTTTAAGATGTACTAATCAATCTATTACATATATATCACTTCTTTCTCTTTCATCTTCTGTAATATATTAGTAATTGGTTTGCTAATTATCCTTATTATCCTTCACTAGTTTTTTCTCCAGGAAGACATTGGTCAATACTGATTTGTATTTTAATTTCTTGTAGGTTACCTAATGTATGTATGATGTTTTTTTTTTATTTCTTGAAAATAAAATACTTTGAAAGTAAAAAAACACTCAACAACGCGGCTGTAAAAACGTCCGTGGGCATGAGGCCTTATTATTTTTTTTAATCCCAATAGGGGTATATAATTAATCTTATAAATTTTCTGCATTGAGTTTGCTAGTTTTATAACCAAATATTTTAACTTATGTAGAAGCCGTTCTTGCTTATATTAATATTTAGGATCTCGGATTTAACTAAATTAATTTAGAAATTTGATATTTCACCGTATTGTTTTACTATCTTTAGTAGGTTAGGTAATGTGGTCCTAGGGTTGACTTGACTATATAAAACAATATATCGTCTGCAAAAGCTGCTAGTTTGTGTTCCTCTTCTCCTACCATAATACACTTGACATCGGGATTATTTCGGACCGCAACAAGTCGGGGCTCCAAGGACAACACAAACAAGACACCCCTGTAGCGTGCCATTTATATTTATTGATGTGGTGGGGTGATTAGTGTTTTGATCCACTGGATCATTCTTAGCCCAATTCCCATGATTTCTAGTGTTTGTATCATGAGTCCCCAGTCTACCCTGTTGAAGGCTTTTTCAGCATCTATTGACAGGAATAGACTTGGGGACCCATTTTCTTTTATCTTCTGGAGTAGGAGTAACGTTCTCACCCCATTATCCCTCCCTTCCTGGGATGAATCCCACCTGGTTATGGGAATCAGTTATGATACCAGCTATTAGTGGTGCAACGGATCGGTGGTGATCCGAACTGGTCACCCTGTGATCCGCGGAGCGCTCCGAAGCCTCGGCCATAGGAAAGGCCTCGGCTTCGGCCTAGCTCCGGAGCGGCGGCCATCTTGGTACACCCGGCGGCGCCGCTGTAATGACATTTCGTCGCCGCCATCTTGCTTTACTCACACTCCTGCACAGTAATGATAGTAAGAAGGGGCCAAGCGGACATCTTGTTACACCCAACGGAGTTTTAAATTTCAGTTTTCTTTATCGTACACCACGGGACACAGAGCTAGTCATTACATAATGGGTTAAGGGTCACCAGCGGTGATTGGACACTGGCACAACCAATGGAAGACAGTTCCCCTCCATATAACCCCTCCCATCAGGGAAGTACCTCAGTTTTTTCGCCAGTGTCGAAAGGTGTTGGACGCGTTAGGAGGTGCTAAAGGAAAGCTCTACCAAAGAGGCCCTCTGGGGGTAAAAGAGCTATGCTTTCGGATCCATCCAAGACGCCTACAAATGAGCTGAATCTGGATGGGATCCGGGCCTCATCCATGAGGCGTCGCCTGTAATGTCTCTCTTCGGAGGACTGGGCTCTAAGATCCAGCACTTTCGCTATTTCGCTATAAAGTCCTGGTAAGAGTCTTGTACAAGGCCCAGGGGAGAGGTATCCTTTAAATAGGAACCCATATCCCTGAAGGTTGGCACACATAGCCCACCGTGAAGGGTGAAGTTTGGTATCTGTCTGAAATCTTTCAGCAGAAAAACCTGTGGCGTGGATAAGGTGAGATTAGAAGGTCCATAACTAGGTTGGGACCTTTTTCAAAAAGTGGATGTCTTCTTTTTTTCCACCACTGGGGGGAGTAAAGAGCTGAATATACTCACCTCACTCTGTTCAGTGTCGGCTTCGGCGAAGTACACTGCTCGTCACCTCCGCTGCTGAGCTTGCTGGGGCACCCCGATCCTCCTTTCGGTGGCCGACCAGACACCTGCAGATGCAGGTAAGTGGGAACAAGGGCTGATGAGAGTCCTCTCTCACTATGGCCACCGCCATAGCGCTAAGGGCCGCGCGCGCGCGCGGGAGCGCGCTTTATCGGAGGGGGGGGGCGAAGGCGTGCGCGGGCACGTGGCGCGCGCAGGCACAGAAACGGCGCCAATTTTAAAAGACTGTCAGTGTGAGAAGCACTGCAGCAGCAAGCAAGCTCGTTAGTTCTCTTATTCCTGGCAGAGAAACACAGCAGCTATACAGGGACGTAAGACTCCATGTGGTTGGATTGGGTACTTCCTAGAAGACATCCATGTTATGCATAGTTATGTGTTAAAAGTTGCATACTTAATGTATTTGCTAAACTGAACACGGTAGTATATGCATTTAGGTACCTTGTATTTTGTCTAAACGGTAAGCCTTCCAGGGGAAGTAATACGGACAAAAAGAGATAAGAAAGCACCACCGCCTGAGAGGAGGCTCTAACTGTGCTGACTCGGTACCTTTCTCTCCTGTGTTGCTAAATGCACCTGTTCAGGATGAGCCATTACCTCTGTCAGGTATGGCGGCTTCCCCAGTGGAGCCTGGGCCTGTATATGTCACTGAGGACACTTTATCAGCTGCCCTAAATAATCTGGAGGAAAAAATTGCTACCTTAATCGCTAAGTCCTCTAAAAAGGAACAATAAGCGAAGCAGGTCTCTTCCAGTATTGGACCTCCCTTCAGAAGTACCTGAGGGAGGAGGATGAGGAGGAGGAGGCTACATCAGCAGAGGATGAGGAGCCAGATTTTAAGGTCACAGGTACAATGCTATAGCAGTGCATTTAAGTTAACCTCTGCGGAGGTAACGGAATTACCTGTCTCCTCCCTAGGGTCATTAAGATCCCTGCAAGGTGCATGCTCCTTCCCGGTTCATCCGTTACTAGAGGATCTAATATACGCAAACTGGCAACATCCAGATAAGCGTTTCTCACCTCCAAAAAGGTTTAACATTCTTTATCCTATGGGGGAAAAAAATTTTTTTTAAGAAATGGAGCCTGCCTGCGGTAGTTGCGGCTATTTCTTGTGTAAATAAAAACCTGACATGTCCGGTGGATAATGTACAAGGGTTTAAAAGATCCTTCTGAGAGGAAGTTGAAATCCTCCTTCCTTTTGGCCGGCTCAATTACCCAACCTGCAGTAGCAGCAGTCGGTATGGGTCAGGTCATCAGCCAACAGGTAAAGCAGGGGCTGAAGGAACTGCCTTCAGAGCAGGCTAGAAATTGGGAAAAATTTGCCTAAAAGCCTTATGCTTCACAGTGGATGCCATGAGAGATTCTATCATACAGGCATCACGCCTTACACTCCAGCTGGTACAGATGCGCAGAGTACTTTGGCTTAAGCATTGGTCAGCGGAGACCCCATGCAAAAAGCTGTTGGCAAGTTCCCGTTCCATGGCGAACGCCTATTTGGGGAAGATTTAGAAAAATATATACAGAAGATCAAGTGGTAAAATTACTTTTACCTGAGAGAAAGAAAAACAAGAGATCTTGTTTTAAACGCTCTCTCCCCAGCTCCCGGGAAATCTGACTCCAACCAGTGGCGGCGGCCTGTTTTAGCCGCCCACAAAAGCCAAGGGGCAAGCTCAGAAGAACAAGAAGCCGTGGGGTGCAAGAGCTAATAAGCAAGCCCCCAAAGCCTCTCAGTGAAGGGGCGCCCCCGCTCGGCCGAGTGGGAGGAAGGCTTTGTCAGTTCTGAGCAACTTGGTGGTCAGAAATCCAGGACAATTGGGTAGTATCCACAATATCCTCAGGGTACAAACTGGAATTTCGAGAGATCCCATCTTCTCAATTCCGAGGTTCAAGACTCTCCAAGGATCCACAAAAAAGAGAATCCTTCTTCAAAGGTTTGAATCACTTAATGGCTCAAGGGGTAGTTACAGACGTACCCCAAAAAGAGCGAGGTTCAGGTTTTTACTCAAACCTCTTTGTGATTCCAAAGCCAAATGGAGATGTCAGACCCATCCTGGATCTAAAATCCCTAAATCGGTTCCTGAACGATCGCCATTTTCGAATGGAAACGATCCGATCCGTGGCCGCCACTTTAAAGGGCGGAAAATTCATGGCGTCCATAGATATCAAGGACGCACATTTACACATACCCATCCTCCCCGCTCACCAAAGATTCCTAAGGTTTGCGGTAGAAGATCGCCACTTTCAATTTGTGGCTCTGCCGTTTGGTGTAGCCACCGCGCCCATAGTATTCACAAAGGTGCTAGCTCCTCTGTTAGTAACCTAAGAACACGGGGCATTGCGGTAACAGCCTATCTGGACGATCTACTAGTAATAGATCAGTCAAAGGAGGGATTGGGTCACGCTGTACACACTACAGTAGGATACCTGGAGCATTTAGGATGGATTATAAATTTACAAAAATCCTCTCTCCAGGCCCAAAGAAGGATAGGGTACCTGGGCATGATCATAGATACAGCCCAAAACGAGGTATACCTGCCAGAACCGAAGATACAGTCTCTGAAAGACCTGATCCACAAGGTCAAAGCAAACAAGAGGCCGTCTATTCGCCTTTGCATGAGACTATTGGGAAAGATGGTAGCCTCCTTCGAGGCGGTCCCTTACGCCCAGTTTCATTCGAGACTACTTCAAGGCAATATTTTAGCTTCCTGGAACAGGAAGAGCCAAGCTCTGGATATACCCATGCGCCTGTCCTCACAAGTACGCCACAGCTTCGATTGGTGGCTAGAAGCCAGGAATTTACGGAAGGGAAAGTCCTTCCTCCCAGTGGCCTGGAAGGTGGTATCTACGGATGCCAGCCTATCGGGCTGGGGTGCAGTATTCGAGGAGGCTTCTACCCAGGGAACCTGGGCCAAGACTCAGGGGATCCTGCCCATCAATGTGCTAGAGATCCGGGCGGTATATCTAGCCCTCAAAACCTGGACATACAGGTTACAGGGCTACCCAGTTCGGGTTCAATCCGACAATGCTACTGCAGTAGCTTACATCAATCACCAAGGAGGCACCCGCAGTCGGGCAGCCCAAAGAGAGGTGAACCGGATCCTGGCATGGGCAGAAGAGCATGTACCTTGCCTTTCTGCAATCTTCATTCCAGGGATAGAAAATTGGCAAGCAGACTACCTGAGTCGTCAGCAGCTGCTACCAGGAGAGTGGTCTCTTCACCCCGAGATCTTTCAGGCCATATGTCTGAGATGGGGAAACCCAGATGTAGACCTGCTAGCTGCCAGGTTCAACAAGAAATTGGACAACTTTGTGTCCAGAACGAGAGATCCTCTAGCCTACGGGACAGACGCTCTAATAATACAGACGCTCTAATAACTCCATGGAATCAGTTCTCACTGATCTATGCATTCCCTCCGATCCCTCTTCTACAAAGACTGCTTCGCAGGATCAAGGAGGAGGGAATACCAGTAATCCTAGTGGCCCCAAACTGGCCCAGGAGGCCTTGGTACGCCGAGATGGTAAAAATGGCAATAGGAAGGCCCTGGAAGCTTCCACTTCGACACGACCTGCTGTCACAGGTTCCAGTATTCCACCCTTCCTTACAAAGACTAAAGTTGACGGCCTGGCTGCTGAGACCCACATTTTTAAAAAGAGAGGGGTCTCTGGTCCGGCTCTTTCTACGCTCATTAATGCTAGAAAGCCAGCCTCCAGACTCATCTATCATAGAGTCTGGAGAGCATACGTTTCCTGGTGTGAATCCAGATGTTGGAATCCTCAGAAATATGAAATAAGTAGGATTCTTGCTTTTTGCCAGTTAGGAGTGGATATGAATTTAGCCCTTAGCACCATCAAAGGGCAAATATCGGCTCTATCAGTCTTCTTTCAGAGACCATTGGCATCTCACTCCCTAGTTCGGACATTCATTAAGGGGGTACTGAGGATAAATCCTCCAGTTAGGACTCCCTTGTGTCCATGGGATTTGAATTTGGTATTGTCAGTGTTGCAAAAGCAACCTTTTGAACCTATTCGCCATATTCCTTTAATTATATTGAGTAGGAAGTTGGCTTTTCTGATTGCTATAGCTTCTGCTAGGAGAGTATCAGAGCTAGCAGCTCTTTCTTGTAAAGAGCCTTGTCTAATTTGTCACAAGGACAAAATCGTACTACGACCCCATCCGGCTTTTCTACCTAAGGTGGTGTCGGCTTTTCACTTGAATCAAGACATTGTTCTGCCTTCCTTTTTTCCAAACCCGCGGACGGCGGGGGAAAAATTATTACACTCTCTAGATCTAGGGAGAGCGGTAAAGGTGTATCTGCAAGCAACCGCTCAGATACGTAAAACAGATGTTTTGTTTATTTTACCAGATGGGCCCAAGAAGGGCCAAGCGGTATCAAAATCCACCATTTCCAGGTGGATTAGACAAGTAATTATTCAAGCTTATGGTTTAAAGAACAGGACTCCTCCTTTTCCTGTTAAGGCGCACTCTACCAGGGCGATAGGTGCTTCATGGGCAGTGCACCACCAGGCTTCGATGGCTCAGATCTGTAAAGCTGCAACTTGGTCTTCAGTCCATACATTTTCCAAATTCTATCAAATAGATGTGAAAGGACATGAGGATTCCGCCTTTGGGCGAAGTGTGCTGCAGGCAGCAGTATAGGGCTTCTGGTCCGCAAGCGGCCTGTTTTGATCTGTGTCTCCCCCCCTTCATATGAGCATTGCTCTGGGACGTCCCATTATGTAATGACTAGCTCTGTGTCCCGTGGTGTACGATAAAGAAAATAGGATTTTTATAACAGCTTACCTGTAAAATCCTTTTCTTGGAGTACACCACGGGACACAGAGGTCCCCCCCTTCTTATGGGAACCTTACTGCTTTGCTACAAAACTGAGGTACTTCCCTGATGGGAGGGGTTATATGGAGGGGAACTGTCTTCCATTGGTTGTGCCAGTGTCCAATCACCGCTGGTGACCCTTAACCCATTTTGTAATGACTAGCTCTGTGTCCCGTGGTGTACTCCAAGAAAAGGATTTTACAGGTAAGCTGTTATAAAAATCCTATTATTTTCAACACAAAATGGAGTTTATATGCTTAAATACATTATTTGGAAATCCAACAGACTGTTTACATGTTAAATTTTAAAAGCAGCAGCAAACCTGCTGGCCTTACATGCTTGCTAATGTGACAGAACACCTCTGATTTTCACATTTAACATTTAGTTGAATGTGACAGAACAACTCTGATTTTCACATTAACAACCATGTAAGGTCAGCAGGTTTGCTGCTGCTTTTAAAATTTAACATGTTAACAGTCCGTTGCATTTACAAATACTGCATTTAAAGGGGTTGTAAAGGTTTGTTTTTTATTTTCTAAATGGTTTCCTTTAAGCTAGTGCATTGTTGGTTCACTTACCTTTTACTTAGATTTCCCTTCTAAATATTTATTTTCTTTGTTTTCTTTGTCTGAATTTCTCACTTCCTGTTCCTCCTCAGTAAGCTGTTCTGGCTGACTCCACACCACTCGGATGATGGTGTGAAGTTTACTGAGGAGAAACAGGAAGTGAGAAATTCAGACAAAGAAAAAAAACATTTAGAAGGAAAATCAAAGGAAAAGGTAAGTGAACTAACAATGCACTAGCTTAAAGGAACCTATTTAGAAAATAAAAAACGAACCTTTACAACCCCTTTAAGGTTTGACCTCATATTATATGTTTTTTCTAAATCTGAAGACAAAAATCTGCAGAAAATCGAATAGTGTGTATGGGGTCTAAAGCCCATACATGCATAGGATGCAGTAAGGTGAAAAAACACAAGGGTTTACAACCCCTTTAAGCACTGTCATGCCTCCTCTCTCTCTCTGCACACAGTTATAATATAAGACAGTGTCACACAAAACACGCAAGATTTCGGTAGGAGGCGATTCACAAGGAGTCATGGGATACATGACGCTGCTATCCCAGGAACCCTTGCGAATTTCCTTGTGACATAATAGCCTAGGCTATTAAGACCAGGAAGTTAGGCTGAAAAAAGGTATTTACAAGCCAAAAAAAAATATTGCCCATTGTGAAAACTATGTGCTAAGAGCATGCAGCACAGACAAACATAAAAAAATGGGTGGAACTCCACTTTAAGTGCTCAGACTGTGATATTAGTCCCATATCAGCCTTAAATTGGATGTAAACCCTCACATGTACCCAGTGAAGTGAACAGCCTCAGATGATATACATAGATAAAACAAATCTCCCTACATAAGTTTTACATGCATAACTGCTGTCTTCGGATTGTTATATTCTTTAGAAAGTGCACATAGTGTTAGATTTTTTTTTTTCCCCATCTTGTTCTGCACTGGGTGTGGATTCTTGGCATACACTGTGAGACAACTATTAGAGGAAAGCCCCCCCCCCCCCTGCAGAGGAAGGAAGGAATGTGCTGTGAATAGACCAGCTCTCTGCTAATCTATTTATAGCACCCGCCTGACACAAATTTCAGGCTGGTTTTAGCTCGGTTGTATGAGAACTTTTCAGAAGTTATCATTCTGATAAGGGAAGAACAGAGCAACAGAAAGACATGGGACTTGGGGCTTTGGAGAGAGATAAGAAAACATTGCAGATATGATATATTGGGCAGTATCGACCAATTCAGTAGAAACCGGTCGACATTTGGCCTGTGTGTGGCGGCCAAACGTCTGGCTGAGCAGCGATCTGTATTAAGCTTTATACTGGGGCTTATTTAAACAGGAGATCTACTGAACACCTTGCATTGGCGTTGGATCATGATGGGGAGATCCATTAACTGTCACCTTCAATGATTGTCCGTGCCAAAGTGTGTTTGGTCAAGGGGTTTATTTAACCTCCCTGGCAGGCTGATTATGTCAGTATTTTTAAATGTCAAAGTGGTTTATTGTTTTGTATGGAAATTTTGTTTTATATTGTAGGCCTGTAATTCTTAAAAATAACTCCCTTAGAGCCCTTTCACACTTGGGCGGTGGCGGTAAAGCGCCGTTATTTTTAGCTGCGCTTTACTGTTTTTGTGGCGCTGTTTGCCCACTAGCGGGGTGCTTTTAACCCCTGCTAGCGGCCAAAAAAGGGTTAAAACCGCCCGCAAAATGGCGCTGCCCATTGATTTCAATGGGCAGGGGAGCTTTAGGAGCAGTGTATTCACCGCTACTACAGCCCCTCAAAGATGCGGCTAGCAGGACTTTTTTTACCGTCCTGCCAGCGCACGGCTCCAGTGTGAAGGGAGCAGCTCTTTCAGGACGCTATTTTTAGCGTGCTAGCACCTGCAAAGCGCCTCAGTGTGAAAGGGGTCTTAAACTTGTCCAAACAAGAATCTAGTAGACATCCCGGGTATGATAAAGTTTGAAACACAAAATTATTGAATTAAATGTATATTAATTTATAATGTAAACAAAAAAAACACTGAAATTTGTCCAAACGAATCACTATCGCTCAATTCTGCAAGTTATTCTAATTCACTCTCGCTGTTTTCTAGCTGGTCTAAAACTGCTTTTGACCTCAAGGGACGCTTTTTGGATGCCATGGACGTTCTCAAGTTTCCAGACAGAATTTTTTTTTTTTTAAAAGTGCAGGCAGGGCACTGGACAAAACTGAGGTGAAATGGTTTTATACAGTAATGTAATCCTAACAGATTACAGTGTGTGCGTTGTCATGTTTTTGTTTACTTTTTTTTTTTTTTTTTCCGCCCCTGCATCGCTGACATTCACAGGGAAGATAACCCAAAAGACGGATGCCGGTGTTCAGGCAGGTTAGGCGACCCGTCATATCTTGTAACAGGAATGACGTTTTGCTGCCGCCATCTTGCTACACCCTGCACTCGTTCGCAGTAAGGCTACAGTGAGAAGGTGCCAAGCGGACATTTATTTTACACCCACCAAGTTTTGCATTTCACATTTATTTGTAACAGTAAACAGAGCTTATATAGTGAAATACATACAATATTTTCAAATCCATCAGACTGTTTTTTGATGTTGAATCTTAAAAGCTTTGGTGTACTGTCAGACCAGCAGACCTCTGAGATCTGCTTTCAACATCAAAAGTGTCACGGCCTGGCCTGTGTTCTCCTCCTCCCTCTCACCATCTATTCTTCATCCGGAGAGCGTGGTGGCTGCACACTGTCTTCTCCTCTCCATCTATATTATATGGAGAGGTGTGCTTTGTCATGGGGGGGGGGGGGGGGCGCGGTATGTCCCCTTTTTTTTTTTTTTTTTTTTTTTTATTTATATATTTTTTTTTTATTACTACCAAAATGCACAGCTCAGTTTACAGTGCCAATGTAGTCAGTGAGCAGGCAGGTAGGGGCATTTTATAGCAATAAAAGCCGGTCCGCTCGCTGTTTGTTAGTAGAAATTAAATAACAGTTTAATGTTTAGTATTCCAACAAGGCAATTTGCACCAGGGACTTCCAGACAGCAACTGAAAAAAAATGCTCTTTAACCCCTTCAGCAAAAAATAAACCCAATGGTGATTAACCACTTAGTGTTTGTTAACCCCCCCTCCCAAAAACAATAACAGATCCTGGTCCCTTAAAGCAGATTACACAGTGCTTGTGTTGTGTAATCTGCCCCCCTCTAAACTGACCATGATAACCAGGGCTGCTTTGCCCTGATCACCATGGTAAAAATGCATCCCTCCGTCATACGCTGCCCTGCTCTCCTCTCCTCTCTCTCCCCTCCTGTTCTATTAGAGGCTGGCATACAACGCTGTGTAAAATATACTTTCTAAAAACTAGCAGTGTAAATAGTAGTGGTGCAGTCTATGACCATCTCCTGCATCATATCTGCTAGAGGTGCACCGCATGGAAATTTTGCTAATACTATTAGCATTGTTTTTAAAGTATACGTTTTATTTAAAATATAAAAATACATTTCTCTTATCGTCCATGGACTGACACAGCTCTAATACTGAAACACGTGCAAGCAGGAGAAGGTCTAGGCAGAATGTTAGATGTTTATAAACATACATTCTAGAAAAAACCAGAGCTGAACAGCCCCGTCAAGGGGGGCGGTCCCTCCCAGACAACCCTCCTACCTGCAGCTAGCAGCCTCAGTTTTTTTTTTCTGCCTAGCAGAAGGAAAAGATGTAGCTCTCTCAAGAGCCAGTCTCCTGGAAGATTTTATTTTTATTCCTTTGGGAATTTTATTTAATTTTTGAGACCTTCAATCAACTGTCGGCTGGGCAACAGGTTGGGTACACTGGTATCCTCGTAGTCTTCCCTGTCCGACCATCGAGCGTGCTGATCCTCGCCTTGTGTGCGTGAGACTCAGTTCACGACATGCCCCATGACTCCAGGGGTGGCCGGGGGGCTTTTATGCTCCCGCGGTCTTTACAAGATTGAACAGTACCTGCTGTATCTTTCGCGGTGGACCGTGCCGACAGCTACTCAGTACTATGTGATAGGTCTGTCTGAATGGGACGGGTAAGTAGTCTCTCCTGCTTCAGGTGAGTACATGCTGGCTGTGTTTCTCTGTCTGGGATGTTTCTCCCTGTCTCCCCCCGGTTATGCTGCTCTCTGCACCCTGTGCTGTGTGGGGGTACTTGGGGGTCACTTTGGCCTGGTGTGGGGCGCTCATGTCTGTGTGCTGGGGCTGTGAGATGTGAGTGTTTGGAAAAGCCACTAGCTGGCATGGCTTTTACTGTTTAAGCTGCGCTCGGCGGCCATCTTGCTGCGGATCAATGGCGCTGCTTACACGCGGCCGGCAGCCATTTTCTTGAAGCCGCGGCGCTTTCACTTTCGGTTTTGGCCTCTATCGCTGCTGCTGCGGTGCGAATCTCCACACTCTCCTCACACTCTCCTCAGACTTCACGCGCGGTGACATACAGCAGAGCTGAGCGGTCCTTACAAGGGTTGGCGAGTCCTCCTGGGTAATCCCCTCCTCAGCCTCAGCACAGCCAGTGGGTGGACTGTATTATTCACTTTATAGTGTATAAGGTCTGAGGGTGGCTACACGGTATGTGTGTGCAGTCTGCGTGGGTTTCCTCCGGGTCCTCCGGTTTCCGCCCACGCTACATGACATGCGCGCCTTTGGTGCCATACACAGTATAAACATACACATTATGTTTATACACAACACTAAATACATTCACAGTAGATGTATGTATTGTATTCTCTGGGTCTGCGTGGGGTTTCTCCGGGTACTCCGGTTTCCTCCCACGTGCCAACGGTGTGTGCGTCTTCGGCGCTATGCACACATAGACATGTTCAAAATGTTTATCACACATACTATAGTACCTAAACGGTATACGTATGCGGTCTGCGTGGGTTTCATACGGGTTCTCCGGTTTTTCCTCCGCGCTCCAATGGTGTGTGCACTTTCAGCGCTATGCACAGCATAAACATGTGCAATTTGTTTATTCGCATACTAACATGCCTACACGGTTGTGTACGCAGTCTGCGTGGCTGGTTTCCGCCTACGCCCCAATGATGTGCGCGCCTTCGTCGCTGACACAGTATAAACTTGTTTTAATATGTTTATCCACATATACTAAACTACATACGCCGTATGTGGTTGTACTATGCTCTTTGGGGCTGAGGGGGTTTTCTCCCACGCTCTAACTGCGCGTTTTGACGCAATACACAGTATAATCTGTGTTTGTACAATCGGCACTTATCAATGGAGCAGAAGCGCTGGCTTGGACTGTGTTCGCCATGCTGAGGTTAGCGTTAAGCCCGGTAGTTGCTGCGTCTCTGGCGTTCCTGAAGCTCAATGACTGGGCAAAAGCCTCTGCTTCATCTATCAGTCGACCAGCAGGTGCACTGTTTAGCCTCTAGGGTCTCTGTGTCCGGGGTGGCTCTGCGCCACCTGTAGAGGCTGAGTTACTGGTCCACTGACCGAGTTTCTAGGGAAGCTCTGTCGGGTTGCCTTTCTTGGCCAACAATTGAGGCACCCCGTAAGCCGGGGCCTCCCTTCTCCGATACATTGCGGGGTCTCCTTGGGTTTATCATACCCATCCCGCTGCAGGACGGTCCTGTCGGACGTGTGCATTCCAGGGGAAGGGTCCTTGCATCCAGAGGTGTTTTCACCTCCTTTACCGGAGGTGGGGCACCGGATGTGGACCTTTTGGCCTCTCGACTCGCTCGCAAGATGTAGAGATGCGTGGCCAGGTCCAGGGATCCCTGGGCAGACGCGTTGGTGGCCCGTGGGGGCAGTATCGCCTGATGTATGCTTACCCTCTGCTACTGTTGTTGCTTCGCAGAGTAGTCGTCGAGGCCATTCCGGTGATCCTCATTGCTCCGGGGCGGCAACATTGGTACGCCGATCTAGTTCGGCTAGTCGCAGACGTTCCTTGGTGACTGCCTATTTGGGTGAACCTTCTGTCTCATGGTCCCATACCTCATCCTGCTTTACAGTCCTTGGCTTTGGCATGGCTGTTAAAGCCAGGTGCTGAGGGACCGAGGTCTCTCGGATTCGGTCATCTCATCTATGTTGTGGCATGGAAATCTTCCTCCAGAAAGATCTATCACCGTACCTGGAAGGCTTACATCTCTATGTGCGAAGAGCTTGATGGTGTCGACGGACGTATTCTGTTCCTAAGATTTTGCTGTTCTTACAGCGTGGTGTGACCCAAAAGCTGGCCTTGTGCACCATCAAGGGTCGGATTTCGGCCCGGGCTGTCTTTTTCAACGACGGCCATTCCTTGATTAGCACCTTTTTGTGCAGGGGGTTTGCCATGTGATTCCCCCCCCCCCCCCCCCGTCAAGCTTCCTCCCCCTCCTTGGGATCTGAATTTTGGTGCTCTCGGCCTTTCACCTTAATGGGGACATTGTTCTTCCGTCTATGTGTCCTCACCCATCGCATCCCTGAGAGTTTGCGCTTCATACATTGGATGTGGTACGAGCCTTACGGGTGTACCTGTCTGCTACTGTTTCCATTCGGAAGTCTGACTCACTGTTTGTGTCTGTCTCTGGTCCAAAACAGGGCCAAGCGGTGTCGTCTGCCACCTTTTCTAGGTGGATCAGACAGACCGTTATACAGGCCTATGCCCTTAAGGGGCGGGTGCCTCCCTTTCCTGTTACGGCGCATTCCACCAGGGCAATTGGTGCTTCCTGGGCTTTCCTACATCAAGCGTCGGTTGCACATATGTGCAAGGCGGCGACCTGGTCGTCCGTTCATACCTTTTCTAAGTTCTATAAGGTTGATGTGGCTGCATCTTCGGATTATGCTCCTGTATAAAGTTGCAACTCCTCCGTTAAGGAGTTCTGCTTGTTTGGAGTGGAGTTTGGTTTTTCCTTTACTACTGCTCCCACCCTTTTCTGATACTGGTTTGGGACGTCCCACGTGTTTCAGTATTAGAGCTGTCAGTCCATGGACGATAAGAGAAAATGGGATTTTTGTACTCACCGTAAAATCCTTTTTCTCTGACGTCCATGGACTGACACGGCACCCACCCTTCTTTAAGGTTTGTACTGCTTTGTTACGAACTGAGGCTGCTAGCTGCAGGTAGGAGGGTTATGTCTGGAGGGACCGCCCCCCTGGGCAGGGCTGTTCAGCTCTGTTTTTTTCTACAGTGTATGTTTCTAACATTCTGCCTAGATCTTCTCCTGCGAGCAGGGACATATACCCACGTGTTTCAGTATTAGAGCTGTGTCAGTCCATGGACGTCAGAGAAAAGGATTTTACGGTGAGTACAAAAATCCCATTTTTATTTAAAATCTATAAAAATATTTTTTTTTAAACGGTTGTTTTCGGACTAGTGTATTCTTTTTTTTTTTTCTCTCCCTCTCCCTCTCCCCCTCTCTCCCCCCCCCCTCTCTCCCTCTCCATGTTGCTCAACTGCACTGCAGAGTGCATGAGCATCATGGGAAATGTAGTTCCAAAACATCTGGGGTTCCAAGGTTTGCCATCACTGCTCTAGAGAATAAAATGGTGATTGTTGCAATATTTTAGGTCGCACTTTATTTGCGCAGCGGTTTTTAAACCCTTCATACTTACCTAGGTGGATGCAGTATCGGACAAATGCTGCATCTGTCCCCCGGTGTCTCTGCACTGAGAACCAAGCCACCGAACACAGCCGATGGGAGCTGAGAGAACAGAGCCAAGTGGAGAGCTGCTGTCGTCTCTGCTGTCGTCTCTGCTCCTCCCTGCTCGTTGGAGCGCTGAACTGTGGAGGGGTGGGGAGCAGCCCTCAGAGTCATCAGACTTTGTCGTGATGATGCGCTGCCTGGACTGATTCCTGTGACATCAGTGGAGAGCGGACTTCAGACCCTTTTTTTTTTTTTTGTATAATGTGAAAGATGTTGCGCCGCAAGAATCGTGATCTTTATTCTAGGTAAAAAAATTGTGATTCTCATTTTAGCCAGAATCGTGCAGCTCTAGTGTGAACACTTATTTTCATTCCTCAAAGCAAATACCAACTGAGATTACAAAACTTACATGAGAGAATCCTCTTGCAATAAGAGTCAGTTGAGCACCTCAAACTACTACTGACAGCAGCAAGACTGAACCTTCAACAGGTGACAAGGAATATACAGATACCAAGATCCTGCACAACAATACTGATCATGAACTGTGTAACTATTGCCTCTGAATCACAATCTACATCAGTAGATGTTGGTTTCACACAGAGGATCAGCTGTAACCTCAGGCAAGTCCTGTCCTCTATAAAATATACACCTAACAAGCAAAACAGTAATGTCCTTACACTTAGAAAATTCTGATGAGACATTCTACATTCCTGCAACTGCTTCTTGACCTAAACTGCAGTTTAGTGCAGATTTATCCATCAAGCCTCACATCAAGAACCCTGCGAACGGTAAAAGGTCTAAGATTAACCCATTGGAGTCTCTTGGACCAAGCATGTCCTGCAATTTATTAGGCTGGAATCTGAGTCTCCTAAGGATGGACTTCATCATTTTCCCACTAGAGAGACTGAGGGAAATTCAGAATAGCTGCCGTGCCACTTTTCTCCCTCTTGTTCATGTATTGTGACAAATTCATGCAGCATAAGCGTCGGTTTTACTTCTGACAGTGACTGCTGTATCAAATTCAGGTAATTCTAAAATGTGGCACTTTTACCTTGTGCTGCAATGAATGTGCCAAATTCAAAATACCAATCGTTTGTATCTGACTAAAGTAGAGCTGCTTTGGGCATACAGAGAGCGAAACTGACAGATTTTGTGAAAGTGTCTCATGTGCATTCAAAACATTTAGCAGCTTGCTTCATATTTGACAAGTTCTGGATGGGTACATAAATTTGGTGCAGGCCGCACCACTTTTAGAACACGCGAGAGACACTTTTGCCAAACCTGTCTGCACCATTTCTTATGAATTCAAGAGAATTCATGTAAAGGGAAGTGAATTGTCGCCATCAGATGTCATGTTCCATGATGAGAACACCATATAGGCTTACTGCAGGTGTTGTGTGTTTGTTTTGTTTTTTTGTTTTTTATTTTCTCTGCTCTCTTGCCCTTTTAGGTTTAGAGGACCGCTTAATCTACATTTATGTATTTGATGTTGATTGTTGCCATGTATTGCCTAATCGTAGTATAGAAGTATCTAAAGATACCAGGCGGGGAGTGTACTGCCACAGCAGCTGGTCTTTGTTGTATTTGGAATGTTCCTCTGCCTCCACTCTTGTTTTGGTGCCAACTAGTATAGTTTTTGGTTAGATATTCCCTGCCTTTCTTGGTTCATTCACACTAGCTTTGATCTATGAACAGTGATTCCTGTTCAGATTGCTCCTCAAAGGGAATTTGATAGGTGGTGAGAAGGCTTGTTTTGCTCTTCTCCACCTGCTTTAACCCCTTAAACCCTCTATTAACAAAGCACAACTGTGCCCGCGGAAAGCAACAGGGGGTATAATTCTTGCCACAAAGCATCATGACCATGGCATGTGTACACCCCCGGCTGCAGCCTCTGCAGCTGAAGGAGCTATCAGTTGGGGTTTTGTAAAAGTACAGCTCAACTGCTGGGTTTTTACTGCTGCTTAATCGCAAGTGTGATTTGAGCTCTTAAGCCTCGTACACATGATCGGATTTTCCGATGGGAATTGTGTGATGACAGACTGTTGGCTTAAAATCCGACCGTTTTGTACGCTCCATCAGACAATTGTTGTCAGACTTTCTGCCGACAAATGTTGGATGGCAGGCTAATACATTTTCTGCGGACAATGGTCTGTTGTCAAATTTTTCTAGTGTGTGTGTGTGTGTGTGTGTGTGTATACACAAAAGTCCAAAGTACAAACACGCATGCTCGGAATCAATGCTCTTCAAACACCACATTAGCAGAAGGTGCCCAATGGGTGGCGCTCAAGAGCTGAAATTTCACGTAGTACGTCAATACGTTCGTGTTTGTTGGCCGACAATTGTGTTCCGTTTGTATGCAAAACAAGTTCATGGCCAACGCCCTTTGGACAAAAGTCTGATGCTTTGTTTGTGGAAAATTGGATTGTGTGTACGAGGCTTTACACTTCAAAAGACATGGAAAAATATCCTGTGTACTGCACAAACAACTTCTGAAGTGTATTAGGAAATTAAGTTGTCTGCCAAGTCACTAATTGGCCATACTGCCTGCACGCACTGGGTCAGGGTGGTATGCAGTTGCATATCGGCTTTTAAAACCAAACAAGCGGTGCAGAGCAGGAAGCAGAACCTGCATACGCCATGAATAAACTGTGAATTCCTTTTTTGTTTATGAACTGATCTCTTCTCTGTTCACGCTACTGGAATATATTTTTTTCCGAGATTTTCAGTGCGATGTATGTAATGCAACTTGGCTGCATTTATTGCTTATTCTCTGGGGGATTTTGATCAATGCTGAGTTGCATTGATGCCAACGGACACCCTTGAATATAATGTGATTTTCCTTGTTGTTCAATTTTGTGGGACTCAAGTCACATCAAAAATCACACCTGTGTGAACCAGCACTTAATGTATATTAATCCATTTCTCTCTTCAGAAAAACTCTGGTTGTGCAGTATAATGGCCTGTAAATTTTAATTTTCTGTCTGTTATTAATTCTCCCATCCTTGGCTCCTTTCACATAGTGCAGGGTCTGCTCTGATCAGCAGCGGATCCGTAGGGTGTGAACTGACCCTGAAAGCGAGGACAACCACTGCATAAAGCATTTTTAAAACTTCATCTTTAAAATACAGTTCAGCTTTGGTTATCAGCTCATAGAGAACATAGTTATTGGGGGTTTGAGGAAAGGTTGACTGAACAGAATTTATTCTCCCTTAAAGTGAAACTGAATTAAAAAAATTTTTTTTTTAGCTTTAATGTTCTATTGAAAATTTAGAAATGTTAGTGATTGTAAAGTCTCATTTTGTTATTTTTTTAATGGTAAAAAAACATGTTATACTTGCCTACTCTGTTGCAGTGGATTTGCACAGCAGTCTGGATCTTCTCAGGTCCCTCTTCTTCTGTGCCCAGACAGCAAGCAGCTTGCTATGGGGGCACCCGAGCTGAGTCGCAGCTCCCTGTGTCCATTCAGACATAAAGCTGTGGCTTGTCTCCGCCCCTCTCTCTCCTGATTGGCTGATTGATGACGGCAGCGGGAGCCAATGGCACCGCTGCTGTGTCTGAGCCGATCGGGGGACATCGCTGGACAAAGATGGGGCTCAGGTAAGTATTAGGGCGGCATCTGCACACAGAAGGATTTTTATCTTTGGGCTCTTTCACACATGCGGACGGTGACATCCGCTGACATTGATCCGCTCCAATCCGCTAAATCCAGATGGATGGAAACCCTATTTTCCATCCGTTTGGCAGATTGGATGAAAACCGATAGGCGGGATTATTTTTTTTCGATCCCCCATAGAGGAGAGCGAGGCTTTGACAGATCAGTCCCTGCACAGTGAGCACGGACGGACCTGTCATCTGCCGGCTCGGCGGGGATCAACGGAGGGATCCCTGCTGAGCGCAAGCGGAGTTTGTCAAAACTGAGTTCCTACAAAAAAAAAAAAAAAGTCAGCAATTACTGCAGCTGCTGGCTTTTAATAATCGGACACTTACCTGTCCAGGGTCCAGCAAAGCGGGGGAACGAAGCCCTGCTTGTCTCCCTCTCCGGCGCCAGCATTGTCACTGTGGGCACCTGGCTGTGACTTCATGACAGCATGAGCGAGCCGCACTGTGATTGGCCGAGCAATCATCTGGGACCTGTGACGTTTTGCCGAGAGGGAGGGGGAGAGGTGAACTTCCTTCCGGCGCCACGGTACCCCCGGGAGGAAGTGGGAGCTGGAACCCTCTAAAAAGAGGCTTTCCGCCCCCCCCCAAAAAAAAAGACAGGCCAAATGTGGCATGTCAGGGGGTCACTTTCCCTTAAAGCGGAGGTTCCATTTTTGGGTTGAACATAGAATGCATTAAGATTAACCACTTGCTTGCTGGGCTCTAAAACACCCTTCCTGCCCAGACCAATTTTCAGCTTTCAGTGCTCTCACACTTTGAATGACAATTACTCAGTAATGCAACACTGTACCCAAATGATTTTTTTTGTCATTTTTTTTTCATACAAATAAAGCTTTCTTTAGGTGGTATTTGCTCACCTGGGTTTTTTATTTTTTGCGCTATAAATGAAAAAGTCCGAAAATTTTGAAAAAAAATGAATTTTTCTTTGTTTCTATGATAAAATTTTGCAAATTAGTAATTTTTCTTCATAAATTTTGGCCACAATTTATGCTGCTACATATCTTTGGTTAAAATAACCCACATTAGTGGATATTATGTGGTCTGTGTGAAAGTTATAGTCTACAAGCTGTGGTGCAAATCATAACAAATTGATCACATCTGATGTACTGACGGCCTATCATTTCTTGAAACCCTAACAAGCCAGGAAAGTACAAATGCCCCCCAAATGACACCTTTTTGGAAAGTAGACATTCCAAGATATTTAGTAAGGGGCATGGTGAGTTATTTGAAGTTGTAATTTTTTCCCACAATTCTTTGCAAAATTACATTTTTTTTTTTTTTTTTTTTTTTTTTTTTTTTCTTTTCACAAAATTGTCATTGTGATAGCTCATTTCTCTGACATGGCATGTGCATACCACAAATGACACCCCAAAATACATTCTGCAACTCCTGAGTATAACGATACCACATGTGTGGGACTTTTCTCTTATCATCCATGGACTGACACGGTGTGTCTTTACACTTTACACGTGGGTTATGTCCCTGCTTGCAGGAGAAGACCTAGGCAGAATGTGAGATGTTATACATACATTCTAAAAGCCAGAGCTGAACAGCCCCACCCAGGGGGCGGTCCCTCCGGGCATAACCCTCCCACTACAGTCAGCAGACTTCAGTTTTTTTCTGCCTAGCAGAAGGAGAAGACGTGGCTCCCTCCAGGAGCCAGTCTCCTGACCTATTTTATTCCTTTTTGGAATTCTTTTTTATTTTATTTTTGAGAATCTTCTATCAACTGTCGGCTGGGCAACAGGTTGGGTACAAGATATCCTCGTAGTCTTCCCTGTCCGACCATCGAGCGTGCTGATCCTCGCCTTGTGTGCGTGAGACTCAGATCACGACAGGCCCCATGACTCCAGGGGTGGCCGGGTTTGCTTTCATGCTCCCACGGTCCTCTCAAGACTGAACAGCTCCTGACTGACTGTATCTTTCACGGTGGACCGGGCCGACAGCTACTCAGTACTGCACTGTGATAGTCCTGTCAGAAACACCAGTGTGTCCCTCAGGGGACGGGTAAGTAGTCTCTCCTGCCTGCAGGTGAGTACAAAGGGCTGTGTGTTTCTCTGTGGGGGATTTTCCCTGTCTCCCCCTGTATTTTATTGTCGCTCTCTGTCACCATTACTGGCGCTGACTGTGTGGGGTGCTTGGGGGTCACACTGTTCTTGGGGGGGCTCATGCTGGTCTGCAATGTATGCCTTGGGGCTTTTTTGTGTGGTTTTTTTTTTTTTTTTTTTTTTGGGGCCTGAGCGCCGAGTGGCGCTGTGCGTGTGTGCTGTTTCATTTTAACTGCGTCATGGCGGCCATCTTGCCGCGGATCGCCTCAGTGAAGTGCGGCGGCCATTTTCTTGTAGCCCGCGCGCTTTTCAGCACTAGTTTGGCCTCTAGCGCTGCTATAGCAGCGCAAATCTCCTCAGTCTCCTCACAGCTTACCAGCGCTGACACAGCGCGGTACAGACAGCGGAACTAAGCGGTCCCTGGTCCGGTTTGGTGAGTCCCCTGGGCGCCCCCTCCTCAGTCAGCACAGCCTGTGGGTGGACTTTTTATCTGAGAGAGTCTCAGAGAGGGACAATATGGAGTCTGTGTCACCAGCTTCCCCTAAAAATGTCAGTGGCAACAGGCAGTGCTTCAGCACTGCGGTCCCTATGGACCTGTTGTGGGCAGCCCTGGAATCAATTTCTGACCAGGATGGGAGCTGTGTGCAAGCGCAAGGTGCAAAAAGGCGCCCTCTCCCCACTTTATCTACTCGAGGGCAGTGCGCTGATTCAGATATGGGCCTAGCCACTATCGCTCAGGACCCTAGTTCTGAATGTATGGATGGTTTTGAACAGGACATTCCTTATGAGGGAAACTCCAGTTCTGAGTCAGTAAATGACAGGGCGCTTGTTAGTGTGCTCATGACTGCGGTGAGGGACACTCTCAAGCTCAAATGCTGCGGATGCAGAACCTCAGGCGGATACTGTCTCCTTTGGTTCTTTTAAGGCCAGGCCTTCTAAAGGGGTTTTTTCCATTGTACTTTCTTTGACCAGCTCATTGATAAGGTCTGGGAAAAGCCGCAGAAGAATTTTTTTTATGGTCCCGCGGCGTTTGTCTATAAGATACCCCTTGAAGATGCCCTACTTAAAAAGTGGGCTTCTCCCCCAGTGGTCGACCCTCCAGTCGCCCGGTTGAACAAGGCCATCACTCTCCCGATGGAGGGGACTCCTGCATTTGAGGACCCCACTGACAGGAGGTCAGAAGTGGTGAGCAGAACCATGTTTGCCTTGTTGGGATCCGCCCTACGACCTGTGGTAGCGGCGACCCTTGTGTCAAAAACACTTACAGGTTGGGCAAAAATGTTGCACCTAGCTGTACAGGAGCATATTCTTCCTCCAGACACAGTTGCTCTGGCCCACCCAACTGGTTCAGGGCCTGGTTTCTGTGTGCGACGCCACGCTGAACGCGGCCCCTTTAATATCCAGGGCCTCTGTCTCGGCGGTGGTATTGCGTCGTCTTATCTGGTTGAAATGCTGGTCTGCTGACCTAGCCTTAGGAAGCTCCTGACGGATCTACTATTTTAAAGGCGGTAGACCTTTCGGTGCTGCTCTGGATGACATCGTCATGGATGTCACGGGAGGTAAACGCACTCTTCTTCCTTAGACTAGCAAGGGTGAGGAGGCCCGCCGCAAACAGGGGCCTTCCTTTCCAGCAAACAGGGGTTTTTTCGTCAGTCAGAGTCCACAGGTAGGCCCTCTCAGACTGATGGCAGTGCGGCTGGTGGGCACAAGTGCCCCTGGGTGCGTAAGCCAAACAAGCGGCTCCCAAGCCCGCCTCCGCGTGAAGTCTTGCCTCCGCCCGACTCTGGGGTGGGGGGGGGGACTTTGCAGGTTCATGGATCAGTGGACCTCCCGAATCTCCGACTGGTGGGTGTGCGAGGTGGTCACCTCAGGTTATAGGATAGTATTCCGATCCTGGCCCCCACACAGATTCTTTCCCTTGAATCTTTCTCTCCTTCCTACCTGTCGGGCAGCCCTCTTGGGGGCTGTACAGGTTTGATCAGGTCCGGAGTGATTGTGCCGGTTCCGTCACAGGAGAGTTTTCAGGGATTCTGCTCGAATCTGTTTGTCGTCCCAAAAATAGGACGTGGTTCGACCTATCCTGGACCTCAAGGCCCTGAATGCCTTCGAGAAGGTGCAGAAATTCCGCATGGGATCCATTCGCACGGTGATCGCTACACTCCACCAAAGGGATTTTCTTCTGGCGTCCTTGGACTTCAAGGACGCCTACTTGCATGTTCCGATCCGCGCAAGTCACCAGAAGTTTCTGCGCCTTGCGATCAGCGAAGTCCACTCTCGATTGTGGCTCTTCCTTTCGGCCTTGCCTCGGCACCAAGGGTGTTCACCAAGGTGCTTGCTCCGGTTCTAGCCTTCTGTTACAGCGAGGTATTGCTGTCGTGGGCTATCTGGACGGTCTTCTGCTATGAGCAGAAAGTGGCTCAGACTTAGAGGAAAGGTGACTATCGTCAATTAGACCCTCAGGGACCTCGGGTGGTTCCTGAACATTCAGGAGTCAGTCCTGGTCCCGACTCAGTGTCTGGAGTCTCTAGTTCTGGACTCCTTGGAGGCAAGGTATCCTACCTCTGGAGTAGTTGCTGACACTTCAGTCTGCGGTGCTGGTGCTGACATCCCGAACATGGTTGTCAATCCGTTGTTTGCATGAGAGTCCCGGGACTCCTGGTGGCCTCCTTCGCGGCCGTTCTGTATGCCCAATCACACACCAGGGCATTGCAGAAGGAGATCTTGTCCACCTGGGACAAATCCCCGTTGTCCTTGGATCTTCGGATCCAGGTGATTCACCTGGTCAGGGCGTCCCTGACAGGGTGGTTGGGGCCCTCGGCTCTTCGGTCCGGAAAGTTGTTCCCCTCCCATCCAATGGACGGTACTCACGACGGACGCCAGCCTGACGGGCTGGGGTGGAGTCTGGGGAGTCCTGTCGGCTCAAGACCTTGGACTCCGGACGAGCCCGTTTACCAATCACTGTTCTGGAAATGCGGGCCATCAGACTGTGTCTCTCCTCAGGTCGGAGAGAGTACGGGTCGCTCCATCAGGAGCCAGTCGGACAACGCCACGGCGGTGGCGTATGTAAACCATCACGGGGGGACTCGGAGCTCAGCTGCGGCTTCCGAGGTAATCCGTATCCTGAAGTGGGCCGGAAGAAACGTGCCGGCTCTGTAGGGGCGGACTATCTGAGTCGCCAATCGCCAGACGCGGGACCAGGAAGAGTGGTCCTTGCATATTTCAACTCCTTTGGCGACGGGGGGGCACGTCGGATGTGGACCTGATGGCCTCTCGACTCAGTCGCAAGGGTCGAGGTTGTGGCCAGATCCAGGGATCCTTGGGCGATGACTCGGATGCGTTGGTGGCCCCATAGGGTCCTTATCGCCTGATATAAACTCCGGTGATCCTAATTGTTCCGGATTGGCCTCAGCGTCACTGGTACGCTGATCTGGTACGTCTCGTTGCGGACGTTCCCTGGCGGTTGCCGATGAGGGAGGACCTTCAGTCTCAAGGTCCTATGTTTCATCCGGCTTACAGTCTCTGGCTTTAACGGCAGAGCTGTTAAAAGCCAGGTATTGAGGGACCGAGGTCTCTCGGACTCTGTCATTTTGACCATGTTAAGGACACGGAAGTCTTCCTCCAGGCAGATCTATCACCGTGCCTGGAAAGCTTATATCGCCATATGTGAAGCGCTGGACTGGCGTCCTAGGACGTATTCCGTCCCCAGAATCCTGCGTCCTCTACAGTGTGGAGTGACCCAAAAGCTTACTTTGAGTACCATCAAGGATCAGATTTCGGCCTTGGCCGTCTTCTTTCAGCGACCTCTACCGGGTCATTTCTTGGTTAGCACCTTGTGTTGGGGGTTTGCCATGTGCTCCCTCCTGTCAAGCCTTCTCTCCCACCGTGGGATCTGAATTTGGTGCTCTAGGTCCTCCAGGAACCTCCTTTTTGGGAATATCCGGGATATTCCTCTCTTGTCTTGTCTCAGAAGGTGGCCTTTTAGTGGCAATCACTTCTGTTTGACGAGTGTCTGAGTTGGCGGCTTTGTCCTGCAAGTCGCCATATTTAGTCATCCATAAGGATAAGGCGGTGTTGCATCCGCGACCTTCCTTTTTGCCAAAGGTGGTGTCTACCTTTCACCTACATGAGGACATTGTCCTCCCGTCCTTGTGTCCTCACCCATCGCATCCCAGAGAGTTTGCGCTGCACATATTGGATGTGGTACGAGCCTTACGGGTGTACCTGTCTGCTACTGCTTCTATTCGGAAGTCCGACTCACTGTTTGTGACTGCCCCTGGTCCATAACAGGGCCAAGCGGTTTCGTCTCCAATCATTTTTAGGGGAATCAGACAAACCGTCATTCAAGCCTATGCTCTCAAAGGGCGGGCGCCTCCCTTTCCGGTTACGGCGCATTCCACCAGGGCAATTGGTGCTTCCTGGGTTTTTTCGACATCAAGCGTCGGTTGCACAAGTGTGCAAGGCGGCGACCTGGTCGTCTGTTCATACCTTTTAAGTTTTTTATAAGGTTGATGTGGCTGCATCTTCGGATGCTTCCTTCGGCCGCAGGGTGCTGCAGGCCGCTGTTTAAAGTTGCGACTCCTCCGTTGAGGAGATCTGCCTTCTTGGAGTGGAAGTTTTTGGTTTTTCCATTTATACTGCTCCCATCCCTCTTGACACTGCTTTGGGACATCCCACGTGTAAAGTGTAAAGACACACCGTGTCAGTCCATGGATGATAAGAGAAAATAGGATTTTTTGTACTCACCGTAAAATCCTTTTCTCTGACATCCATGGACTGACACGGCACCCACCCTTCCTTTTTAAGTTTGTACTGCTTTGTTACGAACTGAAGTCTGCTGACTGTAGTGGGAGGGTTATGCCCGGAGGGACCGCCGCCTGGGTGGGGCTGTTCAGCTCTGGCTTTTAGAATGTATGTATAACATCTCACATTCTGCCTAGGTCTTCTCCTGCAAGCAGGGACATAACCCACGTGTAAAGTGTAAAGACACACCGTGTCAGTCCATGGATGTCAGAGAAAAGGATTTTACGGTGAGTACAAAAAATCCTATTTTTCACTGCTTGGCCACATACAGAGGCCCAACATGCAGGGAGCACCATTAGGTGTTCTAGGACCATAAATTGCACATCTAACTTGTTGACTACCCATTACACTTTTAAAGGCCCTGGAGCACCAGGACAATGGAAACGCCCACAAAATGACCCCATTTTGGAAAGCTAACACCCCAACGTATAATCTGAGGCATAATGAGTCTTTTGAACGGTTCATTTTTTTTCCAGAAGTTTTGGGAAAATGTGGGGAAAAAAATGAAAACGCATTTTCTTTTAACGCAAAGTTGGCCATTTATAAGATATTTCCAACACATAGCATGTACATAGCAAAAATTACACCCCAAAATACATTCTGCTACTCCTGAGTATAACGATACCACATGTGTGAGACTTTTACACAGCCTGGCCACATACAGAGGCCGAACACTGAAGTAGCACCGTCAGGCGTTCTAGGAGCATAAATTACACATCTCATTTCTCAACCACCTATTACACTTTTAAAGGCCCTGGAGCACCAGGACAATGGAAACGCCTACAAAGTGACCCCATTTTGGAAAGCAAACACCCCAACGTATAATCTATGAGGCACAATGAGTCTTTTGAACGTTTCATTTTTTTCCAGACGTTTTGGGAAAATGCGTAAAAAAAAAATGCATTTATTTTTTTCCCACAAAGTTGTCCATTTATAAGATATTTCATGCACATAGCAAAAATTACACCCCAAAATACATTCTGCTGCTCCTCCTGAGTATGGCGATACCACATGTGTGAGACTTTTACACAGCCTGGCCACATACAGAGGCCCAAAATGCAAGGAACACCATTAGGTGTTCTAGGGACACATAACATGCACATACCAAGAATTACACCCCAAAATACATTCTGCTGAGCAAAGGGTAAACAAAAGATTACCTGTTGTTTTAGAAGCGCAGTTGTCCACAGGAGTATAGCACTGGTCCAGGCAGCAGGCAGGGACTTGGTCAGCAAAAGCGAATGCAATTGTCCAGGCAACAGGCAGGAATCCTGTCCATAGTTCGTACAGGCAGCAGGCAGGGATACTGTCCATATACAGTCCAGGGTCAGTGCAAGCAGAGATTGTCAGCAGTGCCAAAATATTGGTCCTGGTAGTAGGCAGGTCCATGTGGTGTGGTCAGTTCATGCAACAGGCAGAGGCATGATGGCATAGGTCTTACAGGCAGCAGGCAGAAGTAGGGCCTCGTTCAGGACTGAATGGGGACAGGGGTAGAGGCTTCTCCCACCCAAATCTCTTTGAAGCCTCTGAGTCTCCAGACCCTAATCTAGGAATGAGAAAACAATTGTTTTCTTCACCCAGAAAAACAATTCTGGAGCCCCTCACATATGTGAGACCCCTGTGTTATGAATCCCACTAGTCCACTGGCAGGGTAAAAGATCAGTCCAAGAGGCAGGCAAAAAGCATGGTCAAACATTCCAGGGTCAGTTCCAGATCAGGCAGAGGTATAAACAGAATCGGTAGGCAGAAGCGTAGTCGAATAACAAGCCAGGGTCAGTTACAGAGCAAGCAGATGCATAAGGGGTGTAAAGATAAATGGCAGGAAGTGAACTAATAATTGAGTTTTTGGTATGGTAACGGCGGAAACAATCAATCCATGCAGAGGCCTGGTTCTGAAGGACATTGGGCACAATAATAAATGGTGTCTCTTCTCTCTCCTCTTTTTTGGAGCACACCCGGCATTTTTTCTGGCGTTTTTGGCCTGTTGGTCTGGGAGGGATTTCATCTGGGAAGTGGCGCTCGGAGAGTCGGCTAATGGCATCGGATCTAATGTTTACTGGTGGGCTGTTAGGGTATATAAGGGCAGTGGTGATTTCCTCCTGGTAGAAAAGGAAGGGTTTGGGTCTTATAGTGGATTTCCGATAGATGACATAGGAGTTGTACATGGCCAAATTAAACAAATAAATGGAAACTTTCTTATACCACTGGTATGTTCTTGTGGAAAGGTAGGGTTCGAGCATCTGGTCGTTGAAGTCGACACCCCCCATGAACTTTATTGTACTCGTAGATGCATTTTGGTTTTTGGATCCGGCCATTCCTCCTGGTGATCTCAACGAATTCATTGTTGTGGATGGAAGAAAGCACGTAGACATCCCTTCTGTCCCTCCACTTCACAGCCAAAATTTCCTCATTGCGTAAACTCGCCGCCTCCCCTCTTCTCAATTTTTTTGTTGACCAGGCTTTGAGGAAAGCCCTTCCGGTTCGTCCGTACGGTGCCGCATGCTGGAGTGTTCTTTCTGTGAAGGTTTTAAAACAGGGGCAAACTTGTATAAAAATTGTCCACATACAAGTGGTAGCCTTTCTCCAGAAGTGCGTTTTATGAGTTCCCAAACTACTTTCCCACTGGTTCCTATATAGTCTGGGCAATTATGGGGGGGGTGCAGTTGGGTGTCCTTCCCTTCGTATACGATGAATGCATACACATACCCTGTGGCTCGGTCACACAATTTATAGAGCTTCACCCCATAGCGGGCCCTTTTGCTGGGTATAAATTGTTTTATGCCCAGCCTGCCAGAAAATTTGATAAGGGACTCATCCACGCATATATGTTGGTCTGGGGTAAACAACTGGGGAAAGGTTTCAGAAAAATAATTTAGTAGCGGCCGAATTTTATAAAGCTTATCAAAATTTGGGTCATTTCGGGGAGGGCACTGGGTATTGTCATTGTAGTGTAGGAATCTCATAATCATTAGATATCTGGACCTGGGCATTACTGAGGAAAAGATGGGCATATGGTAGATGGGGCGGGTTGACCAATATGAACGCAAGCAATTTTTTCCGTTGAGTCCCATGCAGAATGTGAGGCCCAAAAAAATTCTAAACTCCTCCACTGTAAGGGCTCTCCACTCATAGGGACGGGCATAATGGGAGGTTGGGTTGCTTGCTATGAACTGTTGGTCGTATAGGTTGCACTGGGCCACAATTGATGTTAGCATGTCGTCAGTGAAAATTAAATTGAAAAAGTCAATCGGGGCAAAATTTTCTGTGTCCACCTGGACTCCTGGCTGGGCAGTGAAAGGGGGAATGTTGGCTTCTCCTGAAATTAGGAGGAAGCCACAAGGAGTTCTGAAGGGAATAGGGAAAGCTGGCATGGGACCTAACCCTTTGGGACTGAGATGACACCCCACTGGTACGTGGCCTTGCTTGCCTGGTGGATGGCACTACGGTGCTGGTGGATGGCACTGCCTCCTCAGCAGAACGCCTTCGTCTGGCGGGCGGGCCTCCCCCCTCCTCCCTCCTCCTCCCTCCCTCCTCCCTCCTCCTCTTCTGAGGCTGTCAGTGTTCCACTGCTTAGGACAGGCTCGTAGTCCACGTCATACTCATAGTCTGAACTTGCGGAGGAATCTGAATTGGAAAGCTCCCGTTGCTCTCGTCGGCCGCAAGAATATTGTATGCCTCCTCGGCTGAAAATAATCTTCTAGCCATTGTTGGCACTGAAGACACGTGTCACTGATGACACTGATACGTGGCACTGATGGCAGATATGGGATGGGCAGATGGCACCGTTTTTTACTGTGTATGTGTGTTCTCACTCACAATAACTGAAGCTGCAGCACAGATCTCTCTCTCTCTCTCTCTCTCTCTCCTCACACGCTCTCTCTCCTCACACGCTGTCTCTCTCTCTCTCTCTCCTCACACGCTGTCTCTCTCTCTCTCTCTCTCTCCTCACACGCTGTCTCTCTCTCTCTCTCTCTCTCTCCTCACACGCTGTCTCTCTCTCTCTCTCTCTCTCTCTCCTCACACGCTGTCTCTCTCTCTCTCTCTCCTCACACGCTGTCTCTCTCTCTCTCTCCTCACACGCTGTCTCTCTCTCTCTCTCTCTCTCCTCACACGCTGTCTCTCTCTCTCTCTCTCTCTCTCCTCACACGCTGTCTCTCTCTCTCTCCTCACACGCTGTCTCTCTCTCTCTCTCTCCTCACACGCTGTCTCTGTGTGAGGAGAGAAAGCCGGCATTGAGAGATGATCTCATATGTTTACATTTAAGATCATCTCTCATTGGGCAGTGAGAGCTGAATGGCCTCTGATTGGCCATTCAGCACGATCTGTGATTGGCTGTGTCCAAGGGACACGGGCAACAAAGATTTTCGCCGATGCGCGCTCGCGGGAGCGCGCGGTGAGAATATTAATACAAGGACGTCCTGGGGACGTCCACCCGGCAGTTCAGGTCCGCGCTGCAGCCGTCTTTCGGCTATAGCGCGGATCTAAAGTGGTTTAAAAAAAAAAACTGATTTGCAACGCCTTTATTTGTGCCTAAGCAGTATATCATTTATTTTATCTAGAAATCCTACAAAAAAAAATAGCCCCAAAAAAAGTCTGACGCTGCTAAAAGCAGCTATAAAAAGTCGCCCTCTGTGCCTGAGGCTTAAACCTGTTTAATTAAAAAAAAAAAAATACAGTAAGACCCCTTTCACATTGGAGGTGTTTTTCAATCGTGCCTGCAAAACACCTCCCCTGCAGCCCAAGTGTGAGAGCCCAAGTGCTTTCACACTGGAGCGGTGCGCTTGCAGGACGTTGAAAAAAGTCCTGCAAGCAGCATCTTTGGAGCGGTTTACAGCGCTCCTTCGCCGCCCCTGCCCATTATAATGCATTGACACCGCTGCCGAATCGACTGCAAAGCGATACGACAGCAACACTTTTTTTGGGCCCATTTAACCCTTTCTTCGGACGCTAGCAGCGGTTTGAACGACGGTAAAGCACGCAGCGGTGCCTGTGTGAAAGGGTCATAAAACCTTGGTTTGAGAGTTTTTGCAAGACCAGCAAAAAAATTTAAATTTTCAGTTGAGCGATTGTCTTGATATAAAAGTAGCGTCATGTCACAACCGAGTATAAAAGAAGAGAGGCGCCTCTAAAGCCTCATACACATGATCGGACTGTCATCTGACTTTTCCGTGGATTTTTATCCGAAGGGGCGTTGGCCGTGAACTTGGTATGTATGCATACATAAGGCAGAACTTTTTCAGCCAACATTCACCAAATCACGTGGTTTTTCAGCCACCCTTTGGGCAACTTCTGCTAGTGTTATCTGATCTTTAGCATTGGTTCGAGGCATGTGTGTTTGTACTTTGGACTTTAGTCCGATGGACTTGTGTACACATGATCGGATGATGCTCCATCGGATATTTGTTGTCGGAAAGTTTGAGAGCATGCACAGCGAACGTTTTGTCCATCAAAAAACATTTGTCCGATGGAGCATACAGGTGGTCGGATTGTCAGATAAAACATGTCTGTCGGACCGCTGTTGTCGAAGAAGTCAGATTTGTGTGTATGGGCCTTAAGTGTAGCAATATGGTTACATTTAATGAAGGTTCAACATTTGGCAACTCACATTGTTGATTAAAGCAGTCGCATCTAACTATGCAGGCATCCGGGGTAAAGCTGTCCACATAAACTGTCCTCCCCACCATCAACGTCATCCCGTCCACACTGTGTTTCATGAGTGCTTCAAGTCTTGCTTTCAGATTGTTCTACTGCAGGGTGATCTTCCCGGTCACAATTGCAGACTGACAGCGGTGAGAGGAGGCTGTGCGGAGGATGGTTTATGTGGACAGCTTTACCCCGGATGCCTGCATACTTAGATGTGCCTGTTTTGATCATCAACCATGTGAGTTGCTAAATGTTGTACCCTCATTAAATGTAACCATATTGTTACACTTAGAGGCGCCTCTCTTCTCTTTTATACTCTGTAGCTCCTGCAGGATTTTTCTTCTAATCCCCTTTGTGGAGGCTGCCATTTGTGGACGGACATTTTATGGTTACACAACTTGGTCACATTGCTATGATCTTTTTATAAATGGCAAGACATATGAATAAATGGTTGTGGAACGAATCATCCGAGTTTGTATTATGTCTTATGGGGAAATTCGCTTTGATATAGTTGCATAGCAGGTGAGGTTGAAAAGACTCATCCTATGTGATATATAAGTGCTTTGGATTACAAGCATGTTTACAGAACGAATTATGCTCGTAATTCAAGGTGTTACTTCGTTTGTCATGCCTTCAGGTTATTCTGTTTTTGTTGTTTAGCCTTTATCCTTTCCACTCGTGCCTTCTGGCAAAAAAAATGAACAGGAAAGCTTTACAGCAATATTTGTCCTATAAGAAAATAACTTTTATTTCATGCTACTGTTTTATAACATTTAAATGCATCCTGTCTTAGACATCTAGGTGTAAATGCTGCTAAGCGCTTTCCATTATTTCAGCTGTACTTTGTTTTAACATATTTATTGTCCAATTTAAGAACTGCATTATTTAGTTTTTTAATAAACCAAAATCTGACCCATTTTATTTGCTTTGCTTTTCCAGATGTGCCATTTGCGGTCATGTTTGAGGATACGTGGGTTCGATGGAGAACATGAAAAACGCAGAAAAACGTTACCTCTGTCTTTGACCATATATAAAGGCCCAATTTGAAAGTTGAGAATGAGACGTATGCCTACCTGTCTAAATGTACTCCGAAGGATGAGAGGGGAGTGATGATGGCAAAGAATAAGGAGCCGCGTCCCCCATCATATACTATTAGTGTGATAGGATTGTCTGGAACTGAGAAGGATAAAGGCAACTGTGGAGTTGGGAAGTCGTGCTTATGTAACAGATATGTCCACTCAAAGGCAGATGAATATTATCATGAACACACCTCTGTTCTTAGCACAATTGATTTTGGAGGACGTGTTGTCAACAATGACCACTTTTTGTATTGGGGTGACGTAACACAGATAGGTGAAGATGGGGTTGATTGCAAACATCACATTATTGAACAGACAGAGTTCATAGATGATCAGACTTTCCTTCCGCATCGAAGTACAAACCTTCAGCCCTACATAAAGAGGGCAGCAGCTTCAAAGATTCAGTCGGCTGAGAAACTAATGTATATTTGCACAGACCAGCTTGGCCTGGAGCAGGACTTTGAGCAAAAGCAAATGCCAGAAGGAAAGTTAACTATAGATGGCTTTGTTCTATGCATTGACGTTAGCCAAGGATGCAATCGAAAATTTGATGATCAGTTAAAGTTTGTTAATAACCTATATGCTCAAGTAGTGAAAGCAAAGAAGCCTGTTATCATTGCAGCAACAAAATGCGATGAGTGTGTTGACCACTATCTGAGAGAAGTTCAGGGCTTTGCCTCCAACAAGAAAAACATAATTGTCGTAGAAACCTCCGCCAGAAACAATATTAATGTTGAGACATGTTTCACAGCACTAATGCAAATGCTGGACAAAACTCGAAGTAAACCCAAGATAATCCCTTATCTGGAGGCATTTAAAACACACAGACAGATTGTTGCTTCTGCTACTGATAAATTTGAAAAGCTTATTGTACAAACAGTTCGTGATTACCATGCAACTTGGAAAACTGTTGGTAATAAATTAAAAAACCACTCAGATTATGAAAATTACATTAATTTAGAGGGAACCATGAAAGCTAAAAATACATTCTCCAAGCACATAGAACAGCTAAAACAGGAACACATTCGAAAAAGAAAGGAGGAATACTTAAAAACACTACCAAGAACACTCAATACATTGCTGCCAAAACTTGAGGAGATAGAAGATTTAAACTGGGCAGAAGCTCTCCGGCTTCTAGAGAAGAGGCCTGACTTCAGCCTTTGGTTTGTAATGCTGGAAAAGACTCCCTGGGACCAGTCAGATCATATTGACAATGTAAATGACAGAAGAGTTCCATTTGATCTTCTCTGTACACTAGAGGTTGAAAAGGTCTATCAAAGCCATGTGCAAAACTTGGTTACTGAGAAGAAGAGGGTAGAAATGAAAGATAAGTTCAAAAAAACACTTGAAAAGATACCGTTTATTTCCCCTGGTCAGTCGTGGGAAGAGGTTATGTGTTTTGTTTTGGACGATGAAGCTTACAAGTTCATCAGTGAGGCAGACCGTATAGTGGTATATCGCAAGCACCAGCGGGAAATTATTGAAAAAGCCAAAGAAGAATTTCAAGAGATGCTTTTTGAGCACTCTGAGTTGTTTTATGACCTAGATCTTAATGCTACACCAAGCACTGATAAAATGTCTGAAATTAATGCAGTCCTTGGGGAAGAACCTAGATATAAAGCTTTGCAAAAGCTTGCAACTGACAGAGAATCTCTTCTTCTTAAACACATAGGATTTGTTTATCACCCTACAAAGGAAACTTGTCTTAGTGTCCAAAGCTGCATGGACATTAAAGTGGAACAAATACTCGCCAACAGTCTCTTACAATCAAATCTTGGCCGTCTGAACATGTATCAAGATGGTACCAACCTTGATAAAGTGAACCTACTAATTCTTGGGAAAGACAGCCTGCCTCAAGAGATGGCCAATGAAATAAGGACCCAGTCAACAGATGATGAGTTTGCACTCGATGGAAAAATTTATGAATTAGATTTGAGAGCCGTGGATGCTAACTCCCCCTATCTATTTAGCCAGTTATGGTCCTCTGGATTTAAGCCACATGGCTGTTTTTGTGTGTTTAGCTCTATTGAGTCACTTAACTTTTTAGGTGACTGTATTGGCAAAATTAGATGTGAGGCCCAGGCAAGAAGAGATAAAGATATTGCAAACCTCCCGTTCACATTAATTTTAGCCAACCAGAGAGACACGGTCAGCAAAAACCTGCCAATCTTGAGACATCAAGGACAGCAGCTGGCAAATAAACTCCAGTGCCATTTTGTGGATATACCTGCTGGCACATTCCCACGTAAATTTAACGAGGCTCAAATAAAACAAGCTCTTAGGGGAGTATTAGAATCTATTAAGCACAATTCAGATATTGCAAGCCCTGTTCCGGCTATTAAAGATCTTTCAGAAGCAGACTTGAGAATTGTAATGTGTGCCATGTGTGGGGATCCATTTAGTGTGGATCTTATTCTTTCCCCCTTTTTAGAGTCCCGCACTTGCAGTGCTGCCCAGCCTGGACAAAATAATTCTCTGATGCTTGATAAAATCATTGGTGAAAAACGGAGGAGGATACAGATAACCATTTTGTCATACCATTCTTCTATTGGTATTCGAAAAGATGAACTTGTCCATGGGTACATTCTAATTTATTCAGCAAAACGAAAAGCGTCTATGGGAATGCTCCGTGCTTTTCTTTCGGAAATTCAGGACACTATTCCTGTTCAGCTAGTAGCAGTAACAGACAGCCAAGCAGACTTCTTTGAGAATGAAGCCATTAAAGAATTGATGACTGAAGGAGAGCACATTGCCACTGAAATTTCTGCAAAGTTCACAGCTTTATATTCACTGTCTCAGTATCATCGGCAAACAGAGGTTTTCACACCATTCTTCAGTGATGTTTTGGAAAAGAAAACATCCATTGAAAATTCCTATTTGGCAGAAAGCAGTAGAGAGCAAAGTCAGCCTTGTGAAGATGTGTTTCTTCATTCACCCCGTGGAAATTCGCCAGCATATAGTTGCTACCCAGATTCTGAGGATGACTCAGAAGCCCCCCCTCCTTACAGTCCCATTGGGGATGATGTGCAACTGCTGCCAAAGTGTAATTTGGATAATGAAGGGAATGAGTATCCCACACATAGCACTCCGTTAAATTGCCACGATCATGAGCGCAACCATAAAGTGCCTCCCCCAATAAGACTTAAGCCAACTGGACCCAAGTCAAGGGTAAATAGGCTAGACCCAAATCTTGTGAGAACTATTGAAGCTGGCATTAGTAAAAACCCAAAAAAGCAAACTTCTCGCTTCCCTTTGGTGCACCCAGAAGATGCTGATTCATCTGAGAATTACGCAGAGCCAGTTGACACTATATTCAAATCCAAAGATTTTATTAATGACATCTACGCAGTACCTGATGACGGTCAAAACCACCTTTTAAAAATGCCCCATTTATTCCCTAATGCAAAAGGAGATGAAGAAAATGGTATCTCTGACCGACCTTTGCGGGCCCAGGGAGAGAGGAGGCCATCAAAATATAAATACAGATCAAAGACACTATTCAGCAAGACAAAATCCTATACCTATCGACGAAGCCATTCAGATGCCAGTGATGAGGAAGCTCTTACTATCAGTGGAAAGGATCGAAAGCGGAAACCAAAGCACAGGCCTAGTGAAGAAGACCCTCTTCTTTCTCCAGTAGACACTTGGAAGGGGGGTATTGATAATCCAGCTATCACTTCTGATCAGGAGCAGGAAGAAAGAAAAACGAAGAAAAAGCCACCTAAAGTGAAAGAGGACAAAAAGGTGGGTGTTTTTCAGTTTTGTTCAGCTTATTGTAGTAAAATGTGCATACCTTGCTCTTTAATCTGTATTATAGTGCTTTATTCTATGTACAGGTTGCAGGAAGAAACTTGATGTTGATGGAGGAATCTCTCCACCAAGCTAATTGTGTTCAACCTGTGGAGAGGAGGGATGGGGGGGGGGGGGGAGCAGTACCTGCTGGGAGAACACGATTACTTTCAATAATCGCATTTAAAAATTCAACATTGCTGAGATTTAAACCATCTATGGCCTGCTTTAGTCTAGTTCTTGTTCATCCTAAGAAGATTGCTCTACATGCTTTTGAATGTAGCATGTGCAGTCATTGTTTGAGTGCTGTGACTTAGTTTAGGAAGACCAGCTCTTTATCATTTGCATGGGTTCTCAGGCTTTCATTGTAAATATATCCCGACAGCATTTTAGATTATTTTTCAGGCATAATCACACAATTGGGTGCCTCTGTTCCCTGTCACTGCTCTAATAAGGCACTGTGCACTACTTGGACCTTCTGGCACCAGGTTTCTGCCTAAAAGGTTTGCAAAGAACCTACCTGGTCTTTGGGTCCAGCCCTTACTAAATTATACAGGATGGATGTGGCTGTGTCCTCTGATGCTAGTTTTGGGCATGAAGGGCTTTGCTTCTTGATTTGCAGTGTCCAAACCCCTTACAAGTGGGAACTATACCAACATCATAAAGTGGAACTTCCCTCTCCAATCAACATTGATTCTTTTTATTCCTCATGTTGCTTGCATTAGTAAATAGGAAATTATATAATTTACTTCTGTTAATTTTAGTTTTTTTTTTACATTTCTTAAGTTCCTGGTTTCTTGCCTAGGCACATTATGTCATACATTTCAGGAGGAGAGGATGAGGTTTTTCTCAGCTAGGCACACTCTTGCTTTCATGTTTGAGGTAAAAGATTCATCCTTGCCTAGGTGGATGCAGCATCTGTCCCCTGGCGCCTCTACACTGAAGTCTGAGCGATAGAACACCGCCGATCGCTCGTTTTTCAGAGCTCCGTGAGCAGAGAGCTGCAGACTGTCAGTCACGGCTCTCTGCTCTGAACCCTCCTCGCTCACTGGAGCGCTACGCTGTGGAGGGGGTGGCTCGTTGAGAGGCTGAGCGGGATGTCAGTCCAGGCACCTGGCTGATCCAGACTTTATTATCACGATGACAAGGTGCCTGGACTGATATTTGTGATGTCAGCAGAGAGGGGACTTCTGCTCGCTCTGCTGAAAATGGGTCACAGGAGTGCAAAACGAATTGCACATCTGTGATCCATAGAAGTACAGCCAAACGAGCTTTGGCTATACTTCTCCTTTTTTAAAGTGGCTGTAAACTCTGTTGCACGACTTTTAACTACAGGTAAGCCTATAACAAGGCTTACCTGTAGCTACTGTAAATATCTCCTAAACTTGCACAGTTTAGGATTTATTCAGTATATGTGCTGCTGCCGATGTCATTGACGCACTGAAGGAATGGGCCGCTGGTACCGTTTCTTCAGGACTCGTGCTGTGACCGGCGACTCATGCGCGGAAGTGATGTCCTCACGGCTCTGGCCAATCACGGTGCCGCGAACCCGGAAGTAACTCCGGTGGAAGATGTCGGCCGTGTACTCCGAGTGCCAACGCCGATTCAGGGCATCGTTCTGAGGTAAGTTTCATAATGAGCTAGTATGTGATGCATACTAGCTCATTGTGCTTTTGTCTTGCAGGGTTTATCTTTTTTTTTCCCCCAAGGTTTACAACCACTTTTTAAAGGAGTTGTAAAGGAAAGTTTTTTTCACCTTTTTTTTAATGCATCCTAATCATTAAGGTGAAAAAACCTCAGACAATACCGCCCCCTGTTTTACTTACCTGAGCCCTTGAAAGTCCCGCGCTCGGCCCCGACATCCTCCTCGCCGTTCAGCCTGGCCGTTGATTGGCTACAGTGGATGGATTGAAAGCAGCGCAGCCATTTGCTGGTGCTGCTGTCAATCACATCCAATGACGCGGCGCATCGGGGGGCAGGGGGCCGAGTGATACAGTGAGCGGCAATAGCCGCTGGCTGTATCACTGAATCGCACACCACCATGCGAGCTTTCTCGCATATAGGTGGTGAGTGATTTGCGGGGAGGAGCCGAGACAGCCGCCGAGGGACCCCAGAAGACGTGTATCGGGGCCACTCTGTGCAAAACGAGCTGCACAGTGGAGGCAAGTATAACATTTTTGTTTTTTTGTTTACAAACCCTTTAAGGGCCGATGGATTCCAGAAAGTGCTACATCACCTGTCCTTACTCAAGATGGCCACAGTCAGAAATGCCAGAGGGTCATTTTTCAAAGTGATTTCTCAACAAAATAAAGTATAGAGATATAGATGGTTAGGGGAGTTTGCTTTAAATATTAAAATTTAATTAAATTAGTGTTCCTGGTTTGTGGTGCTCCCATGCACTCCACAGAGTACAACATGTCAAAATGGTATGACGTCAGATTTCCTGACCAATACAGTTTTCTTTGCTCTTGCATGCCTTCCTAGGAGGCAGGATAATAGGTAATACTGGTATGTTTGGCAGTGCTAGAACAGTGTTTCTCCTTCTGTACTTGTATAAAGTGAAGCTGGTTCCTATTGTACTTGAGACACAAGCTTTACAGGACATGCCACTTCTATTTCTTCATGTTAACAAGCACAGTGTTACACATCTTATTTATGTTAACCAAGCAGTATCTATTTATAGTTGTAAAGCTTTTAATTTGCAGTGCATTAACACGCATTCTCATGCTTGGTTTGAACAATATTAACAAAGTCCGACTCCACAGTCCCCTACCACACATCCATAGGTATGTGTATATTTCCAAGACGCCTTAAAATGTAAGCAGTGTACTTCTGTTGAACAGTGTTGCATGTCATATATACAGTTGTATGCAAAAGTTTAGGAACCCCTGACAATTTCCATGATTGTCATTTATAAATATTTGGGTGTTTGGTTCAGCAATTTCATTTTGATCTATCAAATAACTGAAGGACACAGTAATATTTCAGTAGTGAAATTAGGTTTATTGGATTAACAGAAAATGCGCAATATGCATCAAAACAAAATTGGACAGGTGCATAAATTTGGGCACCCTTGTCATTTTGTTGATTTGAATACCTGTAACTCTTTAGCACTGATTAATTGCGTGTTCCAATTGGTTTGGTAAGCTCATTAAGCCTTGAACTTCATAGACAGGTGCATCCAATCATGAGAAAAGGTAGTTAAGGTGGCCAATTGCAAGTTCTCTTTGACTCTCCTCTGAAGAGTGGCAACATGGGGGGCCTCAAAACAACTGTCAAATGACCTGAAAACAAAGATTGTTCTACATTATGGTTTAGGGGAAGGCTACAAAAAGTTATCACAGAGATATAAGCTTTCAGTGTCCACTGTGAGGAAATGTAAGACCACAGGCACAGTTCTTGTTAAAGCCAGAAGTGGCAGGCCAAGTTAAATATTGGAGAGGCAAAGGTGAAGGATGGTGAGGATGGTCAAAAACAGCCCACAGACCATCTCCAAAGATCTAAAACATCAAAATGGTGCAGATGGTGTCACTGTGCATCCTTCAACAATTGAGCACACTTTGCACAGGGAGAAGCTGTAAGGGAGTGATGCGAAAGAAGCCTTTTCTGCTAGTGTTGTTCCGATACCACTTTTTTAAGACCGAGTACAAGTACCGATACTTTTTTTTTTAATGTCAGGTGACAGTTTTAAAGCACAATACAGATTAGGTGGCACTGATATGCAGCACTGATAGGTGGCACTGATTAAGCAGCACTGATGAGCACTGATATGATTAGGTGACACGGATATGCAGCAGTGATGGGCACTGGCGGCGGGCACTGATGGCTGGCACTGACATGTGGCTGGCACTAATAGGTGACACTGAGTAAGCAGCACTAATGGGCACTGACAGATAGCAGGCACTGACAGGTGGTGGGCACTTATAGGCACGAGAGGATTTATTTTTCTATACTGCCTCTGCGACACCCATCTTAGTACACCCTGCACTCTGCCTCAATAGAGCAGCAGCGGACATCTTGTTACACCCAGCCCGAACTACATGGGCTGGGTGTAACAAGATGTCCGCTGCTGCTTTATTGAGGCAGAGTGCAGGGTGTACCAAGATGGGCGTCGCATTTTTTCAAACACTGACAGTGTAACACTGAGCGTCCCTTCCTTTACCGAATGTGGCGGCTCCGGTCGCCGATGGATCATGATGCGGCTGCAAGCTTACCCGCCTGACTCTCCGCTGCCCTCCGCTTGCCGTCTCCGTCCGCTCTGCCCGCCCTCCGCTTGCTGACTTCTCCGCTCCACTCTCCCCTCCGCTTGCTGACTCCACCCGCTGACTTCCATCCCAGGTATCGGCAAAGGCATCGGGAGCATTTGCGCGAGTACAAGTACTCGCGCAAATGCTCGGTATTGGTCCCGATACTAGTATCAGGACAACCCTATTTTCTGCACACACACACACCACAAACTGAGTCGCTTGAGGTATGCAAATGCACATTTGGACAAGCCAGCTTCATTATGGAATAAGGTGCTGTGGACTGATGAAACAAAGATTGAGTTATTTGGTCATAACAAGGGGCGGCATGCATGGCGGCAAAAGAACACAGCATTCCAAGAAAAACACTTGCTACCCACAGTAAAATTTGGTGGAGGTTCCATCATGCTGTGTGGCCAGTGCCGGTACTGGGAATCTGGTTAAAGTTGAGGGTCGCATGGATTCCACTCAATATCGGCAGATTCTTGAGAATAATGTTGAGGAATCGTCACAAAGTTGAAATTACGCCGGGGCTGGATATTTCAACAAGACTACGACCCAGAACACTGCTCAAAATCTACTCGGGCATTTATGCAGAAGAACAAGTACAATGTTCTGGAATGGCCATCCCAGTCCCCAGACCCCAATATCATTAAACATCTGTGGGGTAATTTTGAAGTGGGCTGTCCATGCTCGGCAACCATCAAACCTAACTGAACTGGAGATGTTTTGCAAGGAGGAATGGTCCAAAAGACATTCATACAGACACTCATTACAGGCTATAGGAAGAGTCAAGAGCAGGGGTGCCCAACCAGTGGCCCGGGGGCCACATGTGGCCCACAGAGCCCTCTGATGTGGCCCACGGCCTCCTGCTCTGGGATGGAATAGAATACTGTTATTAAAGGTCAGTTTATTACTAAAATCACATTGTATATGGGCATATCTGTTCTGCAGTGGTTACTGGGCTGCTTTCAAACTAATCTGCAGATGCACTGAGCCATAGACTTCTGCTATTACCTGAGTTTGGTGAGTTTTCTGAAAGTGCACCAACCCTGCAGAATATAATAGAAGTCTATTGCAAAGTGCAGAAAAGCCAAAGTTTCACTGCGTTGTACCCGCGGTGCGGGTAAACCGCAGCGCATTAGTGTAAAAGCAGCCGTGTCTAAGGAGTGGCAGATGTAAACCGACTTGTCTTGCCTCCAATCCGATCCAGCTGTGTCCGTGTGCGCTCTGCATATGCAGAGCGGACATGGACCTGCCATCCGCCCGCTCCACTGATTGTGGCCTGCGACCAGTTACCAAGTCGCTTAAGTGGCCCTCACGCTGAATTCAAAAGGCTGGGCACCCCTTGTCTAGAGGCTGTTATTTCTGCTAAAGGAGGCTCTACTAAATATTGATGTGATTTTTCTGTTGGGGTGCCCTAATTTATGCACCTGTCTAAATTAGTTTTGATGCATATTGTGCATTTTCTGTTAATCCAATAAACCCCATTTCACTACTGAAATATTACTGTATCCTTCAGTTATTTGATAGATCAAAATGAAATTGCTGATCCAAACACCCAAATGACATTTAATAAATGACATTCATGGAAATTGTCAGGGGTTCCTAAACTTTTGCATACAGCTTTTTTTTTTTTTTTTTTTTAACCAGAATAAAAATGTATATGTATGAGATGAATTTGTTTTTAAATGTAGATTGTCAAGTCTTCAGATAAAGATTATGCTGGCAAGAGATACATTTTTAACAAGATACTAGTCCAGTATTGAAATGGTAAAATGTAAAAAAAAAAAAATTAAACGGAAAGACTTTTCACTATTTAATGGTGAATTTACTGCATCCTATGCTGCACTTTGTAAAAAGTAAACTCCCACTGGGGAAGCTTATTCCTAATGCCTTTGCTAAAATTATAGTGGTTCTAAAAGCTCCGCTTTTTTTTCGATAAAGCAATAAACATGTTATACTGGCCTGCTCTGTGCAGTGGTTTTGCACAGAGTGGCCCCGAACCTCCATTTCTGGGGTACCACGCTGGCTATCTTGGTTCCTCCTGTGTCTGCTTCTATAGCAGGCACTTGCTAGGGGTGCAGCTGTGTAGGCTTGACCCCGAGACGGGCTGTGTGGGTCCATTGATATACACGGTGCAACCCGGGTCCCATTCCCCACTCTCTCCTCACAGGATTTGATTGACCGAGGCAGGAGCCAGTGATGCTGCTCTCGGGCACAGCGATGGATCGAAAGAGGAGACGCAAGTCATTTGAGTGGGGGGGGGGGGATTGCTGATACTGGAAAGTGTGTGTGTCTATTTTGGGGTTATAAAGGTTCAGGGTTTTAAAAAAATAAACAACCAACCATGTCATACTTGCCTCCGCTGTGCAGTTGGTATTGCACATAGTAGCCCTGATTCTCTTCTTCTGGGGTCCCTCAGTGGCGCTCCTGGTTCCTTCTGTTGGTGGCTTTTGATAATGGGTGCACTATTTCTGTATCCAGGGCAGAGCTGCAAGAAGCTCTAAGTGAATACAGTTTTTAATGCATGCTTGTTTGCACCAGATCCTCAAAATTTGGCCTGCTTGGTTGTATTTGAGGGCTGGAAAACCTAGGCCAACACTGTCCTTCAGTAAGCATTTATAAGAAATCAATTTTATATTTGTATACCCATAAAAGGTTCATGAATTTTATATCCTAGTGAACCAAGCAAGTGGATCAGAAGCGTTGCAGCAAATAACCTTTTCAGCTCCAGAAATGTTTACCCCCCCCCCCTTCATGACCAGGCCATTTTTAGCGATATGGCAATTAGTTATTTTGACTGACAATTACATGGTCGTGCCACGCTGTACCCAAATAAAATTGTCCCTCCCCCCCACAAATAGAGCTTTCTTTTAGTGGTCTTTGATCACCTCTGTTGTTTTATTTTTTGCGCTATAAACAAAAGACCGACAATTTTGAAAAACTATTTTTTACCTTCTGCTTTAAAACCCATCCAATAAAAAAGGTTAATCAAATTTCTTCATCAATATAGGACAATATGTATTCTGCTACATGTGTTTGGTAAAAATCCCTATAAGCGTATTTTGGTTTGCACAAAAGTTATAGCATCTACAAACTATGGGATATATTTATGAAATTTTTTTGTTTGTTTTACTAATGGCGGCGATCAGCAATTTTTAGCGGGACTTCGACATTGCAGTAGACAAATCTGTGACCCCAAAAGTGACACCTTTTTAGGGACCAGTGACACCAATACAGTGATCAGTGCTAAAAAAAAAAGTGCACGGTCTTTGTACTAATGACACTAGCTGGGAAGGGGTTAACATCAGGGGAGATCAAAGGGTTAAATGACTTGGCAAAAACATAGGATCTCCATCTTCCCCTCTGACAGAACGGCGATCTGCCTTGTTTGCCATTCTGCCTCTCTCGGTAAGGATCACCGAGTGCTGGTGAACATGGGGTCCGTTGGACCCGCTGATTGGCTCCCGCTTTGTCCAGTCACAGGAGGAGCGGATCGCCAGCGGCGCGCGCCCCCCATACCTGGTAATCAAAATCGCGTACAGGTACGTGATTTTGTGCTGAAGGGCCGCCCTGCTGCAGTAAATGTACATGGAGCAGTCTGGAAGCGGATAAAGTATGTGGGGAAGAGATATATATATATATATAATTTTTTTTTTTTTTTTTAAAAGTTGTTCCTCCCAAACCAGGGTTTACTCTCAGCTACTGCTTAATTTCAGAAATCGGATTACCTCTTTGTGCTTCCTGAGGGATCTTGCAAGGGTTTTCCTGCATCTTGTTCCATCATTACTAGGTGGATTCGGCAGATTATCACAGCGGTTTGTAGTCCGGTGGACTTCACTGTTGATGCTCATCTTAATAGATCTGTTAGTGCTCTTTGGGCTTATTGGCATCAGGCTTCTGTTTCTCAGATTTGCAAGGCTACACTTGAGCTTCATTTTAACACATTTCTTAAAGTAGAACTAAACTCCTATTATCCGTTACAGCCAAGGAAGCTGCCACCCTAGCCTCAGATCTGCAGTTGCTATGGTGCTTCGCACGTGATCAGTCATGACACCAGCCCTGAATGTAACTTTTTTTTTAAGAAACCGTTCAATCGATGCGTTTTAGTTCCCCTTTAAGTTCTACCAGGTTCACGCCTCTTCTAATGCTAATTTCAGGCATAAAGGGCTACAGGCTGGTTTGAGCTTTTGAGCCTTCTCTAAAGCATTTTGGGGGGGGGGGGGACACAGTGTCAGAAGGAGGCAAAGAAACATTAGGACACTAATCTACCCAGTGATGAGCTGTGCAGTGGGGAGTATCAACACATGTCTTGGTCACTGGAGAATAGGCAGGCTATGCTCCTAGAACAGCCTGCAAACTGACCGCCCCCCCCCCCCCCAAAATGGCTGTGCTTGCATGCTTAGCATCGTCCGCTTTGAAATAAGAAAGCAGAGAGAGTGGCAGGATGACCAGTTATTTCACACAAAGGAAGCAATGCAAAAAGAATGGTATACTAATTAAAACAAGTATGTGGTACAACAGACACGTCGGGAATATGAAATGTTGTGGTAACAGACACTTTTATATTTGGTTATGTGGCTCTGTTGGTGTTCTTATAATTCCCACCTCTCGGTTGTACTGCTTTAGTGCATTCCAATTGTAGGGATTAATGAAGCCTGTGTACTGTACAACCAGGAAGGTAGGATTTTTGGCCTACTAGTAAAAAAACATTTCCTGCAATACAGTGCGGGACATGGGACCCTCCACTGTTCTTATGATCTCTCTATTGCGTGTTATGAAACTGCGGCTCACTGGCAGTGGTTAAATGGATAATGTCCCAGCAGATTAAAAATAATAAAAAATTGCCAGTGTCTAATCACCTGAAGTTTGTTGTATATAACCCAGTGTGACAGCAGGAAGGTAAAGTCACCTGGTTGCATCCAGGGGGGTAGATATATTTCGCCCAGATTCAGGCTTTACGCCGACTTATACAACTAGGTGGAGAGTTGTATAAGGCTAGTGGGCTCATGGACCGGATGGGAGCTGGCGATTTTGTAACGATTTTCGTCAGTTGAACAAAGTTACAAAATTTGACACCTACCCCATGCCACGTATAGATGAGTTGATCGACCGGCTGGGAACAGCCCGATACATGACGACTCTTGACCTCACAAAAGGGTATTGGCAAATCCCCCTGGCCAAGTCGGCCAAAGAGAAAACCGCATTTGTAACCCCAGACGGGGCGTTCCAATATAAAAGAATGCCGTTCGGGTTACAGAATGCGCCGGCCACATTCCAGCGGAAAATGGACCAGATGCTGAGGCCCCATCGGAAGTATGCTGCGGCTTACCTGGATGACGTAATTGTCCATAGCACAGATTGGGCCTCACATCTGCCAAAAGTGCAAGCAGTCCTGGACTCTGTTCGGGAAGCGGGGTTTACGGCTAACCCCAAGAAGTGTACCATTGGGCAGGAGGAGGCCAAATATCTTGGGTACACCATTGGGAGGGGAGTAATAAAACCCCAACTCAACAAAGTCGAGGCCATCCAGAGTTGGCCACGTCCCAACAGCAAGAAGCAGGTACGAGCCTTTCTGGGAATCGCTGGGTATTATCGGCGATTCATTCCCCACTTTGCTTCTAAGGCTGTGCCCCTAACCAACCTGACGAAGGGGAAAGGGTCGGTCATGATTAAATGGACCCCCGAGGCTGAGGCAGCATTCCAGTTCTTGAAACAAGCCTTATGTAGCCAGCCAGTGTTGTACTCACCCGACTTCTCTAAAGACTTTGTCGTACAAAGTGATGCGTCAGATGTGGGGTTAGGAGCAGTATTGTCCCAGGTCTGGAACGGGGAAGAGCACCCAGTCATTTACCTCAGCAGGAAGTTGAAGTCCCATGAGGTAAATTACGCCACCGTTGAAAAGGAGTGTTTAGCGGTGAAGTGGGCTCTAGATTCCCTTCGGTACTACCTGCTAGGTAGGCACTTTGACATGGTTACGGATCACGCTCCGTTAAAGTGGATGGCTCAAAACAAGGAAACAAATAGAAGAGTGAATAGGTGGTTCCTGGCCCTCCAGGAATTCAACTTCACAGTAAAGCATCGCCCTGGCGTTCAAATGGGGAATGTGGATGCTTTGTCTCGAGTACATGAATGCCTGATTGCTGGTGTTCCAACCCCGAGGTTAAAACAAGAGGGGGGGGTATGTGACAGCAGGAAGGTAAAGTCACCTGGTTGCATCCAGGGGGGTAGATATATTTCGCCCAGATTCAGGCTTTACGCCGACTTATACAACTAGGTGGAGAGTTGTATAAGGCTAGTGGGCTCATGGATGACTCATACCTCTAGGGAGAGGGCTGGGCGTCGTACAGACAGGGAGTTGATGAGGCCAGCTGAAGCTTGTCAGCTCATTTAGGCCTCTATAAGAACTCCCAGCTTCATTAGATGTTAGCTCATGCCTGGACCCAGACCTGTGTGGACTGTCTAGGGAGAGTGAACCCCTGTGCGGTGAGGCAAAGCCTGTGTGGCTATTTGTTTGGACTTTTACTAAACCAGGGACTTGGGGACTAGGACAGCACTAGGCTGATCCCAGTTGTTAGTTAGGAAACCTGTATGTTTAGTCAGAGGTCAACTTGACCAGGATTTATTTTGGTTATGTTTCTTTTGCTTTGCTGTGTTTTGTCACTGTAAATAGAAAATGAACCGCACCTTTTTTGATTTTGAAAACCACAACCTCCGTTTGCTGGGCCTGTTTTGTGTGGGGAGCCCATCCCGGGGGTCACACACACCCGCTGCCGAGCTAACCCCCTCACACCAGTTATAAGGATTTAAGAAGCCTGTACTGTACTCCATTTTACTGGTAAATCAAAGATCCTATTTTAATACATTGCAATATGCCTGTCCTTTTTAAATGTGATGGCTGCATTAGTTGAATATTGTACAAGCCGTTATATCTATGCAGACATATAGTCCTCATCCAACCAAAGTAGCCCTCTGATGTCCAGGTCCCTTGTTAAGGAGGAAGAGCCAAAACACAACTTTACCTACATAGGTAATCCAGACTAGAAAATACTCCGTAATATGCACTCCATAAAAACGAAATGGGAAAACCCAAAAATACCCCCCATCCTGCACATAGACCCAAACGTCCATGCGCATCACTCCCAGAACTATACCCATTGTAGGAGACAGCTACACACAGGCTTGCTCAAAGCAATGAGCTGACAATCCTGTGTTCACACAAGCTAACCAATAAAGTATTGACTAATTTAGAGAATTAAAGACTAGTAAATGCTTAACAGAAACCGTAAGAGATGGGAACCACCACTTATAAGCATTATAGCATAGGGTCTTCCATGTACTGTATTTAATCATGCCCCATTATTGGACTCAACTCCCATCTGACACATACTGGAATGTGACGATTTGAGCAGCAAAGAGTCAAGTATACATCACCTACTAGGGAAAGCATACAGATAATCTCCAGACAGGCAGGTGCAGCTCAGAAGCATAATTTCCGATGAAAAACTTCATCCTCATGGAAAGAAACTGGAACACATGAATTCAACAGGGACTGGGGGTATCGGTTATCCTGACGGACAGCTGCAGACCCATTGCGCCCCCTTGAATCCAACCACCTTGACCCCTCTGGGGGGTAAAAAAAAAGGATTTGCCAGTTGCCACCATCCACAACTCTTAGCTTTGCAGGGTACAGCATACCGTAAGCCATACTAAGATCTGAGTAGTTTTTTAACGTGTAAAATTTATCCTTTTTGTTTTTACGTGGCCATGGAAAAGTCTGGGTAAACCGATATACTGTTTCTGTTATATTGCAAACCATGTGCGTCTCTGCCCACTCTCTGCATGTGTTTTTTATCCTGTAAGTGCAGGATTTGGCCTATAAGGGGTCGTGGTGGGGCTCCCATTGAGATATGACGGGTGCGTTCTATATCAAACTGGAGAGAGAAATTTTGCCCCTTCCAGATTCTTTGAGCCACCACCCAAAAAATTCCTCAGGCTGTCTGCCCACAACCCTTTTAGGAAAGTCTACCAGATGGATATCTACTCAGCTGCTGCAGCCCTTTCTTTCGTTTGTTACATTTCTTGCTTACAAAAGGATAAGTCCACCTGTAGACCGACCATCCATGTGTTTGGTAAGGGCAGACTGACACTGTTGTATAGCATCCATGATCTGAGTCGGGGATTCTTCATCCTCATAAAGCTTTCCCTGCTCAGCATCTCCTTCCTCCAGTCTAAGGACTTCCCCTCTGTTGCCGATCTCTGCAGGACTGTTGGCATATAAGTGGTGTAACAGGCTCGCCTTCAGTGTCCCAGCGGCACTCTGTCTCCCTTTTTGTGCCTGATGGCTGGCTTGCTCCTCTGCCATCTTGTGCAGGGTCACATGCAAACGTTGCAATGTGTTCTACAGAGGCTTTGCCCACTACCTTGTCTGATTTTCACCATAATGGTAGCTGCCTGGGGTGTTCCGAGGGTGAGAGAAGCGGTGAAGGTGTCAGGATTTTTTGTTTTGCTGAGTGAGATGGGTCGGCCCCACAGACTAACCAGCCAAGTGATGGGAGGGGACAGATCATAAGCAAACACAAACTGCCATACTAAGCTCATTCTTGGCACATTGAATCACCCTAGATCAGGGTCTACCTAGCCACTCTGGAAGACAATTGACACTTTGTGCAGGCATGGACGGACCAGCTGTTGCTTCATTGTGGCTCTTTGCAAAGTTTTATCCCACTACAAGAACACTCTCAGGGGTGCCTTGATATAGTGATGCACCTGAGATGGAAACAATATTTCACTCTGGAAATGAATGCTTTTTTCAATAGTATATCACAAAGCGACTTTAAATTTTGAGCTAGAGCTTTGTGTTTTGCAACCTGGACCTTCGAGTAAGCTTTTATATATGACAACAGCTATTCAGTGAATGTGCTTGTCTAAAACAATAGCATTCTGATTGAAATTGTTTCTGACGTTGTATTTTCCTGTAGTTCAGAAAATCTGATTTGACCTAAATTTCCTATTCAAATTAAGGATGTATTTTTTTATTTTTTTTAATAGAAGCTTATGTGTTTATTATGTGTTTAGCAATAAAGGCACGTAGTATGTGTGTATTAGTATGTACACATGTTAACAATGTAATGGCTCTATGGAATCTGGGGATAGAATCGGTCAGCAGGATTGCGTAATAAGTGGAAATAAGTTTTTAGTGGGATCTGGTTGTCGGAGCAATTTTTCCAATGGTGGCAGGTCAGTGGGGTCTTTCAGGGAACCAAACTGGGCCTGCATAGCGTGCAGAAGCTGGTAGTAAAATAAGTATGAGTTTGGTAGGTCAAAGTCTAAGCGTAGTTGAGAACGTTTTAAAGCCCTGAGCGTTGTATAAGTGACATAGGTATTTGACCCCCTTAGAGTACCAGCGATTGGGATCAGGAAGAGAGTACAGTTCCTGCAGGTTTGGGTTGAATCACAGAGGGTTGTTAGGGGACTACGACCAGGTATGCGTGGATACTTTCTTGACAATGTTACGGAAAGATGAAAGGGAGGTGGTCAATAGAGAGGTTCTGGGGCGGTCAGGGACCCGTCCTCTGTAGATGATATTATGCAGAGTCTCCAGAGAGGATGCTATAGCCCCCTCCGTGGAGGTACAAGCATTTGCTGTGACTGGACATAGCCAATCATGGATGTGCACCAACTGGGATGCTAAGTAATAGAGGAAGAGATTTGCAAATGCCAGGCCCGCCAAGTGTGCCGGTAATCTCAATGTTTCAAATGCCACCCTAGGGGAGCTGCTCTCCCACAGGAAAGTCGTGCATATTGTGTCTATGCGTTTTTAAAGATGGCGTTAGGCACCCTGCAAGTGGAGTTGGCAAGGATATTAAGTGATCTTGGTAAGTAAATCATTTTTAAAACATTGGCCCTTCCCATGAGGTCCAATGGCAAAGTCCATCCACTGCTTGGTCTGCTCCTAGCATCACAACTACTTAGTAGCAGCATGGTGGTGTGGGTTTTTAGGGGTTGAAATAGGAAGTAAGTAAATGTTCTCTAAAGAGTCATCCAATGCGGAAGCTAGTGTAAACAAGCCCTGGTTGACCGCATTTCTGGTCCAGTCTGTCTCAGTTCTATAAAGAGAGGTTAAAGTACTTGTATAGTTGTATTAAAAGTTTCAGTAGTTAATGGTTTATTACATAACTGGATTAATTCTGCCCAAGCTTTTTTTTTATTTTGTGCACATACTAAAGTGCACATTTTTAATATGAAAACGCACTTAAAACCCTAAAGCATTAAAAATTTCTGAAAGCAGAGGCCCCGTAGAATATAAGATAGGGGTAGTTCCAAGTTTTTGTGTCATCTCTGTTGGCATTTGCATCAGTCTGCATCAGAGACCCCTGGGTCCAAGCTGTAATTTCAAAAGTGTAAAAAAAATTCTCTGCCCCTTCTCGCTCCCTACCCTTCAATCGTACCACATTAGTGCAAAAATTAACAGATTACTGGTCACATTTCGTGCACTGCAGTCACATGGAGTAGTTGTAGGAGTCCCTCCAGGGGAAAAGTTCTGAGGTTTTTATTAAAACCTGTTCACGGTCCCCAAACCAGATGGAGGCATCTAACCCACATTGGATGTAAATGTCTAAACAGATTAAGGGCCAGTTCACACCACATGCAGTCTAGTGCATTTTTTTTTCTGCATCAAAAATGCATGGAAAGAAGGTTATATGGTTTCCAGTGGCATAGTTCACACAAGTGCGGTCAGTTCCAGGGCTTTTCAGTTCCAGAAAAGTAGAACATGCTGCAATTTTCCTGCACTGGAACACGGAAAAATGCAGTGGAACACATAAAAAAACGCACCGGACCCCAGTACAGTAAAAAGGGGTAAAATTACCTTCCTGGAATGCACCTGGAAACGCATGAAAAACACACCAAAAACGTGCATGCAGAAACTCATCTGGAGTGTTGTTTTTTTTTTTTTGGTGTGAACCAGCTCTTATTTGGGTACCATAATTCCACATTAAACTGTCAAGATCTGGCATTGTTTCTCTGGTATCAATAGACATACCAGATGCCTATTTACACATCCTCCTCTTCCCCACACATCAGCCCCTCCTGTGTTTTGCTGTGAGAATAAACACTTCCAATTTTGAAAAACTACTATTTGTGCTCTCCTCGTGCTCCTGCAGATCCCAGGGCTTTCATTTTACAGGGTACTCTGACGATCTTCTGCTGAAAGGTTCATCAGCCACTACATTGTCTGCCAAAAGACTATTCAGTTCCTTCAAACCTATGGGTGGTTAAACTTTTCAAAGTTTGCCCTCTAGCCCTTAAACTGTCTGGAGTACGTGGGTCTAATCTTACACCTAACCTATGCCAGAATTTTATTTTCTCTAGAAAAATGCTCAGTTTCACTCAAGACCGATTCAGTGCAACATTGAACATTATGGAACAATCGGAGGCACTTTGACATTCTTTGCGTCTGTCCAGCCAGACAAATATCTCTAGCATATTAAATCTCCAACTCTTCCCTGGAGTAAGGAAAGCCTTTTCTTCCCATGCTGTGGAAGGTGGTGAAAACGAATGCCAGCCTTACAGGCTGGAGGATAGTTTACAACTCCTTTTAACAGTTCGGAGGACCTCAGGACTCCCCATCAAGATTATGGAACTGAGAGCCATCAAAACTCCATTAACACCAAAACACTGGACATCCTTTTCTGCAAGGTCGCCCAGTCAGAGTGCAGTTGGACAATGCTACAGAAGTGGCCTACATAAACCATCAGGAACACCGGAAGTATAGCAGCCATAAGAACAACAAATATGATACTTTTCCTAGGTGTAAAAATCTCATTCACGCTTTCTCTGCCATCCACATTCCTGGCTTAAACAATTTGTCGGGCAGACTTTCTAAGCTGCCATTTTTTTATACCTAGGACATGGTCTCGGCACCCTGAGATCTTCCAGAATTTTTCACTGGAAAGACTTATTTTGCCCGGTCCAAGGACAGAAAGCTGATTCCCAAGAAAATACTCATACTTTAGCCCTTATGCATCTTAACTAGAATCTGACCCTGAGTACCCTTTAGGCCCTTACCCTTTAGGCCCCTTTCACACGGGACGGATCCGTGAGGACACCCGCGATCTCATAGGGACCAATGTATGTCCCTTTTTCATCCGTAAACGGACAGATGAAAGAGTGGACATACGGTCCGCTGGTGTGAAAGGGGCCTAAGGGACCGGTTTCTGCCATATCCATTCTTTTCAGAAACCTCTCACTTCGCAATTCCTAATCAAAACTTTTCTTCATGAAGTTGCTCACGTAAATACTCCAGTTTGGCCTCTGTGTCCCCTTGGGATCTCAACCTGGTGCTCTCTGTACTTCAGAGCCCTCCCATCCCCTTTTGAGACATTTAGAGAGATTGAGGACTTCACATATAGGGTTGCTTTCCTGGTGGCCATTACGTCTCTTAGGCACAATTCTGAGATGTCATCCAATCTTTTAAAGTGGTTGTAAACCCTGTACAACCACTTTTCCCTACATGTAAGCCTATAATGATGCTTACCTGTAGGTACTGGAAATCTCCTAAACCTATACGGTTTAGGAGATATTCGCCATATACGCTTGCTCCGATGTCATCGGCGCATGTGCACTATAGAAAGCACGATCGTGCCTTGTTTCTATAGGGCCGTGCCTATATATATGCGATGCGTACTAGCCCGGTATGCTTTTACTTTACAGGGAACACATCAGGGTTTACTTCCTCTTTAAAGAGCCTTTTCTTGTTGAACATAGGGGCAAAGTGGTCCTGAGACCAAGATCTTCCTTCCTATCCAAGGGGGTCTCTCTCTTTCATTCACTTGTCCCTTGAGCACAGAGATTCTCAGGATCTTTTGATAATCTGGTCTGTAGATGACGATATATTTCAAGTCTATGCAATTTTATGTTGAACATTCTGAAATTGTTCAACAGTTTTTTTTTTTTTTTTTCTACGCAGGCGATTGCCGAACCTCTGGCCATCTTTACTTCTGAGACATTCCGGCTCTCTGATGCTCTTTTTATACCCAGTCATGTTACTGACCTGTTGCCAATTAGCCGGTTTTCCCTCTTGAGCTTTAGTTAACATAACTTGCCTTTTTAATGAAGTATACCCCACGGGTGGAAACTTAGTAGAATTCTGAGCTTATACTAAATATGCTTGAAAATGCTTGCTCCCCTCCTAACACCCATACTAACTAACCTGTGTAAAAAAAAAAAGTCTATACACGCCCATTTTTAGGCTGGTCCAGTCATGTAATCGGCTCCACCACATAGATCACATAGATGGAACAATACATTTTTTGAAAAGTACATTTTATTAAAATCACATAGGTTATACATATATCTTGTCCGAAAGGCTCCATATAAAGACATAAGTTAACAAGGATACTTCAAGACAATTAAATCACATGTTGTAATAACATAATGCATCTAGGAGAGCCAAGGATACTGAGAGGCTCGTTGGCTCGACGCGTTTCGGCGGCTAATCGCCTCGTCAGGAGCAGATGCATTTAGTCTGAAAAAATTGAAAGAAAAAAATGAGGACCGATAACTGGTTCTTGGAACAATGGGATAAAAAAACTAAATAAGGAAGTAGAAATAGGGAGGGGGAATATGGAAGAAGGGAAGGGGATTAACCCTCCTACTTACATGTAGCAAGCACATGATCAACAGGTGGCGCCACGCCGGCGACAAAAATCAAGTGGCCCCACCGGGAGCTGAGGGGGACGAACAGCCCCTGGGAGACCGGGCGGCAGAACCAGGCCCCCAACTTGACAAAGGCGTCCACACTGACGGTGATGATAAATTGGGGAGTGTGGGAAAAAATAAATGTGGGGATTGGTACAAAATGATAAAAAAAAAAAAAAAATTGTTTGTGTTCAATGTTGCAAGACCGTGCAATTGTCATTCAAAGTGCGACCGCAGCACTAAAATCTGAAAATTGGGAGGGGGGGGGGGGGTGTCTGGTATTGAAGTGGTTAAGTGTTTTTTTTGCGCTTTCGCCCACGTGTCCCATAGGAAACCATGTTAAATGAACTGTAGTGCGTTTCTGCAAAAAGCACCAACAAAAAAAAAACGTTTAAGTGTGAACCAGGCCTAAGACGTTTAGTAGCAGCAGCATGCTTTTTTTTTTTTTTTTGTATCTGTCATGGGGTTAAAACTAAAATTGTCCCTTTTTTATAGTACAAAGAGCAGATAATCACTACTATAAGGCCCCTTTCACACTGACATGTTTTTCAGGCGGTTTAGCGCTAAAAATATCACTGCTATACCGCCTGAAAAAATCGTGCCCTCCAGTCTTCAGTGTGAAAGCCCGAAGGCTTTCACACTGAAGCAGTGCGCTAGCAGGACTTCTCAAAGTCCTGTTAGCTGCATCTTTGCAGCGGTGAAAGAGCGGTGTGTTTACCGCTCCTTTACTGCTGCTGCTGCCCATTGAAAGCAATGGGAAACTGCAGTAATACCGCCGGCAATGCGCCTCTGTAGAGGCGCATTGCCAGCGGTATTAACCCTTTTTTGGCCGCTAGCAGGGGTTAAAATCACCTCGCTAGCGGCCGAATATCGCGGTTAAAAACAACGGTATAGCGGTGCTAAAAAGCTCCAATCAGAAACGCGAACCAGAAGGGTTTTTTTTTTTTTTTCTGCCTCTTAACGTTAAACTGAAAATATGCCCGTTAACATCTTAATGTGTAACACGTAGGAGAACATTGAGCTGCTTCTACAGGCGGAATACAAAACTGTAGAAGCAACGTTTTTTACGCCAGTGTGCGTGAAGCCTAAGTAAGGGGTTCATTTATACGGTTACTTAGTCAGGTTGAAAAAAGACATCAAGTTCAACCAAAAATAAATAAATACAATCCCATATACACAAACCTACACCCACAGTTGATCCAGAGGAAGGCAAAAAACCCCAGCAAAGCATGCTCCAATTTGCTACAGCAGGGAAAAAAATTCCTTCCTGATCCCCCTGAGAGGCAATCGGATTTTCCCCGGATCAACTGTCAAACGGTGAAAGTAATTAATATATATTACTTAGATAGAGAGAGATATAATATATAATATATAATATATATATATATATATATATATATATAAAATACACCCAGAAGTAGGATACTGTATATGGGCAGTTTAACTAGGAGTCGGACATGAAGCTATATGAAGGGTGGAAGGGAGATATATGGTAAGTCTTTTATATGAAAGTAGTACTAAAAGCTAAGGGGTGTGTTTTTTTTTATTTTTTTATTTTATTTTTTTTTAATTTTTATTTTTTTATTATATGGATATGATCATTTTAAATAATGCACAATACTGGTAAGTTTACTTTAAATTGAATTGTAATGTCTTATGTTACCTCCAGTCTATCATCGTCCACCTTCTTTGGGTTCAGATGCTGATCTTCCCTGCACAGAAACTTTAAAGCGCTTATTTATATATACGGTATATGTGTGTGTGTGTGTGTGTGTGTGTGTATATATATATATATATATATATATATATATATATATATATGAGTGTTATTTGTAATGGTTTTGCACAGAGCGGCCCTGATTCTCCTCTTCTGGGGTCCCCCACTGACAGTTCTGGCTCCTCCTGCCCTCAGATTGCCCTATTAGCAAGCTACTAAGTATAGTATACAGTGCCCCATAGCAAGATAAAAAAAAGGTTCTGCCTTTAGAACCACTCACTTCCTGCCCAGGACTACATGTCCCATGAGGCATTGCTCCACACATTTACTGACATGTATGGACTGTGTACTGCACTGGATTTCCTGATATGTAGATAATGCATTCTGTATGCAGGCCAACTAATCGATTATGAAAGTAGTTGACAACTATTTTCATATTCAATTAGTTGTCGATAAATTGATTCGTTGTTTCGGCCCTAATGCTTTTTATTTTATTTTGTACACAGGTTATTATAGGCGTTAGAAAGGGGGAGGGAGTGTCTCTAAGCAAGTGTAGTTAGTAAAAGCCTGGAGCTCTACTTTAAAAGGTAAGTTCACCTTTACAGAAAACTCTGTAAGGTAACTTACACAGGTCCCTCTCCCCCCACAAACCGCCCCCCCCCCCCCCTCGGTCCCGCTGGCCTGGACCGGTATATCTGCGCCAGGAGTCGGGGGGTTAGAAATCTCCTGAGCTGAATGTCCAAAACGTCCAAAAAAAGTGCTGAAAAAATTTGCTTCCTGCCCCCAGCCAGTGAATGTATATTGATGGATAGCAGTAGACTCTTGAGGTCCTCTCCCTGCTCTTTCCTGTCTGTGTGTTCCTCGTCAGGAGGGACGTTTTGGAGCATTCTAATTGGTCATCACTGTCACATGGGCGGCGCCGACCAATCAACAGCCGCATAGCTCGTTCCGTCGGCTATGGAGAAGACGCGTGGCTACAGAGAGGATTTCTAAGCCCCGGGCTCCTGGCGCAGATATACCAGGGCTTAAAACTGGAGATTGCCGCGGTCCAGGAGGGAGGTGGACCTGTGTAAGTTCTACTTACAGATTTTTCTGTAAAGGGGAACTTGCACTTTAACAGAGAACCCTCTAGCATAGAGCACAAAGGATGATTTTCAGGTTGATAAAGGTAATGGGTCACTTTCTTTCCATACTATTTTATTAAGATTTTCAAACAATATGACATTTTTACAATATACAACAGGAATGTGTATATAAAAACATCTACATATATTTTCAGGGTACGATGTACACCTTCCTTTAATCACATATCTTCCCTATCTAGGATATTAAGAGTGCTCTATATAAGCTTTTAATACAATTCAGATATTATATTTTAGATTTTAAATAGTCTAATATTCCATTCATATAGTTGGGAGCACATCTACGTGTAAATTATTCACATATCTATATAGAATAGGAGGCAAGAACGAACGACAGAATTCGTTTTTTTTTTTTTTTTTTTTTTTTTTTTTAAGAAAGGTTCACATTTTGTGTTGTCCGCATTTCGATAAAAACCTTCTGCTTTCTTGCTGAAAGGCAGAACTGGGCATCTGCATATGTTGGTTTCGTACAGGATATCCATGAATAGATGTGTGAAATAGATTTTCACTTCAGTTTGGATACAAACACCAAATATTGATATCCATTATGAATTTATTTAAATGTTATATTTTTAATATTTTAATTTTATTTTGTGTGGTAGAAAAAGAAGACAAAGCCTTTTAACCCACCAACACGGCGGAACTGGGAAAGTAATTATTTTGGCAAGCCCCTTCATGAGCTGGTGACCCCAGAGAAGCCTATTCCAGTCTTTGTGAAGAAATGTGTGGACTACATTGAGGACTCAGGTATGCGGTTGTCTGTGTATAAAGCGATAGCAAGTGTAGTGTCGGTGTTTACCAGTTCAACTTTGTAAATTTCCAGTTATAAAATCTGCTAAATGTTTTTAACTTTTTGACTGACAGTGCTTATATGAATCCGTGATAGTCATCTCTAAAAGTCCTTTACTTTGATTTAACGGCTAGGCAAACCCTCCTGTATTGGTAAGCTTGCCAATATAGGCTGAAACTATTGGTATTACTAGATCAAACTACAGCCCAACTCTGAGCTCTGCTTGCAGATTGTCACTTTCAGCCTAGGTTCACATTAAAGCGATTTTGAGAGATCAAATCGCATGGTAAGTAAAGTAGCGTGATTTCAAAGTAGCATCAATGTGAACCTGGGCTAAGTTTGCATAATTACCTTTGGGAAGCCAGATATGTGACACTGCGGGTCCCTTTGCCTTTTCTCTGAGCTTGGCCATCCTCCCTCCATGAAGGGAGTTGTGCACCAGTACACTAAGAATGTACTGGATTTTTCCAGGTTAAGTGATGCTGGGCACCATTCAGCCCCAAAAACTTGAGAACATCTTGTGGCAAAAAAGTACTCTGGGTGACTGCTTCAAGTTAAGGGTGCAATATGCAGCAAGAGCTGCTTTGTTTTTGTTTTTTTTATATATATACCAGTGCGAAGACGTGCATGTTTTAAGTGCAGAAAAACCATAGGCTTTCCTATATAGTGCTTTGTGCTCTTTACCATATCTTAATAGCAGGTCCATCTGATTGCCATCTGAGGCCTTTGCAACTGGGGCCTAATATGTCCTGTATGTCTAAAAGTCCTGAAGAAATTTTGGGTTTGATTCGTTACAAGGACCCGTTCACACTAGTGCACTTTCTTCAGCGTCTGCCATTTTTTATTAGTTTTTTTGTTCTGCAGTCCACGACAATGGAAATCGCATTCTCTATAGTGCTGCTCATATCAATGCAACATGGTGTGGTGCGATTTTTGAAAAGGTGCAGGTGCTGCTGCTTATAGGTCTTCCTATTGAATTTAGTTACTACTAAACACAGGTTTTAATGTGTTACTACGCATTAAAACCTACGGTAATTATAAAAACGCATGTACGCAGTTTTAGTGCATTTTTGCAGTTTTTTTTGTTTGAAGCATGAAAATGCATATAAAAATGCACTGAAAAACACATTATGCTGCATCACTATTGTGAACCTAGGCGCAAACTAGTACGTTCTTTTTCTACGGGTAACACCACTTGAACAGTCATCATTGTGCTACTTTTTGTAAATTCTTGCCACTCTAAATTTAAACCAGTCAAATCCATTTTGGCAAATAATTCCACGTTTGTAATTGCTATGGAGGGAGTTGTTTTGGTTTTACATTTACATTACATGTGTGCAAAAAAAGTATGGCAATAAATGGCTATCGCTGTAGAATGCTGCATTTGTGTATGCAAATATTTTCTTCACATCCTAATCCGTTAACTGTAAAGATAGGGGTTGATTTACTTAAACTGGAAAGTGCAAAATCTGGTGCAGCTGTGCATTGGGCCCCTTTCACACTGGGGCGGGAAGGTGGGCTGTGGGTATAGCGGCGCTATTTTTAGCGCCGCTATACCTTAGTTTTTACCGCGGTATGCGGCCGCTAGCGGGGTAAATTTAACCCCCACTAGCGGCCGAAAAAGAGTTAATACTGCCCACAATGCGCCTCTGCAGAGGCGCATTGCGGGCGGTATTACCGCGGTTTCCCATTGCTTTCAATGGGCAGCAGCGATAAAGGAGCGGTGAACACACCGCTCCTTCCCCGCTGTAAAGATGCGGCTAGCAGGACTTTTGGAGCGGTCCTGCTAGCGCACCGCTTCAGTGTGAAAGCCTTTGGGCTTTCACACTGAAGACTGCAGGGCACTGAAAAACGTGTCAGTGTGAAAGGGGCCTAATAGCCAATCGGCTGCTAATTTCAGCTTGTTAAGTTTAAAAGAGAAGGGCCAAAGTGTAAAACAAAGTGCACTCTTTTTAAACTGTTTTAAGCCAACGCTCAGCTGGTCCTAGCTCTGGATCAATCCCAACTTTGTCGGGATCCACACAGATGCCTGGACTGGCAGTTGGGTCAGCCTCTCAGCGAGTCATTGGTAAACTGAGCCAGCCGCTCCTACCCCCCCTCTTCAGCCCAGTGCTCCAGTGAATACTGGCGGGGCAGAGCACAGAGCTGGTGACTGGGAGTCACAGGTTCTCGGCTCACTGAAGACTAAGAACTGAGCGATCAGTGATCTTTGATTGCTCAGTTCTCAGTCTAGAGGCAGCGGGGGGACAGATGCTGCATCCACCTAGGTGAGTTGTCAGTTTGTGATTAGCCTATTTTGCACTGCAGCAAAATGACCTAATACGGCAATATATTTTTATTTTATAATTTTTATATTCTTAAGGGATTTTTTTTTTTTTTTCGCCTAGTTATACATGTAAAAGAGATCAGCTTGATATAAACATTTGCTGATGTTTCTAAGCCTTGTAGCTATGTAATTGTGTGATTTTTAATGTTACACTGGGGCAGCCATATTTGAATGTTGGCACACAAGCTTTTTTTGAATTGCAGTGCTAAATGGTGGTTCTGCTTTACTGCTTCCTATTACAATGCATATCTGAGTCGACCACCCATGTGACTCGAGTTGTACGATTAATCGTTAAAGAATCGCGTTCTCGATTCAACCCCTAAACGATTTTAATCAAGCATTACCAGGATTCATTCATATAAGTGCAGAGACATTCTCTGCTCACTCACTGCTGTCAAACATTTTCCAGCATTTATTTTTTTATTTTTTATCAACATTGTCGGCGCTGGGCTATAACTATATACAAAGTATCTTTTTGGTTCTTTTAGATCAAAGGTATGAGCTTGGTCTGCAAATGAGGTTGTTGATTGCAATTTTATGTCACACTGTATTTGCGCAGCGGTCTTTTGAACGTGTTTTTTTGGGGAAAAAATACACTTCAATGAATTAAAGAATAAAGCTAAACGGTAAAGTTAGCCCAATTTTTTTTTTTGTATAATGTGAAAGCTTATTTTACGCAGCGAGAATTGTGATAGTTGTAAACTTTATTCTAAGCTAAAAAATTGTGATTCATTTTAGCCAAATTTGTGCAGCTCTACATGTAAAAGATATATTTTTTTCTCAATAGTCAATAAGCAGGGATGAAAAGTGATTGTGTTCGCCTGTTTTTACTGGCTGATCCCCCAAATCTGTACCCATTTATGGAAGAGCAAGTATGTGAAAGTCGCATTACAGTTTACTTCAGGGTAGTAAAACGCTGCAATAGCGAATCAAAATGTACACGCTATATGTACATTTCTCTGAACTTTCCAGCTTTATCAATTATATTGACATGAGTCGTTGCTAGTTAAGATAATTTTGTGTGATCATGGTTTGGGTACAATGGAGAGTCACTCTAATGGCCATCAGTTTATAGGTTTTGTTTGCAAATGCCTCTTGTGAAAGATTCGTTGAAGTAGCTTTCCACCCACTTTCTTTTCTACACACCACCTGAAACTACCCACCTACTATTTTTACTAAATGGAGACCATCTGTCGTCAGCACTCAGGGGGTGGTGATCTAGCCGTGGCATTGCGTTGGCGACTCTGGCAGAGGAGGTGTTGATTCTGATTAGATTTGAATTCTCTGTCTGCTTAAAAGGTTTTATCTTTGCCTGTGTACCTTTTTTTTTTTTTACACTATTTGCAACTGAGAGGAATGTGTTAAGGAGCTGTTGGTTCTGTGTTGAGTATCTGGTAGGCAACACAAGCTGTGCACTTCGAGCTCAGCCACACTCTGCTCCAAGCAAGAAAGGAAGCAGATGCTGTTACAATTGCCCAACCTAAATAAACAGAAGGTTCAGCTATAACAAATATTCTATTCAGTTTTCTGCCTAAGGCTACTGTGGAAAATATGGTTTGGTATTGTGGTATACCTTTAATTGCAATGATCTTTTGTTATTACTTAGAGTGCATTAAGCTGCATATACATTTCTTCTTTTTTGTATGCCTTTTTCTGCTCCTTTTTTTTTTTTTTTTTTTTTTTAAATGTTGGTTTACAACAGTTAACCAACCATATTAAAAAATAATTCAGACAAAACATGCTAAATTATAAATGGTTTGTAAGGACACAATAGCTACATAATTGTGTATGGTTGCATTGATGGAAAAGGTAATTGCCTAATTTTCAAAAAATTATAATTCATAAAACCCAGCTAGTTTGTGTGTATTCTAGAATACCCCCTGCTCTCCCAGACTTAGTTTAAAATGGGTGTACATTTGTACCAAGCATTAATATACCATTTAAGTGGTTGTAAACCCACTTATGCAACTTTCACCTACAGGTAAGCCTAGATTAAGGCTTACCTGTAGGTGTTTGCAATATCTCCTAAACCTACACGGTTTAGGAGATATTTTACAAAAAATAATGCACCGTTGTCTACGGCGCATGTGGGCCGTAGACAACAGGGCTGTGCTGTGCTGCACTGTCAACGCCGGTTTTATCAACGGATAATGCTGGCTTTGATGGCTCCCGCGCGCATGAGCGGTGACGTCATCGCCACTCCGGCCAATCAGAGCGCCGGAGCAGCGATACCCAGAAGTAACCTTCCTGAGCGATGTCTGCGGCCGGAGGGGGAGGCGAGGACTAGTCATACTAGCTCATTATGCCTTTCTCTTGCAGGTTATGCTGTTTAAAAAAAAAAAACTAGAATTGGGTTTACAACCACTTTAAGTACCCATTTATCCTCTTTCGTTTCGTTTCCCATTGGTTCTCTTCAATGTAAATTTCCTTTTTTTTTTTAAGTATAATTATGTAGTGTTTTACAAATTGGTGAAAAGCTCCTGTGGCGTTTATTAACCACTTCAGCCCCGGGAAGGTTTTACCCACTTCCTGACAGGCCGATTTTTACGATGCAACACTGCGTTGCTTTAACTGACAATTGCGACACTGTACCCAAAGAAAATTGACGTCCCCCCCCCCCCCAAATAGAGCTTTGTTTCGGCGGTATTCGATCATTTCTGCGTTTTTTTATTCTTTGCGCTATAAAAAAAATTACTTTTTGCTATAATATCCCCAAAAATATATAAAAAATGAATTTCCTCCTCAGTTTAAGCTATGTATTCTACATATTTTTGGTAAAATAAGCGTATATTAATTGGTTTGCGCAAAAGTTATAGCGTCTACAAAATAGGAGATAGATTTATGGCATATTTTTTTTTTCTTGAGTAGCAATGGTGATCTGCGATTCTGTGTGTTTTTTTTTTTTTTTTTTTTTTTTTTTTTTATATATATATTGGGACTGCGACAGGCAGATCGGACACTTGACACTATTTTGGAACCATGGACATTTATACAGCGATCAGTGCTATAAATAGCCACTGATTACTGTATAAATGTCACTGGCAGGGAAGGGGTTAACACTAGAGGGCAATCAAGGGTTAAATGTGTCCTAGGGAGTTTTTCTAGCTGAGGGGGGTGGGGGTGGGACTGCCTGGGGAAGTAGACGATCGTTCCTAAGCAGTAGGAACAACCGATCAGTCTCCTCCCCCTGAACCGAGATCTGTCCGTTAACACACAGATCTCCGTTCTGTCCTTCTCAAAAGCAGTCGCGGGTAGCCATCGGCCACACACATTGGCACCTATGTCACGCGGCGCACGCGCGCCCCCTATACTCCTTAAAGCGCCCGCCGTACAGCTACGGCGATTTGCGCAGGAGTGCCATTCTGTCAATCGGTAACCGGCAAGTGGTTAAAGCAGAACTTGTTTTGTTCAAAGAGAGGACAACAGAGAGATAATTTCTTTACCCACTGGTCCCTGCAGCTCATCTCTCCCCCCTGTGTTCTCCAGTAGTCTTAAAATTGGACTGTTCTGGACATAAGCATGCTCCATAGACAGAAAACATCCAACACTGGACCGTGGGGAGCACGGTTTTCCTGGGATTTGCAGATCAGGTGAGTATAAACTTTCTGCTCACCCCGAGGAAAAAAAAAATTAACAGTTGACCCATGCAGTGGGGATCTTGTCTTCCAGGACCATGCTTTACTACAGCACTTAAAAAAATTACCCTCCACTTTGCCCTTTTTGTTCATGCTTTAAAACAAGTCATTACACAACTCTCCAGAATGGCTCTGATTTCTGTAAATATGTGCAGAGTCTTGTGTGTGAAAGCTCAGTCAGCTGAAGCTGCCTGCAAAAGACGCCTTACACATATGCCCTTTTGTAGGAGAATGTCTCTAGTGAGGCATTTGACAAATTCATATTGGATGTTACAGGAAGAAAGGTCCTTTTTGTTCCTTGGCTTGGGACTTCTACGTCCTCAAAACAAAGATTAACTCTAACTCTCTCCCCAGGCCTCAACTTCTAAGCTAATATTCAGTTCTTCCTTTGGTGCAACACCTGGAACACAAAACCTATCAAGTGCCCCAAAACACAATACAGGGGGCCCCTACTGAAGACATGGGGGGGGGGGGGATATATATCTGTTACAGTTTGCTTTTTCTTTGGGTCACAGATATCCAAAAATATGGGTTCAATAGGTAGGTTTCAAAGGGGTACAAAATATTTTCAGTTTAGAGTTTCAAACACTACCCCTTGACCGCTTTCTTCTCTCAAACCAGACAAAATGTTCTCCAGGAAAGTAAGATTTACAGACTGCCCTAAACTATGTCTTGTCCCAGGAAGTGAAGGTTCCAGTACCTCTGGAGGACAGGTTCAAAGGTGTTTTTTTTTTTTTTTTTTTTTTTTTACTTGCTTATGGTACCCAACAATCAGACAATGCCACACCTGTGGCCAGGGGTTTACCAGGAGTCATGCAGCCTCAAAGGAAGCAAGCAGAAAAACATTGTCCTATCCCTGCTGTTCTTCTCAAGGTGTGAACAATTGGATAGCCGATTACCTCAGTTGTTAATGCATGGACCAAGGGGAATGGGCCCTTCACCTTGACATCTTCAACCTGATGTTTCTAAAATGGGGGCCTCCAGACATGGTTGTGCTGGCTTCCAGGTTCAGCAACAAGTTACCTCTGTTGGTAGCTAGGACCAAGGATCCTCTGACACTAGCATTGGATGCTCTGATAATTCTCTGGACTTATGCTAATTTTATGCTTTTCCTCCAGTTTAAATTCTGCTTCACCATCTCTGCAAGATAGAACAAACCAGTAATTTCTCATTGCACCAAACTGGCCCAGAAGAACCTGGTACACAGACTTACTTGGACATCCCAGAGATGACCCCTGCTTATTCCTAACAGACCAGACCTGCTGTGTTGGAGTCCCCTGTTCCATCCAGCCTCTCAGTCACTGGCTTTAATGGCATGGCTGTTGTATTCCAGTTCCTGAGGGACAGAAGTGCCTGATTCTGTCATTCCCGCATAACTAAAAGCAAGGAAAGAAATGATAGGGGTTCTAACTCTCCCTGGCGATAGCCAAAAATGAAAAAAAAAGCTTTGCCTTTAGTTCTCTAAATACTCTTAAGGCACAGGTTTCAGCCTGGTCCATTCTTTTTAAAAATGTCAGGGTATTTCTTGCAGCAGCACACTCCGTTTTGGGACCACAGACCCTTTTTGTTTTTAGGCCTGTTGGCACAATTCTGTTTGCGTTGTTTCTCATCCTTCTCATTCTTAGCTTGGGGATTAATTGTCCTGTACAATTAATCACTTGCTGTCTGGGACAATTGAAAAAAATTTTTGCATGTTTTTAAAATCAGCATTTCCAGCCCCTCCGTTTTACGTACCTGAGCCCCGAATTTCCGTGGGCGTGATCCAGCATCGCTCTCTCCACGGCTTTTCGGCTCTTCTTTGGATATGATTGATAGCAGTGCAGCCATTGGCTCCCACTGCTGTCAATAAAATCCAATGACGCGGTCGCCGGGGCCGAGTCATACACTCAGCATCTATGGACGCCGATTGTATGACACAGGAGCGCACCTGCAAGGTAACCCCCTCTGGAGAGCGCTTCCCAGAGGGGGTTATCTAATGCGCGGAGGAGCCGCAAGAGCTGCCGAGAGACCCCAGAAGACGAGGATCAGGGCCACTCTGTAAAAAAAAAAAACAAAAAAAAAAACTGCACAGTGGAGGTAAGTATGACATGTATTTTTTTTTTTTTTTTTTTTAAATCGAAGCTTTAATATCACTTTTAATACAGAGGAAATGTGGGAATAGAGGTGTATATATACTCTGGATAGGAAGTGGCTAAAGTGGAATTCCAATACTCCTTCCCCCCTCCTACCTTTGACTACCCTATGTAGAAAAAAAATCTGTGTACATATATTTTTTCAGCCTGCTCTTGTCTGGTCACATGTTTCTGCTGCTCTAGCTCTCCTGTCTGCAGGGGAGAGGAAGGGAGCACTGGCAATGGCTGGCTGGGCTGTGAGCGCCTATGGATGTCGTTGCTGAATTCCCAGCCGCATAATTGCGTGACTGGACTGCAGCGGACTAAAGTATACAGATTCTTTTTTTTTTTTTTTATGTAGCAGAAGGGAAGATGGGACATTTTTAAGAATGTTAGGCAGGAATTCCACTTTTTAGGAACTTTGACAACTTTTCTGTAAGTTGCATATCTTGGAGTACAGAACACAGGCCATCCTCCCATTCATCTGTTCCTGTATTGCTCTGCATTGCTTGCTATAAAATTGAGTCATGGAGTTGGTTAGGGTTATAAAGAAATGCCCAGGGACCTAGCTTCAAAAGCTTTGCCTGTGTCCAATCACCAGAAGGTACCAGCCTATAACCCAGGGTCTATCAGTAAAGCGTGTGTCCTGTACTGCACTGTAAGATATGGAATTTACAGGTAAATCCAAATTCCTTCTTTTTTCCAATCCAAAATCTCCTTTCATGTTGCTAGTTCTGTTTTATGGCCATCTCTTTCCACAACATCCTGGATTCCCTGCATGCTTTGCATCTTTTCCACTGAGGTTTATTTTCATTTTCTAAGTTCTACATATCCCATGGATACCATACTGCCTATAAGCGGTGATTCCTGTACAGACTGTGGCTCCTAAAACTCCTCTCAGCACCAATGTAGTTCAGAGGGCAGGCTCTGTGAAATGTGACACAGCAGTGCCTACTTACAGGGCATAGTCAATATGTATCACAGAATTCAAATAAATGTGGGGGGTGATCTTCACAAATTAAGGGTCGGTTCACACCAGAACGTAGTGCCGGAAAGACTCATTCTGGCAGTTTCCTGCACCGTTCTCAAAAAGCACTACTTTTGCGATCTGAAGATGCCACTATATTCTTGGACATCTCAAACGCAGATTGCAAATGCAGTGTGTTTGCAATTACCATATCGCTTGGTACTGCAGTACCATATGATTTTGGTGTGGCATGTTTAAGAGTAGTTTATGCACTACTTTTATGAGCGATCTGGTGCGATTTGCAGCCTATTCAAATGAATAGGCTGCAAAATCGGACCGTGTGGAAGCACACATGAATCGCACAGAAACACAGAGCATGTCCTGTTCCATTCAGGGATGCAAGTCTTAAGATTGTTCAGAACAGTAAGTTAAGATAGAAATACAACATTTAAAGGAATACATGATTTAAAGGATAAGTTCACCTTTTGGCAAAAAATAATAATAAATGCATATTATTTTTTTTTATTGCAGGAGCCTGTAAAGCATTGCACCAGCGATCAGCATATCGCTTCTTGGCATGCAGGCCTCCTGCAGCTCTGTCAACATATCTACTTGCTTGTACCTTGTACAGGCAAGCCAATTACTCCCTGACAGAAAGAGACCATGAACCACCACATTGCTCACAGCACCGTAGTAGTTCATTGCGAACTACAGCAGCTAAGGCTGCTTTCCCATTTACAGTGTTCTGCCGCATTTCTTTTTAAATTGTGACAAATGGGAGAATATCCCCCGCTAGCTATTAAAGCAGTGGGAATGGCAGCCGGTCCATTTATAACCTGTTGCACCATAAATACGGCAAGCTTATCCTTTAACTGCTGAAAGTTCACACACCTTCTCACAACACTAACTTTATGTCGGTCTTATTCTTTTTCCATTGAGTAACGTCTGTTGTAGCTGACCTTATCAAAAAAAAAAGGCTCTTCTTGAATTTTAGGATATGCATCAAGTTGACTGTGTTTAGTTTTGTGTTTTTTAAATGGCTACAACACCAGTGAACCCTTCAGTGTTTCTCTATAGTCCTGGTTCATACTGTGTAATTGGTGAGTTAAAGGGAAAACTGCTGATTGTTTATGGCAAGGAGTAATTAGCCACAGAGCTCTTACTGTTTTTTACTGCATGCTAACATTGAATGTCTGTTTAGCTTATTAGTGCCTATTAGAGGGTTTGTATTTTGTAAATTACTATGTAGAACTCCTTGTAGATGTTTCAGAAAGTAAACAAAGCGAGAATAGTTGTGTTGGGCTGTGGGAAAAGCAGGATAATATGCAAAGTGAAAAGCAATATAGCCTTGATAAAATATTTCCCAAATCATCCTTGGGACAGCACCTGAGAGCACAGCTCCACCTATAAGTAACAGGAAACATGGCAGGTCAGCTCTTATAAAGCAGCTCCTTCCACAGCTCCTCAGTTTTTGGCGTTTCCTACAATATAGGAGGAGAACTGCATGGAAGTTGTAATGGAGTCGCACGCACTTTGGTGCTGTGCTGGGATGATGTGACGGCTCATCCTTTCACTCTATAGTTCTTTAGGCACCATGCAGCCTCTGCGAACCTTGGACACTATCTGTACTTGTTGGGTTTGAGTCTCTCGCCCCTCTCAGTATGCTTATGATTGCAGTGTGTTCATGGTAGGTTCAAGTTTCTTCCAGTCTCTAGAGCCTGATGCTGATTCTTTTGCATCCAAGAGGTGGTGGGACTCTGTGTAGGCATTTAAGACTTGAAGTGCTGGCCACTAAAATGCAGAGGGCAGGTTGTAAACTTGTGCTTCTGGTTCTCTCCCAGCATGGGGGTGTTTGCGAGCTAGAACTTGAGTTTGACAGGCAACACTACTCTCAGATTCAAGGTTCAGGAGGTGTATCAGTTGCTGCAATGGCAGGTGCCTCTGGCACCAGTAATCTCTGGGTAAGCAGAGTGCTCCATCTGACTCTTTATGATTAGGTCTTGTACAGTATCTCACAAAAGTGAGTACACTCCTCACATTTTTGTAAATATTTTATTATATCTTTTCATGTGACAACACTAAAGAAATGACACGTTGCTACAATGTAAAGTAGTGAGTGTAGAGCTTGTATAACAGTGTGAACTTGCTGCCCCCTCAAAATAACTCAACACACAGCCATTAATGTCTAAACAGCTGGCAACAAAAGTGAGTACGCCCCTAAGAGAAAATGTCCAAATTGGGCCCAATTAGCAATTCCCCTCCCCGTAGTCATGTGACTTGTTAGTGTTGCAAGGTCTGGGGTGTGAATGGGGAGCAGGTGTGTTTAAATTTATGGTCATCGCTCTCATGCTGGTCACTGGAAGTTCAAAATGGCACATCATGGCAAAGAACTCTGAGGATCTGAAAAAAAAGAATTGTTGCTCTACATAAAGATGGCCTAGGCCAGTGTTTCTCAACTCCAGTCCTCAAGGCGCCCCAACAGGTCATGTTTTCAGGATTTCCCTCAGATGAAACAGCTGTGGTAATTACTAAGTCAGTGAAACGGATCAAATCACCTGTGCAAAAAAATAGAAATCCTGAAACCATGACCTGTTGGGGCGCCTTGAGGACTGGAGTTGAGAAACATTGGCCTAGGCTATAAGAAAATTGCCAAGACCCTGAAACTGAGCTGCAGCAAAGTGGCCAAGACCATACAGCGGTTTAACAAGACGGGTTCCACTCAGAACAGGCCTCGCCATGGTCGACCAAAGAAGTTGAGTGCACGTGCTCGGCCTCCTATCCAGAGGTTGTCTTTGGGAAATAGACGTATGAGTGCTGCCAGCATTGCTGCAGAGGTTGAAGGGGTCAGCCTGTCAGTGCTCAGACCATACGCCGCACACTGCATCAAATTGGTCTGCATGGCGGTCATCCCAAAAGGAAGCCTCTTCTAAAGATGATGCATAAGAAAGACCGCAAACACTTTGCTGATGACAAGCAGACTAAGGACATGGATTACTGGAACCATGTTCTGTGTTGTGAGACAAAGATGACCTGATTTGGTTCAGATGGTGTCAAGCGTGTGTGGCGGCAACCAGGTGAGGAGTACAAAGACAAGTGTGTCTTGCCTACAGTCAAGCATGGTGGTGGGAGTGTCATGGTCTGGGGCTGCATGAGTGCTGCCAGCACTGAGGATCTACAGTTGATTGAGGGAACCATGAATGCCAACATGTACTGTGACATACTGAAGCAGAGCATTATCCCCTCCCTTCAGAGACAGGGCCACAGGGCAGTATTCCAACATAACGACCCCAAACACACCTCAAAGAAGACCACTGCCTTGCTAAAGAAGCTAAGGGTAAAGGTGATGTACTGGCCAAGCATGTCTCCAGACCTAAACCTTTTTGAGCATCTGTGGGTCATCCTCAAACGGAAGGTGGAGGAGCGCAAGATATCGAACATCCACCAGCTCCGTGATGTCGTCATGGAGGACTGGAAGAGGACTCCAGTGGCAACCTGTGAAGCTCTGGTGAACTCCATGCCCAAGAGGATTAAGGCAGTGCTGGAAAATAATAATGGCCACAAAATATTGACACTTTGGGCCCAATTTGGACATTTTCACTTGGGGGTGTACTCACTTTTGTTGCCTGCGGTTAAGACATAATGGCTGTTTGAGGGGACAGCAAATGTACACTGTTATACAAGCTGTACTCACTACTTTACATCAGGGCTCGACAAACCCCAGGTCGCCATGGCGACCAGAAACAGCGTCCTGGCTCCTGGACTGCCGCCAGCCCACTCACTGAAACTCCCGACGCCCCAGACATGGAGCTCCGGACGCCGATCCTTCTCTTCCCTCCCCCCCCCCCCCCCCCGGCTGGTCTCCATGGTTTCCCTGGAGGCGGGCAGTAATCTGATGTCCAGCTGTGAGTGACATGGGAGGGGAGAGGGCCGGCCTCCTCTCCTCACATGGCCGCTGTGCCCTCCTCCTTCCCAATACCCGAGCAGGGTCTGAGGTAGTGGTGCAACGGATCGTCATTGATCCGTGATCCGCACGGATCAATGATGTCGGATCGGCACACATGTGATCCGCGTCACAGGTAGAGGGAGGGGGGGGGGGCGAGCAGAGATGTGTAACGGCTGACATTGAAATGTTTTCTGCTCTGCTCGCACTCACACAGCCCCGCCGCCTCCTAACCCCACGCTTGTGATAGACTTAATGTGCGCCGCAGCCAATCGCCTTCTGGCGCGTCCGGCCACGCCCCCAGCGTGGATGGATGCTGCAGGTGAGCGGCTGTCCCGCGGTGAGCTGTGAGAGGAGCCGGGGACACCCCCCTCCGGGGGGAAGAGGGGTGGACGGTGCATGGCGGCAGGTGAGGCTCCATGTGTGCGGGGTCGCGTCGGTATGGAAGAATTTACCTCCCAGGGGGGATTGTTTACTCCTCAGGAAGGAGAGGGGGAGCCGAGGGCACATGACACCAGCCTGGGGGTCGAGGTGCAGCTGATGTCTGGGGCTGCATGGAGTGTGACAGACATATGGAGGGAATGCAGAGATGGGGGAGGGGATATAGAGGTATAAACACCCACACTCAGTGTATCCCACTATCCACCCCATCATAGGAGCCAAGTGTGACCTGACTGTCCTCCACTACCTGGGGGGGAGACATGCCCATGGGCTAAGGAGGGTCAGGGGAGGAGGTGAAGGAAGAGAGGAGCGTCAGGTAAAGGAGCTGAGAGGTGGAGAAAGAGAGGAGCGTCAGGTAGAGGAGGGGGAGGAAGAGAGGAGCGTCAGGTAGAATCTCCATAGGCGACGTTTAAAAAATTCTACAGGTTGCATGTTTTGAGTTACAGAGGAGGTCTAGGGCTAGAATTATTGCTCTCGCTCCAACGATCGCGGCGATACCTTACTTGTGTGGTTTGAACACTGCTTTCATATGCGGGCGCTGCTCACGTATGCGTTCGCTTCTGCGCGCAAGCTCGGCGGGACGGGCGCGTTCCTGGCTCCCAACTTTTTTAGCTGGCTCCTAGATTCCAAGAAAATTTGTCAAGCCCTGCTTTACATTGTAGTAAAGTGTAATTTCTTCAGTGTTGTCACATGAAAAGATATAAAATGTTTACAAAAATGCGAGGGGTGTACTTACTTTTGTGAGATACTGTATATGCTTGCATTCCCCCTTGGTTTGAGGTCCTGTCTGGGCACTTGAATGCTTGGTTGATTGTGTTTTTTTTTTTTTTTTTTTTTTTTTTTTTGTGCACCTTTTCTCTTTAGTGTATGGCAATGTGTTTTCTGGTATATGAAGGGCTCGTTTACACTTCAAATTTACCACGGTGAAGCGCCTGCCATAATAATTTATTAATTTAAAAGCATTGCAAAGCTAACTCTGAATTAAACACTTCAGCCCTGGAAGGATTTACCCCCCTTTCTGATCAGAGCATTTTTTGCGATTCTGTACTGCGTCGCTTTAGCTGACAATTGCGCGGTCGTGCGACGTTGTACCCAAACAATATACGTCCTTCCCCCCCCCCCCCCACAAATGGCTTTCTTTTGGTGGTATTTGATCACTTCCTGCAGTTTTTTTTGTTTGCGCTATAAACAAAAAAGCGACAATTTTGGGGGAAAAGGCAATATTAACTTTTTGCTAGAATATCCCCAAAAAATATAGAATACATTTTTATATTTACCGTATATATTTGTTTAGGCCGACATGTATTCTTCTACATATCTTTAAAAAAAATTGCAATAAGTGTATATTGATTGGTTTGCGCAAAAGTTATAGCGTCTACAAAATAGGGGATAGAATTATGGCATTTTTATAAGTTTTTTTTTTTTTTTTTTTTTTTTTTTTAATTTGATTTTTATATTTTTTTACTAGTAATGGTGGCGATGTGCTATTTCATTTTTTTATTTTTTTTTCATGGGACCCGCGGGCATGCTCCCGAAGCGAGTGCGCCCGCTAGGCGACTAATTTAAAGGGACGTACAGGTACACCCATTTGCCTGCCGATGTAAATTGGCGTGCGGTAGTCAGCAAGTGGTTAAAGCAATTTGTAGCACTGCATTTGCAGCTAAGGAGCGCTCTGATCCGCAATTTCTTTTTTTTAAAGTCGGCAGCTACAAAACACTGTAGCTGCTGACTTTTAATAAGGACACTTACCTGTTCTACTCGCCCGCGATGTCAGCCCCCCCGAGGCCGATCCCTCGATCCTGGCAGCTCCCGGCGCCGCCATCCTCCAGTAAGGGAAACGGGCTTCACTTCCTGTTTCCTACTGCGCATGCGTGAGTCTCGCATTGTATTCTGAATGGGCGACTTGCTCTCTGGGATACACACAGTTCCCAGAAGGCAGCGCGCCCCATTCACCAGAAGACAACGCGAGGAGGATGCGGAAGAAGACCAGCCGCGGATAAGGAAGGGCAGATTAGGGACTTCCGCATAGCAACCGGTATTTCTGGTGAGTAAAACATATATATATATATATTTTTTTTTAGGGTGGAACTCCACTTTAAATGGGGGCTTTGGAGAAGCATTAATGCAAGATGGAAGAGACAGAGGGTATAATTTTTGAAGTAAAGTAAATGCAACAGTGTGAACAGGACGGTTACCATTTTATTTAGTGACAGGTGCTTTAATTGTCATTGAGAGACTGCATTTACACCTGAGCGTAGCTTTGAGTGTTTTTCGTGCGTCTGTATGCGTAATTTGTACACTTTTTTGAACTTTGGCAGTTTTTTAATAGCCAATAGAGAAAACTATCATTTTGTTGCTAGGTATTTCAGCTTTTTTTCTTTCCATTTTAGGGTAAGGGGTTGGTTAAGGTTGGGTTAGAGCCGGTTCACACTGGGGCAACACAACTTCCAGGGCGACTTTCAAGGGCAACTTGGAGACGACTTGAGCGCGAACAGCAGCGCGACTTGGAGCGACTTACAACGTGACTCAAGTCGCCTCCAGGACAGGTGACAGCCAGTGGCCAATCAAATAATAATCTGCTCTGTGGGAGGGAGGGGTTTGCCCTTAAACTATTTTCACTTCCTGGAAAGTCGCTTCAGTCAAGACAATGATCCGACTTTGGAGGCAACTTCCATTGAAATCAATGGATACAAGTCACCTAGAAGTCGAATGGAAGTAGTACAGGAACCTTTTCTGAAGTCGGTGCGACTTCAGTAGTGTACATTAAGATGGCTCCCATTCACTTCCATTGAATTTCTAATGTTGCGCGACTTCAAGTCTGATCCCAAGTCGCCCCTGTGTGAACCGGCTCTTAGGGTTAGGATTACGAGTTGGGGTTAGTGTCGCGTACCTTGGTTGGAGGCCGAGTTGACGAGAGGGCTTCCCTTGCGGCTCTGGTCCGGGTACCCCTGATCGTGGTGACAAAGGAACAAGGCTCAAATCGGCACAGGTGCCAGTAGCTTGATAGCAGGTGACTGTCATAGTCGGGGACATAGTCAAGGTGAGCCGGGGTCGAACACAGTAAGACAACAGGGTGGTCAGGAGGCGCCTACATGTCAATGCGCACTGGAAATGAGCCTTAGCTTGTCTGTAAACGTGCACGAGCATTGGCTGTATGGGAATGAGCAGTAGCTGCAGAAGGATTGGCATTCGCTGCAGAAGGATTGGCATTTGCTGAACTAGCTTCCTTAACATAGGTTTTTTTTTTTTTTTGGTTAGGGTGTTAATTTAGTATTTAATACTACTAGTAGTATTACCAAAAGTGTAAAATAAATGCACAAATAAAAATGCCTGTAATCATAAATAATAAATTCAATAAATACCAAGTAATGGTAAATAAAAAAAATACCACCCATTAAAATAACGAAAAAAACTCCCTGCAAAGCTACTGCCGTTTTTATAACAACGTTTTTGCAATAGCGTTTTTAGCGCTTTTTCTGCATTAGCTTTTTTTTTTTTTTTAGCACTGCCCAAAACTAACAGCAGCCTATGTGTGCATGGACACATAGGATAACATGATGGAGAGTTTAATGACTGTAGAAAAAAATGTCTACTGCCAAAATCAGCTGCTGTAAAAACGTCAAACATCCAGTGTGCATGAGGCCTAACCCTAAAAAAAATAAACGCCCCAACACAAAATAAATGTGTGTTTTTTTGTTTATTTTTTTTTTTTTTGTTTTTGGGTGTTTAATATTTATACATTGTAGGTTAGGGGTTAGTTATCATTTATGTATTACAAATTATTTATTTGATTTATGATGATTTTGTCATTTGTGAATTTTAGTTTACATTTATCTATTCATATATTATTGCTATTTTATGTTTTACAATTTTTAATTTGAGCAGAAAATCGCGCACAAATGCACGACAAAACGAGCGCGTGTGCAAAAAAAACACTGCAATGGTGAGTTTCTATGGGAATAAAAACTTGACAATAACGCTCAAATTTGCTTGAATCAAGCTACAAAAAAGCTTCAGAATTTTTTGGAGCTTCAGGCATTTGGCTTCAGACGACTTAAAGTGGAGGTGTGTACCATCTCCACAGAGAATAATTCAATTTTTTTTTCTCTTCCAGTGTTTTCGGAGCTTCGAGCTACAAAACGCTGAGGTATGAATGGGGCCTAATTAGAGTGCTTTTAAAAGGTGTCAAATGCCATGTTTTAAAAGCAAGTGTAAACAATCCATTAGGGTGTCTCCCTTTTTTTTTTTTTTTTGGCTAGATTTTGAGTTTAAAGGAACACTAAAGAAGAAAAAAAAATTCTCTTACTCTTTACACGTGGGTTATGTCCCTGCTTGCAGAAGAAGACATAGGCAGAATGTGAAATGTTATACATGCATTCTAAAAAGCCAGAGCTGAACAGCCCTGCCCAGGGGGGCGGTCCCTCTGGATATAACCCTCCCACTGCAGTCAGCAGACCTCCAGGTTTTTTTCTGCCTAGCAGAAGGAGACGACGTGGCTCTCTCAGGAGCCAGTCTTCTGGAAGATTGTATTTATATATTTATTTATTTATAACTTTTATTCCTTTGAGAATTTTATTTTATTTTTGAAACCTTCAATCAACTGTTGGCTGGGCAACAGGTTGGGTACACTGGTATCGCAACATGCCCCATGACTCCAGGGGTGGCCGGGTTGCTTTTTATGTTCCCGTGGTCCTCTCAAGATTGAACAGTACCTGTCTGTATCTTTCGCGGTGGACCGGGCCGACAGCTACTCAGTACTACTCTGTGATAGGTCTGTCTGAAACAAGCCAGTGGGTCCCTCTGGGACGGGTAAGTCTCTCCTGCTGCAGGTGAGTACATGCTGGCTGTGTTTCTTTATATGGGGAGTTTCTCCCTGTCTCCCCCCCCCCCTGTTATGCTGCACTCTGCACCCTGTACTGGTGCTGTGCTGTGTGGGTGTACTTGGGGGCCGCTCTGGCCTGGCGGGGGGCGCTCATGTCTGTGTAGTGGGTGGACTCTGGGAGAGGAGCAGTGTTCTGGTGTGTGAGTGTTTGGAGACTTCATTGTGTGTGCCATTAGCGCTTGTGGTGATTTTAAAACATGCGCTCGGCGGCCATCTTGCTGTGGATCAATGGTGCAGTAATACATGCGGCCGGCGGCCATTTTCTTGAAGCTGCGGCACTTTCACTTTTGGCCTCTATCGGCGCTGCTGCGGCACGAATCTCCTCGCGCTCTCCTCGCGCTGCAGCGCGGTTTCATACAGCGGAACTGAGCGGTCCTTAAGGGTTGGTGAGTCCTCTGGGTATCCCCTCCTCAGCGCAGCCAGTGGGTGGACTGTTTTATTCACTGTAATAGTGTATAAGGTCTCAGAGGGTGGCAGTATTGAGTCTGGTTCACCTGCTTCTCCACACTTGTCAGAGGCAACTGGCAGTGCTCCTGCACCTGCGGTCCCTATGGATTAGTTGTCGGCAGTCCTGGAATCATCCTTGTCAGGATGGAAGCAGTGTGAGAGCGCAAGGGAGCTGTAAAGCGCCCCCTCCCCATACATTCTCCTCTAGGGGAGTGCTCTGTCTCAGATATGGGCCTAGCTACTGCTGCTCAGGACCCTAGCTCTGAGGATTTTCAGGATCTTCATGTTTTTGAACAGGACATTCCTTGTGAGGAAGACCCCAGTTCTGAATAACTGACAGGGTGCTTGTAAGTGAACTCATTGATGCTGTGAGGGACACTCTCAAGCTGAATGTTGAGGCTGAGGAACCTCGGGTGGAAGCTGTCTCCTTTGGTTCCTTTTAAAGCCGTTTCTTCAAAAAAGATCTTTTGTGCCTTTTTTTTTTTTTGGATACATTCATTGACCATGTCTGGGATAAGCCGCAGAAGACTGACGGTCCCGCGGCGCCTAGCCTTACGGTACCCCTTTGAGAAGGACCTGGTTAAGAAGTGGGCTCTCCCCCCAGTTGAATAAGGCTACCATGCTCCCAATGGAAGGGACTCCTGCATTTAAGGATCCCACTGACAGGAGGTCAGAGGTGGTGAGTAGAACTATGTTTACCTTTATTGGGGTCTGCCTTGCGCCCTATAGTGGCGGCAACACTTGTGTCTCAGACACTCACAGGATGGGCAAAGATTTTGCTCTAAGTAAAGGGAAGGAGATGGGCGGGCAGTGAAACAGGCAAGCATTGCTGGTTGACTTGTCATACCAACGGCCACCACAAGATGGCGCCAGAGTACAGAATGAAGCCTAGGCCTGCAGAAGGCCGCAAAGCCGCGGCCTAAATTAACGGCCGGCGCGCCCCGACGAGATCACGCGATCGCGGAGAGGGCACGGAGATACAGGTAACCTCAGCTGTGCTCCCCCAGGCGCCAGGTCGCTAATTCTAGTCGCATTTGCGACCTGGCGTCCGGGGATTGTCGAGCCCTGTGTATATATATGTGTGTGTGTGTGTGTGTGTGTATATATATATTGAATATTGAAATGTAGTTTTTTAGTTATTTATTGTCACGTTTCAGTCACTATCTTACCTTGTTAATGAGGCAGCGCGATCGCACTTTTTAATATTGATGCATGCAATTTGCTCGATTGTAATGGTTGTATGTGTTTTTTGTTTTACTTCTGGAAGCCAAAATACTTTCCTTATCTTTTTTTCCTAATGCACTTTGTGTGTGCAATGGTGAGTAGTAATGCAGTGCAGCATGATGTGCTGCTTTTAAATGTAGCATGTTCCATTTCCACACACGGCACACAGTGTTTGTGTGAACTGGGTCTATTGGAACCCATGGATTTTGAACTTGTCCTAGCCTTGGGCCTACATTGACCTACACAGCTCAAATAACGTAGTATGAATGGGTCCTGACTTGACCCCATTCTGTTTCCTAAACTTTCCTGTTCGATCTATCATGTGAAGAGCAGTTTTACTTGAAGCGGTTGTATACCCGCTTTTAAATTTTTGCCTACAGGTAAGCCTATAATAGGGCTTACCTGTAGGTAAAATTAATATCTCCTAAACCTGTACCTTGCATATAGTCCAGCGGATACTTCCGGAAAGAGGACTCCTGTGCACATGCGCAAGAGTCACTGACTTCATTGCGGCTCTGGCTACTCACAGCGCCAGAGCCACAAACCCGGAAGAAACGCAGAGGGAACATGTCGGCTCCCCCAGCGGTGACTGGGACCTGATGCCGGCACTTCATTCTAAGGTGAGCATTTCATAATGAGCTAGTATGTGGTGCATACTAGCTCCCTTATTCCTTTGCCTTACAAGTGTGTTTTTTTTTTTCTGGTTATACAACCTCTTTAGCACAGAAGGCAGTTTGCCATATGTAAGGGATGGGGACAAGCATTTACAGGATTTGAGATTTGTTTATCATTTCAACTGCTTACAGTATGTACGGAAAGTATTCAGACCCCCCCTTAAATTTTTCACTCTTGGTTATATTGCAGCCATTTGCTAAAATCATTTAAGTTCATTTTTTTTCCTCATTATTGCACACACAGCACCCCATATTGACAGAAAAAACACAGAATTGTTGACATTTTTGCAGATTTATTAAAAAATAAAAACTGAAATATCACATGGTCCTAAGTATTCAGACCCTTTGCTGTGACATATTTAACTCAGGTGCTGTCTATTTCTTCTGATCATCCTTGAGATGGTTCTACACCTTCATTTGAGTCCAGCTGTGTTTGATTATACTGATTGGACTTGATTAGGAAAGCTACACACCTGTCTATGTAAGACCTTACAGCTCACAGTGCATGTCGGAGCAAATGAGAATCATGAGGTCAAAGGAACTGCCTGAAGAGCTTAGAGACAGAATTGTGGCAAGGCACAGATCTGGCCAAGGTTACAAGAAAAATTCTGCTGCACCTAAGGTTCCTAAGAGCACAGTGGCCTCCATAATCCTTAAATGGAAGACGTTTGGGACGACCAGAACCCTTCCTAGAGCTGGCTGTCCGGCCAAACTGAGCTATCGGGGGAGAAGAGCCTTGGTGAGAGGTAAAGAAGAACCCAAAGATCACTGTGGCTGAGCTCCAGAGATGCAGTCAGGAGATGGGAGAAAGTTGTAGAAAGTCAACCATCACTGCAGCCCTCCATCAGTCGGGGCTTTATGGCAGAGTGGCCCAACGGAAGCCTCTCCTCAGTGCAAGACGCATGAAAGCCTGCATGGAGTTTGCTAAAAAAAAAAACACCTGAAGGACTACAAGATGGTGAGAAATTAGATTCTCTGGTCTGATGAAACCAAGATAGAACTTTTTGGCCTTAATTCCAAGCGGCATGTGTGGAGAAAACCAGGCACTGCTCATCACCTGTCCAATACAGTCCCAACAGTGAAGCATGGTGGTGGCAGCATCATGCTGTGAGGGTGTTTTTCAGCTGCAGGGACAGGACGACTGGTTGCAATTGAGGGAAAGATGAACGCGGCCAAGTACAGGGATATCCTGGACGAAAACCTTCTCCAGAGTGCTCAGGACCTCAGACTGGCCCGAAGGTTTACCTTCCAACAAGACAATGACCCTAAGCACACAGCTAAAATAATGGAGTGGCTTCACAACAACTCCGTGACTGTTCTTGAATGGCCCAGCCAGAGCCCTGACTTAAACCCAATTGAGCATCTCTGGAGAGACCTAAAAACGGCTGTCCACCAACGTTTACCATCCAACCTGACAGAACTGGAGAGGAATGGCAGAGGATCCCCAAATCCAGATGTGAAAAACTTGTTGCATCTTTCCCAAAAAGACTCATGGCTGTATTAGATCAAACGGGTGCTTCTACTAAATACTGAGCAAAGGGTCTGAATACTTAGGACCATGTGATAGTTCTTTTTTTTTTTTCTTTTTTAATAAATCTGCAAAAATGTCAACAATTCTGTGATTTTCTGTCAATATGGGGTGCTGTGTGTACATTAATGAGGGAAAAAAAATAACCATAAATGATTTTAGCAAATGGCTGCAATATAACAAAGAGTGAAAAATTTAAGGGTGTCTGAATACTTTCCGTACCCACTGTATATGTAGTTTTAGTATGTTCTTTTCAGTCTAGTTTCAGTGGAGTACTTCCCCCCCCCCCCCCCCCCTTGGTGGTGGGCTCAGACTCTTGGATCCTGCTATAAACTAAACAAAATGGCTAAGCCTACAAATGGCTAATCTCCAAAAAACTAAATTAAAATGTGGCACCAAAGTGAAGCAGATGCCTGTAACAACCAGCCAGACTTGACCTTCCAAAAAGAAGCAATGATTCTGGCTGCTGTAGGTAGCTACTTGCTCAAATCAACATAACAGACAGAGCAAGGATGATGGAATAGCAGTTGGTTAGATGAAAAGATTATGGTCTAGCAGATGTGGCTGGACTTTGGCTCCAGGTGCCACTGAAGTACACTAGATATCTTCTAAATAACAGTGGTTATGCCAAGTTGTGTGTGTGTGTGTGTGTTGGAATAGTGAAGTTGTAGAATACCATAGTAGTCATCAGTGATAAGCCTGAACAAATGGCATAATATCTAAATATACTATTTCGGCTTCTGAATGTGACAATGTAAAGAGACCGGCTGCAATTCTAATTGGCTTTTTATTTACAAGTCCCATTATCTCTGCATTTACATAAGCTGTTTTTTATGCTTTGAGCAATTAATAGGTGATGAGTTAATGAGCATGGCTTTGGATGTTTTACTCTACTGTATTTTATAGTCTAAACGTCAGGCAGAACAGGTTGCTAGGAGCATTGGTAAAGGCAAAAGGAGGAGGTGATGCCCTCCTATCTGTAAAGCAGCATTAGTAAAAATTTATAATTTGTGGTATGTAATATTTTTAAAATACAGGAGTAACATGTTTAACCAGTAATTGGCTGGCTGCAGTGCACTGTATCATCTGTGTGAGTGATAAAATGAAGGAGCATTTGCTCTGTTTTATCCATCGTGTCATTTGGATCCCCAGGGTCCAATTAGCTCAGCACTTTTGTCCAATAAAAAAATGTTTCCCATTCCCTTTGCATGTGCCATGGTTTCCTCTGGCTGCCAGCAAAGCCCCTCATTAAATTCTTACCTGCTTTTAGGGTTTTGATATTGTCTTCTTTTCATTTGTTGTTAGATGGTGTATTATAATGATCTCTGGCAAGGGAAATGACTTCTGTGTTGCTGGGAGGCAGATGAGCTCAAACAATGGTTAAGGGTTTTTCTCGCTGATCTGAATTACATGGCTACTCTAAGATGTGTTTATGAGGCATGTGAAGTTGTGGATTTTTTTAGCCCCGGGTTTATATTAATGACTAGTAGAAATGGAAAATGTTCAAAAACACAAAAAACAAAGCCTCTGCGTAACACAGGTTCCATGTGCTTTGGTAAATCTGTGTCAGACTTTTTATCTAGATTTGTATGATGTCTTCTGTGACTTGACCACACTTGCTGTGGGACAGGCCCGAGTTACCTGTTAGTTTTTTGACTTTTCGGTGACTGCATTTTATAGGAAAGCATATCTAATCCCGAAAGTAGCATGTGGCAGCTTATCAGTATTTAGATGTGGTGCAAGCATTAATTTGTTTTTGTTTTTTCACCTAGTGAGCTTGCCAATAACATGCTTCCTGTCCTAGACTGACAACTATCATTCCACTGTGTCTATGGGAGAGACCTGTTTTTCACCCTAGGCGGCTGTCCTGATTTGGATGACAGACAACTTTCCCTCCTTTCATCTCCATTACATAGATGGGTTTTGCATTGTATTTCACAGAAGATAGCTGTGAAGGCTAATAAGATTGTTTGGTATATTTTCAGTGCACAGCAAGTTGCAAGGACTCTGGATTTCGGTCAGGATCAACCATAATTTTTCTGTACTGGCAGAGAATGTACTAAGAACTGGTTAATTGCACTATATTAAAGTGGTTGTAAACTCTCTCTAAAAACAAAACCTGCAAGACAAAGAAAGGCATAAGGAGCTAGTATGCATTGTATGCTAGCTCATTATGAAATGCTTGCCATAGAATTAAGCTATTGTAGTGGTTTCCCGTACACCGCTGCGGGTTCGTGGGCTTTGGCGCTGTGATTGGCCGGAGCCACAATGATGTCACTCCCGCACATGAGCGCGGGTGCAGCCGGTCACGGCACAAGCGAGCCGTTTCTTCATTACGCATGTGCCGATGACGCCTGTAGGTGAAAAGGTAGTAAAGGGTTTACAACCACTTTAACCACTTCAGCCCTGGAAGGATTTACCCTCTTCCTGACCAGAGCACGTTTTACAATTTGGCACTGCATCGCTTTAACTGACAATTGCGCGGTCGTGCAACACTGCACCCAAACAAAATTTGCATCCTTTTTTTTTTCACCACAAATAGAGCTTTCTTTTGGTGGTATTTGATCACCTGTACAGCGCAAAAAATAAAAACAAACGCAAACAAAATAACAGCGACAATTTTGAAAAAAACTATCTTACTTTTTGCTATAATAAATATCCCCAAATTATTTTTTAAAAAATTATTTTTTCCTCAGTTTAGGCCAATATGTATTCTACATATTTTTGGTAACAATAAGCGTATATTGATTGGTTTGCACAAAAGTTATAGTGTCTACAATATAGGGGATAGAATTATTGTATTTTTTTTTTTTTTTTTTTTTTACTAGTAATGGTGGTGATCTGCAATTTTTATTTTTTTACCGGGACTGCGATATTATGGCGGACATATGGGACACATTGTTGGGACCATGGCATTTTTACATTGATCAGTGCTATAAAAATGCACCGATTACTTTAAAAATGTCACTGGCAGTGAAGAGGTTAACACTGGGGGCGATCAAGGGGTTAATTATGTTCCCTAAAGTGTGTTCTAACTGAAGGGGGGATGGGACTGACTTGGGGAAATGACAGATTGCTGTTCATACTTTGAACAACGATCAGTCATTTCTCCCCCTGAAAGAATCGGGAGCTGTGTGTTTACACACACAGCTCCCGGTTCTCGCTCTGTCACGGTCATCGCCCCCGCCGGGCACTTGCATCGGCACCGGGGGCAAGCAGGGGGCGGCGCGTGCCCCTAGTGGCCACAGGGCGAAGTGACGTATAACGCGATTTCGCTGAGCCAACCTGCCACAGTAAAACTGCGGCGGCTGTTTGGCAAGTGGTTAAAGTGGTAGTAAACTGCATAAAGTTTAATTCAACGTCTCTAAACTGCGCTCTCTGCTAGACCATATTAAATGGAATAAAATCCTGAGACTAAAGAGCATGAAGGATAAATGGGAGTGCTTTAAGAACATACTAAAAGGTATGGGCCAGTGCCTTCCAATGGGAAATAAATGTAAAAGTGCTATAAAAAAAAATCCTGGATGGCTCAACTCCAACGTATAAAAGCAAAAGAAAAGGCCTTCAAAAAATACAAAGCTGAGGGGTCATTGTCGGCATTCCAGCTTTACAAAGAATGCAATAAGAAAGCCTTTCCACTTAACGTGTCAATCCTCTCCTCAACCCTGCAATGTTAGCATATCAGCAGCCTACCGAAAACTCATAGCTCTTGCTCCTCACATACCTGATTGTACATTGTCTTTGAGCTTATTTCTTCATTTTAGTGGTGCCCCTCCCCTACCCTCCCGATGTTTTTGTTTGTTCCCTATCCTTATATTTTCAGGGTCTGATATTCACATGATCCATCCAGTTTCTGCTTTTTTTTTTTTCTACAGAAATGTTTTTGCACTATTTCATAGCGTTATTGAACTGTGTCGTTTTACTCCTCACTTAGGCACCCTTAACCTAGGATACTGGGCCTGGCGTTTAACGTCATAAGATTATATGACAAAATGTGAATTGTATTTTTTGTACTCTGTCCTATTGTCATATTTTTGTACTGCAATTTACCTTAATAAATTCTATTGAACAAAAGAAAATAAATGTAAGGGTGCAATCAGGGTGGCTAAGTTAGAACACGAAAGGCACATAGCGGAGGGGAGGAAAAATAATCCCAAGAAATTATTTTAAGTATATAAATAGTAAGAAAGGGAGGCCAGAACATATTGGCCCCATAAATGATGATGAAGGGAATTTGGTTACAAAAAACAGAGATGGCAAAGGAATCTTGAATGGAAAAGGACTTGGGGGTCCTAGTAGATGATAGGCTCAGCAATGTCATGCAATGCCAAGCTGCTGCAAGCAACGCCAACAGAATGTTGGCATGCATTAAAAAAAGGACACGCTCCAGAGATAAAACGATAATTCTCCCACTCTACAAGACTCTGGTCTGGCCGCATCTCGAGTATGCCATGCAGTTCTGGGCACCAGTCCTCAGCAGGAATGTGCTGGAGAGAGTCCAGAGAAGAGCAACCAAGCTAATAAAGGATCTGAAGGATCTTGGCTATGGGGAAAGGCTGGAAGCATTAAACTTATTCTCTCTGCAGAGGAGACGTTTGAGAGGGGATATGATATATCGATGTACAAATACTGTACTTGTGACCCTAGCATAGGGAAAAAACTTTTAAGTGGAAGGAAATTTAGAGACGCGGTCATTCACTAAAATTAGAATAGAAGCGGTTTAACCCTAAACTGCATAGAGGGTACTGTCAGAGCGGTATGGATGTGGAATTCTCTTCCACAAGCAGTGGTATCAGCAGGGAGCATCTACAATTTAAAAAAATTATTAGATGGACACCAACGACCACAATATACATGGATATACAGTGTACTATTAACATAAACGCGCGTGCACACACAAGTTGAACTTGTCTTTTTTTTTTTTACCAACTATGTAACAAAGCACATTATGCTGCACGCTGTCTCCACTGCAGGCGCTTCTGTCCTCACATGGTCTTTCTTCCAGGTTGGCGGGCTTCGACTATATGAATAGCCAAACCGGCGATTGCATCACACATGCGCGCAAGTCGCTGTTTACGGCATGGCTCTGAAGGAACGTTCAGAGCACATGCAACAGTGATGTCGCTGGCTGCATCTAAAGTAAAGGTGCACATTTAGGAGCCATTTACTGAACCTAATAGGTAAGCCTTATTACAGCATTACCTATAGATAAAAATCATATATGGAAGGTTACCCCCCACTTTAAAGTGTGTGAAAATTCTATGTACTTCACTTATTTGCTACCATTTTGCTCTGTTAAATATACCATTAAAAGCTGTGTACATCATCCCGGTATTTTCAGGCATCCGAGAGGCACAACTGCAGAATCGAGTCCCTCTGCCAGCAGCCTGTTAATCTTTGACTTGCTAAAATACATGAAATAAACACACTACCAAGCGTTGCTTGCTTTTAAAGCCATATGCTTTCAGAGTGTGTGCCCCAAACACAGGAATTTTCTTTAGTTTAATAAAAAACTGGTCAAGAAAATGTTTGATCATGAGTGTGCAGATAAAATGCATTAAAGGTTAAACTCCACATTCATGGAAAAAGTATGTCAAATATAGCATAGACAATAGCTACACCATATACAGACTGCAGGGTTGAGGAGTGCGCTACGTACAGGGTGCAGGGTTGAGGAGTGCGCTACGTACAGGGTGCAGGGTTGAGGAGTGCGCTACGTACAGGGTGCAGGGTTGAGGAGTGCGCTACCTGCAGGGTTGAGGAGTGTGCTTTGTACATGCAAGTATTTACAAGTGACAGTGAGCAGCCAGCGTTACCAGTGCCGAAGGTGGCTGAAGTCTGGCTGACACTGGCAGGCAGAAGCGCAGGCTCAACGGGCAGCTGCTTTGGGCCCCTCAACAATGACTGGAACCAGGACGTCTGCCCCTTTTTTTCCTTGCGTTAAAGACTGCCCTGACCAGGAGGTTTATATATTTTTATATATATATATATATATGTGTATATGTATGTGTGTGTGTATATATATATATAGTGTGTGTGTGTGTGTGTATATATATATATATATATATATATATATATATATATATATATATGTGTGTGTGTGTATATGTATATTTTGGTTATGATGGCAATGACCAAACAAAATTTGGTAGTGTATTTAAAGAAACTAATGATTCAGTTATTTGAAAGAGAACAGGAGAAATATGGCCGTTAGGGGAGGTTTTCCTTTCACTTCCGGTTCGATAACCACAACAGGAAGTGAGAGGCAATCTACTAGTTTTACAAGAATCTGTGTCCCCATTGTAAGGTTTCCCCTCTATTCCTGTCCTGGTGAGGGTTAATCTCCCCAACAGCGAGACAGACTGCAATAGCAACTAGACAGGTGTTCTAAACCCTCTCCACACCTAAAAAATTGCCTTCAGTTACTTTACCACTGAAAGGGGTGCTTAAAAAATGTTCGCTGTAGTTTGGCTTTAAAGCAGTTTTAAGCCCAAAAGCAAACATTATATTGCTTCTTACCAATTCTTAGATGTGATGGCTGTATTCATTTTCTATTTAGGCTTGCTTTCTTCTATTTTCATCTGGTGATCAAGCCAGCAAGTCTGTTTTTCAAAAGCACAAGCTCTCCAGCAGAATTTATAATTTTACATAAATAAGAAAGACCACTGTACACTGGAAGGGATGAATAGAATTATAAGCTTTTTATTAATGCAAAACCTTTATCCCCAAAACAAATGAACAACTATTTGCTGTAACTGGTTATAAAATGTGTGCTGGAGTTTGGTTTCAATCAATTTATTAGTGTAACCAAATCTGCTAATACGTTTTAACACTAACTTCCCCTCCCACAAGTTACAATGCTGCCGCCATCTGTTGTGCCTCCTGTTCTCATCCTCCCTCCAGAGTTGTCTCCAGTAATACAGGAGGTGTGTTACTGGTAAGATCACAAGGTGAAAACAGGGAGAAAAGCCAAAGAAAATAAAGCTGATGCAGCCACCACATCTAATAACTTATAAGCTGCAATACAATACAGTTTTGGGTTTAATAGCGACTTGAAGTCCACAAGAGTGTGTAGGCCCAGCCAATCCATGTGACCCGTACATGGATTGGAAGCAATCAGTGTTTTGGTTTGGCAGCTGACAGAATTCTAAAAGGTGTCTCTGACCCACTTTATGAATTCCTCTGCTTTTTTCACACTGAACCTGGGCTGAGTGTGTAACCAGACAAAAAAAATGAATTCCAGTGCTGCCAGGCAGGATCTGTGTTTCCTAGTAATGGATCTGTATTGCAGCAGGAAAGCACAGGCTCTGACTGGATTCTTCTAAAATCTGCATTCAACCAGAAAGCTTACCTTTGTTGCATTTTTTTTAAGCTGTACTCCTTGGTGAAAATGTAAAGTATTAATACTTGTGAAATATGTTCTAGCCATATTCACTGAAGTCTTTGTCATGGGTATAGCATAGCATACAGCTGTCTAATCACGTTTGTTTTTGCTCACAAACGCTTGGCATAAAAGACTGTTGAACTAAAGCTGACACTTTGGCAGGTGTTTGTGATGGCTGTGTTGGCGGCATGATGATTTGTTTGCTGGATTACCCTAAACTAGCCCAAATCTTGTTTTTTGGAGCTTTGAAATCTGTGTTCACTTAGCTGGCCATCTGCAATAAAAAGGAAGTGCTGGAAGTGATCCACCCAGTGGATCAGCACTGCTTCATCTAGAAGTAAAATTCTTCCTGTGACATCTGCTCTGAGACAGGAAATAACTATATGATGATTTAGATCAACCAAGAGCAGTTGCACAAAAATGTTGCATTAGAATGGCTACGTGTTTCCTTACCAAATCTTTTATTTCTGCTTACGTTACAGGTTGTTCATTCATTGAGGATTTAAGATGTGCACCATCAGGGCTTGTTTTTGTCCTGAACAAAGACCTGTGTTTTTTTCTCCACCAGAAGAGGCCTCCGCAAGGTCAAATAGAAAACAATTGTTTTCTATCTGCACTGTTCACACCACATTGGAATGGAGAAGCATACAAAAAATGCAGCCTGCATTTTTGTTGCTCTATGTTGGAGCTCACCCGAAGTCTGTCCATCTCTGCACTGCAGCTTCACTGTGGTTCTTAAATTATTGGAGATGGTACGTTCTGACAATTCCGTAAATAAAAATAAAAAAAAAGGTAAACCATCCATTGCTTGTAAAAATAAATAAAAGTGTTTTGGCGTTCAGGATAGTGTGAACAAGTTCCTAACGACGCCTGTAAACATTTGGCAAATAATGGCAATCTACAGGCTGACGCTTATAGATAATTGTAGGCAATTTCTTACTTGCACACCTGCACATTGCAAACTTCCCCTGCCTCCCCCCCCCCCCCCCCCCACATTCCATTTGTTGTCACGGCGGCCATTTTCAAAAGGGTCCCATCTGATTCCTTTTGGCTTGCCTTTTGAACATGTGACAGCGCACATCATTTTATGGGTGAAGCCACTGGTGATGTGGCCTTCCCAAATGCTTTTCCAGTGCCTTACTCAACCAGAAAGTAGAAAAAGCTAAATATGTTTAATGAATGTATGAAGCTTTCATATTGGCATATACAGCCTGGATCAGTACTTCCTCGGCGCTAGTTTTGAAGGCCCTACCTGGACCCCAATGGAGTAGACCTTGCACACTGGACACTGATCTACCCAAGGTATTGGGCTCCATTCACACCTAGGCGATTTGAATCGCTGCGATTCTGCCCACAATTTTAAATCGCGTGACACTTTTGCGATGCCATTACTACTTAATGGCACTGCTCCAATTGCGGCAAATTCGCAAAGCAAATTTGGGTGCCATTAAAGACGTAATGGAATCGCAGCAATTCTGCCCACAATTCAAATCGTCTAGGTTTGAATAGAGCCTTAGCTACCTGTATAAAGCTGGGTCTCTAGGTCTTTAAGGGACAATGCCAATAATCTCAAACCTGGAAACATTCTCAGTCTTTATGATGCACACTTAAAGAGGAAGTAAACCCTGGAAAAAGCATACTAGCGCCTTATGAATGACTTACCTGAGATCGAAGCCCCCGCATCGGTCATCGCCGCCGCCATCTTGCCTCGATGTCCCGTCACGGATGTCAATGTATCGCCGCTCCGGCGCTGTGATTGGCCGGAGCGGCGATTATGTCACACGTATGCGCGCTCGGGCCGGCAAGAGCCCATTCAGAAAACCGGCAATGAAGCCGGCCCGCTAGTGTGCATGCGCACGACATCATCGGTTCATCGATTTATAGTAAATATCTCCTTAACCATGTAGGTTAAGGAGATATTTCTTGCCCCTACAGGGCACTTAATCTAGGCTTACCTGTAGGTGCAAGTTGTCTAAGTGGGTTTACAACCACTTTAACCACTCAACGACCGCTCACTGTATATATACGTCGGCACAATGGCACCGACAGGCACAATCACGTAGAGCATACGTGATTGCCTTTGTACAGTTGGGGGGTCCAATCGGACCCCCCTTCTGTACAGTGAGCGGTCGGAATTCGTCTGGGAGCGATCCGACATGAGGGGACGGCCGTTCGATTCCGGCCACCCCCCTGCGATCGCTCCCGGCGAATGGAAATACCCCCTCTGTCTGTGTAATGTACACACAGGCAGAGGAAGCAGGAGGAAGTGATGTCATCTCTTGTGCGGCGCTCACATATACCGAGCGCCGTACAAGAGAAGACATCAAGGTTAGTGCACAAACACTACACTAACACCAGCACACATAGGCACATAAATCGCCCCCCCAGATCAGCCCCCAGTCACAGTGTCACTGATTGCAGTGACCATTTATTTACTGATCACTGCAATCAGTGACATTTGTGACTGTAAAAGTGTCACTACAGTTTAGTTTTAGGTCCAGTGTAGCCCCCTAACCCCCCCCCCTAATAAAGGTTTAACCCCTTGCTCAACCCCCAGATAACCCTTTCACCCCCTATCACCACTGTCGGTGATGCAGATCGGTAGCCAGTAATTTTTTTTTAGGTTTGCCGCAGGTTTTTATAGCGTCAGGCACCCCCATAAATGATCTAATAAAGGTTTAACCCCCTTGATCGCCCCCCCAGGTAACCCTTTCACCCCCTATCACCACTGTCGCTAAGCGATCATTTTTCTGATCGCTGTCTTAGCGTCGGTGATGCAGATCAGTAGCCAGTATTTATTTTTTTAGGTTCGCCGCAGGTTTTTATAGCGTCAGGTACCCCCATAAATTATCTAATAAAGGTTTAACCCCCTTGATCGCCCCCCAGGTAACCCTTTCACCCCCTATCACCACTGTCGCTAAGCGATCATTTTTCTGATCGCTGTCTTAGCGTCGGTGATGCAGATCGGTAGCCAGTAATTTTTTTTAGGTTCGCCGCAGGTTTTTATAGCATCAGGTACCCCCATATATTATCTAATAAAGGTTTTAACCCCCTAATTGCCCCTAGTTAACCCTTTCACCAGTGATCATCATATAAGTGTTACGGGTGACGCTGGTTAGTTAGTTTGCTTTTTATAGTGTCAGGGCACCCGCCGTATATAACCCAATAAAGGTTTAACCCCCTGATCGCCCGGCGGGTGATATCAATTAGGTTTTAGCGTCAGAGAGGGTCTGCGTCACACCCCAGGCAGCGTCAGGTTAGTGCCAGTAACGCTAACACCCACGCGTGAAGCATACACCTCCCTTAGTGGTATAGTATCTGAACAGATCAATATCTGATCAGATCTATACTAGCGTCCCCAGCAGTTTAGTGTTCCCAAAAACGCAGTGTTAGCGGGATCAGCCCAGATACCTGCTAGCACCTGCGTTTTGCCCCTCCGTCCAGCCCAGGCCACCCAAGTGCAGTTTCGATCGATCACTGTCACTTACAAAACACAACACACAACTGCAGCGTTCGCAGAGACAGGCCTGATCCCTGCGACTCCAGTGCTGTAGGAGGTGATTTCACCACCACAGTTAAAAAAAAAAAAGCAAATATGCCGAACCATTGGGGCAGCAGGGGCGGAGGAGTGATTTTGCTCCTAATGCTGCGTACATACGGTCGAAATTCCGACGGAGGCTTGCCCGTGGAAAAGTCCGACCATGTGTGTGCGGCATAACTTTTTTGCGGGAGGATGCCCCCATGCCTCGGCATATATAAATGGTGCATGTATGCCCATCATTAGAAGTGGGTGGATGAAGGGCGGTATTCTAATGGTGGGCATACCCACCGATCAATCTCTTTTTTCATTCAGCCAAAAAAAAGATTACAATACATGTTCAACAAGGACCAGCAACGTACTGGTATGTTGCTGGATTTTGAATGGTTATACCAGATTGATGCCTGCGGGTTTAGGTATCATCTTGGTATCATTCTTTTCAGCCAGCGGCCGGCTTTCATGTAAAAGCAATCCTAGTGACTAATTAGCCTCTGGACTGCTTTTACAAGCAGTGGGAGGGAATGTGTCCCCCCCCCCCCCCCCCCGGATATAAAAAGCGCCATTGGGAAAGCATTTTATCACACCGATCTTGGTGTGGTCAGATGCTTTGAGGGCAGAGGAAAGATCTAGGGTCTAGACCCCAGTTTTTTCGAAAAAAGAGTACCTGTCACTACCTATTGCTATCATAGGGGATATTTACATTCCCTGAGATAACAATAAAAATGATAAAATAAAAATATGGAAGGAACAATTTAAAAATAAAATAAAAAAGCAAAATTAATAATAAAAAAAAAAAAGCACCCCTGTCCTGCCCTGCCTTGCCCAATGGTGAACGAAAGCGTCGGTCTGGCGTCATATGTAAACAGCAATTGCACCATGCATGTGAGGTATCACCGCGAAGGTCAGATCGAGGGCAGTAATTTTAGCAGTAGACCTCCTCTGTAAATCTAACGGGGTAACCTGTAAAGGCTTTTAAAAATGTATGTAGTTTGATGCCAATGCGCGTTTGTGCGAAATTTTAAAGCATGTCGTGTTTGGTATCTATGTACTCGGCCTAAGATCATCTTTTTTATTTCATCAAACATTTGGGCAATATAGTGTGTTTTAGTGCATTAAAATTAAAAAAAGTGTGTTTTTTCCCCAAAAAAATGCGTTTGAAAAATCGCTGCGCAAATACTGTGTAGAAAAAAAAAATGCAACACCCACCATTTTATTCTGTAGGGTCTTTGCTTTAAAAATATATATAATGTTTGGGGGTTCAACATAATTTTCTTGCAAAAAAAATGTTTTTATGTAAACAAAAAGTGTCAAAAAGGGCTTTGTCTTCAAGTGGTTAGAAGAGTGGATGTAAGCTTCCTAATGTTGTGTATAAAATGCCAGAACAGTTCAAAACCCCCCCAAATGACCCCATTTTGGAAAGTAGACACCCCAAGCTATATAATGAGAGGCATGTCGAGTCCATGGAATATTTTATATGTTGACACAAGTTGCGGAAAAAATAATTTTATTTTTATTTTTTATTTTTTTGCTCAAAGTTATCACTAAATGATATATTGCTCAAACATGCCATGGGCATATGTGGAATTACACCCCAAAATACATTCTGTTGCTTCTCCTGAGTACGGGGATACCACATGTGTGAGACTTTGGGAGCCTAGCCGCGTACGGGACCCCAAAAACCAAGCACCGCCTTCAGGATTTCTATGGGTGTAAATTTTTGATTTCACTTCTCACTGCCTATCACAGTTTAGGAGGCCATGGAATGCCCAGATGGCACAAAAACCCCCCCCCAAATGACCCCATTTTGGAAAGTAGACACCCCAAGCTATTTGCTGAGAGGTATTGTGAGTATTTTGCAGATCTCGCTTTTTGTCACAAAGTTTTGAAAATTGAAAGAAAAAAAAAAATGTTCTTTCTTCATTTTCAAAAACAAATGAGAGCTGTAAAATACTCACCATGCCTCTCAGCAAACAGCTTGGGGTGTCTACTTTCCAAAATGGGGTAATTTGGGGGGGTTTTGTGCTATTTTGGCATTTTATGGCCTTCGAAACTGTGATAGGTAGTGAGGAGTCAAATCAAAAATTTGTGCCTAGAAATCCTAAAGGCGGTGCTTGGTTTTCGGGGTCCCGTACGCGGCTAGGCTCCTAAAAAGTCCCACACATGTGGTATCCCCGTACTCAGGAGAAGCAGCAAAATGTATTTTGGGGTGCAATTCCACATATAACCATGGCATGTGTGAGCAATATATCATTTAGTGACAACTTTTTGTAATTTTTTTTTTATTTTTATTTTTGTCGTCATTCAATCACTTGGGACAAAAAAAAATATTCAATGGGCTCAACAGGCCTCTCAGCAATTTCCTTGGGGCGTCTACTTTCTAAAATGGGGTCATTTGGGGGGGTTTTGTGCTATTTTGGCATTTTATGGCCTTCAAAACTGTGATAGGTAGTGAGGAGTGAAATCAAAAATTTGCGCCCTTAGAAATCCTGAAGGCGGTGCTTGGTTTCCGGGGTCCCGTACGTGGCTAGGCTCCTAAAAAGTCCCACACATGTGGTATCCCCGTACTCAGGAGAAGCAGCAAAATGTATTTTGGGGTGCAATTCCACATATAACCATGGCATGTGTGAGCAATATATCATTTAGTGACAACTTTTTGTAATTTTTTATTTTTTTGTCATTATTCAATCACTTGGGACAAAAAAAAAATATTCAATGGGCTCAACATGCCTCTCAGCAATTTCCTTGGGGTGTCTACTTTCCAAAATGGGGTCATTTGGGGGGGTTTTGTACTGCCCTGCCATTTTAGCACCTCAAGAAATGAGATAGGCAGTCATAAATTTAAAGCTGTGTAAATTCCAGAAAATGTACCCTAGTTTGTAAACGCTATAACTTTTGCGCAAACCAATAAATATACGCTTATTGACACTTTTTTTTACTAAAGACATGTGGCTGAATACATTTTGGCCTAAATGTATGACTAAAATTGAGTTTATTCGATTTCTCTTATAACAAAAAGTAGAAAATATCATTTTTTTTCAAAATTTTCGGTCTTTTTCCGTTTATATCGCAAAAAATAAAAATCGCAGAGGCAATCAAATACCATTAAAAGAAAGCTCTATTTGTGGGAAGAAAAGGACGCAAATTTCGTTTGGGTACAACATTGCATGTCCGCACAATTTACAGTTAAAGCAGCGCAGTGCAAAATTCTGAATTCACCTCTGGTCCTTTAGCTACCAAATGGTCCGGGGCTTAAGTGGTTAAAAACTTGAGGATTAGCATGTAGCTTCCACCAGTGCTCTCCCCAGTCTGGCTTCCTTTAGAATCGCCAAGACCCCAAAGACCTTTCTAGTATGCTGGCTGTTGGCAGCCATCCTTTATGGAGACTGACCGAAACCCTGACGCATTTTTAATGCTTGCCAGCCTTGTTACCAGTTTGCCGCTTTTATTCATAAGGCTGTGTTTTATTGTTGCCATCCTCTACGAGTGTGTGAGTTATCCTGTAAAGAACACTTTCTGGTCTTACAGTACACAGACAAGGCATGTTGAGGCTTAGAGCTCTCTAACTTTCCAAGGTAGTTTTGGCCTTTCAGCTAAACCACAACATTATTCTTCCATCCTGCTGTCTGAATTCGGTTCATCAGAAGGGGATATCCCTCTATTTTCTAGATGACATTTGTGCTGTATGTGTCTACCTTGCAGCCACTGCTTCCAAGGGAAAGACTAACTGCAATTCTTGACAGTTGTAAAGGGGAGCCTGCTTCCCATTTTACCATTTCTTGGTGGCTCAGACAGATTATCATTCAAATGTATGATCTTCAAGGGCAAGTTCACCTTTACAGGAGCATTCTAATTGGTCGACAAAATCACATGGGTGGCGCTGGCCAATTAGAACCCGTGTAGCCTGTCTTGTCACCGCAGGCGAGGAGGCGAGAAAGCCGCAGAGACTTCAAATCCCCAGGCCGGTACAGCGGCGATATGATCTGTCGGGTATCAGGTTAGCGGGAGCGGGTGCAATGGGAAGGGGGTCTATTGTAAGTTCACCTTACAGATTTTCTGTATAAGTGAACTTACACTGGTTCCGGTTCAACCCCTTCCTGTCAAGACTTTTACTAGACCTGTGAGTGCTCCTTGGGCTTTTTGGCTTCACATTGCAGTTTCCCAAATTTACAAGGCTGTCTTCTGGTCACATGTTCTGACTTTTACCAGGTGTATGTCCAGGCCTTCTCTAATGGCATCTTCTGGCACTGAGTTCAGCATTTGGAATTTTGTGCCATTAAATGAATCGGAGAGGATTTTTCATTTCTTGGAGTTTGATGGACACAGGTCCTACCCCTCTGTGATCCTGCTCTTGGTGCTGGTTTTCCACCGAACTGAACCATTCTAAGAGTGGGAGGGTTACATTGGGTTGGCCTGAAATATTAATGTCCAAATCCTTCTGTAGACAGCAGTATAAAATGCAATCTCTGCATTAATTTGTTACCATAAAATGTATTTCATGGAGTATATTAAAGTATGTCCAAAAATCACGTTTTGTTCAATAAGGTAAATATGAATTGTTGAATATAAAAATCCACGTTGTGTATACGCACTACTTTGATCTTCTATTCTGGCTCGTTTACCACACAGTTTAGCAAGTCGAGAATGGAGATGTATTTTCAGCCTATATAGAGGCTGTCCGGATGTGAGCAGTGTTTTTTTTTTGTTTTGTTTTTTTTGCATTTGTAGTGCAAAAAGTATGCACTGTAAATGCAGCATGATAAAATCGCCACATATTAAATGTTTTTAAAATGAAAACTTTGGGATCTTTTTTTATAAATGTTTTCACACAACTTTTCCAAAGGGATTCCATTCCAAGAATGTGTGAACCGTAGATGAACGTTGTGTGAATTTTGTGAAAACAAATGCACTCCCTCATGCCTGTAATGAACAAAGGTGTATATAAAAGACCAACAATTAAATTGTCAAAAAGCCGGTAAAGGAAATCATGACGGCTGCACTCAAGGATTAAGATTCAATACCTCAGTAAGCTTTATCGTGCTTCATACCCATGCTCCAGGCCCATGACGGGCTTATGTGCCTGATGCAGAGTAATAAGCGCTACATGGTACAACAAAAAAAAGTATTTAGACCCCATTGTCCTCAATGCCCTATGCTCAAAGAAGTGCACAAACTATTGAATTTTGTTTTTTAGGTGCCCAGAGATGCCAGTGGGCAATGAACAACCCAATAAGTAGTCTGGGCAAACAAAATTGGAAAATCTTCCCTGATTGCTGAGATGCCAATAACAAACTTGTTTGCATATCAATTCCTCCTTATTCATTGCCTTATACAGGAACACTTCTCACATCAAAACAGTATTGCATTTAGCGTGATAGCAATCATCATGATAGCTTTTTCAGATTGCATTTTCATCCAGTTCTGACCTATTTTGTTTGCTTTGTTGGCTTGCTTTGAACATACAATTTTCAAAATAATTGTCTCATTTTTTTTTCTCGGTCCCAGTAATGAAGACATTTTCAAAATATATAACTGCCTGTAACATTTCTCAAATGTTTATAGTACATGTAAAAATTCTCAGTGAACTGTGCAGTTTCAGATTGTTGGGAGTGTATGTTGTCATTTACAGCTACTAGTTGTAGTTTTGTAATTGGATAGTTAATACAAATGTAGCACTGATGAGTACTTTAAGGGCTTGCGTGTTATTGCGCGTTGAGTTAAAGCAGAGCTCCACCCAAAAGGGAAAGTTTCGCTTTAAGGCCTCCTCCCTGCCTCCTGTTTGTGAAACTGAGCTTTTTGGAAGGGGTAGTGGGTACCCGATTTTGACAAATACCCGCTCTGCTCCCACTTTGTTCTGGTTGCCTTAGGCCATCGGACGCGGAAGTTCTCATTCGGGAGAGACCTAGTTAAGAAGTGGGCTCATCCCCCAGTGGTCGACCCCCCGGTCGCCCGTTTGAATAAGGCTTCCATGCTCCCAATGGAAGGGACTCCTGCATTTAAGGATCCTGCTGACAGGAGGTCAGAAGTGGCGTGTAGAACTATTTTCACCTTATTGGGGGGCCGCCTTACGCCCTATAGTGGCGGCGACACTTGTGTCTCAGACACTCACAGGCTGGGCACGGATATTGCTCCAGACAGTGCAGGAGCATAATCTCCCTCCTGAAACCATTGCCCTGGCTCACCAGCTTGCGCAGGGTTTAGTCTTCGTGTGCGATGCCACTGTGGATGCGACCCCTTTAATCACGGGGGCCTCCATTTCTGCTGTGGTGATGCGTCACCTTATCTGGCTGAAATGCTGGTCGGCCGATCTAGCTTCCAAAAAGCTCCTGGCTGACTTGCCCTTTAAGGGCGGTAGACTGTTTGGGGCCCCCCTGGATGACATTATTAAAAACGTCACAGGAGGTAAGAGCACCTTCCTTCCCCCGTCTATTAAGGGAAAGGAGCCCCAACGCAGGCCGGGCCCTTCCAAACCGGCGAATAATTTTTTCGTCAGTCAGATTCCACGGGTAAGCCCACCCAGACTGAAAAAAGTGCGACTGGGGGACAAAGACGTCCCTGGGTGCGTAAGCCTACCAAGCAAGCTCCCAAGTCCACCACTGCATGAAGTCTTGCCCCTGCCCAACTCTGGGTTGGGGGGACGTCTTCGCAGGTTCTCGGTGCGGTGGACCTCCCGGATCTCCGACCGGTGGGTGTGTGAGGTGGTCACCTCGGGATACAGGATAGAGTTCCGCTCGTGGCCCCCAAGCAGGTTTTTTCCCTCGAACTTCCCTCTCCTTCCGGCCCGCGGGGCGGCCCTCTTGGGGGCCGTACAGGATTTGCTCGGGCGCGGAGTAATTGTTCCGTCACGAGCGGTTTCAGGGGTTTTACTCAAACCTGTTTGTTGTCCCGAAAAAGGACGGGGTTCGGCCAATCCTGGACCTCAAGGCCCTGAATGCCTATGTGAGGGTACAAAAATTCAGGATGGAATCCATTCGCACGGTGATCGCGACACTCCACCAGGGGGATTTTTTGGCATCCTTGGATATCAAGGACGCTTACTTGCACATCCCAGTCTGCGCAAGCCACCAGAGGTTTCTGCGCTTTGCCATAGGCGAAGTCCACTATCAGTTCGTGGCCCTTCCCTTCGGCCTAGCATCGGCACCACGGGTTTTCACCAAGGTGCTGGCCCCGGTTATAGCTTTGAGACAGCGAGGAATTGTTATCGTGGGCTATCTAGACGATCTCCTCCTTTGAGCAGAAAATGGCTCAGAATTGGAGGAAAATGTGACGATGGTCAGTCAGACCCTCCGGGACTTCGGATGGGTTCTGAACACGCAGAAGTTGGCTCTAGTCCCGACTCAGCGCCTGGAGTATCTGGGTCTGCTCCTGGACACTTCGGCAGCGAGGGTGTTTCTACCCTCAGAAGTTACTGACACTTCAGTCGGCAGTGCGGGTTCTGACGTCCCGAAAATGGTCGTCAATTCGCTTCTGCATGAGAGTCCTGGGACTAATGGTGGCCTCCTTCGAGGTGATTCGGTATGCCCAAGCACACACTCGGGCATTGCAGAAGGGAATTCTGTCGGTTTGGGACAAGTCCCCATTGTCATTGGATCTTGAGATCCAGGTGAGTCACTCTGTCAAGGCGTCCCTGACGTGGTGGCTGAGATCCCCGGCTCTTCGGGCCGGGAAGTCGTTCCTCCCCATTCACTGGACGGTGATCACAACGAACGCCAGCCTGACGGGCTGGGGAGGAGTGTGGGGAGTCCTGTCAGCTCAAGGGCTCTGGACTCCAGCCAAATCTCGTCTCCCAATCAACGTCCTGGAATTGCGGGCAATCGAGCTGTGTCTCGCCCCATGGTCGAAGAGGCTACAGGGCCACTCGGTCAGAATCCAGTCAGACAACGCCACGGCCATGGCGTATGTCAACCATCAGGGGGGCACTCGGAGCTCGGCTGCGGCATCTGAGGTCGCCCACATCCTAAGATGGGCGGAAAGAAGCGTGCAGGTGCTGTCGGCCGTTTACATTCCGGGCGTAGAAAACTGGCAGGCGGACTATCTGAGCCGCCAGTCCCTGGACCAGGGGGAGTGGTCCTTGCATCCGGAAGTGTTTCAGCTCCTTTATCGACGATGGGGCACTCCGGATGTGGACCTGATGGCGTCTCGACTCAATCGCAAGGTGTCGAGGTTTGTGGCCCGGTCCAGGGACCCCTGGGCGGATGCCTCGGACGCGTTAGTGGGGTCAGTATCGCCTGATGTATGTCTACCCTCCGCTGCAGTTGATTGCTCGTCTGCTGCGCAGGGTAGCGGCCGAGGGCATTCCGGTAATCCTCATTGCTCCGGACTGGCCTCGGCGTACGTCTCGTCCTAGTACGTCTCGTCGCGGACGTCCCTTGGCGCCTGCCCTTGAGGGAGGACCTATCTCAAGGTCCTATCTTTCATCCTGCTTTACAGTCTCTGGCTTTAATGGCATGGCTATTGAGAGCCAGGTGCTGAAAGACCGAGGCCTGTCAGATTCGGTAATTTCAACCATGCTTAGGGCACGGAAGTCTTCTTCTAGGAAGATCCATCACCGTACCTGGAGAGCTTACATCGCTATGTGCGAGGAACTGGATTGGCGTCCACAGACGTACCCTGTTCCCAGAATCCTGAGGTTCTTACAGTGTGATGTTGCTCAAAGGCTGGCTTTGAGCACTATTAAGGGTCAGATTTCGGCTTTGGCCGTTTTTGCCCCCGCTCCCTCCTTGGGATCTGAACTTGGTGCTTTCGGTTCTTCAGGAATCTCCTTTTGAGAATATAAGAGATATTCCTCTTTCAACTATGTCTCAGAAGGTGGCTTTTTTAGTGGCCATCACTTCTGTTAGACGGGTGTCTGAGTTGGCGGCTCTGTCATGCAAGTCGCCTTACCTGGTCCTCCATAAGAATAAGGCGGTATTGCGACTGTCTTTTCTTCCTAAGGTGGTTTTGGCTTTTCACCTTAATGAGGACATTGTCCTTCCGTCCTTGTGCCCTCATCCATCGCATCCTAGAGAGGTTGCGCTTCACAATTTAGACGTGGTGCGTGCCTTACGGGTATAACTGGCGGCTACTGCTCCAATTCGGAAGTCTGACTCGCTGTTTGGCCCTGTTTCGGACCAGAGACAGATACAAACGGTGTCGTCTGCCACCATTTCTAGGTGGATCAGGCAGACCATTATACAGGCCTATGCCATTAGGGGACGGACGCCTCCCTTCCCGGTCACGGCGCATTCCACCAGGGCAATCGGTGCTTCCTGGGCTTTCCGACATCAAGCATCGGTTGCACAAGTGTGCAAGGGGGCGACCTGGTCGTCCGTTCATACCTTTTCAAAGTTCTACAAGGTTGATGTGGCTGCATCTTCGGATGCTTCCTTCGGCCGCAAAGTGTTGCAGGCCGCTGTCTAATGTTGCAACTCCTCTGTTGAGGAGCTCTGCTGGTTTGGAGTGAAGTTTTGGTTGTTCCTTACTTTTTTGCTCCCACTCTTTTCTTATACTGCTTTGGGACGTCCCACATGTAATCAGTATGAGAGCTGCGTCGGTCCGTGGATGATAAGAGAAAATAGGATTTTTGTACTCACCGTTTCTCTGACATCCATGGACCGACACACCACCCACCCTTCCTTTTTAAGTTTGTACTGCTTTGTTACGAACTGAGGCTGCTGGCTGCAGGTGGGAGGGTAATGTCCGGAGGGACCGCCCCCCTGGGCGGGACTGTTCAGCTCTGGCTTGTTCTAGAATGTTTTAACATCTAACATTCTGCATAGGTCTTCTCCTGCAAGCAGGGACATATACCCACATGTAATCAGTATGAGAGCTGTGTCGGTCCATGGATGTAAGAGAAACGGATTTTACGGTGAGTACAAAAATCCTATTTTTTACATTTGTAGTATTAATGCAGATGTCCATTTTTCATAATATGCATATTATTGCTACCTTGTTTTTCTTCTTGGAATTGCTTTGTGGTTCTTTTCTATTTGAAATGCCAGAAATGTAACGTTTCTCCTATTTGATTTCAGGACTTGGTACAGAAGGTCTGTATCGTGTGAGTGGCTACAAGACGGACCAAGATAATATTCAGAAACAATTTGATCTGGGTGAGCGATCTGTGCAGTCCATGTAGAAAGCCGTTGGCATTTACAAGCATGCTTGCTTTCTTTGTGTGCTTTAGATAAATGTACTATATTAAAGGGGTTGTCCACTCCTGCAATAGCCACACTCCGCAGACATCTCATTCAAGATCGGTCACTTTTTTTTAATATAATTTTTACTGTGTATAATAGATTGTTTATAAAGATGAAAAACACCATTCATTTATGGACAAGCTGTATATTCCGACACGTGGAAGCCAAAATCGGGCATCTGGCAAACAACGATATTAATTGGTGCCAGACTTGTAAATTTGTATTGGCTCTAATAAACCTGGATCCTAAGCAAGGCTTTTGTTTGATACTCTATAAATATAAACGCTGCTGGCAGCATTTATCATGGACTGAATATAGCTATCCATTCATTTCTCAAACTTCTGCACTGCTTTTTTCAAAGTTACAACGCTGTTTTAAGCACCCTGCACTAGCCTGTTTGAGCCTATAATCTATTAAGTTCTGCCAATTCCAGATGTATATCATGTTAAAGCGGAGGTCCACTCTAAAAACTAATTTATCACTAGGTTCCCTTTTTAAGATAAAAAAAAAACATTTTGTAAAAAAAAAAAAAAATTTTTACTTGCCTGCAAATGGCTGTTACTAGGCAGATTTCCTAATCTGCCTAGTTCCTAGTCCGTGGTGGACCTACTTCCCTTCCTAACTCGCCTGGCCTCCTGAGAAATTAGTGTCATCATTTTCCAGGAGTCTGAGTCTGTGGGCATTACAGTGCTACGAGCGCCGATTAACTGCGCATGCGCGAGATACTCATTGTCGTAACAACGGGGCGGGACGTTCCTCCGCAACAATACAAACTAACTCTACGAGCGCTGTTTAACTGCGCATGCGCGAGATCGAGAGGTGCATGCTGGTTATCCAGCATGCACCTCTGAAAAATCAGGAAAAGATAGCGACTGGGCTTCACCTGCCCTTAATTAAAACGGAAACGGCCACAAAGTCATGGGAGAGCATATTAACCACTTAACGACCGCCCACTGTAAATATACGTCAGCAGAATGGCACCGACAGGCAGAATCACGTATATGTACGTGATTGCCTTTGTATAGTTGGGGGGTCCGATCGGACCCCCCTTCTTTACAGTGAGCGGTCGTTTTACCTTCGGGAGCGATCCGGCATGAGGGGACGGCCGTTCGATTCCGGCCACCCCCTCTCGATCGCTCCCGGCGAATGAGAGAGCTTCCCCTGCCTGCCAGGAAGGAGGAAGTGATGTCATCTCTCTTGGGGCGCTCACATATACCGAGCGCCGTACAGGAGAAGATGCCAGGTTAGTACACAGAACAGCACACTGACACCAGGACACATAGGCACATAAATCGCCCCCCCAGACACCCCCAGATCACCCCCCAGCCCCCCCCCCCCCCCAGCCCCCAGTCAGTGTCACTGATTGCAGTGACCATTTATTTAGTGATCACTGCAATCAGTGACATTTGTGACTGTAAAAGTGTCAGTACATTTAGTTTTAGGTCCAGTGTAGCCCCCTAACCCCCCCTAATAAAGGTTTAACCCCCTGATCGCCCCCCAGGTAACCCTTTCACCCCCTATCACCACTGTCACTAAGTTATAATTTTTCTGATCGATGTCTTAGCGTCGGCGATGCTGATCGGTAGCCAGTAATTTTTTTTAGGTTCGCCGCAGGTTTTTATAGCGTCGGGTACCCCCATATATTACCTAATAAAGGTTTAACCCCCTTGATCACCCCCCAGGTAACCCTTTCACCCCCTAGCACCGCCGTGGCTATGCGATCATTTTTCTGATCGATGTCTTAGCGTCGGTGATGCTGATCGGTAGCCAGTAATTTTTTTTAGGTTCGCCGCAGGTTTTTATAGCGTCGGGTACCCCCATATATTACCTAATAAAGGTTTAACCCCCTTGATCGCCCCCCCAGGTAACCCTTTCACCCCCTATCACCACTGTCACTAAGCGATAATTTTTCTGATCGCTGTCTTAGCGTCGGCGATGCTGATCGGTAGCCAGTAATTTTTTTTAGGTTCGCCGCAGGTTTTTATAGCGTCGGGTACCCCCATATATTACCTAATAAAGGTGTAACCCCCTTGATCACCCCCCAGGTAACCCTTTCACCCCCTAGCACCGCCGTCACTATGCGATAATTTTTCTGATCGATGTCTTAGCGTCGGTGATGCTGATCGGTAGCCAGTAATTTTTTTTAGGTTCGCCGCAGGTTTTTATAGCGTCAGGTACCCCCATGTATTATCTAATAAAGGTTTAACCCCCTGATCGCCCCCCAGGTAACCCTTTCACCCCCTATCACCACTGTCGCTAAGCAATCGTTTTTATGATCGTTGTCTTAGTGTCGGTGATGCCGATAGGTAGCCAGTCATTTTTTTTTAGGTTCGCCGTCAGGTTTTTATATAGCGTCAGGTACCCCCATATATTACCTAATAAAGGTTTTAACCCCCTAATTGCCCCTAGTTAACCATTTCACCAGTGATCATCATATAAGTGTTACGGGTGATGCTGGTTAGTTAGTTTGCTTTTTATAGTGTCAGGGCACCCGCCGTATATAACCCAATAAAGGTTTAACCCCCTGATCGCCCGGCGGGTGATATCAATTAGGTTTTAGCATCAGAGAGGGTCTGCGTCACACCCCAGGCAGCGTCAGGTTAGTGCCAGTAGCGCTAACACCCACACGTGAAGCATACACCCCCTTAGTGGTATAGTATCTGATCAACTCAATATCTGATCTGATCAGATCTATACTAGCGTCCCCAGCAGTTTAGGGTTCCCAAAAACGCAGTGTTAGCGGGATCAGCCCAGATACCTGCTGGCACCTGCGTTTTGCCCCTCCGTCCAGCCCAGGCCACCGAAGTGCAGTATCGATCGATCACTGTCACTTGCAAAACACAACACACATATCTGCAGCGTTCGCAGAGACAGGCCTGATCCCTGCGACTCCAGTGCTGTAGGAGGTAATTTCACCACCACAGTTAAAAAAAAAAGCATATATGCCGAAGCATTGGGGCAGCAGGAGCGGAGGAGCGATTTTGCTCCTAATGCCGCGTATATACGGTCGAAATTCCGACGGAGGCTTGCCCGTGGAAAAGTCTGACCATATGTACGCGGCATAACTTTTGCGAGAAGATGCCCCCATGCTTCGGCATATATAAATGGTGCATGTATGCCCATCATTAGAAGTGGGTGGATGAAGGGCGGTATTCTAATGGTGGGCATACCCACCGATCAATCTTTTTTTTTCGTTCAGCCAACAGGCTGCATGAAAAAAAAGATTACAATACATGTCCAACAAGGACCAGCAACGTACTGGTATGTTGCTGGACTTTGAATGTTTATACCAGAATGATGCCTGTGGGTTTAGGTATCATCTTGGTATCATTCTTTTCAGCCAGCGGCCGGCTTTCATGTAAAAGCAATCCTAGTGGCTAATTAGCCTCTGGACTGCTTTTACAAGCAGTGGGAGGGAATGTCCCCCCCCCCCCCGGATATAAAAAGCGCCATTGGGAAAGCATTTTATCACACCGATCTTGGTGTGGTCAGATGCTTTGAGGGCAGAGGAAAGATCTAGGGTCCAATAGACCCCAGTTTTTTCAAAAAAGAGTACCTGTCATTACCTATTGCTATCATAGGGGATATTTACGTTCCCTGAGATAACAATAAAAGTGATAAAAATAAATATGGAAGCAACAGTTTAAAAATAAAATAAAAAGGCAAAATTAATAATAAAAAAAAAAAAAGCACCCCTGTCCTGCCCTGCTCTTGCCCAATGGCGAACGCAAGCGTCGGTCTGGCGTCATATGTAAACAGCAATTGCACCATGCATGTGAGGTATCACCACGAAGGTCAGATCGAGGGCAGTAATTTTAGCAGTAGACCTCCTCTGTAAATCTAACGGGGTAACCTGTAAAGGCTTTTAAAAATGTATGTAGTTTGATGCCAATGCGCGTTTGTGCGAAATTTTAAAGCATGTCGTGTTTGGTATCTATGTACTCGGCCTAAGATCATCTTTTTTATTTCATCAAACATTTGGGCAATATAGTGTGTTTTAGTGCATTAAAATTAAAAAAAGTGTATTTTTTCCCAAAAAAATGCGTTTGAAAAATCGCTGCGCAAATACTGTGTAGAAAAAAAAATGCAACACCCACCATTTTAATCTGTAGGGCCTTTGCTTTAAAAATATATATAATGTTTGGGGGTTCAACATAATTTTCTTGCAAAAAAAAAAATATGTTTTCATGTAAACAAAAAGTGTCAAAAAGGGCTTTGTCTTCAAGTGGTTAGAAGAGTGGATGTAAGCTTCCTAATGTTGTGTATAAAATGCCAGAACAGTTCAAAACCCCCCCAAATTACCCCATTTTGGAAAGTAGACACCCCAAGCTATATACTGAGAGGCATGTCGAGTCCATGGAATATTTTATATGTTGACACAAGTTGCGGAAAAAATAATTTTTTTTTATTTTTTTTGCACAAAGTTGTCACTAAATGATATATTGCTCAAACATGCCATGGGCATATGTGGAATTACACCCCAAAATACATTCTGTTGCTTCTCCCGAGTACGGGGATACCACATGTGTGAGACTTTTTGGGAGCCTAGCCGCATACGGGACCCCAAAAACCAAGCACCGCCTTCAGGCTTTCTAAGGGTGTCAATTTTTGATTTCACTTCTCACTGCCTATCACAGTTTCGGAGGCCATGGAATGCCCAGATGGCACAAAACCCCCCCCAAATGACCCCATTTTGGAAAGTAGACACCCCAAGCTATTTGCTGAGAGGTATTGTGAGTATTTTGCAGATCTCGCTTTTTGTCACAAAGTTTTGAAAATTGAAAAAAAAAAGAAAAAAAAACAAAAAAATGTTCTTTCTTAATTTTCAAAAACAAATGAGAGCTGTAAAATACTCACCATGCCTCTCAGCAAACAGCTTGGGGTGTCTACTTTCCAAAATGGGGTCATTTGGGGGGGTTTTGTGCTATTTTGGCATTTTATGGCCTTCAAAACTGTGATAGGTAGTGAGGAGTGAAATCAAAAATTTGCGCCCTTAGAAATCCTGAAGGCGGTGCTTGGTTTCCGGGGTCCCGTACGTGGCTAGGCTTCTAAAAAGTCCCACACATGTGGTATCCCCGTACTCAGGAGAAGCAGCAGAATGTATTTTGGGGTGCAATTCCACATATAACCATGGCATGTGTGAGCAATATATCATTTAGTGACCACTTTTTGTAATTTTTTTTTTTTTTGTCATTATTCAATCACTTGGGACAAAAAAAAAATATTCAATGGGCTCAACATGCCTCTCAGCAATTTCCTTGGGGTGTCTACTTTCTAAAATGGGGTCATTTGGGGGGGGGGGGTTTTGTACTGCCCTGCCATTTTAGCACCTCAAGAAATGAGATAGGCAGTCATAAATTAAAAGCTGTGTAAATTCCAGAAAATGTACTCTAGTTTGTAAACGCTATAACTTTTGCGCAAACCGATAAATATACGCTTATTGACATTTTTTTTACTAAAGACATGTGGCTGAATACATTTTGGCCTAAATGTATGACTACAATTGAGTTTATTCGATTTTTCTTATAACAAAAAGTAGAAAATATCATTTTTTTTCAAAATTTTCGGTCTTTTTCCGTTTATATCGCAAAAAATAAAAATCGCAGAGGCAATCAAATACCATTAAAAGAAAGCTCTATTTGTGGGAAGAAAAGGACGCAAATTTTGTTTGGGTACAACATTGCATGTCCGCACAATTTACAGTTAAAGCAGCGCAGTGCAAAATTCTGAATTCACCTCTGGCCCTTTAGCTACCAAATGGTCCGGGGCTTAAGTGGTTAAGTAAGTTTTTATTTTATTACTAAATAGATTGGGAGCGGCTTATATATTTAATTGTTTATATGCTTAAGACCCGATTCCCACAGGGGCGTCTCCGGACGCGACTTCTGGTCGCCCCGAGTTGCCCCAAGTCGTTTTTTTTTTTTTTTTTTAACTAATTGAAGTGAATGGAGATGTTTTAATGCACACGACTGCAGTCGCTCCGACTTCAAAAAAGGTTCCTGTACTACTTCAATCAGACTTCTAGGCGACCTGTAGGCAACTTGTACCATTGATTTCAATGGAAGTCGCTTAGAAGTCTGATCGGTGTTATTTTGAAGGTAACTTTACAGGAAGATAACATACATTTCTCAGGCAAACCCCTCCCTCCCCCTCCCTCCCACAGAGCTGATTCTTGTTTTATTGGCCACTGGAATGTCTCCTGTCCTGGAGGCAACTTCAGTTGTGTTGTTAATCACCACTTAGTCGCTCTGTGATTCATGCTCAAGTCGTGTCTGAGTCGTGTTGAAGTCGTGTTGCCCCTGTGTGAACCGGCTCTTAGGACCACCTCCAGTAGATATACGTCGGCAGAATGGTACGTACAGGCACATCAACGTACCTGTACGTCCCCTTTAACTGCCCGACGTGGGGGGCGCGCTCGTGAGTCGGACCGCGGGTCCCGCGGGGATCCCCGCGATCGTCTCACGGAGGCATAGAGCAGGGAGATGCTTGTGTAAACAAGCATCTCCCTGCTCTGCCTAGTGACAATGACACGGATCTCGGCTCCGTGTACTCGGAGCAGAGATCGGTGTCATGTCACACAGAGCCCAACCCCCCCTCAGTTAGAAACACTCATCAGAGCACACTTAACTCCTTTAGCGCCACCTAGTGGTTAACCCCTTCACTGCCAGTGTCATTTTCACAGTAACCAGTGCATTTTTATAGCACTGATCACTGTGAAAATGACAATGGTCCCAAAAATGTGTCAAGTGTCCGATGTGTCCGCCATAATGTCGCAGTCACGAAAAAAAATCACTGATCGCCGCCATTACTATTAAAAAAAAAAATGCCATAATACTATGCCGTATTCTGTAAACGCTATAACTTTTGCGCAAACCAATCAATAAACGCTGATTGCTATTTTTTTTTTTTTTTACCAAAAATATGTAGAAGAATACGTATCGGCCTAAACTGAGGAAAAAAATGTTTTTTTATATATTTTTGGGGGATATTTATTATTGCACTCTGTTTGCTTAGCCCACAAAGCTGTACCTGTAACTGACCTATAACTTTAACGGGAACTTATTTGGATTTGAATGTGTAGTGTTTTCTGTACGTTTTTTTTTTTAAATTAATTTTATGTAATGTGGAAACTATGACATTTTGTATATAAATATTTCAGCAGGTGAATGAAGAGTTTCAGCTTTCTTGGCACTCTAACAGCTAGAGACCAGATTACCGGTTTATATTGTTAAAAAAATAAAAAATAGTTTCCCTATTTTGCTTTGTTTTTTAGAATGCAGTTTAGTTTGGACAGAGTTCATATGTAACAGCGTGACGAGAGATGCTTAAAGTGGTTGCAAGCCTCAGACATGGAAAAAACAAACCAAGCATATCCCTCTATAGCAGTGGTTCTCAACTCCTTTCCTCAGGACCCACTAACAGGCCAGATTTTAAGTATTGCCTTGGAGAGATGCAGACTAGAACACTGCAAAAACTAAGCAGAAAATTATATCACCTGTGATATATTTCAGTTATCTTGCAAACCTGGCCTGTTAGTGGGTCCTGAGGACAGGAGTTGAGAACCACCATCTGTCCTATAGCTTGTACTTTCCTAAATCCAAAGTGTAGTTCCTCTGACCTCTGAACCCTCTATCAGCATTAGTCACTGAAAAGACTAAGTGACACCTAAGCCTCCTAGGAGACAGCCTGCCTGCCCCCCCTCCAGCACATAGCAGATGACTCAAATCTGTATATTCTTTTTCTGTGTGTACAGGTGTCCCTCTTTTCAAATTAACTATCCGATTTCACTGAGCTCTGTGCTCTAGCTGTGTGTGTTAGTGTGTGTTAGTTTGTGTGTGTTAGTTTGTGTGTGTTAGTTTGTGTGTGTGTGTGTGTGTTGTCAGATCCTGCTCCCTGATTTCTACTGCTGAAAGATGCTGAATAAAATGGCTGTAAAGAAAAGAGGGCTGCACATAAACAGGTACAACTTTATTAGGAGGATTTGTTTTATCCCTGTGTATCTCTTGAGGCTAATCACTTCACTGGATATAGATAAAGGTTTACAACCACCTTAAACGGTTCATTCATAATTAGAACCCTCTAATTTGGAGAATGGGGAGCTAGTGGTCTACATACTGAGAAAGACAGCTGGGTGGCTAATGGCTCTCAATTTTTGCCTAATTTTTCTTTTCATTGACAAATTAAAGTGCAGGGCCTTGTCTACTTTTAAAAAAAGTGAAAGGTATTTGGTATGTGTAAGTCCTTCATTTGATCTCCTGCTTTGAATTCTTAGCCGTTCTTGTCCCTGCTGCCCTCTTGCTTGCGACTTACAATTCATTCATCAACTGATTACATTTTAATATGGTTTTTCCATAGTATATGAATTCTGACTAGGAGATGTTAATAACTTAACAATGTTGTAATGACACTCATTCACAGTTTAATGAAAGATGATCTCTGTTTTGCAGATAATAATTTGAGTTTGGCTTCGATGGAGGTGAATGTGAATGCAGTGGCTGGTGCTCTAAAGGCATTCTTTGCAGACCTGCCAGCACCTTTAATATCATATGTTCATCACCCAGAGCTCCTGGAAGCTTCAAGTAGGTGACATTTGTGGTGATCATTGACAATTGTAATGATGTGTTCTTTGGGCATCTATTTAATCTCCTTCATTTGATTTTGCTTAGTATTTTTAATTTATTTTTTTTCCATTTTGTCTAACTTGCCTAAATATGTTTTAGTAAGTAAATTAACGGCCATGTTGCTTTTTGTCATATCGTCGTATTGAGAAACAGAAGTCAAGAAAAAAAGTGCATTATGCTAGGTCGTATTAGTTTTGTATATTTAATTACTCTTTTCTAACCCTAAAAATAGAATCGCAACAAAATAGAAGTCAAAATGCTTAAACTCCAACAACCTGTCTAAACCTTTTATCTTAATCGTGCAGGTCATAGACAATGAGTTGCATGCCACTACCATTAGGAGATTGGACACAAATTTTTGCCTGGAATGTCCTCTGCACCTTCATATAATCCAAAAGTTTTTTTGCTGGATGATGGAGATCTTCACTGGAGAAGTACTCTAAACCCCCACCCCCTTTTTTTTTTTGCCACTACTTCTTCCCCCAACAGAAAATTTAATTCTTCCCATCTAAAAAGGAAAATTACTGGACTTGGGCTTTAGAAAGGCTTTAGAAATTGGAAAGAATTCTTGCCTCAACACTGAGAGCAGAAGGAAATTGAGGAACATTCGTTCCCTGATCTCCTCTGCAAGCAATGAATTCAAAAAGCAACAAGCCTTTTGTCGCCTCCAGTTTCAGAACTGTCATTTTACAACTGCTGTGGCCAGGTTAGCAACTAAACGAGCACTATATGTTCTTGATTAGCTGCAGGGAGAGGTTGGGGGTATATTAAAAAAAAACTGATGTTTCTCTTATCATCCATGGACTGACACGGTGTCTCTTTACACTTTACACGTGGGTTATGTCCCTGCTTGCAGGAGAAGACCTAGGCAGAATGTGAGATGTTATACATACATTCTAAAAGCCAGAGCTGAACAGCCCCACCCAGGGGGCGGTCCCTCCGGGCATAACCCTCCCACTACAGTCAGCAGACTTCAGTTTTTTTCTGCCTAGCAGAAGGAGAAGACGTGGCTCTCTCAGGAGCCAGTCTCCTGACCTATTTTTATTCCTTTTCTGGAATTCTTTTTTATTTTATATTTGAGAATCTTCTATCAACTGTCGGCTGGGCAACAGGTTGGGTACAAGATATCCTCGTAGTCTTCCCTGTCCGACCATCGAGCGTGCTGATCCTCGCCTTGTGTGCGTGAGACTCAGTTCACGACAGGCCCCATGACTCCAGGGGTGGCCGGGTTTGCTTTCATGCTCCCACGGTCCTCTCAAGACTGAACAGTTCCTGACTGACTGTATCTTTCGCGGTGGACCGGGCAGACAGCTACTCAGTACTGCACTGTGATAGTCCTGTCAGAAACACACCAGTGGGTCCCTCAGGGGACGGGTAAGTAGTCTCTCCTGCCTGCAGGTGAGTACAAAAAGCTGTGTGTTTCTCTGTGGGGGATTTTCCCTGTCTCCCCCTGTATTTCATTGTCACTCTCTGTCACCATTGCTGGCGCTGTGCTGTGTGGGGTGCCTGGGGGTCACACTGTTCTTGGAGGGGCTCATGCTGGTCTGCAGACATGCTTGGGGCCTTTTTTTGTGAGTTTTGGGGCCTGAGTGGCGCTGTGTGTGTGCTGCTGTTTCACTCTAGCTGCGTCATGGCGGCCATCTTGCCGCGGATCGCCTCAGTGAAGTGCGGCGGCCATTTTCTTGTAGCCCGCGCGCTCTTCAGCACTAGTTTTGGCCTCTAGCGCTGCTGTAACAGCGCGAATCTCCTCACAATTTCCTCACAATCTCCTCAGCTCACCAGCGCTGACACTGCGCGGTACAGACAGCGGAACTGAGCGGTCCCTGGTCCGGTTTGGTGAGTCCCCTGGGTGCCCCCTCCTCAGTCAGCACAGCCTGTGGGTGGACTTTTTTTATCTGAGGAGTCTCAGAGGGGGGCAATGTGGAGTCTCGGTCACCAGCTTCCCCTAAATGTCAGTGGATAACAGGGCAGTCCTGGAATCATTTCTGACCAGGATGGGAGCTGTGTGCAAGCGCAAGGGAGCAAAAAGCGCCCTCTCCCCACTTTACTTCATGAGGGCAGTGCGCTGATTCAGATATGGGCCTAGCCACTACCGCTCAGGACCCTAGTTCTGAATGTATTGGATGGTTTTGAACAGGACATTCCTTATGTGGAAAACTCCAGTTCTGAGTCAGTAAATGACAGGGCGCTTGTTAGTGTACTCATGACTGCGGTGAGGGACACTCTCAGGCTAAAATGCTGCGGATGCAGAACCTCAGGCCGATACAGTCTCCTTTTGGTTCTTTTAAGGCCAGGCCTTCTAAAGAGGTTTTTCCATATGTACTTTCTTTGACCAGCTCATTGATAAGGTCTGGGAAAAGCCGCGGAAGAATTTTTTTATGGTCCCGCGGCGTTTGTCTATAAGATGCCCTACTTAAAAAGTGGGCTTCTCCCCCAGTGGTCGGCCCTCCAGTCGCCCGGTTGAACAAGGCCATCACTCTCCCGATGGAGGGGACTCCTGCATTTGAGGACCCCACTGACAGGAGGTCAGAAGTGGTGAGCAGAGCCATGTTTGCCTTGTTGGGATCCGCCCTACGACCTGTGGTAGCGGCGACCCTTGTGTCTTAAACACTTACAGGTTGGGCAAAAATGTTGCACCTAGCTGTACAGGAGCATATTCTTCCTCCAGACACAGTTGCTCTGGCCCACCAACTGGTTCAGGGCCTGGTTTCTGTGTGCGACGCCACGCTGAACGCGGCCCCTTTAATATCCAGGGCCTCTGTCTCGGCGGTGGTATTGCGTCGTCTTATCTGGTTGAAATGCTGGTCTGCTGACCTAGCTTTAGGAAGCTCCTGACGGATCTACCATTTAAAGGCGGTAGACCTTTCAGTGCTGCTCTGGATGACATCATCATGGTTGTCACGGGAGGTAAACGCACTCTTCTTCCTTAGACTAGCAAGGGTGAGGAGGCCCGCCGCAAACGGGGGCCTTCCTTTCCAGCAAAACGGGGTTTTTTCGTCAGTCAGAGTCCACAGGTAGGCCCTCTCAGACTGACGGCAGTGCGGCTGGTGGGCACAAGTGCCCCTGGGTGCGTAAGCCAAACAAGCGGCTCCCAAGCCCGCCTCCGCGTGAAGTCTTGCCTCCGCCCGACTCTGGGGTGGGGGGACGACTTCGCAGGTTCACGGATCATGGACCTCCCGAATCTCCGACTGGTGGGTGTGCGAGGTGGTCACCTCAGGATATAGGATAGTATTCTGATCCTGGCCCCCACACAGATTCTTTCCCTTGAATCTTCCTCTCCTTCCTACCTGTCGGGCAGCCCTCTTGGGGGCTGTACAGGATTTGATCAGGTCCGGAGTGATTGTGCCGGTTCCGTCACAGGAGAGTTTTCAGGGATTCTACTTGAATCTGTTTGTCGTCCCAAAAATAGGACGTGGTTCGACCTATCCTGGACCTCAAGGCCCTGAATGCCTTCGAGAAGGTGCAGAAATTCCGCATGGAATCCATTCGCACGGTGATCGCTACACTCCACCAAAGGGATTTTCTTCTGGCGTCCTTGGACTTCAAGGACGCCTACTTGCATGTTCCGATCTGCGCAAGTCACCAGAAGTTTCTGCGCCTTGCAATCAGTGAAGTCCACTATCGATTGTGGCTCTTCCTTTCGTCCTTGCCTCGGCGCCAAGGGTGTTCACCGAGGTGCTTGCTCCGGTTCTAGCCTTCTGTTACAGCGAGGTATTGCTGTCGTGGGCTATCTGGACGGTCTTCTGCTATGAGCAAAAAGTGGCTCAGACTTAGAGGAAAGGTGACTATCGTCCATTAAACCCTCAGGGACTTCGGGTGGTTCCTGAACATTCAGGAGTCAGTCCTGGTCCCGACTCAGTGTCTGGAGTATCTAGTTCTGGTTCTGGACTCCTTGGAGGCAAAGGTATCCTACCTCTGGAGAAGTTGCTGACACTTCAGTCTGCGGTGCGGGTGCTGACATCCCGAAAATGGTTGTCAATCCGTTTTTTGCATGAGAGTCCCGGGACTCGTGGTGGCCTCCTTCGCGGCCATTCCGTATGCCCAATCACACACCAGGGCATTGCAGAAGGAGATCTTGTCCACCTGGGACAAATCCCCGTTGTCCTTGGATCTTCGGATCCAGGTGATTCACCTGGTCAGGGCGTCCCTGACATGGTGGTTGAGACCCTCGGCTCTTCGGTCCGCAAAGTCGTTCCCCTCCCATCCAATGGACGGTACTCACGACGGACACCAGCCTGACGGGCTGGGGTGGAGTCTGGGGAGTCCTGTCGGCTCAAGGCCTTGGACTCCGGACGAGCCCGTTTACCAATCACTGTTCTGGAAATACGGGCCATCAGACTGTGTCTCTCCTCAGGTCGGAGAGAGTACGGGGTCGCTCCATCAGGAGCCAGTCGGACAACGCCACAGCGGTGACATATGTAAACCGCCACGGGGGGACTCGGAGCTCAGCTGCGGCTTATGGGGTAGTCCGTATCCTGAAGTGGGCCGGAAGAAACGTGCCGGCTCTGTAGGGGCGGACTATCTGAGTCGCCAATTGCCAGACGCCGGACCAGGAAGAGTGGTCCTTGCATATTTCAACTCCTTTGCCGACGGTGGGGCACGCCGGATGTGGACCTGATGGCCTGTCGACTCCGTCGCAAGGGTCGAGGTTGTGGCCAGATCCAGGGATCCTTGGGCGATGCGTTGGTGGCCCCATAGGGTCCTTATCGCCTGATATAAACTCCGGTGATCCTAATTGTTCCGGATTGGCCTCAGCGTCACTGGTACGCTGATCTGGTATGTCTCGTTGCGGACGTCCCCTGGCGGTTGCCGATGAGGGAGGACCTTCAGTCTCAAGGTCCTATGTTTCATCCGGCTTACAGTCTCTGGCTTTAACGGCAGGGCTGTTAAAAGCCAGGTGTTGAGGGACCGAGGTCTCTCGGACTCTGTCATTTTGACCATGTTAAGGACACGGAAGTCTTCCTCCAGGCAGATCTATCACCGTGCCTGGAAAGCTTATATCGCCATATGCAAATCGCTGGACTGGCGTCCTCGGACGTATTCCGTCCCCAGAATCCTGCATCCTCTGCTGTGTGGAGTGACCCAAAAGCTTGCTTTGAGTACCATCAAGGATCAGATTTCGGCCTTGGCCGTCTTCTTTCAGCGACCTCTAGCGGGTCATTTCTTGGTTAGCACCTTGTGTTGGGGGTTCGCCATGTGCTCCCTCCTGTCAAGCCTTCTCTCCCACCGTGGGATCTGAATTTGGTGCTCTCGGTCTTCCAGGAACCTCCTTTTGGGAATATCTGGGATATTCCTCTCTTGTCTTGTCTCAGAAGGTAGCCTTTTAGTGGCAATCACTTCTGTTTGACGAGTGTCTGAGTTGGCGGCTTTGTCCTGCAAGTCGCCATATTTAGTCATCCATAAAGATAAGGCGGTGTTGCATCCGCGACCTTCCTTTTTGCCAAAGGTGGTGTCTACCTTTCACCTACATGAGGACATTGTCCTCCCGTCCTTGTGTCCTCACCCATCGCATCCCAGAGGGTTTGCGCTGCACATATTGGATGTGGTACGAGCCTTACGGGTGTACCTGTCTGCTACTGCTTCTATTCGGAAGTCCGACTCACTGTTTGTGACTGTCCCTGGTCCATAACAGGGCCAAGCGGTTTCGTCTGCCATCATTTCTAGGGGAATCAGACAAACCGTCATTCAAGCCTATGCTCTCAAAGGGCGGGCGCCTCCCTTTCCGGTTACGGCGCATTCCACCAGGGCAATTGGTGCTTCCTGGGTTTTCCGACATCAAGCGTCGGTTGCACAAGTGTGCAAGGCGGTGACCTGGTCGTCTGTTCATGCCTTTTAAGTTTTTTATAAGGTTGATGTGGCTGCATCTTCGGATGCTTCCTTCGGCCGCAGGGTGCTGCAGGCCGCTGTTTAAAGTTGCGACTCCTCCGTTGAGGAGATCTGCCTTCTTGGAGTGAAGTTTGGTTTTTCCATTTATACTGCTCCCATCTCTCTTGACACTGCTTTGGGACATCCCACGTGTAAAGTGTAAAGAGACACCGTGTCAGTCCATGGATGATAAGAGAAAATAGGATTTTTTGTACTCACCGTAAAATCCTTTTCTCTGACATCCATGGACTGACACGGCACCCACCCTTCCTTTTAAGTTTGTACTGCTTTGTTACAAACTGAAGTCTGCTGACTGTAGTGGGAGGGTTTTGCCCGGAGGGACCGCCCCCTGGGTGGGGCTGTTCAGCTCTGGCTTTTAGAATGTATGTATAACATCTCACATTCTGCCTAGGTCTTCTCCTGCAAGCAGGGACATAACCCACGTGTAAAGTGTAAAGAGACACCGTGTCAGTCCATGGATGTCAGAGAAAAGGATTTTACGGTGAGTACAAAAAATCCTATTTTTCATAAAGCAGAAACTCTTTTGACTTGTAGAAGTTTGTCTATAAGGAGTGGGGGCAACCAAAGCAACTTTTTGTTGTCCCTGAACGATTTGCAGTACGTTACTCCTTTGAGGTATCGCTTTTAAAAAAGTGGACCAGTCCACCAGTGGTGGACCCTCTGGTTTCCAGGTTGAATAAAGAAACCTTGATTCCAGTAGAGGATTGATTCCCCATCCTTTAAAGATCCGGCCAATAGGAAAGCGGAGTATGTGGCGCGCAGCATGTTTACTGTGGCAGGTTCGGCAATGCCTCCTGGCCTCGGCCCTGGTGTCTCAGACTTTAACCGAACGGGCCAAGATTCCTGCTGCTTATGTTGATCTGGCAGACCAGTTGGTCCAAGGGCTGCAGTTTATATGTGATGCATCTTTGGATGCGACTCCCATGCTGTCCTAACTCTGTTTCTGTGGAAATAGTCGTGTGCTGTGGCTTAAGAGCTGTTCTTGGGGCTACCCTGGATGCCCTCATTAAGGGTGTCACGGGGGGAAGAGAGTACCTAACTGCCACAGTCTTAGAACGGGAAGGGGCCTTGTAAACGTAGGCCTTCCTTCTCGGGCCATAAAGATTCCAAGCAATCTTGGTCTGGTAAGCCTAAAGTGGCTTCTCCAGTCCCACAGATAAGACCCCTTCAGCATGAAGGTTTGCCCTCACCCATAATTGGGGTGGGGGGGACATCTTCGCTGGTTTCCAGCCTCGTGGACCTTCTTCGTGAGCATCAAGGGTATCCACGAATTGATCCTTTTGGGGGTACCAAAGAATGGGGGCAGAGTTTGTCCGCTTCAGGGGGCCCTGAGTCTTGTGCGGATATATTTCCTGTAAAGGTTTGGGTGACGTCCAAACTTCTCAGTCTCCTCTGTCCCGTCCAGGAAATTGAATTACCTGGGTCGGACTCTGGTTTTAATACTGACCAGGGTAGTCTTTTTTTACTCCAATTTCAGCTCCTTCAGCAGGTTCAGTTCAACCGGAAGTTACTGAGACTTGTGGCAATGTCGCGGGTTCCTCTGGTTCACTCTGCAGTCGTCCAAGCTCTGCTGTTGGGCCAACATCTTCCTCTTCTTCCGCGGTGCCGCCGAAGGACCAAGGGCAAAAGCCTTTGTTTCATTCTGGTGGCTGTAAACGTCCCTTGGGAGCTACCTCTCAGAGAGGACCAGTTGTCCCAAGGGACATAAGGTGGTTCTTGGTCCCTGTCCATCATTCCTATCTAAAGTGGTCTCGGACTTCCATTTAAATTAGGGCATTGTGTTGCCTTCCTTGTGTCCCAAGCCGGCTCATCCCAAGGAATTTGCTTTGCATATCTTGGATGTGGTTTGTGCGAATCGGGTGTATCTGGCAGCTACGGAGCCCTTTCGGAGGTCAGACTTTTTGTGGTTACACAAGGACCAAGAAAGGGCTGACCGCTTCTTCGGCTACCATCTCCAGATGGATCAGACAGACGGTGACTTGGGACTATTCTATTAAAGGTTGGGTTCCGCCTTTTCCTGTCACGGTGCATTCTACTCGTGGCGCTTAGTGCTTCTTGGGCTTTCCATCATCAAGCGTCAATATCACAGGTTTGCAAGGTGGCCACTTGGTCGTCAGTGCATACCTTCACTAAATTCTATAAAGTAGATCTTTTGGCATCTGCAGCCGCAATGTTTTGCAGGCTGCTGTTTAAAGAGGGGGTTCCCTCTTGAGGGGTGTTTTACTTAAATTTTTTATTTCAAATGGGGCTCCTGTGACCTGGTTAAGGCGACTGTGTCCTGGTTAGGCTCTTGTGTTTAGCCTTGTGTTATTTTCCCCACCCCTCATTTTTTCTTTTTGGCCATCCCAATACTCAAGATTAAGGCGGTGCTATGTCAGTCAATGAATTAAGGAGAAAATAGGAATTTTGTACTAATCGTAAAATCCATTTCTCTGAGTTCGATGGACACAGCACCCACCCCTCTATGGAGTTTTTGATACTTGTATTACTGCTTGCTACTAAACTGAATACCTATAGCTGGGAGGAGGTTATATACTGACTGAGGAAGGCCCATGGGGCGTAGCCAAGTTTTATGTTCGGTCTAGTCCTACTCCTGCCGACGGAATATAACCCTATAGTCAAGATTAAGGAGGCGCTGTGTCCGTCAAACTCAGAGAAATGGATTTTACCGTGCGTACAAAAATCCCATTTTCTCTTTTGATTAAGTCCGTTGTACAGGGAGTCTCGTGTTGCGCCCTAGTATGTTCCCTGATGACTTCATGAGATCCATTTTGTGTTTTTGCTACACTTTAGAAACCATTTAGAGATGTTCTTTTTTTACTCCCACCTTTAGGGTTGTATTCTTTACAGCCATAAACTCTGCTAGCTGAATTTCTAAACTAAACTAGTGGCCTTATCCTGCAAGGGGACAAGGTGGTGTTGAGGTCCAGGGCTTTTTTTTTTCCTCCATAAGTTAGTTTCTACCTTTTTTACGTCATCAATGACATTTTCCATCCTATTGCCTGTTCCAGTTTAAGCAAGGATATTTCCGTTCATTGTGTAGATGTTTGAGCTGTGAAAATCTCTCGGCTACTGCTTCTTTCAGAGGGACCAATTCTTTGTTATCCCGGATAGCCCCCTGGAAGGGTGCTTTTGATTCTTGTTCTAACATCTCTAGGTGACAGACCATCATCCAAACTTTATGGGCTTAAGAACCCTTTTTCTCTTACCATCCATGGAGTGACACGGTGTCTCTTCACACTTTACACGTGGGTTCTGTCCCTGCTTGCCAGGGAAGACCTAGGCAGAATGTGAAATGTTATACATACATTCTAAAAGCCAGAGCTGAACAGCCCCACCCAGGGGGCGGTCCCTCCGGACATAACCCTCCCACTACAGTCAGCAGACTTCAGTTTTTTTCTGCCTAGCAGAAGGAGAAGACGTGGCTCTCTCAGGAGCCAGTCTCCTGACCTATTTGTATTCCTTTTCTGGAATTCTTTTTTTTATTTTTGAGAATTTTCTATCAACTGTCGGCTGGGCAACAGGTTGGGTACAAGATATCCTCGTAGTCTTCCCTGTCCGACCATCGAGCGTGCTGATCCTCGCCTTGTGTGCGTGAGACTCGGTTCACGACAGGCCCCATGACTCCAGGGGTGGCCGGGTTTGCTTTCATGCTCCCATGGTCCTCTCAAGACTGAACAGTTCCTGACTGACTTTATCTTTCGCGGTGGACCGGGCCGACAGCTACTCAGTACTGCACTGTGATAGTCCTGTCAGAAACACACCAGTGGGTCCCTCAGGGGACGGGTAAGTAGTCTCTCCTGCCTGCAGGTGAGTACAAAAGGCTGTGTGTTTCTCTGTGGGGGATTTTCCCTGTCTCCCCCTGTATTTCATTGTCACTCTCTGTCACCATTGCTGGCGCTGTGCTGTGTGGGGTGCCTGGGGGTCACACTGTTATTGGAGGGGCTAATGCTGGTCTGCAGATATGCTTGGGGCCTTTTTTGTGTATTTTGGGGCCTGAGCGCCAAGTGGCGCTGTGTGTGTGCGGTTTTTTCACTTTTGCTGAGTCATGGCGGCCATCTTGCCGCGGATCGCCTCAGTGAAGTGCGGCGGCCATTTTCTTGTAGCCCGCGCGCTTTTCAGCACTAGTTTTGGCCTCTAGCGCTGCTGTAACAGCGCGAATCTCCTCACAATCTTCTGACAGCTCACCAGCGCTGACACAGCGCGGTACAGACAGCGGAACTGAGCGGTCCCTGGTCCGGTTTGGTGAGTCCCCTGGGCGCCCCCTCCTCAGTCAGCACAGCCTGTGGGTGGACTTTTTATCTGAGGAGTCTCAGAGGGGGGCAATATGGAGTCTCTGTCACCAGCTTCCCCTAAATGTCAGTGGACAACAGGCAGTGCTTCAGCACCTGCGGTCCCTAGGGACCAGTTGTGGGCAGTCCTGGAATCATTTCTGACCAGGATGGGAGCTGTGTGCAAGCGCAAGGGAGCAAAAAAGCGCCCTCTCCCCACTTTACTTCATGAGGGCAGTGCGCTGATTCAGATATGGGCCTAGCCACTACCGCTCAGGACCCTAGTTCTGAATGTATTGGATGGTTTTGAACAGGACATTCCTTATGAGGAAAACTCCAGTTCTGAGTCAGTAAATGACAGGGCGCTTGTTAGTGTACTCATGACTGCGGTGAGGGACACTCTCAAGCTAAAATGCTGCGGATGCAGAACCTCAGGCGGATACAGTCTCCTTTGGTTCTTTTAAGGCCAGGCCTTCTAAAGAGGTTTTTCCATATGTAACCTTCTTTGACCAGCTCATTGATGAGGTCTGGGAAAAGCCGCAGAAGGATTTTTTTATGGTCCCGCGGCGTTTGTCTATAAGATACCCCTTGAAGATGCCCTACTTAAAAAGTGGGCTTCTCCCCCAGGGTCGACCCTCCAGTCGCCCGGTTGAACAAGGCCATCACTCTCCCAATGGAGGGGACTCCTGCATTTGAGGACCCCACTGACAGGAGGTCAGAAGTGGTGAGCAGAGCCATGTTTGCCTTGTTGGGATCCGCCCTACGGCCTGTGGTAGCGGCGACCCTTGTGTCTTAAACACTTACAGGTTGGGCAAAAATGTTGCACCTAGCTGTACAGGAGCATAATCTTCCTCCAGACACAGTTGCTTTGGCCCACCAACTGGTTCAGGGCCTGGTTTATGTGTGCGACGCTGCGTTGGACGCGGCCCCTTTAATATCCAGGGCCTCTGTCTCGGCGGTGGTATTGCGTCGTCTTATCTGGTTGAAGTGCTGGTCTGCTGACCTAGCCTTAGGAAGCTCCTGACGGATCTACCATTTAAAGGTGGTAGACCTTTCAGTGCTGCTCTGGATGACATCGTCATGGATGTCATGGGAGGTAAAAGCACTCTTCTTCCTTAGTCTAGCAAGGGTGAGGAGGCCCGCCGCAAACAGGGGCCTTCCTTTCCAGCAAAACGGGTTTTTTTCGTCAGTCAGTCCACGGGTAGGCCCTCTCAGACTGACGGCAGTGCGGCTGGTGGGCACAAGTGGCTCCCAAGCCCGCCTCCGCGTGAAGTCTTGCCTCTGCCCGACTCTGGGGTGGAGGGACGACTTCGCAGGTCACGAATCGGTGGTCCTCCCGAATCTCCGACTGGTGGGTGTGCGAGGTGGTCACCTCAGGATACAGGATAGTATTCCGATCCTGGCCCCCAGACAGATTCTTTCCCTCAAATCTTCCTCTCCTTCCTACCTGTCGGGCAGCCCTCTTGGGGGCTGTACAGGATTTGATCAGGTCCGGAGTGATTGTGCAGGTTCCGTCACAGGAGAGTTTTCAGGGATTCTACTTGAATCTGTTTGTCGTCCCAAAAATAGGACGTGGTTCGACCTATCCTGGACCTCAAGGCCCTGAATGCCTTCGAGAAGGTGCAGAAATTCCGCATGGAATCCATTCGCACGGTGATCGCTACACTCCACCAAAGGGATTTTCTTCTGGCGTCCTTGGACTTCAAGGACGCCTACTTGCATGTTCCGATCTGCGCAAGTCACCAGAAGTTTCTGCGCTTTGCGATCAGCGAAGTCCACTATCGATTGTGGCTCTTCCTTTCGGCCTAGCCTCGGCACCAAGGGTGTTCACCAAGGTGCTTGCTCCGGTTCTAGCCTTCTGTTACAGCGAGGTATTCAGTCTGCGGTGCGGGTGCTGACATCCCAAAAATGGTTGTCAATCCGTTTTTTGCATGAGAGTCCCGAGACTCGTGGTGGCCTCCTTCGCGGCCGTTCCGTATGCCCAATCACACACCAGGGCATTGCAGAGGGCAGGAAGCTCCTGTCCCTGCGGTTAGTGAACCGGACTGGCATGCAGAACCTCACAGGTTCGATCCCACATGGAGCAACCGCTAAATAACATTGCAGAAGGAGATCTTGTCCACCTGGGACAAATCCCCATTGTCCTTGGATCTTCAGATCCAGGTGATTCACCTGGTCAGGGCGCCCCTGACATGGTGGTTAAGATCCTCGGCTCTTCGGTCCGGAAAGTCGTTCCCCTCCCATCCAATGGACGGTACTCACGATGGACACCAGCCTGATGGGCTGGGGTGGCGTCTGGGGAGTCCTGTGGGCTCAGGCCTTGGACTCCGGACGAGCCTGTTTACCAATCACTGTTCTGGAAATACGGGCCATCGGACTGTGTCTCTCCTCAGGTCGGAGAGAGTACGGGGTCGCTCGATCAGGAGCCAGTCAGACACCGCCACGGCGGTGGCGTATGTAAACCATCAAGGGGGAACTCGGAATACTCAGCTGCGGCTTCCGAGGTAGTCCGTATCCTGAAGAGGGCCGGAAGAAAACGTGCCGGCTCTGTAGGCCATTTTACATTCTGGGCATAGACAATGGGCAGGCGGACTATCTGAGTCGCCAATCGCCAGACACCGGACCAAGAAGAGTGGTCCTTACATATTTCAACTCCTTTACCGATGGTGGGGCACGCCGGATGTGGACCTGATGGCCTCTTGACTCAATCGCAAGGGTCGAGGTTGTGGCCAGATCCAGGGATCCTTGGGCGATGCCTCGGATGCGTTGGTGGCCCCATAGGGTCCTTATCGCCTGATATAAACTCCGGCGATCCTAATTGTTCCGGATTGGCCTCAGCATCACTGGTACGCTGATCTGGCACGTCTCGTCGCGGACGTTCCCTGCCGGTTGCCGATGAGGGAGGACCTTCAGTCTCAAGGTCCTAGGTTTCATCCGGCTTACAGTCTCTGGCTTTGGCTTTAACGGCAGGGCTGTTAAAAGCCAGGTGTTGAGGGACCGAGGTCTCTCGGACTCGGTCATTTTGACCATGTTAAGGACACGGAAGTCTTCCTCCAGGCAGATCTATCACTGTGCCTGGAAAGCTTATATCGCCATATGCGAAGCGCTGGACTGGCGTCCTCGGACGTATTCCGTCCCCAGAATCCTGCGTCCTCTGCAGTGTGGAGTGACCCAAAAGCTTGCTTTGAGTACCATTAAAGGATCAGATTTCGGCCTTGGCCGTCTTCTTTCAGCGACCTCTAGCGGGTCATTTTTCTTGGTTAGCACCTTGTGTTGGGGGTTCGCCATGTGCTCCCTCCTGTCAAGCCTCTTCTCCCACCGTGGGATCTGAATTTGGTGCTCTCGGTCCTCCAGGATCCTCCTTTTGGGAATATCTGGGATATTCCCCTCTTGTCTTGTCTCAGAAGGTGGCCTTTTTAGTGGCAATCACTTCTGTTTGACGAGTGTCTGAGTTGGCGGCTTTGTCCTGCAAGTCGCCATATTTGGTCATCCATAAGGATAAGGCGGTGTTGCATCCGCGACCTTCCTTTTTTGCCAAAGGTGGTGTCGACCTTTCACCTACATGAGGACATTGCCCTCCCGTCCTTCTGTCCTCACCCATCGCATCCCAGAGAGTTTGCGCTGCACATATTGGAGGTGGTACGAGCCTTACGGGTGTACCTGTCTGCTACTGCTTCTATTCGGAAGTCCCACTCACTGTTTGTGACTGTCTCTGGTCCATAACAGGGCCAAGCGGTTTCGTCTGCCATCGTTTTTAGGGAAATCAGACAAACCGTCATTCAAGCCTATGCTCTCAAAGGGCGGGCGCCTCCCTTTCCGGTTACGGCGCATTCCACCAGGGCAATTGGTGCTTCCTGGGTTTCCCGACATCAAGCGTCGGTTGCACAAGTGTGCAAGGCGGCGACCTAGTCGTCTGTTCATGCCTTTTAAGTTTTTTTATAAGGTTAATGTGGCTGCATCTTCGGATGCTTCCTTCGGCCGCAGGGTGCTGCAGGCCGCTGTTTAAAGTTGCGACTCCTCCGTTGAGGAGCTCTGCCTTATTGGAGTGAAGTTTTGGTTTTTCCATTTATACTGCTCCCATCCCTCTTGACACTGCTTTGGGACATCCCACGTGTAAAGTGTAAAGAGACACCGTGTCAGTCCATGGATGGTAAGAGAAAATAGGATTTTTTGTACTCAACGTAAAATCCTTTTCTCTGACATCCATGGACTGACACGGCACCCACCCTTCCTTTTTAAGTTTGTACTGCTTTGTTACGAACTGAAGTCTGCTGACTGTAGTGGGAGGGTTATGTCCGGAGGGACCGCCCCCTGGGTGGGGCTGTTCAGCTCTGGCTTTTAGAATGTATGTATAACATTTCACATTCTGCCTAGGTCTTCTCCTGCAAGCAGGGACATAACCCACGTGTAAAGTGTAAAGAGACACCGTGTCAGTCCATGGATGTCAGAGAAAAGGATTTTACGGTGAGTACAAAAAATCCTATTTTTTGTTATACTGCCGCCTGCAGGAGTGAGTATTAACCCAGGAGTCTAAGAATTCATATGTCCATCAGTGGACTCAAAGAAAATGTTTTTTGGTGAATACTATTTTTCCCTTCAGTACCTGAAGTTCTGATAGTACAGGTACTGTGGTATTGTGCTACACTGCTGGTACTGGGCAGCAAATCTTGTGACTTTTCTTGTGACTTTTGCTTTATCACAAGACCCACTGCAGAGTGAGGACTTCCAAGGCTTATATCACATGCCATATGTTGCAGAGCAACAGGGAAGTTGGGATGGCTTAGTAGGGAGTCCAGTGCATTTTGCTAAAATAAAATACAAATAAAAAATTGCCATTTCACCAAAATGCATTGGAGAGTGAATTTCACTGCTCATACCTACTACTAATGAGGTCTGAGTATGCACCTAGACTGGGAAAACACTGACTGCTTCCTGGTAGGACATAAAAGCCACCTTTTTAAGTACCATGGGGATGCAGGATGGACGGTAGAGTATCTTTTGGAATGTGTAATGAATATCTAGCCTGTTCTGCTTTTTCTTTTTTGGAATATTTTTTATCTGAAAAGTAATAATTCTTGTTGAAAGAGAAATTGTTTTAAAAAAAATTCAGTAGTAGACTGCATTTCTTACTACAGTTTTTATATACATTTGTTGCTTCAGAAATCCCAGACAAGATGGAGAGACTTCATGTCTTGAAGGATATTTTACGGGCTTTCCCTCCTGTCAACTTTGAGGTCTTGAAATATATTATATCTCATCTGAACAGGTGAGTGTATGACCTTCAGATTTATAAAATTTTAGATGATTGATTCAATTTAGATTCCAGGTGAACCTTGGCTTTGCAATTTTACCTCCTGCCCAGCTAAAGACTACAGTACAGGCAGAGGAGGCCACAGCCACAATACTTTCCATCTCTGATGTGGCAAATTTACAGAGGCATGTTGAGTTGACAGGTGGCACTGGCTGTCATTAAGGTCAGTGGGCGTCGCACCGAATTCGGGAGCCAAACCCTTGACTCGCAGTTGGGGCACATTAGTCCAAACGAAAATTGTCTTTTAGAAAAAATAAAATAATAATCAGGTTTTCAGGAGGTGACAGGGTCGCCTTTTAAACTCCTGATAGTGGCTGTCTAACTGCACTGTAAAAAGTGATCCACTGTGTGTAAAATTAGCCTTATTGCAGTGTCTGTGTTGGAAGAGATTCACAATCAATTTTTTGCCTCACTGGTAGTTGTCACTGGAAAGGGAGGTGAGGCAAATTCTCTTATTCACAGGAATCAAACATAAAATATCCTATTTTTGGGAAGATTTTCTCTGGAATCTGATCATCTGGACTGAAAATGAGGAAAAATACATCCCAACCTTTCCCATTTTGAAAATGTTTTGGACTTCCCATTATCTAAAATGTAAGGTGATATGCTTGGCAGTCTGTATGCATTACCACAGCTAGGAAGCAGCATTTAGTGTAGTTTTCCAACATTTCCAGCAGTGAATTACCAACTTTCCAGTGGTTACCCATCAGGTGAAACTTGGGAAAGTTATCCTTCTCAATCCCTTCTCAAAAATGACAACAGTTACCAAGGACTATTCTGTTTTTTACTGGCTGAATAGTTGCGTGGGTAAAAGGGCACATTGCTTTAAATGTAAGTGTGGTTTAAGTCAGGGGTGTTGCTTTGTATTTCCTAAAGGAGAAGTCTGGGGTATGTAAAAAAAAAGAAAATACTAAACATGCATAGTTACCTTCATGCTGAAGCTGTCCGCTCTGTTTTCAGGATTACAGCTGGTGGGGATCACATGACCACCAATTGCTCAGTTTTCTGTTGGCTCTGAACAGAGACCATCAGTCACCGCTGTCTGCTCCGCCCTTTCAGGGCTCACTGGAGCACCTGGTTGGTGAGGGGGTGGGAGAGGCTGACTCCGTCTCTCAGCCGCACAATGAGAGGCTGATCCAGTTGCCAATCTGGCATCTTCATGGATCCCAACAATATGGTTGGGGTTCTTCCAAAGCCTGGAGCAGATCTGGGACATCAGGTGACAGCGGGTGTAACAAAGGGTTACATTCCATGTTACATTTATTGACAGGCTCGTATAGTATTTCACAAGTGAGTACACCCCTCAAATGTTTGTAAATATTTTATTATCTCTTTTTTCATGTGACAACACTGAAGAAATTACACTGCTACAATGTAAAGTAGTGGGTGTACAGCTTGTATAACAGTTTAAATTTGCTGTCCCATCAAAATAACTCGACACACAGCCACTAATGTCTAAACTGCTAGCAATAAAAGTTAGTACACCCCTATGTAAAAATGTCCAATTAGCCATTTTCCCTCCCCGGTGTCGTGTGACTCGTTAGTGTTACAAGGTCTCAGGTGTGTTAAATTTACCCAAACCCTATTGAACATCTGTGGGGCATCCTCAAATGGAAGGTGGAGGAGCACAAGGTCTCTAATATCCACCAGCTCTGTGATGTCGTCATGGAGGAGTAGAAGAGGACTCCAGTGGCAACCTGTGAAGCTCTGGTGAACTCCATGCCCAAGAGGGTTAAAGCAGTGCTGAAAAATAATGGTGGCCACACAGAATATTGACACTTTGGGTCCAATTTAGACATTTTGATTTAGGGGTGTACTCACTTTTGTTGCTCGAGGTTTAGACATTAATGGCTGTGTGTTGAGATATTTTGAGGGGACAGCAAATTTACACTGTTATACAAGCTGTACACTCACTACTTTACATTGTAGCAAAGAATCATTTCTTCAGTGTCGTCACATGAAATAATATAAGAAAATATTTACAAAAATTGGGGGGGTGTACTCACTTTTGTGAGATGCTGTGTGTGTATAATATATAAAAGTGAGTCCATCTTTTAGTGCCAGTCCATAAAGATATACATGTGTAAAATCTGTGAATCGTGTAATCCAATACACCAAAAACAATCCTATGTGTATCGAATTTTGTTCACCTTGGTGCCCTTCACCCCACCTAAGGGTGTCTTTTCACCCCACTACCTAAAAGAGGTCAGTATGTGCCTTTGCAGTGTAAAAGTGGCACTGCTTCAATGGACAGATCAAATCCAGTCCACAGCTCTACACCTATGATAAAAATGATAGACCCTTCATTTCTTTGTACGTGTGCAAACTTAGAAAATCTGCGGGGGATCAAATAATAATTGTCTCCATTGTAGATACTCCCAACCTAACAAATCTGGTCCACTTTCAGGCAAATGATTTGGATGTAAGTAGGGTTTGAACAGAATTGGTGGAACTTGGTATAATCATGAATGTATTTAAGGGCAACATACACACCTTTTTTGTAGTTTTTCATATGACGCTCACTAGAAGCTTTTATGTGCTTTACCATTCGTCCCTATGGAAGGTTATCTTTGCTGGAGACTATACAAAAAATGCAGGAAGCAGAATTTTTTTTAGCGCACATACAGAAACCTAGAGATGTGAATGTAGTTTAACTTGAAGACATCAGCTTGGTTTTTGGAGTAGGATAAATTTATTAGAAATAAACACTAAAATGTTACAACACAGTTGTGAAACTTGCAGGATATGTAATTTTTACTTTTCAGAAAGCTATTGTGACGATACTGCATTTATCTATTTCTATTTAATGAATAATATTGATCATCGCAGTTTCTTTGTTTCTACAGGGTCAGTCAACACAATAAAACCAACCTTATGACTGCTGACAACCTTTCCATCTGCTTCTGGCCTACCCTTATGCGTCCAGATTTTGAAAACAAAGAGTTCTTCTCAACCACTAAGAACCACCAATCTGTCATAGAAACATTTATTCAGCAGTGCCAGTTTTTCTTTTATGATGGCGATGTGGTTGATTCTCCAAGCGTTACCAGTTCTCCGTCGGCACAGCATGGCAGTCCAGGACAACTAGCAACACCTCTAGTCCCTCTGCAGTTACCTCCTCCACTTCAGCCTCAGCTACTACAACCCACACTGCAGGCTGATCCTTTGGGCATCATATAAATGGGCACGACTGTACTTTATTTAATAACCCGGGTCCTTACTGACTGACCATAACACAGGAGAAAAACTGAAGACTGCTCACCTGTAGTAATATCTTAATGACACAGATTGATCCGATTATTTTTAGTTCTTGTTATTTTTGTTTGTATTTTTTTTAAACACTTCGGACCGTCTAGATAAAGATCGATCTGTGGCAGGCCTTGTTTGTGAAATTTTGCTGCTGCATGGAACTACAAATACTATACACTTCTCCAAGTGTCAGGAAGATGCTTCTCAGAAGAGTGGATAACACACAGATTAAAGAAAATGGTTCTTTTCTATAGAAAAATCTAATTAAATTTACAGAAATAAATCATTTATCAAGCATTAGTGCTTTCCCAGCCCGTCTAAAGGCTGAGATTTATTTTGGTGTCAAAGCATCTGTGGTGTGCAGACGTGGGTATGTGTGGGTGCGTGTGGGAAGCCTGGCAGTGGGGTGGGTTATGGATTACTTGTTGGCGGTGCTTGGTTCAGAGCTTATCTTGTAAATGATACAAAGTAATAATTGTATGTACATATATAAATGTTTACATATTTCAGGAATAAACATCCATCCATTGAATCAATGTTTTGTTCTGCATGAAGAAATGGGTAAACCGGAAGTAGTCACTGATATCTACTATCATCTTCCACCTTAATTACTGAACATAATTACTTTCATTATAAAAGGAGTTGAATCTTCAAATTTACCTATTGATCTTAATTGTTTTGGGCAATACTGAAATGGTTCATTTGGAAAAAAAATTATCAGATATTTATGAATATGTTGTAGGATGTGGTAATGCCTAAGCATTCCTTCTTAACCGTAACTTCATACAGCTGTGTCTGTATGTAACGGAAATATGCACTTTGACTTTTGCACATCGGCCGTGTATTGACTTTACACTATGAGCAGGGGTGGCCTGAAAAAAAATCCATATTTTACCATAAGACATTAAAGTGTATGTATACCCTAACGATTAACCTTTTAGTTTCTTAGTTTTGGTCTGTTAAATTTACTATTGAAAGCTTTCTGTCATGTCTGTTCGATGCAAAGAAATACCCATTGATTCTGCCTGAAATCCAGTAAGGTCCTGTGCATGCTGCAGTATTATCTCAAGGAAAGTTATAAGCCCTGCTCTGTTCACCTCTATTAACTTCTGAAAACCTTTCCTCATATTTTGGAGATGAAGGGGACAGATGTTCTGTAGTCCAAGCACACTTTTTGTCCCAGGGTGAAAAAGCTGCTCATCCAGTAAAGTGAATGAACTTTGTCACCCTAGCATAAAAAGTGTGTTACTGGCAGTATTGCCAAGTGAAAATTAAGAGACGCTACATTGAAGTATTGGAAATATATAAGTTATTTTATTTGTTTTTGGGTTTAGACACATTTCACGATCTGTGCAATTCTCTAAAGGAAAGTTAATTGCAGCAACAATTTTTTTTTTTAGATTATTTTTTATATTCTAGAGAGGTAGCAGGGTACTTTTATGGAACAATATAGCATATTAAATTGCAAATAAAGCAGATCAGTGTAAACTCAGTCTGCATCTATGGGCAGATTAAGAACTAAAAAAAAGGAGAAAAGCACTTTCCCCAGACTGGCCCTCACATCTGGCCAGTTTATTACGCTGGAACTTCCATTTTTGCCAGAACACTTGAAATTTATGGTACTGATTACATTTCATTTCCATTTCTTATACTAAACAATAGAATGAACCTTGAGGCTGTAAATCTGTTGAATTCCAAAGTTCAAGGCTTAATCCTCAAATTTCTGAATGGTAAGGCTAAACTTGTTTTAATGTATATATCCTACACCTCAAAAAAATGAAATGCCTACGTTATCCAAAAAGCCAACCTCTAGAACTCCTCTATCACAGGAAAGCTCCATAACTTGTAAAATGTTTCCATCTTATACTATTAACATTAAATATTATTCATAGATGAGTAGCTGACAAAAATACTTTGATCCACACAAACCTCCATTAATTTGTTTGGACAATTAAGAGTTCTTGGTGCATTATCCCACTCAGAGTATCTCTTGACCATTTCTAAATAATTGCTTCTGTTCATATGGTCTACAGGTTAAACAAATCTGTATCTTTTTGACCCTTTCACACAGGCATTCATGCTGGATCCGTCTGTCAGTTTTTCAGACAGATCCAGACTGAACCACAATTATGTCTATGGGTGGGCAGATGTAATTGGACGATCATCCATTTACATCCATGTCCATTCAGGTCTGTTTTTTTTTTAAATTGAACAAAACTGCGTCCTTTTTAGACAGATCTGAATGGATGTTAAAGGATGCCATCTGTTTACATCCATTCTGTTAGTCTTCTTTTTTTTTTTAGGCAAGAAACATTTTGTTTATTCTTTTGTCACCTATGATTTGGTTTCTGCAACAATAAAAAAAAAAAAAAAAAAAATGGATGTAGGCTGATGTAAACTGAACAGATTTAAAAAATGATATAAACTTGATCAAAAATGTAACTATGGATGACACCTGTGTGAATGGACCTTTTAGGCTTGGTTCCCACTAGTGCAATGTGATTTTTGAAGCGTTTTGATGGCTTGGGTGTACTACTATTACAACTACTACTTTTGTGGGAATCGGGTATTTGCCTGGGAAGTGAGCTGAGGGTTAAATAATTAAATCTCTTCCAAAATCGCATCACGATCACATGTTTGTGATTTCTGTGCCTTTCTAGTGAGGTCTATAGGGTCAAAATCAGCCTGGAATTGCACAAAAGTAATGCAGGACTAAATTTACAGGTGCCGCTTAAGGCTCCACCAGGTCCTCTTATTAAGCAGCCGATTGGAGTGCATAAAAGGACAGAGCTCATCCCAACTCTAACCTTCTACTGAAAAAGGGAAAAGTCCTTGAAGTCGCACATCTCTGCAAAACCCCATAAGGTGTAATGACCGCCTCAGCCCGGACAGAGATGTGCAACTTTTCCCTTTTACATTAAAGTAGTGCAGGAACCTTTTTCAAAGTCGCTTCATATTGAGTCGCGTTGATGTCAACGGCCACATTGAAAACAATGTGATTTCTATTGCCATATGAGGCCAAGTTTACAGTTGCAGTAACGTACAATACATGCGCTGCAGTGCTATATTGTTCTTGTAAGGCCTGTGGGGGTAATGGCAGTTAACAGATTTGCATTCATACTACACTAGCGGCCAAATTTGTGGACACCCGTTTTATTCTGAAACGTATTTTATTCAAAATGTAATGCTGAATACTGTTATATTAATATTACTAATATATTAAATATATTAATATTTATTCAAACAGGACTGGTACATGCTTTTTTTTTTTTTGTACAAAAACGTTTATCTTGGATAATCTTTAGAAGCAATAACAGCTTTGTACCTTTCTGGTAAAATGCACTACATTATAGAATATATACAATTAGATTCTGAGTTCTTATTTGTTTCTTGGTCTTTCTTCCAACACCACACTTTAGTTTTGCACAGATTTTTTAATGAGGCCTAGGCCCAGACTGTATTTTGGTAACTCAATAAGAATATGATGGAATGAAAGCCAGTCCTTTTTTAATACTTGCCTTTCTCAGATTGGGTACCATCTGTGTTTGAGTGATGCCCACAAACTATGGCACTACAGACGACGGCCTAACACAATTTTTTTTTTTTGTCTCGTTTGCTCACTTTTGATAAGAATTAAAATATATTTTTAAAAGCACTCTTCTTTTACAGCATTTCTTCATATTCGCCTAAAACTTTTGCACAATACTGTATGTAGCGCAACAAAATGTCCACTTCTGTTATGCAGCAATGCTGTAAAAGAAGAATGCTTTTAAAAATATATTTTAATTTTTATCAATTTGCAAAGTGAGCAAATGAAAGACAAAAAAAAATAATCTAAAACTGATCATTATTTGGTGTATCTACCCTTTGGCTTCAAGCCAAAATGAATTCTTACACTTGCACACTGTCAGGGATTTTGTAGGATTAGTCAGGTGTATGATTAACCAGTTATACCAAGCAGGTGCTAATGATCATCAATTTCATATGGGTTAAAACGGTCATTAACAGAAACGGCTGTTTTAGGAGGGTTAAAACTGGGTGAGGAACAGCCAAACTCTGCTACTAAGGTGAGGATGTGGAAGAAGCTTCTTGTCACAGGTCATACACCATGGCAAGACTTAAGACACGTCAGGGTTACTTCCCTTTTGACATCAAAAGATGTCTGCAGTGCCATTGGCACAGAAGTGGCAGAAATTATTGGGACCCAGGTACACTCATTTACTGTCTGGAGAAATCTGGCCAGAAATCTTCATGGAAGAATTGTTGCCAAAAAGCCATACCTCCAATGCAGAAACAAGGCTGTGACTCAACTATGCATGAAAACATGGCAGCAGGTGCTCTGGACTGATGAGTCAAAATGTGATACCTGGCTTCAGCAGGAGTAAGTTTTTTCGCAGAGCAGTACAATGAGTGTCTGCAGGCAACAGTGAAGCATGGTGGAGGTTCCTTACAAGTTTTGGGCTGCATTTCTGCAAATGGAGTTGGAGATTTGGTCAGGATCAATGCTGAGAAATACAGGCAGATAATTATCCGTCATACCATACCACCAGGGAGGTGTGTGATTGGCCCAAGTTTATTCTGCAGCAGGATAATGACCCCAAACATGCAGCCAATGTCATTAAGAACTATCTTCAGCATGAAGAACAAAGAGTCCTGGAAGTGATGGTTTGGCCCACACACAGAGCCCTGATCTCAGCATCGAGTCTGTCTGGGATTACATAAGAGTTCCTTCAAAAACTGCAAGTGTACCTAGAAGAATGGCAGAATTGATGCAGTTTTTAAGGCAAATTTCTCTTCAGTTCATTTACTTTCCATTTTGTTAAACTATTGATGCATCTATTTTTAAAAGCATTATTAGTTTGCAGCATTTTATCACACCTGTTTATGACTTTTGCACAATAACATGGCATGTGTTTGTGCACCCCCCAGGACAAGAGACTGAGCTGTGTCTGCCAGTAGTGATTGGAAGACCTGGTTCCTGGTCACGTGACCTCTGTGATGGCCAATTAAGAAGTCTGTAAAAAAAAAAAACAATGTGCGCACTATGGTTTCTTGGCACCAACTATGGGTAGAAACAACAAATACACAGCCATGGTGGTATTGTTGCACATCAGGTGGCCATGGCAATGGCATAAAATATACAGCTGTTTACAGTTTAAAAAAAGTTTGGTTTTTTTTTTTAACTATATTGGGCCACTTTTTCTATATATATATATATATATATATATATATATATATATATATATATATATATATATATATATATTTGGGGGGTACGTGGGGTACCCCCCAAAAATGTGCATACTTTTAAAGGATGTTGTGACTGAAAAAAAAGGTTAAAAATGCTGCTTTATACATTCCTGAGCGGAGTTATTCTGCACACCTCACAGGTATTTTGTATCCATAACACTCTTTGCCATACTGCCAGGGTTGTATTGGACTGGTTTTTATTGCATCATATTCGTTTTCTGACTGTCCAGGAAACAGCCCAGACCTAAACCCTACTGAATATTTTTGGATAAGACTAAAGCATGGTGTTGGGGGGGATAAAGACAGACCAAGAAACTATGTCATAGAATTATATAATAAAGGGCTGATATGAAAAAAAATGTAGTGCATTGTATGCCAGAAAGGTACAAACTGTGACTGCTTCTAAAGGCTATAAAACCAGATAATGACATTTTTGTACATGCGTATCATTCTTGTTTTAATAGACTTGGTACTAGTATAAATCTGTATTTAGAATTGAATTTTAAATCGAATGATATAAAACATGACAAGTTTCGGTATGTTTTAGAGTGAATATATTGCTATACATTTGACAAACTCTATTTTTTTTAAATGTAAATTTTTCATGTGAAATTTCTCCAATGGGACACCGATCGCTAAATCACACTGCCCAAAACGTACGTATTAGCTACAGATGTACATTAAAGTACAAGCTGACCTTTTTGCAAAAATCTTCCAGATCCCCCCCACCCTCTCTAAACCCCTCAATACACTCAGCTGTCCCACCCTCCTCCCCCCTAGTAGGTGCATACTTCCTTTCTACAATGACTGTAGCCTCCAATACTAGCTGCAGCCAGATAAGTCTAGTGCTGGAATGCCTGTGTTCCGTCAGATTAAGCGACCTGTCAGAATTGGTAACAGAAGTGACGTGTCGTCACCACCATCTTGCTACACCCCACACTCGTCCACATTAAGGATAGATGGAGAAGGGGGCAAGCGGACATCTTGTTGCACCCACCGGAGTTTTGCATTTCACAGTTATTTTTAACAGGAAACGGCGCATATATGGTGAAATATAGTATTTAGAAATCCCATGGACTGTTAAACACATGTTGAATTATAAAAGCAGCGGTGTCACATTAGAAAACCTGTGCGATCAGCAGGTTTGCCGCTACTATTTAAAATTCAACATCTAAACAGTCCTCCAGATTTCTAAATACTCTATTTCACCTTATAAGCTCCGTTTACTGTTAAAAATATGTCAATTTGCCCCTGTCTCTGTGTATCGTTACAGTGGATTCTGGATTCCAATTTTGACGGGTCGCCATATCTGATGTAACACCTGCACGCTAATTTCTCTTTGACTTGAACTGGATGATGTTTCTGCGGTGCGAACACATCTCATTCAAGCTTATGGGACATTTGTGCACAGGCAGCATTGCACTAGTTTTTAACTAGCCAGGTTGTAAGCATAGAATAGATTAGTAGTAACCTTTTTATTTGATCAACTAAATCTACTTAAAGTAGAAGTCCAGTCAAAAGCTAACTAGGCTTAAAGTGATTGTAAAGCTTTGATTTTATTTTTTAAATAACGTGTCATACTTACCTCCACTGTGCAGCTCGTTTTGCACAGAGTGGCCCCGATCCTCAACTTCTGGGGTCCCTTGCGGGCATGCTCTTGAGTCAATCATTCGGTGTCCATAGACGCTGAATGTAGCACTCGGCCCCAGTGCCCGCGTCATTGGATTTGATCGACAGCAGCGGGAGCCAATAGCTGCGCTGCTATCAATCTAGTCCATCAAGAGCCGAGGACCCTGGGCAAAGGGACAGCGTGTCTCCGTCATGGGAAATTCCAGGGCTCAGATAAGTAAAATGGGGGGGCCCATTCTAAGCCCATATGATCGGGTCCCAGCTAGAGCTGCACGATTCTGGGAAAAATGAGAATCGCGATTCTTTTGCTTAGAACACAGATCACGATTCTCTCACGATTCTTTAAAATGGTAAATTTAAAAAAAAAATAATAATTTGCTTGTCGTTTTTTACTTTTTTTTTTATTTTTGCATAATTTTCTTATTTTTAATATTTTTCTTATTCTTTACTTTTTAATTACTTTATTTTATTAAATTAATTATTTATTTATTTATTTTTAAATCTTTTTTTTCATTTAACTTTATCGCTATCACACAGGAGAAAACAATTCCCTGTGTGATAGCAATTGGAGGAGACAGGTTCTCTTTATTGACCCTCTCACTTCCAAAAACGGCCTGTCCTGTAGCCCTGTCACAGCTGAGAATGGAAGAGAGGAGACAGACTCAGCGGCGGGGGGAGGACGACCACCGGACGACGACAACGGAGTCCCAAGTCCCAAAGACAGAGCCAGCAAAGTGTGGTAGGGGGGAGAGGGGAGGACGGAAGGCAGCACACATTTTCTCCTAGAAAGCAACTCACCGCCTGTATGTTGAAACGGTCTCCGCTCTGCTCGCACACAGCCCCGCCTCCTCCTAACCTCGCGCTGTGATAGACAGAACACATTCCAGCATTGGACCCGCATTCAGTCTATCACAGTGCAGGGTTAGGAGGAGGCGGGGCTGTGTGCGAGCAGAGCGGAAACAGTTTCAATGCATCACGCTCTATGATCCATTTGCGTTCCACGCTGGTTACGTGGAACCGGCGGGGATTTAAGAAAATCGCGGTAATCCAAGATCAAGATCGTGCGGGGGGGTGAATCGAAATCGCGATTCTCATACGATTAATCGTGCAGCTCTAGTCCCAGCGCTGGCTACAGTGGACAATGAATGCCCTATAGTAAGTCTATAGGTGACGTTGCCAACCAGGCTCTGCAGCAGTTGTCGCTGCTCTCTCCTCTCCCCTGAAGTCTGCCGCTGGTGAGATCACATGACCATACCGGAGCACCCTTAGATTAGGAAAGTATATTTTTCTTTTACAGGGTAGTTAGCATAAGACTTAAAATGGGGGTGGGAGTAGGTTTAAAGGGCAAGTACACCTTTACAGAAAAATCTGTAAGCTGAACTTACACAGGACCCTCACCTTATTTTTTTATTTTTAATACATTTGCAAAGATTTCAAACTAATTTCTGTCTCATTGTCATTATGCAGTATTTTTATCGAATTTTGAGGAAAATAATGAATTCCATTTTGGAATAAGGCTGTAACATAACAAAATGAGGAAAAAAGTGAAGCGCTACTTATCTCCTCTGTGCAGTAGTTTTGCATAGAGCTGCCCTGATCCTCTTCTGGGGCCCCCCGCTGGTGCTCCTGGCTCCTCCTCTTCTTTGGGTGCCACCACGGGAAGCCGTTTTCCATGGGGGCACCCGTGCGAGCTTGCGCCCAAGTCCCGCTGCTGCGTCCATTGACACAGACAGCGGGACTCGGCCCTTACCCCTGCTTCTGTGTCACAGCTTTTGATTTACAGCAGCTGGAGCCAATGGCCCCCTGCTGCTATCTTTCCAATGAGGCGAGCGACAGCAGCTGGAAAAGCTGCGCTCATGCACATCGCTGGATTGGATCGGGCTCAGGTAAGAAAAAGGAGTGTCTGGGGGGAGCTGCAGCACCGAAGGTTTTTCACCTGAATGTATTTAGGTGAAAAACCTTGAGACTTTGCAACAAGCCCAGGTTTTGTCTAAGTTAAACAAAAAATGTGTTCCTCCCCCCCATACCAGATGAATAAAACAATGCCTAGTTTTGTAAGGGAATAGATAAAACAGGGTATTGCTTACCTTAATGCAGGGTCTTGTAGTCTTCCTCACAACCCGTTCTGGTGGTGACATTTGGTCCCCTAGAGCAGTGTTTCTCAACTCCAGTCCTCAAGGCGCCCCAACAGGTCATGTTTTCAGTCTTTCCTTAATTTTGCACAGGTGATTTGATCAGTTTCACTGCCTTAGTAATTGCCACAGCTGTTCACGCTGAGGGAAATCCTGAAAACATGACCTGTTGGGGGCGCCTTGAGGACTGGAGTTGAGAAACACTGCCCTAGAGCTGCTCTTTTTCCTGGTATCCAACTTGTTAATGCCCCTCTTGCCAATGTTATCATGTACAATGCAGAATCGGCAACCTGCTCCGGTTTTGCATTGTACATGATGAGAAAAGAGGGCCCAGTGCTGGAGCAAAGTAGTACTGGGAAAATATGGTAATACTTTGCCTCATCTCCCAGTAAAAAAATGAAATGTTATTCTTCATCAGCTGGAGGGGAGCAAATCAAACTTTCTTAATCGTACATTAAGGGACACAAATTTGGTACATTGGATTATCATTTTGACTTTAGGAAATTGGACTCTGGCAAACAAAACTGTAAGACAACCTAGTAGAACTACTTCCACTCTAGTCATGCTCTAGTTTTTTATTTATTTTTGCTATGAGAACAGACGTCTTGTTTATTTTGACTACACCAAACCCTTTTCTATTTTTCATTAACATTCCTTTTAATTCCAGCAAGTTTCTACAGTTGTTGCAGAGCCAAAAGAGCTAATTTTGCAGTTACTGGATTGTCTAACCCTCGGCATAACCACAGAGTACATGGACCCCCCTGTGAGGAAGTAGTGGCACTGAACTGTCATGTGTCCTTTATGTACTGGGCTATGGTGAACGCTTTCTCCTAGACACTTGTGTGTAACCTGTGAGTTACTCACATAGCGCTGTAAAGTTCCAGGGCTGCAGTGTACCCATCTGGTGAAGCCTTGTCCCTGAAGACAGTTTGAAACAGAAGGGCAGGATCAAGGGGATATACCTTATCCAAGCATATCTGCTTAAGAACCATTGGGCCTCTCAGGACCACCACTCTGCGGTAGGTCAGGACTTATAGGTTTATTCAGGATATCTGGTGATGCTTTTACTTTGCTCTGATCATTTTCTTAATGGGTTCAAACAGGAGCACTAGCCATGGAGCTGTGGCAGAAGGAAGCAATGTGCAATTTTAGAATTTTGGTGTTCAGTGGATTTTGCTGTTTCTGCGCAAGCCCTTGGCCTCTGCTACATCTGCTCAGTTTTCTTTCTGTTCATCTCTTTGCACACGCCATTTTCCAGTGAATAGACCCCTCTGCCTTCCTGATTTCTTCTCGGATCCTCCACCACAATCCTCTGGACATTTACCTTGGGCCCCCTGCTGCCTTAAGCCTCATACACACGATCGTATTTTCTGCAGACAAAGCGTAGGACTTTTGTCCGAAGGGCATTGGCCAGGAACTTGTATTGCATACAAACGGCAAAGAATTGTCGGCCAACAAACACGAAACTACGTGGTTTTTCAGCTCTTTAGCGCCACCCTTTGGGAAACTTCTTCTAATGTGTTAGGCTACTTTCACACTGAAGCGCTGGATGCGCTGGCGCTATTTTTAGCGCCGCTATACCGTTGTTTTTGCCGCGATTTGCGGGCGCTAGCGGGGTTAATTTAACCCCCGCTAGCGGCTGAAAAGGGGTTAAAAATGCCCGCAATAACGCCTCTTTGCAGCGTTTTGGAGGCGCTACCCCATTGATTTCAATGGGCAGGGGCGCTATAGGAGCGCTATTTTTACCGCTCCTATTGCGCCTCAAAGGTGCGGTTTGCAGGAGTTTTTTTTTTACCCTCCTGCAAGCGCAATGCTCCAGTGTGAAATCCCTCGGGCTTTCACTGGATGCAATAGAGCAGCTTTTTCATGGCGCATTGCAGGCGCTATTTTTAGCGCAATAGCGCCTCAGTGTAAAAAGGGGCCATATGGTTAGCATTGCTTCTGAGCATGCATGTTTGTACTTTGGAGTTTTGTCCGATGGACGATCGGATAATTAGACAACACACATTTGTTGGCAGACAATTTTAAAACATGCTATCCAGCATTAGTTGGCGGAAAATCCGACAATTGTCTGACGGAGCATACAAACGGTTGTATTTTTCTACAACAGCCTGTCATCACACAAATCCCGTTGGATAATCCAATCGTGTGTATGAGGCTTTACAGTGACTTAATCACAGACAGAATTAACTCTTCCTGCTCCAGTAGTGTTTTTGAGTACCCCTTGAGGGAAATACCTCACTTGCATATTTTGTATGATGGATCATAAACACAAGGACAGGGATCCTGCAGGCCTTTCCAGTTTAAAATCCACTAACAGTTTTGGGATGTCTTGCAATATACAGTGGGTATAGAAAGAATCACCCCCTTTAAAATAATGACATTGTGTTGCTTTGCAGCCTGAAGAGAAGACCGACACAATTTTTGTTTCATCCAGCTGTATTTACTAATTGCAACTTATAACATCCAAGTAAAAGGTATAGCACCTACATGTCAGAAAAAAATAATAAGTCAAAACTAGAATTACTGAGTTGGAAAAAGGATCACCCTGCTTGGGTGTCAGTATTTTGTTGAACCACGTTTTGCTTTAATTACAGCCTTTATTCTGTTGGGATATGTCTCTACTAACTTTGCACATCTAGACTTTGCAATATTTTCCCACTCTTCTTTGCAGAACTGCTCAAGTTCAATTAAATCAGGTTTAGTTCTGCTTTAATAGCTTGGCTGTTAAAGCCTAGGTATTGAATCATACCTACCTGATTTGGTTATCTCTTCCTACACTTCTAAAAGCTAGGAAATCCACTTCTCACAAAGTCTACCATCACACATGAAGACAAGTTTTCTGATAGTGCAAGGGAAGAAAACTTCATCCAAGAAAGTACTCTGTGGGGTAAAAGGGTCAAATCTCAGCCATAACGTCTCTTCTTGAAAGAACATTTTACCTCTCATGCCTTAGTGTAAGTCTTGTACATTATCTATTCTACAGCTTTAAGATCAGTGGTAAGCCCTCGGTCACACCGGTGCAAAAGTTTCAAATCGCATGACAAGTTGTACCCTATTGTCCACATTGGAAGTGGTCAAATTGGTTCCTGCACTACTGTTTGAAAGTTCAGGTGCGACTTGCATAGACATCTGTGCATGAAGTCACACAGATGTCTTCCAAGTCACACCTGAAGTAGTACTGAAATGCTGCTTTGAAATCGTGCTTCTTCAAGTGAAGTAGCACGATTACAATGTCACGATCGGGCTGTGACCGGGGTGTTAAATGGAATGTAGCATTTTTCAAAACTTATTTTGCAATTCACGAAAAAAGTTACTAAAATACTGCATGCACTATTTCTTGAAGTAATGCAAGATTTTAGTAGTGAAAACTTGCGGTATTTTAATGCCCACCATGTCTCTAACAACCAGTGACTCATCTGCTATCAGTGGAAAAAAACAAAACCCTTCAGGTCTGGTTATAGTGTCTACTGTGATAAGCCGCCTGGCACCCAGCTTGGGTGCTTCTGTCAAACAATGCCCCCTGCCCTCCAAACCCTTCCAGCAGCAGACCAAAAGCTACCAGCCCTTTACCCCAAGCATTGTACACAGACAAGATTTTAAGGTGAAAACCCAAGTAATTACTCTTTTTTAAAACTCATTCTTTATATCCCCAAGGAGGATATTCCCCTCTTGGGGATATTAGTATGACAATGCAAACGTCAAACAGCAATCCAATTAACAGCTAACAGTGATCTTAAACAGTAAGCTAATTAACAGGAAGTCATTTACAGGTGAAACTCTAAAAATTTGAATATCGTGCAAAAGTTCTCTTATTTCACTAATGCAACTTAAAAAGTGAAACTAATATCTGAGACCCATTACATGCAAAGCAAGATATTTTTTAAGCCGTGATTTGTCATAATTGTGATGATTATGGCTTACAGCTCATGAAAACCCCAAATCCACAATCTCAGAAAATTAGAATATTACATGCAATCAATAAATTAAGGATTGTACATAGAACAATATCGGACCTTTGAAAAGTATATGTAGCGGGTATTTGAATTTAGGGGAAGCATCTGGGTGGTAGTGTAACCCAGATGCACTGATTGTTAGGGAATCTGGGACCATTTTATGGTTCTCGGAGGACTCTGGTGGTGTAAGGTTCCCTGCAGCCTGCACGAGGTGCTGTTGCCCTGGGCCGGAGTTGAACCCTCACCACAAGACTACATCTCTTTTGTCCTTTCCTGGCGCTTGTACGGCAGGGCGGGGAACCTGCTGTGACGCAAAGGGAGAAGAGATAAAAGGGGCGGACGCCCTGAACACGGGGTTCAGTGTCGGAGGACGCGGCCCAGCCCAGGCACCTTCAGCCTGGGTGCTGGCGTTCCGGAGTTCCGGGCCCAGGTGCCCTTGACCTGGCCGGAGCGGGTGATGGAGTCCATCCCAGGCACCTTTTAGCTCTGGGGTGAGGTACTACTGAGGAGGCCTGGGACCCAGTACCTTCGACTGGGTTCCGCGAGGGTGGAGGAGTCCGAGGGGCCCTAAGGTGTTGGGCGCCCAAATCTGAGATGAGGAGGCCGGGGAGTGTAACCCTTCCGAACAGCCTGGTGCAGCATTGCTGGTGACGGCGGGGCCTCCGGTAACTCTCTCGGAAGGATGTCTTCCCTCTGACAGGGGCCGCATCCACAAGAAGGTAACTCCTGTTTCATGTTCATTAGAGTTGCTGATAGAGACTAAGAAAAGGAAAGAAGTACATTCACAGCCACTGTGCGTTATAACCATTGGTGATATCTCAATGGTTTAGCTTGATTAAGGATTGTGCCTTGACCTACTCCCCACCAATACTGAACTGTTCTTTGGTCACAACCTGTCTGTGCTGAGTGATGATTTATTTGCTGCTAAGGAATAAATAAGAGTTGGATCTTTTCAGTGGTGTGGAACTCCGGTTACTGGGAGCTAAGGGGGGTCATATCAAGGAAAGACTTGACCCTGGGTTATACACATGACCCGATGGTAAAAATACATTCGGGCCTTCACCTCTATCCAGAAGAGGACATGGGCCGTGGTGGTTCTCATCCCTCCTCCCAGGTTCCCCTAGACAAGACAGCAAGCCGAGAAGAAAGAGTGAGAGGGGTGGGCCCCACTACACGTGAGGGCATTGTGTCCGGGATGTGTGTTATACCGTCTGAATTTGAACTTTGCTGCCCAGAGGAGTTCCGAGTAGGTCGGCCATATTGGCCAACGCGCCACGAGGCACACCATAGCTGCGTAGTTCGTGGGCGGGGAGAAAAGAAAACCCGCGAACAAATGCAGAGTATGGGAGGAGTCTGGCCATGTGGAAGGACACACGTGGAGATTCTGGCGCGAGTTGGGCAGTGCGCATTGGAGCAGCAGACAGTCAGGATGACCTCAAATACTCAGTGGATTTCTGTTCCTTCTACAGCGGAATAAGGCTAAGGCCCCGAGGACGTTTGGCTCTGTACACATGCAGAGACATAGAGGCCCTCGATGTGATCTGTCCCGGCTGTTCGGGACTGGTGGTCCACTTGAAGCCGTTCGGGCGATGTGAGGCTTGCAAGAAATTCCTTTTTGAGGTGGAGCCATCCACAGAAAAGCCTCGCGCCTACCACCTCAACTACCTCACAGGTACTGCCACTCCGGAGGGAGAGATCGATGCCTATGCGGGCATTCCTGTGCGCACTGACCAGGGCGAAGTGACAGCCCCAGCGGAGATTAAGAGAGAGAAATCTGAGGATGCTGCCTCGGTCACCACAAGCTCCCTGCTCCCACCACCGAAGAGGAAAGTTGGCCTGGTGATGGCATCCTATGGTCGTGGAAGAGCTTCGCCCGCTGCTTGCCTGGCCTGGATGGATCCGGAGGGAAGAGCCCTGGACATCCCTGTTCTACAAAAGGTCCAGGTGAGCCAGGGGTTCAGACTGTGTGTGTGGTTGGAGGTGTCGGCAGCCCACAGTCGGTGGGAGCTGTTCAGAGGAGTGATTCTGTGTCGACTGGGAATTACTTGCCAGCGGAGTTCTATGACACCTCCGACCTGGAGTCATTATCTGATGCCGGGGAGATAGATGAGATCTTCCACAAGAAGGGATGGGACAAGATGCCGCTACCCTCGTCCCGTGCAACAGGGGACCCACCCATGTTCATTGGGGATAGTACACCCCGGGTGGAGGCCTCGGAGCCTAGGGAGGAATCTGGTCCCCTGCCTACCCTTCCACTTCCTGAATCAACAGATGTGTTACCTGCTCCTGTTGTGGGAGTGCAACGTGCATCACTGCGGGCTCCTAAGCCCAAATCTACTGAGGTAGTGACAGTACCTCGTCACCCTGAATCCATCGTTCTGCCTGGAGAGGGAGACAGTGCCACAATGCCACCTTGGTCAAGGCTGCCTGTGAATATGGGTGGGAATACCCGTATTTACCCTGAGAATTGCTCTGAGGTGGAAGTTTTTCGGCAGCGGTGGTACAATGATTTAGTCTGGACAAAGCTTAAGGTACCTCACGCACGCTGATACCTCTCGTGTTCACCTACAGTTACCAGAAAATTCAAGGACTGTAAGGCGGACTGGATGTTGGGAAGGCACATCCATGCTGACAGGGTGATTATCTGTCGGAAGGATGGAGAGAACATTGAGTATAATGTGGAGGCCTTTGACAAGCATTTGAAGCCTTTGTTCCTGCCGCACCCAAAGTTCTACTTATAGGAGGAAAAGACTCCTTTACATTTCTTTTATTGCTGAAATACAGGGACTGTGCTCTAACTTTTTTTTTTTGGGATGTTTTACTCTTTGGAGAATTGGGAGCTGTTATTGTCGTTGTTCTCCCTCCTTCTCCTCCCATCAAGGAAAATAAATCAGTAACTTTGGGGCATAGTTGGTATAGGATCACAGCACAGAGAAGTAAAAGTTCATCTGGATCTGACAAGTGCCTTTACTGCGGCATTGCCACCAGGTGGCGGTGTTGCGCAACGATTGTTTGTTTTACACTCTGCACTATACTTATTGGAGCGAATGGGTTTCTTTACGGATAGACCCATTCCTTCCAAGAAAACACATACATTATGTTAGGATGTGTGTTTCTTTGTTTTTCTTCTTTTCTTCCCCTCTGCAGGAGATTCATCTATCAAGGCTGCTGAGAATGGGGTGGTTCTTAGATAGCAGAAAGGGGGGGGGGGGAATGTTAATGTGTGTAGCGACCTCACCCCTTCTCATTCACAGATTGTTTGTCTCGTCTAGGGGTTAGTACTGGGGGGAGGGATGAGATACACCACGGCCCATGTCCTCCAGAGAGACTGGAGGTGAAAGCCAGAACTATCAGGTTTTGTGTGTATGTCCTAGAGTCAAATCCTTTACTGAATGACCCCCCCTTTGCTTCCAGTAACTGAAGTTCCACACACTGAAAACGGTCCAACTCGTATTTATTCATCTCAACAAATAGTCATTCAGCACAGATAGGTTGGGACCCAATGAACAGTTCAGTATTTGTAGGGAGTAGGTCGAGGCACAATCCTTTTTTAGATAGAGCTAACCACTGTGGTGTCACCAATGGCGAATAGTCACTGCCACTGACTATATTAAACAGAACATGGATTACCTTCGCTAACGTAGCCCCTATCAGGGGGAAGACATCCGTCCAAGACAGTTCCGGAGGCCTCTCCATCACCAGCAATGCTGCGATGGACTCTCCAGAGAAGTTCCGCTCACCGGCCTCCTCGTCTCAGACACGGGCACCCAAGGAGTTAGGGCCCCCTCGGATTCCTCCACCCTCGCGGAACTCAGTCGAAGGTACTGAGCTCCAGGCTTCCGCCATAGTACCCCACCCCAGGCTAAAGGTGCCTGAGATGGACTCCATCTCCCGCTCCGGCCAGGTCGAGAGTACCTGGGCCCGGAACTCCGGAACGCCAACACCCAGGCTGAAGGTGCCTGGGTGTGGCCCCGTCCTCCGACTCCGAACTCTGAACCCCAAGGTCCGCCCCTTTTATCTCCTCTCCCTTTGTGTCACAGCAAGTTCCCCGCCCCGCTGTACCAGCGCCAGGAAAGGACAAAAAGGGATGCAGTCTTGCGGTGAGTGTTCAGCTCCGGCCCAGGGCGACAGCGCCACCTGCAGGTCGCAGGGAACCTCACACCACCAGAGTCCTCCAAGAACCACAAAAGGGTCTCAGATTCCCTAACAATCAATGCATCTGGGTTACACTACCACCCAGATGCCTCCCCTAAATTCACATACCCGCTACACTCTCCCCCTGGTAATTTGACACTGGTCCCCAGTGTCTGGTGCAAACCCATTTCTCCCAAGGAGTGGTAACATAAGTTCGACCCAGAGACCAAACTACACATAGAATCAAACGCAACAATTTAGTCATGAATTGTGTCAGGACCTAAAATGGGAAAGGGAAACAGGAATATAAAACAATGAACTTGGTATAAAAAAATTTTTTTAAATGATGTTACACATTGAAATTCCCCCCCCCCCCCCCTCACTATCTAAGGACCACCCCATTCTCAGCAGCCTTGATAGATGAAATCTCCTGCAGAGGGAAAAAAACAAAGAAACACACCTCCTAGCATAATGTATGTGTTTTCTTGCAAGGAATGGGTGTATCCGTAAAGAAACCCATTCGCTCCAATAAGTATAGTGCAGAGTGTGAAGCAAACAATCATTGTGCAACACCGCCACCTGGTGGCAATGCCGCGGTAAAGACACTTGTCAGATCCAGATGAACTTCTGCTTCCCTGTGCTGTGACCCTATATTGGCTAAGCCCCAAAGTCACTGATTTATTTTCCTTGATGGGAGGAGAAGGAGGGAGAACAAAACAACAACAGCTCCCATTTCTCCGAAGAGTAAAACATCCCAAAAATAAAGTTAGAGCACAGTCCCTGTAATTTAGCAATAAAAGAAATGGAAAGGAGTCTCTTTCTCCTATAAATAGAACTTTGGATCCGGCAAGAACAAAGGCTTTAAGTGCTGGTCAAAAGCCTCCACATTGTACTCAATGTTCCCTCCATCCTTCTGACAAATTACCACCTTGTCCGCATGGATGTGCCTTCCCACCATCCACTCCGCCTTACAGTCCTTAAATTTTCTGGTGACCGTAGGTGAGCATGAGAGGTATTGGCGTGCATGAGGTACTTTCAGCTTTGTCCAGACAAAATCATTGTACCACCGCTGCCAAAAAACTTCCACCTCGTAGAGCAATTCTCAGGGTAGATATGGGTATTCCCACCCATATTCTCAGGCAACTTTTTGACAAAAGAGACGGTGCAGCCTAGCCAAAGATGGCATTGTGGCACGGTCCCCTACTCCAGGTAGAACAATGGACTCCAGATGGCGAGGTACATTCACCACCTCTGTAGATTTGGGCCTAGGAGCCCACAGTGATGCACGTTGCACTCCCGCAACAGGAGCAGGTGAAACAGCCGCTGGCTCAAGAAGTGGGATCACAGACAGGGAACCAGATTCCTCCCTAGGCTCCGAGGCCTCCACCCGGGGTGTACTATCCCCAATGGACATAGCTGGGTCCCTTAAGACACGGGACGAGGGTAACGGCAACTTGTCCCATCCCTTCTTGTGGAAGATTTCATCTATCTCCCCATCATCACCGGCATCAGATAGCGACTCTAGGTCGGAGGTGTCATAACACTCTGCGGGCAGGTAATTCCCCGTAGACACGGAATCACCCCCCTCGATGGGTTCCACCTACCGTGGGCTCCCGAACCTCCAACCACAGACACAGTCCCAACCCCTGGCTCACCTGGGCCTTTTGAAGAAGGCGCCTGGGTGCGGCCGCGTCCTCCGACTCCGAACTCTGAACCCCAAGGTCAGGGCGTCCGCCCCTTTTATCTCCTTTCCCTTTGCGTCACAGCAGGTTCCCCGCCCCGCTGTACCAGCGCCAGGAAAGGACAAAAAGGGATGCAGTCTTGCAGTGAGTGTTCAGCTCCGGCCCAGGGTGACAGCGCCACCTGCAGGCCGCAGGGAACCTCACACCACCAGAGTCCTCCAAGAACCACAAAAGGGTCTCAGATTCCCTAACAATCAATGCATCTGGGTTACACTACCACCCAGATGCCTCCCCTAAATTCACATACCCGCTACATGTGTAAAATATTTAAGTTTAAAAAAAAAAAAAGAGGTCCATCGTTTGTATTCTTGTTTTTCCTTTCCCATTCTAGGTCCTGGCACAATCCATGGCTAAGTTTGTAGGGCTTGGTTCTACGTGTAGTTTGGTCTCTGGGTTGAATTCATGTTACCACTCTTTGGGAGACATGAGTTTGCACCAGACACTGGGGACCAGTGTCAAATCACCAGGGGGAGAGTGTAGCGGGTATTTGAATTTAGGGGAAGCATCTGGGTGGTAGTGTAACCCAGATGCACTGATTTTTAGGGAATCTGGGACCATTTTATGGTTCTCGGAGGACTCTGGTGGTGTGAGGTTCCATGCGGCCTGCAGGAGGCGCTGTTGCCCTGGGCTGGAGTTGAACCCTCACCACAAGGCCGGAGCGGGTGATGGAGTCCATCCCAGGCACCTTTAGCCCTGGGGTGAGGTACTACTGAGGAGGCCTGGGACCCAGTACCTTCGACTGGGTTCCGCGAGGGTGGAGGAGTCCGAGGGGCCCTAAGGTATTGGGCGCCCGAATCTGAGATGAGGAGGCCGGGGAGTCTAACCCTTCCGAACAGCCCGGTGCAGCATTGCCGGTGACGGCGGGGCCTCCGGTAACTCTCTCGGAAGGATGTCTTCCCTCTGACAGGGGCCGCATCCACAAGAAGGTAACTCCTGTTTCATGTTCATTAGAGTTGCTGGTAGAGACTAAGAAAAGGAAAGAAGTACATTCACAGCCACTGTACGTTATAACCATTGGTGATAACTCAATGGTTTAGCTTAAGGATTGTGCCTTGACCTACTCCCCACCAATACTGAACTGTTCTTTGGTCACAACCTGTCTGTGCTGAGTGGCGATTTATTTGCTGCTAAGGAATAAATAAGAGTTGGACCTTTTCAGAGGTGTGGAACTCCGGTTACTGGGAGCAAAGGGGGGGTCATATCAAGGAAAGACTTGACCCTGGGATATACACACGACCCGATGGTAAAAATACATTCGGGCCTTCACCTCTATCCAGAAGAGGACATGGGCCGTGGTGGTTCTCATCCCTCTTCCCAGGTTCCCCTAGACAAGGCAGCAAGCCGAGAAGAAGAAAGGGTGAGAGGGTGGGCCCCGCTACATATAAGCATGCATATGTACTCCGTACTTGGTTTGGGCCCACTTTTGCAGCAATTACTGCCTCAATGCGGTGTGGCATGGAAGCTATCAGCCTGTGGCACCGCTGAGGTGTTATGGAAGACCAGGATGTTTCAATAGCGGCCTTCAGTTCTTCTGCATTGTTCGGTCTCATGTCTCTCATCTTTCTCTTGGCAATGCCCCATAGATTCTCTATGGGGTTCAAGTCAGGCGAGTTTGCTGGCCAATCAAGCACAGTAATCCCACGTTCATTGAACCAGGTTTTGGTGCTTTTGGCAGTGTGGGCAGGTGCCAAGTCCTGCTGGAAAATGAAGTCAGCATCCCCATAGAGCACGTCTGGAAGGAAGCATGAAGTGCTCCTAAAATTTCCTGGTAGATGGCTGCGTTGACCCTGTACTTAATGAAGCACAGTGGACCAACACCAGCAGATGACATGGCTCCCCAAATCAACACAGACTGTGGAAATTTCACACTGGACTTCAAGCATCTTGCAGTGCGTGCCTCTCCATTCTTCCTCCATACTCTGGGTCCTTGGTTTCCAAATGAGATGCAAAATTTGCTCTCATCAGAAAAGAGGACTTTGGACCACTGAACAACAGACCAGGTCTGTTTTTATTTAGCCCAGGTAAGACGCTTCTGACTTTGTTTGTTGTTCAGGAGTGGCTTGACAAGAGGAATATGACATTTGAAGCCCATGTCCAGGATCCGTCTGTGTGTGTGTGTGGTGGCTCTTGATGCACTGACTCCAGCCTCAGTCCACTCCTTGTGAAAGTCCCCAACACTTTGGAATGGCCTTTTCCTGACAATCCTCACAATACACACGATCATTTTTCCCGTCGGGAAAAATTACATTTTTTTTTTTCGCCGAGAAAAACGATCGTCTGTGGGCTTTGTCGTTTTTCTCGTTGAGAAAAACGGCAGAAAAAACGACGAGAAAAATTAGAACATGTTCTAAATTTTCTCATCGTTTTTTCCATCATTTTTTTCCGCGGCAGTTTTCCCATAGAGAGACACTGCCGCGGAGCCCACAGACGGTCGTTTTTCTCGTCAAAGAAAAAAATGACGGGAAAAACGGTCGTGTGTGGGGGAACATGCCGTTCCCTCGTTTTTCATTTTTTTTCATGCCGTGATTCACGGCGGTGTTTTCACCGCCGTGAATCACGATCGTGTGTACGCGGCATTAGAGACAATTTAAAGACTCAGGAACCCTTTGCAGGTGTTATGGCGTAATTAGCTGATTAGAGTGGGACACTTGGAGCCTAGAATATTGCACCTTTTCACAATATTCAAATTTTCTGAGATTGTGGATTTGGGGTTTTCATGAGCTGTAAGCCATAATCATCACAATTATGACCAATCATGGCTTGAACTATCTTGCTTTGCATGTAATGAGTCTATCTCATACATTAGTTTCACCTTTTAGGTTGCAATAGTGAAATAAATGAACTTTTGCCCAATATTCTAATTTCTCTTACCGTCCATGGACTGACACAGCCTCTTAATATTTGACAAGTGGGTTTATGTCCCTGCTTTGAGGAGAGAACTAGGCAGAATGTTAGATGTTACAACATACATTCTAAAGACCAGAGCTGAACAGCCCCGCCCAGGGGACGGTCCCTCTGGACATAACCCACCCACCTGCAGCCAGCAGCCCTCAGATTTTTTCTGCCTAGCAGAAGGAGAGGACGTGGCTCACTTCGGAGCCAGTCTTCTGAAGAATTTTTATTCCTTTTGGAATTTTGTTATTTTATTTTTGTAATCTTCTATAAACTGTCGGCTGGGCAACAGGTTGGGTACATTGGATATCCTCGTAGTCTTCCCAGTCCGACCATCGAGCGTGCTGAATCCTCACTCCGGCGTGCAACTCAGTTCACGACATGCCCCATGACTCCAGGGGTGGTCGGTGGGCTTTTTATGCTCCGTGGTCCGCTAAGACTGAACAGTACCTGCTGTCTCTTTTCGCGGTGGACTGGACCGACAGCTACTCAGTACCGAACTGTGATAGGTCTGTCAGGAACACACCGGTAGGTCCTGCCAGGTAAGTAGTATCTCCTGCTTCAGCAGGTGAGTACAGTGCTGTGTGTTCCTCTATATGGGGGATTATCCCTGTCTCCACCTGGTTGTTGTTGCTCTATGTCACTGTTATCTGGCGCTGTGCTGCCTGGGGGGGTTACTCGGTCCCGGGTGGGGGGGCTCAGGGTTCTGCATGAGGAATGTGATGTCTTTTGGGCCTGTGCGCCGCTCAGCGCCATGTTTTACTGTTTCTCTGTATACCTCTATGGTGCACATGGCGGCCATCTTGCAGAGGATTCGCTATGGCGCAGTTACTATTGCGGCGGCCACTTTTCTGTTGTTTGGCCTCTAACGCGGCTGTAACGCCGCGGTTCTCCTCACATTCTCCTCACTGCTCATTTGCACTGTACAGCGCAGCACAGGCAGCGGAACCGAGCGGTCCCCACTGGGTCAGTGAGTCCCCTGGGTAACCCCCCACAGCCAGTACAGCCAGAGGGTGGACTTTTTTTGTGTTTAAAAAAAAAAAAAAAGTCTCAGAGTGGCGAGTTATGGAGTCTGGGTCACCTGCTTCCCCATTCATGTCAGAGGCAACAGGCAGTGCTTCAGCGTCTGCAGTCCCTTTGGACCAGTTGTCGGCAGTCCTGGAATCATTTCTTGTCAGGATGGAAGCGGTGTGTGAGCACACGGGAGCTACAAAGCGCCCTCTCTCCACACAATCTTTAGTGGAGGAGTGCTCTGTTTCAGATATGGGCCTAGCTGCAGCTCAGGACCCTAACTCTGAATTATTTGATATTTTTGAACAGGACATTCCTGGTGAGGAAAACTCCTGTTCTGAGTCAGCAAAGGACAGGGTGCTTGTAAGTGAACTCATTGATGCTGTGAGGGACACTCTCAAGCTGGATTCTGCAGCTGCGGAACCTCAGGCGGACGCTGTCTCCTTTGGTTCTTTCAAAGCCAAGCTTTCTAAAAAAGTTTTTCCTTACATACCTTTCTTTGACAGGTTCATAGATCAGGTTTGGGAAAAGCCGCAGAAGACTTTTGCACTTCCGCGGCATCTGTCTACTAGGTACCCTTTTGAGGAGGCCCTGGTTAAAAAATGGGCCTCTCCTCCGGGGGTCGACCCCCCGGTCGCCCGTTTGAATAAAGCCACAACTCTCCTGATGGAGGGGACTCCTGCCTTTAAGGACCCCACTGACAGGAGGTCAGAAGTGGTGAGCAGAGCCATGTTCGCCTTGCTGGGTTCCGCCTTACGTCCTGTTGTAGCGGCGACCCTAGTGTCTCAGACACTCACGGAATGGGCAAAGATTTTGCACCAGACTGTGCAGGAGCATAATCTTCCTCCAGAGACCGTTTCACTAGCCCACCAAATGGTGCAGGGCCTGGTGTATGTGTGTGATGCCACTTTGGACATTGCTCCCTTAATCTCTAGGGTCGCAGTGTATGCGGTGGTATTGCGTCGTCTTATCTGGTTAAAATGCTGGTCTGCTGACCTGGCTTCTAAAAAGCTCCTGACTGACTTGCCCTTTAGGGGCAGTAGGCTATTCGGTGCTGCCCTGGATGACATTATTAAGGATGTCACGGGGGTAAGAGCACCCTGCTTCCTCAGACTTCTAAGGGTAAGGAGCCCCGCCATAAGCCGGGCCCCTCCTTTCCTGCCCAGAAGAGGTTTTTTCGTCAGAATCCATGGGTAAGCCCGCCCAGACTGAAAAGAGTGCGGCTGGTGGACAGAAGCGTCCCTGGGTGCGTAAGCCGACCAAACCGGCTTCCAAGCCTGCCACCGCATGAAGTCTTGCCCCCGTCCGACTCGCGGGTGGGGGGATGGCTTTGCAGGTTCACGGATTGGTGGGTGTCCCGGATCTCCGACCGGTGGGTGTGCGAGGTGGTTACCTCAGGGTACAGGATAGAGTTTTGCTCCTGGCCTCCAGACAGATTCTTCCCCTCGAATCTCCCTCTCCTTCCAGCACGTCAGGCTGCCCTCTTGGGGGCAGTGCAGGACTTGCTCGGGTGCGGAGTCATTGTGCCGGTTCCGTCACAAGAGAGGTTTCAGGGGTTTTACTCAAATCTGTTTGTGGTCCCAAAGAAGGACGGACTGCATCCAATCTTGGACCTCAAGGCCTTAAATGCCTTTGTGAAGGTTCAAAAATTCCGCATGGAATCCATTCGCACGGTGATTGCTGCGCTCCACCCAGGGGACTTTCTGGCATCCTTGGATATCAAGGACGCCTACTTGCATGTCCCAATCTGCGCAAGTCACCAGAAGTTTCTGCGCTTTGCGATAAGCGAAGTCCACTATCAATTTGTGGCACTTCCCTTTGGTTTGGCGTCGGCACCAAGGGTTTTCACCAAGGTGCTCGCTCGATTCTGGCTTTGCTGAGACAGCGAGGCATTGCTATCGTGGGCTATCTGGACGATCTTCTTCTAAGAGCAGACACTGGCTCAGAGTTAGAAGAAAGTGTGACAATTGTCAGCCAGACCCTCCAGGACTTTGGGTGGCTTCTGAATGCCCAGAAGTCGGTCCTGGTCCTGACTCAGCGTCTGGAGTATCTAGGTTTGATCTTGGACTCCTCGGAAGCAAAAGTATTCCTACCCTCGGAGAAGTTACAGACTCTTCAATCTGCGGTATGGCTTCTGATGTCCCGAAAATGGTCATCAATACGCTTTTGCATGAGGGTCCTGGGACTCATGGTGGCCTCCTTCGAGGCAGTTCCGTATGCCCAATCTCACACTCGTGCCTTACAGAAGGGGATCCTGTCCACTTGGGACAAGTCCCCATTGTCATTGGATCATCAGATCCAGGTGAGTCATCCGGTCAGGGCGTCCCTGACGTGGTGGTTGAGATCCCCGGCTCTTCGGTCAGGGAAGTCGTTCCTTCCTGTCTACTGGATGGTGATCACGATGGACGCCAGCCTGATGGGCTAGGGTGGAGTTTGGGGGGTCCTCTCAGCTCAGGGGCTGTGGACCCCGGCCGAATCCCGTCTACCAATCAATGTCCTGGAACTCCGGGCAATTTGACTGTGCCTCTCCTCGTGGTCTGAGAGACTACAGGGCCACTCGGTCAGGATCCAGTCGGATAACGCCACAGCGGTGGCTTATGTCAACCATCAGGGGGGAACTCGGAGCTCAGCTGCGGCGTCCGAGGTCGCCCACATCCTTAGGTGGGCGGAAAGAAGCGTGCCGGCTCTGTCCGCCGTTTACATTCCAGGAATAGACAACTGGCAGGCCGACTATCTGAGCTGGCAGACGTTGAACCAGGCGGAATGGTCTTTGAATCCGGAGGTTTTCCAACTCCTCTGTCGGCGGTGGCGCACGCCGGACATGGACCTGTTGGCCTCTCGACTCAATCGCAAGGTGTCGGTTTGTGGCCAGGTCCAGGGACCCCTGGGCAGACGCCTCAGACGCGTTGGTAGCCCCGTGGGGTCAGTATCGCCTGATGTATGCTTACCCCCCGCTGCAGTTGCTGCCTCGCCTGCTTTGCAGGGTAGAGGCCGAGGGGATTCCGGTGATCCTCATTGCTCCGGATTGGCCACGGCGTCATTGGTACGCCGATCTGGTGCGACTCGACACAGACGTTCCCTGGCGACTACCTCTGCGGGAGGACCTTCTGTCTCAAGGTCCCATACTTCATCCTGCTTTACAGTCCTTGGCTTTAACGGCATGGCTATTGAAAGCCAGGTGCTGAGGGACCGTGGTCTCTCAGATTCGGTCATTTCGACCATGTTGAGGGCAATGAAATCTTCCTCCAGGAAGATCTATCACCGTACCTGGAAGGCTTACATCGCTATGTGCGAGGAGCTGGATTGGCGTCCACGAACGTATTCCGTTCCCAGGATTCTGCTGTTCTTACAGCGTGGTGTGACCCAACAGCTGGCTTTGAGTTCCATCAAGGGTCAGATTTCGGCCCTGGCTGTCTTCTTCCAACGACTGCTAGCGGGCCATTCCTTAATTAGCACCTTGTCCAGGGGGTTCGCCATGTGGCCCCTCCTGTCAAACCTCCTCTCCCTCCTTGGGATCTGAATTTGGTGCTCTCGGTTCTTCAAGAACCTCCTTTTGAAAACATCAGAGATATCCCTCTCTTGACCTTGTCCCAGAAGGTGGCTTTCCTGGTTGCCATTACTTCTGTCAGACGGGTGTCTGAATTGGCGGCATTGTCCTGCAAGCCGCCTTTCTTGGTCATCCATAAGGATAAGGCTGTGTTGCGTCTGCGACCTTCTTTTCTACCAAACATGGTCTTGGCCTTTCACCTTTTCACCTTAATGAGGACATTGTCCTGCCGTCCTTGTGTCCTCATTCGTCGCATCCCAGAGAGTTTGCGCTTCACTCGCTAGACGTGGTACGTGCCTTACAGGTGTACCTGTCCGTAACTGCTCCTATTCGGAAGTCTGCCTCGCTGTTTGTGGCTGTGTCAGGACCACAACAGGGCCAGGCGGTTTCGTCTGCCATCATTTCTAGGTGGATCAGACAGACCGTCATACAGGCCTATGCCCTTAAGGGGCGGGCGCCTTCCTTTCCGGTCACGACGCATTCAACCAGGGCAATTGGTGCTTTCTGGGCTTTCTGACATCAAGTGTGCAAGGCGGCGACCTGGTCGTCCACACATACCTTTTCAACGTTTTATAAGGTTGATGTGGCTGCATCTTCTGATGCTTCCTTCGGCTGCAAGGTGTTGCAGGCCGCTGTTTAAGTTGCAACTTCTCCGTTGAGGAGCTCTGCTTGTTTGGAGTGAAGTTTGGTTTTCCTTTCTCTTTACTCCCACCCCTCTTTTTTGACACTGCTTTGGGACATCCCACTTATCAAATATTAAGAGGCTGTGTCAGTCCATGGACGGTAAGAGAAAATAAGATTTTTGTATTCACCGGAAAATCTATTTCTCTGACGTCCATGGACTGACACAGCACCCAGGGCCGTCGGAACAGGACAGGCAAAACAAGCAATTGCTTGGGGCCCCGAGCTGGCCTAGGGCCCCAGCCTGCTGCCTGTCACTGTCCTCGATTTTCGCCCGGAGCCGATCCGCGGATTGCAGCCTTAGGAAAGGCCGCGGCTTCGGCCTAGCTCCGGAGCGGCGGCCATCTTGGTACACCCGGCGGTGACAGGCCGCCGCTAATGCTTATGGGAGTTGTAGTCCACAACGGCGGCTTTATTATTTTAACAGTGGACATTACAGGGGGAGATGTGGACAGTACAGGGGGGAGATCTGGATATTACAGTGGGGGAGATGATGTGGATATTACAGTGCGGAGTCCCCCTGTCCATCCCACGGTCCCCCTGTCCATCCCACTGTCCATAAACAGTCCTAAGCAGCATCTTAATGTTAATGTGAGTGTGTATGTGTTTTAAGTATGTTGGATTACATGCAACAGCAGTATTTGCACTGTAAACCTTTTTTATTTATATAAAGTGTGGGTGAGCTTAAACTGTATCGCTATGCTGTGGTTCCTGTAGGCTTTGCGTGAGTGCGCGGGGGGGGGGGGTTGGGGGGGCCTCCATGTCCATTTTGCTTGGGGCCCCCAAATTCCTTCAAACGGCCCTGACAGCACCCACCCTTCCTTTTAAGGTTTGTACTGCTTTGTTACGAACTGAGGGCTGCTGGCTGCAGGTGGGTGGGTTATGTCCAGAGGGACTGCCCCCTGGGTGGGGCTGTTCAGCTCTGGTCTTTAGAATGTATGTTGTAACATCTAACATTCTGCCTAGTTCTCTCCTGCAAGCAGGGACATAAACCCACTTGTCAATTATTAAGAGTCAGTCCATGGACGTCAGAGAAACAGATTTTACGGTGAGTACAAAAATCTTATTTTTTCGAGTTTCACCTGTAGACAATATTATAAGGAACTAAAGCTGCGCAACTACGTGAAAATTGTGAAAAAAAATAACCAAAAATTATTTGTGATATCACCTTAAAGGTGACGTGACTGAACAATGTAACGTGTAAATTAAACAATGAGTGATATTCTTTGAGCCTCTGGGTAATAAATGATGTTACACTCTATTCCTTGGTATTACACAAGAGAATTCAATAGCAGTTCATAAATGGCATAAAGTCCCCAGAAAAAAGAATGAAGTGAAAAAGGGTTCAATCTCTTCAAAATTGAATTCGTGACTTCAAAACTGAAACACCATGGAAGAAGTGCTGATACGACAGGAATCCACCACCTTATCTTTCTCAGGCTGCTTCCCAGAAATCCTGATCCCTGAGAGAGATCAGTCTGAGTAGATGGCTATTATCCCCGACAGGGTCTCTAATTGACTCTCTCTGTACTTATATTCCTCTAGGCTTCAGTCTGTAGTCCCCAGATATCTCCACGAATCACATTTAGGGTGAAAAAGAAAGCCCCATAGCGTAATCCAATAATATAAAACGTTTATTAAAATAAAAAGATGCACTTACAGCATGTTGAATAAAAAACAGCAGTGGTTGTGTATAAGGCCGGCCGGCTCTCACTACCCGCTGCTTCCGGGATTCGTATTGTGGTGACGTCAGCACGCCGCTCCTCCCCTAATTTTTGGTTATTTAATTATTATTTTTTTCACAATTTTCACGTAGTTGCGCAGCTTTAGTTCCTTATAATATTGCTATTTGTGTGTGTCTCACATTTTTTAGTTGCAGCACAGATATTGAGTTATCACATTCAGTTTTTACAGACAGCGCAGTATTCCTACACTTTTTACATTTCACCTGTAGACAAGCCTAGGTGACTCAGGTCAGTGCCCACCAAGACAGTTTGGCACCAGTTCCCAAAAAAGAAGACCCAAGGCTATCCAAATCTCAGTAACCAGCTTTCACTTGTGTAATCTGTCCACTGCAGAAGGGAAGCTTAATTGTCTTTATTTAGAGAATTAATCCAAGCCTCGCTCTCAGCATTCATCACATTGTTGTCCATCATTAGAAAATGATCTGCTCTCTCCCTGGGATCAGAGTCTGAACTGAGCTCTTTACCATCCTCTGACTGAGAGAAGCCGACAAAATCCCCAGTCTCCTCCATGACCATAATCAGTGGGTAGGAGGCTAGCTCATAGTCCTCTCCAAAAGCCTCTGTCCCAGTTGGGTCTGTCACATTTGTCCCCCCTCAAAAGCAGACTACCTCTACCTGGTCTGGACATGCTTTAGTTGGGCAGAGTAAACCCACATAGTTGGTCCACACGATCTCCATACTTGGCCGCAGGGAAGCGTTGTCATTGGTAGGTGTGGGGCAGAGGTCGTGGACCCTCTATGTATGGCTACCAGCACTTCGGCTGGGCTGTGTTTACTATTCTGAGGCTTGGTCTACTGTTGGGGAGAGGAGCCGACTGCTCCAACGCCCTAGAGCAGTGATGGAGAACCTTGGCACCCCAGATGTTTTGGAACTACATTTCCCATGATGCTCGACTACACTGCAGAGTGCAGGAGCATCATGGGACATGTAGTTCCAAAACATCTGGGGTGCCAAGGTTCGCCACCACTGCCCTAGAGCCATGAAGATACGGTAAGTGCTAGGCAGAGGTCAGCTGCGCTCTGCCCTGTTGCCAGCGCTTAAGCTGGACACCCCACATCCGCTGCTCTGGCTAATGGTTAAGGAGGGAGGATTGCTTCCTCTGCTCCCAGACTGTGGATCTGCTGCTGGGGAGGGAGGACGACCACCTCCTCTCTCTGGTCCTTGGCCTGCCACTGGGGAGGGGGAATGGCTTCCTCCCCTCCCTGCATCTCTAAATGCTGCTGCAGAGTGAGGACAACCACCCCCTCTTCCTTCTCTCCCAGGATCCTGGTCTGCTGCTGGGGAAGAAGAACCGCCACCTTCACACCCTGGGCCCCCGGAATTGCTGCGGGTGTGCGATAGAGGTCTTAGACCCTCTGTCTGGTTGCCAGTGCTTCAGCTGGGAGTTCAAGCTTGTCTGCATCAGCCTGTTGCTGGGGAGAAGGGCTGCAAGCCTAGCTCCCTGGAGCTCTGGATGTGTTGGGCAGAGGTCAGTGGTGCTTTGCCCTGATACCAGCTCTTCTGCTGAGAAGTAAAATTTTAATTTGGTTGCCTCGCTCAAATCCTCCAGGGCCACCGATTGTTGTGGGCAGAGGTCAGCAGCGCTCTGCCTTGATGCCAGCTCCCCTGATGGAAGCTCACTGGGCTGTCCCTCCTCAGCAAAAAGTCTATTAAATTCTAAATCTCTGGAGGTAGTGGTGGGGGATAGAGGTTCACCATCTCCTCTCTGTGGTTCTCCGGAGCTGCTGAAGGTTCTGGGCAGAGCTCAGCGATGTTCTGCCCTGATGCCAGCTCTTCTACTGAAGGCTCACTGGGTTTTTCCTCCTCATCAGAAACGTCTATTAAATCCCCAGTCTCTGGAGCTGGTGGCTGAAGATAGAGTCTAACTATCACCTGTCCCTGGAACCCAGAAGATGTTACCTATGCTGGGCAGAGGCTAGCAGAGCTCTGCCCAGTTGTCAGCACTTCAGTTGGAATCAGAGTAAATGTTACATCCTCCGATGAAAAGTCAATTAAATCCATGCTTTCTGGGATCTGTGGCTGGGAAGTGAGGACGGCTTCCTCCCCTCCCTGGTCCTTGACCAGGGGGAGCCGGCTGGAGGGATGGAGCCCACTGCTCCATGTCCCGTACCCTCATCCGGCAGCTGGACAGGCGCATTCCACCATCCAAGCTCATTCTGTGCAGAAACAGGTTCGTTAAGGTGAGTCAGCACTTGCTACATCCGCCATAAGAGCTCCGCTTTCATAGCTGCAATGAAGGTGGGCAAAGCACACTGTTACTCTGCCCTATTGCCGACACTTCAGCCGGGATTTCAGAATTGTTGGCTGGTACTTCCCGATAGTCCCAGGCAAAGGGAGCCCAGCTCAACTGCTGAACAGAGCAGGCATCTGTAGGTGATCTCCAGCTCCCATTCCTGAATGGCTAGAACATCCAAAGTTTCCTGTGCCCCGAGCACTTCAGAGACGTTCAGCATTCGGTCTCCAGATCACTCCCAAAGTCTAGTCTAGGTCCTGGTCCTTGGGCTATATACCAGCAGAGGTCTCTGTAGCTCTCGTCCAGCCACATCTCTGCGTGGTCCAGCCTGCTTAACTCAGCTTTCCACTCCTTGTGCGGATGTTCCCCCAACAAAAGCACCCGCACTTCATACAGCGACCAGTACCTTTCCTGGATGGAGTGGAGAAATTTTTCCTGGTGGCGCTGCTCACAGTTCCTTTCAGAGAACAATGGGGTGGCCCCTAAAAGTCACACATCTAGGTGTCCTGAAGTGGTAAGTAGAGTGGCAACCTCAGCCTGGACTACAACCAGAATACAACCCCCAAACACACCTCCAAGACGACCACTGCCCTGCTAAAGAAGCTGAAGGTAAAGGTGATGGACTGCCCAAGCATGTCTCCAGACCTAAACCCTATTGAGCATCTATGGGGCATCCTCAAATGGAAGGTGGAGGAGTGTAAGGTCTCTAACATCCACCAGCTCTGTGATGTCCTCATGGAAGAGTGGAAGAGGACTCCAGTGGCAACCTGCGAAGCTCTGTGAACTCCATGCCCAAGAGGGTTAAGGCAGTGCTGGAAAATAATGCTGGCCACACAAAATGTTTACACTTTGGGCCTAATTTGGACATTTTAACTTAGGGGTGTACTCACTTTTTGTTGACAGCCGTTTAGACATTAATGGCTGTGTGTTGAGTTGTGTTTGAGGGGACAGCAAATTTACACTGTTATACAAGCTGTACACTCACTACTTTACATTGTAGCAAAGTGTAATTTCTTCAGTGTTGTCACATGTAAAGGTATAATAAAATATTTACAAAACAGTGAGGGGTGTATGTCTCAGTGGCTCGCTGAGACTGCCATCAGTCCAGGCACCTGGCGGATCCAGACTTCTGAAGTCGGGATGACGCGCTGCCTGGACAGATTGCAGTGACGTCAGCGGAGAGCGGACTTCAGACTGCTCTCCGCTGAAAACAGGTCACAGGAGTGCAAAATGAATTTTACTCCTGTGACCCATAAGAGAAGCCCAGCCTAAAAGGCTCAGACTGGACTTCTTTAAATTACAGCCTGACAGGGCCGTGACCATTTTAACTCGAGCTGTGGAGTTTGACAGGCAGTATCACCTGTCAAACTCGCCGATTGAGATCAATGAATCCCCACTGCAACCATGAGCCAAACGTTTGGCTTGCAGTTGCAACATGGTCCCGCAATCTAAAATTGCCATTTGGCAATCAGAAAAAAGAATTAAAAAAATCAGGCATCTGGAAGCAGCAGTAAAGCCTCTTGGATGCCTGTCAGCTGCTGCTTTACTCCCCTCTGAAAAGTGGGCCACTATAAATCGCTTTTCAGAAAGAGCCCTGAGCCCCTAAGGAGTAATACTAATTGAGCCAGTGAGTCTCTGTGTTGTTTCTCAACACCCTATCCTATTTAAGGAACTGAAATACAAAGGACTGTTCCCTCCTCTTCTATGTATATTTTCAGTACTATTCACAAAAAGCCAGAAAACAAGGCCATCAAGACAAAGTGGGTTGTTACCAATAGGGCCCTATCAGTTTTCATCTTGTATGTTCTATGAAAATGAAACAAGGAAGCTGTCACAATACGAACTAACTCAAAGTGTTTGTTTTTTTTGTAGTTTTTATTTTCTTCATACGTAGTCCCCATTGACTAAATGTAAAAATTTCTACTACGAGCAGATTTTCTTAAGATCTCATCTCTATTGGGTGCGTCAGACAGGAATTTTTTAACCTACAATTTTTGAGAAACTAGGCCATGTTGGTTATAAAAAGCTCTCCTCTTGTTACATGTCACAGTGAATGGACGCCGCTGGTCCCTTGACACTCCTGAGAGCTTTCAGTCTTTGCATTGAAAGGCACCATTGTACCGCACCCCTAAATGTGACATGCATCTCAATGTAGTACACTGATGTGCACACAATACCAGTAATGACCCATTATACTGGATTCTCGCTCATACACATTAATCAATCCTTCATTTCATTTACATCTGGATATAATGCATTGAGTCACATTACAAGAAAGATCAGATTTTTAGTAAGTAACCATTTGTAGCTTTTATTATGTGACTGTAATGGGTCATTTTTAGGCAACTTTTGCATTTTCTATGCCTGCTGCATCATGTTTTTTATGTCCAGTCCCTGATAGTTATCACTAATTCAGACAATAACATAAGTATGCACAACAGGAAAAACAAGGATGTATTTCTGGACAGCCGCACTCAACAATAGTTGCCTTTATTAAAATGAGGACAGCACTACAAGTCACAGCAAACAAAAACCTCGGACAATTGACGCGTTTCACACTATATCTAGTGTTTAGTCGTAGCTTAAGTATGCACAACCACACAACAAACCACCTGTAGAGTACATTGTTTTCATTAAGGCTGGGTTCACAGCTATGCGAATTGAATGCAGCTTACACCGCATCCAATTCGCATAACATTTAAAAATCTATTAGTTTAAATGCATCAGGTTCACATATGTGCGTTGCATTCGCACTCCGTGTGCGTTTTCTAGGCATTGTGGTGCAAATTGTCTGCACATTATCTTCTATGGGAACGCATCTGATTCGTAGATGTGTTCTGTTCTGAACACAAACTCTCTCCCTGCTCACTACACCTCTCCCCCCTCCCAGGTCAGCCGATCCGCAGCTACAACGGAGAGGAACCGCTGAACAGCTGTTTTATCTCTTTGCAGAGAAAATGGAGCTGGAATTCGCACGGTACGTGTGAACCCAACCTAAGGACTTTTTCAGACAGACAGTAATGCTTACCAACCTCTGAAAAGCGATCCACTGTGGATTGCTTTTCAGAGGGTGGCATAGCAGCGTCTGGCAAGTGTTCAGAAAGCACTCCTGATGCCTGTTTTTTTTTTTAAATGTCAAACATTGCTGATTGTACCGCAAATGCAAGCCTATCTTTTGGCTAATGGGTGTGGTGTGGCCCCATTGGCCTCAATGGGCAAGTCTGACAGGTGGTGCCACCTGTCAGACTGCAGCCCAAGTTAAAATTGCCATGGTTGCAGCATGTGTACAGCTTTTTCTGGCTCAGCCGCCTTTTTTTTACAGTCCCGTAACCATTATTGAACCAGTGTGAAAGAACTCTAAGGCTGGGTTCACAGTGTTGCGAATTGGGTGTGGGTTTCCACATCCAATTCGGGATGTCAGGAGATTATGACTGGCTCTCTATGGAGCTGGTTCACACATCTCCGGAGCGGCTCCGGTGTGCATTGCACAGGAGTTCTGTGCTTCTTTTGGTCCATTTCAGGTCTGAATTAAGCCCAAAATTAAGGCTGGAATGGGACCTGAAATGATAAATGGGGGCGCACAGGACCCCTGCTGGGAGCCAGAGAATGCTGCAGTGTGAACCCAGCCTTAAAGTTGTTAGACAGATCCCTGTGCATAGCTTGCTGTTCGTGAGATGAGCAGTATTACATAATCCCTGTTGCTGAGGAAGAAGCACAGCCTGCAAATGTAATGAGCATACAGCATATGTAAAATCATATATTTATTTCCACATTGAACTTCAATTATTTCTACTCTACTTCTAATTAATCTGAACAATTTTGAATTGGTAAAATTACTTTGTGAAGATCCCCACACATTCACTTCCTTGAATTCTGTGACACCTAGTCACTAAGCACTGAGAGTAAGCACTGCTGTGTCACACATTGCATGGAGCCTGCCTTCTGAACTACAGAGGTACTGAGAGAAGGAGTTTTAGGAGGCGGGGTCAGTACAGGAAGCACTGCTTGCAAGCAGCAAAGTACCATGGGATATGTAGTCACTAGAAATTGAATGTAAACAGCCGAGGCAAAGCATGCAGGGAATCCAGGAAGTTGGGAAAGCGATGGACAGCAGACAGGCAGCACTCACAACGTGAAAAGAACATTTTCAAGTACCGTATATACTCGAGTATAAGCCGACTCGAGTATAAGCCGAGGTACCTAATGTTGCCCAAAAAAACTGGGAAACCTTACTGACTCGAGTATAAGCCGATGCCCCACTGTTCCCTAGCTCGCTGTTCCCTGTAAATAGAAATTTTTACATTGTAAATATTACCTGTAAAGAAGTTGCGGCTGCGGTGTCCATCGTTCGAATTCTGCGGCGTCCATCGTTCAAAATTCCGCGGTCTCTTCCTGTTCCTTACTTGATAGGCGAGTCTCAGCAGACACTCTCCGCCTATCACGATCATTCTCTCATCCTTAGTTTTCCCAGCAGACACTGTGTTGGGTGTTCCGCCAATCACAGACATCTGCTGGAAAACTGAGGATGAGAGAACGTTCGTGATAGGCGGAGAGTGTCTGCTGAGACTCGCCTATCAAGTAAGGAACAGGAAGAGACCGCGGAATTTTGAACGATGGACGCCGCGGAATTTGAACGATGGACGCCGCAGCCGCAACTTCTTTACAGGTAATATTTACAATGTAAAAATTTCTATGACTCGAGTATAAGCCGAGGGGGGGACTTTCAGCTCCAAAAAAAGGGCTGAAAATCTTGGCTTATACTTGAGTATATACGGTAAGCTTATATTGGATTGTCAAAAATAAGTATTGTTTCTTTAGGTACCTTCTTTAGGTATCTTCTTAGTCTGATGTGGTAATTTTACATTTTTTCTTAGTGAAACATCCTTTTGACAAACTCTGTTATAGAAATAGTCATATTTTCCCAGCATTTTAATTAAAATAAATTGTTAGGCAGGCCATGGACATTGGATTCTCTCTAGAACAGCAAGCAATCCAACCATTACTATAAATAATCACTGCAAGTGTAGATTACCCACTTCACCCCCTTCCTGCCCAAGCAAATTTTCAGGGAAGTGATCAGGATTTTTTACACAATATGATTGCTTATACCAGTGAATTTCAGTGGTACAGGCAACCGTTTTTACCGAATAAAACTGATTCATACAGTGTGTATTGTTGTGATTAGCTGTGATTGGCCACAGCTAATCACATGGTACAGATGTGCTGTGTTTGGTCCTGTCTGTACCATGTGATCACTGTGACCAATCACCGCTAAAAAAACAATTGTAACAAGGAATGGCATGAAAGAAAGCCATCCATTGTTTACAATTGTCATGCGATCTGCTGTTATTGGCCATAGCGATCACATAGTACCAGCAGCGGGCGGTGGACACAGACGGTAACAGATTAACAACTTCCCTACCCGCCCGTCATATGACGTCCGCAGGTGGGATCTCCCATCCTGGGCAGGCATCATATAACGTCCACGGCTTCTCGGCAGTAGAGGGGGCACGCCTGCCGCGTCACGCGGGAGCCAATGCACGTGCCCGGCGGCCGCCATGTCCGCTGGGCACACGCGATTGTAAACACACAGATCCAGGTCCTGTCAGGGGAGAGGAGAGACAGATCGTGTGTTCCTAGTATATAGGAACACCGATCGGTCTCCTCCCCAAGTCAGTCCCATCCCCCCCCCCACAGCAGATCTGGCTATATTATTTTAATAGAGAGTGGCACCTACATCCCCCTCTTTCGCCACAGGGGGCATTGTTGAGCTGTCCTGGTCTATGATCCTACTACTGGGTGAGCAGATCTTCATATTCCTAAATAACGACTGTATATTAGTTTTGTATTCTACGTATTAATGTGTTTTGCATGCTGTTTACTATGTTTTTTGGTCTATTACATTATGTGTCATATAGATCAACTCCTCCTGAAGAAGTGGTGGAGTCCGCGAAACCGGTAGAGGAACTGCCATATTATTCTTCACCTCAACCGCAACCTTACGGGGTTACCCGTCAGGAACAATGTGTTGAATTTTGGGAACTGCCATATTATTCTTCACCTCAACCGCAACCTTATGGGGTTACCCGTCAGGAACAATGTGTTGAATTTTGGCTGGGGTATTGTATGTGGTTTTTAGAAATGTATTAATTTTTTACATGTCCATGTTATCAGTACCGAGACAGTCCAAAAAACCTTCCCCTCTCCAAGTGTGTGCAGACCGGCTAGGCAGCATCAGCAACTGCCACCATATGCTCACTTGGTCCAATTCCCCCCACAGTTAGAATCACTCCCTAGGTAACACATTTAACCCCTTGATCGCCCCTAGTGTTAACTCTTTCCCTGTCAGTGACATTTATACAGTACTCAGTGCATATTTATAGCACTGATTGCTGTAATAATGTCACTGGTCCCAAAATAATGTCAAAAGTGTCCGATCTGTCCGCCGCAATGTCACAGCCACGATAAAAATCGCATATTGCCGCTATTACTAGTAAAAGAAAAAATAATAAAAATGCCATAAATCTTTCCCCTATTTTGTAGGCGCTATAACTTTTAAGAAAACCAATAAATATACGCTTATTGCGATTTTTTTTTTACCAAAACAATGCAGAAGAATACATATCGGTTTAAACTGAGGAAAAAGTTAGTTCACAAAAATTTGGGATATTTATTATAGCAAAAAGTTAAAAATATTTTTTCACAATTGTCGCTCTTTTTTTGTTTATAGCTCAAAAAATAAAACCCGCAGAGATGGGAAGAAAAAATTATAAAAATGTCATTTGGGTACAGTGTAGCATGACCGCGCAATTGTCATTCAAAATGTTACACCGCTGAAAGCTGAAAATTGGCCTGGGCAGGAAGGGGGTGAAAATGCCCTTAATTGAAGTGGTTAAGCCGCAACATGGCCTGTTCCAGGAAAAGGTACCTAAGCCCCATCTCGCTCCAGCAATGTGCATGAGAGCCTCAGCTATCCCAGGTCCCTCCTTCCTCATTGGCTGAGACAGCAGTGGTAGTCATTGGCTTCCACTACTGTCAATCACAGCCACTGAGCCAATGGGGAGAGAGTGGGGGTGGGACAAAGAAACGCTCCATGTGTGAATGGACATTGGAAACACAGAGCAGCGGCTTGGGAGCGAGCCTGCTTGCGTGCCCCCATAGCAAGCTACTTGCTTTGGGGCACTAGGCAGGAGGGAGGGGTCTGAAGCGCCGTCGGGGGATCTGAGAGGAGGAGGATCTGGGCTGTTCTGTGCAAACCACTGCACAGAGCAGGTAAGTATAACATGTTTGTTTAAAAACTGAATTTAAAGTAAATGGAAACCCACTGCAAGCATTGCAATGTTTATGTAATGTCAAGTGATTTTCAATATTTTTAAATCTGCATCATACTTATCTAATTGTTTACAGTATTAATGTAAGCTTCACCCTCTATATTTTTAACAATTTTTAACAGAACAAAGTACAGAGACAGGAGAGAAAATATCCTCCATGTTTTTACCTGTTGATCCTACCAATGCCTGTGATGCCGCCTAACTTCCTACATAGGGCTATGAATGGTAAAGCAGCACCACTAAATAAAAGCTCCATAAGGCAACCTTGTATGTGTCTCACAGTTGTGTAAATGAATGACATCATTCTGGCTGCACCCAGCATCCAGCACCCAACAGTCAAGCATGTTTGTGGGAGTGTCATTGTCTGGGGCTGCATGAGTGCTGCCGGTGTTCTGTCAGATTAGGCGACTCGTCAAATTTCGTAACAGAAGTGACGTCCTGTCACGGCCACCTTAGTACACCCTGCACTCAGTCGCAGTAAGCCTGCAGTTAGAAGGCGGCAAGCGGACATCTTTTTACACCCACCGGAGTTGTTCATTTCACACTTATTTTTAACAGTAAACTGAGCTTATATAGTGTAACACAGTAGTTTGCAATCCGTGACACTGTTTTGATGTTGAATTTTAAAAGTAACGGCAAACCTGTTGATCTCTCAGGTTTGCTAATCTGACAGAACAACGCTGATTTTCAAATTCAACATCAAAACAGTGAGACAGATTTCAAAAAACTGTATTTCACTATACAGTATATACAGTATAAGCTCAGTTTACTGGTAAAAATAAGTGTGAAATGCAAAACTCCGATGGATGTAAAAAGATGTCCGCTTGCTGCCTTCTCACTGTATCCTTACTGCGACCGAGTGCGGGGTGTACCAAGATGGCCGTGACGGAACGTCACTTCCGTTACAAAATTTGATGGGTCGCCTAAACTGGCAGAACACCGGCACTGGGGAGCTACAGTTCATTGAGGGAACCATGAATGCCAACATGTACTGTGACATACTGAAGCAGAGCATGATCCTCTCCCTTCAGAGACTGGGCCGCAGGGCAGTATTCCAACATAACGACCCCAAAAACACCTCCAAGATGACCACTGCTTTGCTAAAGAAGCTGAGGGTAAAGGTGATGGACTGGCCAAGCATGTCTCCAGACCTAAACCCTATTGAGCATCTGTGGGGCATCCTCAAGGTGGTGGAGGAACGCAAGATCTCTAACATCCACCAGCTCCGTGATGTCGTCATCGAGGAATGGCAGAGGACTCAAGTGGCAACCTGTGAAGCTCTGGTGAACTCCATGCCCAAGAAGGTTAAGGCAGTGCTGGAAAATAATGGTGGCCACACAAAATATTGACACTTTGGGCCCAATTTGGACATTTTAATTTAGGGGTGTACTCACTTTTGTTGTCAGTGGTTTAGACATTAATGGCTGTGTGTTGAGTTATTTTGAGGGGACAGCTAATTGACACTGTTATACAAGCTGTACACTCACTAGTTTACATTGTAGCAAAGTGTCATTTCTTCAGTGTTGTAATAAGATATAATAAAATATTTACAAAAATGTGAGGGGTGTACTCACTTTTGTGAGATACTGTAGATCTGACGGACACAAGCAGGCAGAACAATGAAGGGAACATTTCTTAACATTAGCACTACCACATTTGTGGTGCCACACAGAGGGAATGGCTAGTCATGCATTGGGTGGTGTTTGGCCTGGAACAAGAAGTTGTATGTCCCTATGTCCCTATGGTGAATAGGGACAGGCTACCTGCAGCAATACATAGATATAGGAAAAATGATCAGCCCTGACACTACAAACTACAGCTACAACATGTGAGCACCTTATTACAAGATAAGGCAAAACAAGGACACAGGAAATATAGCTACATTAAAATTTAACAGCAAAAACATTTCAAAGTGTACAATGCCTTTAAATTCAGCCTTTATGTACACAGGAGCTAGTCTGTCAAATCGATCATCCAGCATGAATTTCAAAGCTTCCAAAAAGGTATTTAATAGCTGCAAGTTCTAGGTACATCGGCTTCTGAGATTTCTCCAGCTAAATACAGCATACTATCAAAAGTATTGGGACACCTGCCTTTGCACACGCATGAACTTTAATGGCGTCCCGTTCTTAGGCTGGATTCACACCTATGCATTTTTAGTGTTTTTTGCATTTTGCAGATTTGCACTACAGTCCATTTAATATGGTTTCCTATGGAACACGTTCTGTATAGGATGACCACATTTCCAAACTACCATTCAGGGACATCCTCCCTTCCCAAAAATCAGCTTGTGCTGTAACGAATCACAGCACAGTGATTGGACACAAGAGGCGAGATTTATGATTTCTCCAATCACAAGCAGGGGGCGGGGATTGTGCTCCTCCAGGCATTCCCGGCCAGGACAAAAACTGTGAGTGAGTAAAGCAGTGATGTGGCGGCCTTTTTTGGGGGCATCAGTTTGGCCCGGGGGGTGGCTGTGTCAGTTTCATTCCGGGACACTGTATTGTCCTGGAATGAATGTGCCCGGGACAGACCCAGGCAATCCGGGACACGTGGTCATCCTAGTTCTGTAGTGCAAATCTGCAAAATGCACTAAAATGCATAGGTGTGAATCCAGCCTTAGTCCGTAAGGTTTAATATTGAGTTGGCCCACCCTTTGCAGCTATACCAGGTTCAATTCCTCTAGGAAGGCTGTCCACAAAGTTTAGGAGTGTGTCTATGGGAATGTTTGAGCATTCTTCCAGAAGCACATTTGCGAGGCCAGGCACTGATGTTGGACGAGAAGGTGTGGCTCACTGTCTCCACTCCAATTCATCCCAGAGGTGTTCTATCGGTTTGAGGTCAGGACTCTTTACAGGCCAGTCAAGTTCTTCCACCCCAAACTCGCTCATCCATGTCTTTATGGACCTTGATTTGTGCACCGGTGCGCAGTCACAAAGTTGGGAGCATGAAATTGTCCAAAATGTCTTGGTATGCTGACGCCTTAAGAGTTCCCTTCACTGGAACTAAATGGCCAAGCCCAACCCCTGAAAAACAACCCCACACCATAATCCCCCCTCCATCAAAGGATTTAGACCAGTGCACAAAGCAAGGTCCATAAAGACATCGAGTTTGAGGTGTAGGAACTTGACTGGCCTGCACAGAGTTCTGACCTCAACCCGATAGAACACATTTGGGATAAATTTGAGAGCGGAGACTGCGAGCCAGGTCTTCTCATCCAACATCAGTGCCTGACCTCAAAAATGTGTTCCCATAGACACACTCCTAAACCTTGTGGACAGCTTTTCCAGAACAAATGCGTATGTTCCTGCGCTTAGGACCTCAATTAAATGATGAACTGCAGCCCCCCTAATAGGATCCTAAAAAGGATCTGAATGATTGAAAAATCAGAATATTCTGACTTTTCCGCATTTTGGAGGCAGCAAGCTGGATTTCACCTGCTCCTTTGCCGCCAGGTGTCCACCACCGGGGCCAGGTAAGCCTATAATGGGTACTGGAAATATCTCCTAAACTTAATACATTTTCGGGCATACTACACTATGGGAGTCCTTCATCTTTCTCATTGAGGTGATCCATTACCATTGTTTTCTATATGGGATCTTTTGAAAAAGCTGCACCGTGGAAATCCCTGAGATTGTGCTGCAAGCTGGTCTAGTTGGAGGAATCAGTGGGGACACCTGGACCTGATTGGAAGCTAATCGTATCATGCTGTTTACCCCTGTAGGGGTGTGAGGAGCTGGTGAGTGGGGACCCTTGTGGGGGAATATCCGGAAGACTGTTTGGAGGAATATTTGCTGTCAATTATCATTTTGAACATTGTCAATTACTGAGGAGTGGACTTTTTTTTATATATGATTATATTTATATATACATCTTTTTTCACTATTAAATTTTATTTTTTATTGCTATCACTGACACATCATTTATATTTATGGTTTGCACCATATAATAATTTTATGGTATAGGGTTTGATTAGCACATATATATATATATATATATATATATATTTTTTCTTGCACATTTATTAGTGAACACATTGCACTATAGTGTACTCACAGGTATAGTTTTATATGTAACTCCCTTGCTACTAAGGGTATATTCAATATATTTTGTGTCACAGCACGTATACATATATTTATATATATATAATTTGTTTGCTCATTAGTCTTTTATCTTCCTACATTTTTTAGTTATTTTAGGAACGAGCAGCGCCATACCCCACCATATAAACTTTTCAGCTTTCCCAGAACAGTTGAAGCTGTTATAGCCTCAAATGGTGGGCCAAGTCAATATTGAACCCTACGGACTAAGACTGGGATGCCATTAAAGTTCAAGTGCGTGTAAAGGCAGGTGTCCCAATACTTTTGGAAATATAGTGTAGATAAGGTATTGAAAAATGGGTTGAGACCTAGCTAGGACTGGTTAGTTAAAGGGGTTGCTCCGCCGGAAAAAAAAATATTAAAAGCCAGCAGCTACAGCTACAGCAGCTGCTGGCTTTTAATATTTGGACACTTACCTGTCCTGGAGTCCAGCGACGTCCGCAGCAGAGGACGAGCGACCGCTCGTCGCTCTGCTGCTCCCTCCGCCATCCTCGCTGAGGGAACCAGGAAGTGAAGCCCTGCGGCTTCATGCCCGGTTCCCTACGGCGCATGCGCGAGTCACGCTGCGCCGTTCTGATTGGTGCTCCTGTGTTCTGGGAGCCGAGTGTCTCCCAGAACACCAAGGGAAGTCTGCGGGAAGTGACGTAACTCCCGCAGATTCCCGGAGACAGGACTCCCGGATGTGGGTGAAAATACCTGTCTTAGACAGGTATATTCACCCCCCTCCCCCCTGAAAGGTGTCAATTGTGACACCGGAGGGGGGAGGGTTCCAAATAGCAAAAGTTGCTATTTAGGGTGGAGCTCCACTTTAAGTTAATGAGTATTACAAACTGCTCTGGCGGTGTACAAATCCCTGTTTATATCTCTAGCAGTGTATAAAATTGGCATTCTATTTTCTAGTTAAGTACACAATGAATAATGATTTGCAATGTCTGAAATTCTACAGGGTTCATAGTCCACTAGATTTTATAGTAGCATTTATCTAGACTGACATGCCTGTGGATGACTCCGATGGTAGAGACAGGTCAGACAGCTCCCACTCTTGGTCATGTATGGGAATGTATCAGGAAATCGAATACTGTATGTCATGATTACTAAACAAACAAGTAAAACTTTCTAAGAAATGACAGGGCATGAGTGAGTTTTCCTCTTGGCAGGGCTCTGTATCTTCCTGTGAAATGTGAGTCAGGACCCGTTCCAGGCAGTGTCTGTCTGAGTCAGGCCTAACACAAAGCAGAAACATCGGATCTAATAATTATGAGAGATAACAGATAACCTGCTTAGCAGTGTTTTCCTGAGAGCTCTCTTTGTGACAGCTTATAAGGCCTTTTTGAATCATAAAAGCAGGAATGTGTCATACATGTAGCGGGGTGTTCCCCTTTAATGCAGAGAGACAAGAAGTTCCAGGTGAGAGGTGAGTCGGGAGGAAGTAAAGAGACATTATGGAAGTGAAAGCAGAGGAGAGAGAGACTACATCTCCCAGTACATCTTGCAGCACCCAGGGTGCATTGCTCCAGAACAGAGACTGCTGGGGCAGACTTTATAAAGGGGAGGCAGAGTTTTGGTCGGCCTCTTTGTACCCCCCTCTCCTAGCAAGAGGATGTTTGTGCTGAACTGCTGTGTGCACAAGGCCTGAAGCCCGGGCCGTGTGCTCCTTTCCAAAGAGCCCTCTGCCAGCCTAGCAGAGCCTTAGAGACATCTAATCCTCCTTGCTGCAGTACACCAGAAGGATTGAAGACTTGGATGTCGGTGGATTCCTGTTCCTAGACGAATCGATGGAGGAAAGGGACTTGGACTTGTCCAGGTGGTGAGAGCTGTTTAAAGACAGATACTTTATCTTTACTATTCGTTGGGATTACAAAGTTGTTCTTCAAGTGCACCACCGAGAGATTGCTAGCAAATATTGTTTCACTGAACTTCCATTTAGATCAGTCAGGCCTGACTGCATAGGTAGACATTGCTGGGTGTTAGTCTACCCATGAGGGGAAGTAGCTGTAAAAGGGCAGCGCTAGAGTTGCATAGCAATACTTAATTATTCTGATTACTCTGTTTATCTTTATTACTGTTTATTGCAGGGATCTGCAACTTGTTATACTGTTGTTTATTACTTGCCCATTAGCCTCAGTAAAATATCTGGGTAAAGTACATTTGGTGTCAGTTCCGCTTACTTTAATAGGAGTTTTAAAGTATATTCTGTGTATGTTTGTTATAGGACTGCATCACCAACAGTTGCGGTCACGCGGTCCTATCCCTCTATCACCAGCTGTGCCACGGGAGGTTAGAGCCGATTGCCAGGGGTTGACAGCAGTGCACTACAGGGCCCAAATCAATATCAGCGGCTCTCTTAACTGGGGGTAGCGATACACGTGGGGGCTCGAGTCCGGGATCCTTGTACGTTGCACGCTGCAATCAAGCCGGTCAGAAGTACCAGCATGGACCCGCTGGCAATGTCACAGTGGTGCGCAGCGATTGGCGCCGATCCAACCGCGGCGGTAGTCATTGTACTCCCGGGGGAAAGATGGAAGGAAGAGGAGATAAAACAGCTCGTATTGTTACTGTCTCCGAGCCACAAAGCATGGGTGATGGATTTTAGGCCAGATCCAGTGATCTCGTTTACATACGCACTGGTAGAATGGAAAAACGAAATCCCAGAGCATTTTAAAAGTCAGAGTATACAAGCCATAGATAATCAGATCTATCACTTGATACATACGCTGCCAGTGAAGGAAGAATGGTTTCAGACACCAAAGCCATCACTCCCACAATTATCTCCACCACTATCCCCTAAAGCAGAAAAGCTTAAGGAACTATTAAGCCCGGGATCACCGCTGGCCGCTATAGGGCCTGAATTGTTGAATGCTCTAGGAGACCTTGTAATTAAGTGCCTGAAAAGCAGTACGGTGCATGTGGAGGCCGGTTACCAGAAGCTTAGCACCTTCTCAGGGAAGCTCCCCGTCCCTGCGGAGGAGGAAGATTTTGACACTTGGGTGGAACAGGCATTGCAGGCAGTAGAAGCATGGGAGGTGCCTGAGGCACAGAAGAGACAGCGAGTCTTAGAAAGTCTGAAAGGTGCCGCGGCAGAATCGGTGAAGAGCTTCCGGTTTGGAAATGAAAACTGTACAGCTCAAGATTGCCTGGCCATGCTGCAGGAAGAGTTTGGTCAGCTGGAGAAGGTGTCAGAGATGATTTATCAAATTGAACACACTCTCCAGCAGCCGAATGAGAAACTGTCAGAATATGTTAGAAGGCTGAACAGGCAGTTATGCAAGATTGTACTGAAGAAGGGAATGCTGCCCAAAGATGCAGATGAAGCACGCATGAAGCAGATCATGAGGGGAGCGCGGCGCTCAGACCCGGTCTGGCTGCACCTGAAAACCTCAGGAGGAGGAATGTCACTAACCTACTCTGATCTAATAAAAATTATTAGGGACGAAGAGGCGCTGGAGGAAGATCAGCAGGTGGCCAAGGCGAATGTCACACCTGTACCAGTGTTGGTACATTCGGTCAAGAGCCCAGAAAGAGAAGCGGAGGTTGACACTCTGAAATCGCAAATGGCCCAAGTGTTGGAGATGCTGACCTCTTTGATGGAGAAAGATCAGAGAAGACGAGAGAAACCAAGCCCAAGAAAGGAGTTGTTCCCGAACACCTCAGCACTGGCCTCCCTACAGGACCGAGAAGAGGTGATTTGCTATAACTGCGGAGGGAGTGGCCACTTTGCAAACGTATGCTCCAGCCCAAAGAAGAAGAGAACAGATAATTGCAAGCCGGCGGGAAACTCCAAAGGGCCCCGGTGAAGGAGTCAACCGGGTGCCCATCATCTTCAGTGCGCTCCAAACTAAAAAAAAAGGCCAAGAATGGAGGAGACAAAACTCCTAGGAGGAGGTATAGTACACCCCCACCAAGATGTACCCCAGAGGGAGGGGGCAAGACCCCTCAGTGGAAGTACAGCACCCCAAAGAAGGAACATCCACCTAAAAGGAACAATAACATCCCTCAGCGGGTTTGTGCCCCCATTGAGAGGGAGAAAGTCAATGCATGCCAGGCTCAGGAAAAATTAAAGTCCAAAAGGAGCAGGGCAAGGGTCGAAAGCCAAAAAAAAGAGGTGACCCCAGTCCGGCCATACCCAAAGGAACTGGTGGGCCCGTCTCCTACTGTGCCCATTCAAGTGGAAGGAGTCTATACTAAAGCTCTTTTGGACACCGGAGCACAGGTGACTTTACTATACCGGGACTTCTATGATAGGCACTTGAGTCATCTGCCTATCCAGAAGATAGAAGAGCTGGAGATATGGGGACTTGGAACCCAGAGTTTCCCTTATGATGGGTACCTGCCCATAAAGATGACTTTCGACCCATCCGTGGCTGGGAAGGCTGAAGTGTTTGACACCCTGGCAGTTGTGTGTCCCCGGCCGCCTGGAGCCAGCAAGATTTCCCTGATCATTGGGACAAACACGGATCTAGTCAGGAGACTCCTGACCCCTCTAGTGAAAGAGAGAAACCATTCAGCCACCAAAATCCATCCCATGCTAAAGACTGCCTACCAACGACTGGTCTTAGAGCAGAAGACCCCGGGAGAGGGGATAGGGAAGGTGTGGAGACTTGGCAGAGAAGGAGTAGTGCTACAGCCCGGAGAAGTAACCCGTCTTAGGGCCACTGTGAAGCTTTCGTGGGAACAACCTGGCCCCTTTGTCATGCTGGAATCAGACCCAAGGGAAGAGTCCTCAGGCCTGGAAGTGATACCAGAAGTGATTCCGTTCAAGGCCCTGAAGAAGGCCCATGGCAGAGTTCCGGTGAGTGTTAGGAACACTACGGGAGGACCCATGGAGATCCCTGCCAGAGTGTTGCTTGGTCAGGTGAGCCCTGCTGCCCCGGTCACTTGGTCCGAAGTCAAGGGGACGGGTGACGGAGGAGATGTTTGGGAGAAACTGTCCGTGGAAAACCCGAACCTACCCAGGGCTTGGAAAGAAAGAGCCAAGGCCCAGCTGTCCAGGTGGGAGAAGATCTTTTCCGAAGATGAATTCGATGTGGGGTGTGCAAGAAGTGCCACCCATCGGATCCGCCTCCAAGAAGATAAGCCCTTCCGAGAGAGGGTCAGGCGGGTCCCCCTGGCAGATCTGGAGGATCTGAGGGAACAACTTGTAGAACTAAAGAAGACTGGTGTGATCCGGGAGTCTAGAAGTCCCTATGCCTCCCCAATCGTGGTGGTCAGAAAGAAGAATGGGTCGTTGAGGCTTTGTATCGATTACAGGACTCTCAACAGGAGAACCATCCCTGACCAATACACCACGCCAAGGATAGAAGATGCCCTACAAAGTTTGTCTGGAGCCAAATGGTTCAGTGTGATGGACCTCAAGAGTGGGTACTATCAAATCCCTATGCACCCAGAAGACAGCCTTCATAACCCCGGTGGGATTCTTCGAATTCAATAGGATGCCTCAGGGTCTGTCTGGAGCTCCTGCTACCTTTCAACGCCTTATGGAGAAGACTGTTGGAGACATGAATCTTATAGAAGTCCTTGTGTACTTGGACGATGTCATTGTCTTTGGAAGAACCTTGGAAGAACATGAAGCCAGGTTGGAGAAAGTATTGAGAAGACTCAGCGAAGAGGGACTTAAGCTTTCCTCCGAGAAGTGTCGGTTCTACCAGTCTTCTGTGAACTATCTGGGGCACATAGTGTCTGAAGAAGGGGTGGCCACAGATCCTGAGAAGTTGGAAGCAGTCACTTCCTGGCCACGACCCACCACAGTAACAGAGCTCAGATCCTTCCTGGGGTTCTGCTCCTATTATAGGAGGTTTGTGGAGGGGTTTGCTCGGATTGCCCGCCCGTTGAATGAATTGCTAAAGGCAGAAGGGGAAGAGGATGACTCAGGGCCCAGGAGGCCTGGTGAGTCAGTTCAAGATCAGTGGAACCCAAGGTGTGAAGAGGCCTTTCATGCTCTGAAGAGGAGCTTAACCACTGCCCCAGTCCTGGCCTACGCCGACCCTACCAGACCTTATGAATTACATGTGGATGCCAGCCATGAGGGTCTAGGTGGTGTACTCTACCAAGAACATGAAGGACAACTGCGACCAGTGGCCTATGTGAGCAGGAGCCTGACCCCCTCAGAAAAGAATTACCCCACTCATAAGCTGGAATTCCTGGCCCTCAAATGGGCGGTAGTAGACAAGCTAAAAGACTACTTGTATGGGGCAGAGTTTACTGTGAAGACAGACAACAACCCCCTGACCTACCTCTTCACCACCGCGAAACTAGATGCCACCGGACACAGGTGGTTGGCCGCATTGTCTGGATTCAACTTCAGTCTGAAGTACAGACCAGGAGCCGGAAATAGGGATGCAGATGCCCTGTCCCGGAGGTCTCATGCCACGACAAATGACTGGGAAGATTGGACCCAAGTGGCACCGGACGGGGTGCGGGCCCTTTGTCAAGGGGCTGAATTCCAAGCCAGAGGAGGCTCCAGAGCAGAAGAAATAGGGGTTACCATGGTAGGAGTCCCCAAACACTATTGTGGGGTAACTCAACTGGAGGAAGACAACCTACCGAGACTGTCCAAGAAGGAGTTGAGGTGTGACCAATTGGAAGACCCCATGGGGAGATTGGTCCTCGAAGCCCTGGAGAATCAGGATCCCAACAAATTCCTACATCACCCCTCAAAGGAGGCTCGCCTGTTGAGGAAGGAATTGGACAGGCTACAGGTACATCAGGGAGTGGTCTACCGAAGGGGCCCCTCTGATGACTCAGAAGATAAGTGGCAGTTATTTCTTCCAGAGAAGCACCGAGAGACTGTACAAATTGCCCTGCATGACCATCATGGTCACCTAGGGGCAGAAAGGACCTTCCAGCTTGTCAGAAATCGGTTCTATTGGCCCTGCATGAGGGCAGAAGTAGAGGAGTATTGCCATTCCTGTGCACGATGCATTCAGAGAAAGACCCTACCCCATCAAGCTGCCCCAATGGGCCATTTACAGAGTCAAGGCCCAATGGATCTGGTATGCATTGCCTTTCTCTGCCTCGAACCCGACCTGAGTGGATTGGGGAATGTTCTGGTAATAACCGACCATTTCACCCGCTATGCTCAAGCTTTCCCAACCAAAGACCAGAAGGCATCCACCGTGGCCAAGATACTTATGGAGAAGTATTTTGTCCATTACGGACTACCACAGAGACTCCACTCAGATCAAGGAAGGGACTTTGAGAGTCGGTTGATCCGAAGACTTTTGGATTCATTAGGAATAAAGAAGACCAGAACCACGCCTTACCACCCACAAGGAGATGCTCAGCCGGAGAGATTTAACCGGACCCTGCTCAACATGTTGGGAACCTTAGAAACAGAGAAGAAGCAACACTGGAGTCAGCACATATCAGCCCTAGTACATGCCTATAACTGTACCACAAGTGACGCCACTGGCTACTCCCCTTATCGACTTATGTTTGGGAGAGAAGCAAGGCTACCTGTGGACCTGGCCTTTGGCACTTCTATAGACAATACCTCAGCTACATCCCACAAGGGATACGTGGACAGACTTAGACGTAGCTTGCAGGTGGCCTATGAACAAGCCCAGGCGGCTTCGGATCAAAGGGGGGCCCGCAACAAGAGAAATTTTGATCTGAAGGTTCGAGTGCAAGATCTGCAGCCCGGGGACCGAGTACTGCTACGCAATCTGGGGGTCCCTGGAAAACACAAGCTTGCCGACAGGTGGAGATCTGAGCCCTATGTTGTCTGTAGGAAGTTGCCCGGTTTGCCTGTCTACAAACTAAAGCCAGAAGGAAAGGTGGGTCCACTGAAGACGTGGCATCGGAACCACCTGCTCCCACTTGCTGAGGCAGTCAGAATACCTCCCGTGAGAGACTCCCCTGAACCGGCCTCTATCCTGGATATTCCTAGGCCGAACACTCGGTCCCAGACCTCTCGAGCCAAAGATGGGGAGGCCTCCCAATTGAGTACAGAAGAAGGTGGAGAACTGGACTGGCTGTGGCCTCCCTCGACTCTGGGAACGTCCGCCATAGATCTCCCAAATGGAGGGGATACCCCAGATGCAACGCTGAATCCGGAGGCTACTGAATTCATACCCTTCAGTCCCTCAGCTGATTACTGGGAAGATGTTCCTGACACTTGCGCAGAGGAGGACTCTAGAGATTCCATACGTCAGTTGACTTCTGAATCAGAGGTTCCAGAACCAGCAATGTTACCTGAACTTACTCCTGAAGAAGAGCCTGTGGTGCCAGAGTCAGAAGCACCAAGAGAGCAGAGGGCTCGCAGAGTCATCAGGCCTCCCAAGAAACGAACTTACCCCCAAATGGGGACGAGCTCAGAGGACTCTGTTGTAACGGCTAGGAGAAGTGTTGAACAACCTGATCCTTCCACCGTCCATTTGGTGGAGGGCAACCCCAGCTCACTCTCTGGCACAGTTAGGCAGGCCACTCATGGTAGTGTGACCTGTGGGCAAGAGAGTTACATCCCAAAGTTTTGGTGGGAATTCCCTATGCCAACATCATGCTCGACATTGTCCAAAATGGTAAACAGTATTTGTTGAAGTTTATCTTTGGGGACCAAAGAGTTCAAGTGGGGGGAGTGTGTAGCGGGGTGTTCCCCTTTAATGCAGAGAGACAAGAAGTTCCAGGTGAGAGGTGAGTCGGGAGGAAGTAAAGAGACATTATGGAAGTGAAAGCAGAGGAGAGAGAGACTACATCTCCCAGTACATCTTGCAGCACCCAGGGTGCATTGCTCCAGAACAGAGACTGCTGGGGCAGACTTTATAAAGGGGAGGCAGAGTTTTGGTCGGCCTCTTTGTACCCCCCTCTCCTAGCAAGAGGATGTCTGTGCTGAACTGCTGTGTGCACAAGGCCTGAAGCCCGGGCCGTGTGCTCCTTTCCAAAGAGCCCTCTGCCAGCCTAGCAGAGCCTTAGAGACATCTAATCCTCCTTGCTGCAGTACACCAGAAGGATTGAAGACTTGGATGTCGGTGGATTCCTGTTCCTAGACGAATCGATGGAGGAAAGGGACTTGGACTTGTCCAGGTGGTGAGAGCTGTTTAAAGACAGATACTTTATCTTTACTATTCGTTGGGATTACAAAGTTGTTCTTCAAGTGCACCACCGAGAGATTGCTAGCAAATATTGTTTCACTGAACTTCCATTTAGATCAGTCAGGCCTGACTGCATAGGTAGACATTGCTGGGTGTTAGTCTACCCATGAGGGGAAGTAGCTGTAAAAGGGCAGCGCTAGAGTTGCATAGCAATACTTAATTATTCTGATTACTCTGTTTATCTTTATTACTGTTTATTGCAGGGATCTGCAACTTGTTATACTGTTGTTTATTACTTGCCCATTAGCCTCAGTAAAATATCTGGGTAAAGTACATTTGGTGTCAGTTCCGCTTACTTTAATAGGAGTTTTAAAGTATATTCTGTGTATGTTTGTTATAGGACTGCGTCACCAACAGTTGCGGTCACGCGGTCCTATCCCTCTATCACCAGCTGTGCCACGGGAGGTTAGAGCCGATTGCCAGGGGTTGACAGCAGTGCACTACAGGGCCCAAATCAATATCAGCGGCTCTCTTAACTGGGGGTAGCGCTACATACACATTGGGGTTTGCTACAGAGATTAAAGCAGAACTAAAAGCAAAAACTTGTTTTTCTTTTTTTAGTATGGGAGGGTTATAATCCCTGTCAGTTTTTGTTTTGCCATCTGTGTCCTATTAGGAAGATTTCCCTTCACTTCCTGGCCCATAGCCAAAACAGGAAGTGAGAAGAAATCCCCTCAGAGTGATGGATTTCCTGGTTGTCACCAGAACTAGTGTCTTCATTGGAAAGTTTCCCCTCTATTACTGTTCTGATGATAACCTTAAAGTGTAAGTAAACCCCCCTATCGTTTTCAGCCAAGGAAGCTGCCATCTTTGCCTCTGTTTAATCTACAACTGCCATGATGCTGGACATGTGATCAGTTTAGACACCAGCCATTGGACGGTTTGACAGTTTGGTTGAGAGCACAACCAATGGGAGTCTTACATTTCCGGCATGTGCCGGAAATGAAACTGTTTTATGGATGCGTTTACTTCCGCTTTAAATTTGGGATTTTCCTTTACTTTCACTCTCGATGATAATGGTTAAAAAAAAGAAAAAGGTTTTGCCTAACATTAACCACTTCCAGCCCAGGCCTATTCTAGCACTCCTCTCGTACATGTAAAAATCATAATTTTCTTTGCTAGAAAATTACTCAGAGCCCCCAAACAGCCCCCAAACATTTTATATATAAATATATAAAGCGCGTCTGGACCCTTCGGGGTAAGACCGCACTATATCAAGATACCTCTCAACTCAACTCAACTCATATATATTTAGCAGAGTCCCTGTGGAATAAATTGTCAGTCATTGCAATTTTTTATGTCACATGGTATTTGTGCAGAAATTTTTCAAACACAATTTTTTGGGAAAAAAAACTTGTTTCATGAATTAAAAAAAAAAAACACTAAAGATAGTCCAATTTTTTGTATAATGCGAAATAAGATGTTACACCATGTAAATATATACATTACCTAACATGTTTCGCTTTAAAATTGTGAACGCTCATGGAGTGGCACCAAACTTCGGTACCTAAAAATCTCCAAAGGCTACGCTTAATTTTTTTTTTACAGGTCACCAGTTTACGGTTACAGAGGAGATCTTGTGCTAGAATTATTGTGCTCGCTCTAACATTCGCGGTGATACCTCACATGTGTGGTTTGAATGGCAACGTATGGGGTCACTTCTGCGTACGAGTGTAAGGAGATGTGGGTGCTTTACTTTTTTTTTTTTTTATATATTGTTTATTTTATTTTTTATTGTTACACTTTCCCTTAAAAAAAAAATAAATATTTTATTATTCCTATTACAAGAAATGGAAACATCCCTTGTAATTGGAATAGGGCATGATAGGTCCTCTTTATGGAGAGATATGGGGTCTATAAGTCCCCACATCTCTCCTCTATGCTGGAAAGCCTGGGATCCAAAAAAGAAAAAAAAGAAAAAAACGATCTCAGGCTTCCCAGCTAAAAAAATCCCAGCAGTGTTGACATCTGCTAGCACCGGAAATTATGTAATGACGTCGCTTCTGGCCTCCGAGGGTCATAGAGATGGCTGGGAACCATCTGGTCCGCGGTCAGCTCTATGGTGAACCACCGCCACCAGCGGATTCATTCAGATATATTTTTTTCAGCAGGCGGCTCTCTGCAATGTAAAACCCATCATAACGGCTGTTTAGCCACTTGATTGCTTCTCCCAGCTCGCCCGTGCAATCAGAGAGCTGGGAGAAGCACCGGAGGGCGGTGGGGGGCGCCTGAGGCAGTCACGTGACCAGTGACGCAACGCATCGGGTGGAGCCTTGTGACGTCAATTCCGGTGGTGTTTTACGGAAGTACGGTGAGGAAGCGAGTGTGTCACTACTCCCATTGCTTTTTACTGTGGTTTTTACCCTTACTTGATGTAAGCAGTTTCTTTTACTAAATACATTTACTTTTCATTTGGCAATATTGCACTATGGCTGTTCTTTGTTTCCTTTGAGCGCCATTTATTCAAGAAGTGTCATTCCTTGAAGCAAGCTGTTTCCTCTATATATGGAATTACCCAATATGTTTTGATGCCAAGTTTTGGACGTAGTTCTTCGTCTTCACCTGGGACCTGGATGCCTTTACAGATCCATCAGCAGGATTCCTTATCTGACTATCTGATGAGCCTTGTTTGACCCCTGGGTCATTGTTGGAGGCGAGCGGCCAATTCATAAATTTAACAGTCGATGTTTGGATTGATGTTTCATCTGTTTTTTCTTCTATCAAGTTATCCCTATGAGATTTTTACCTTTATATTAACTGACTCCTACCATTGGGCTTTAGTTGGACTTTTATTCACATTTCTTTATTTGTATGTTTGGATACTCATCATATTCATTCTTTCAGTATATTACTTTATGGCACATTATTGAATAAGCCCACCATTCTCAACTTTTTATTTTACAATTATTACGCAGTGTTTTTTGAGTACACTACTAAGTGGTTGCAGCTCATTCACGGTCACTATACATGTACTATATATATTTTTTTTCTGAGTTTATTTTCACTATATTCACTGGAGGCTGGTGATTTATATTTGCTTAAAATTGAGAACATAGTAGCACGCAAGTTTTTCCCTTATAACACATTTCTTTCAACAATGGCTTTCTTCTTGCCACTCTTCCATAAAGGCCTGATTTGTGGAATGCACGACTAATGCCCCTTACACACGACCGGTTTTCCCGTCGGAAAAACTGCGATGAGAGCTTTCCGTCGGGAATCCCGACCATGTGTATGCTCCATCGGACTTTTTCCCACAGGAAAACTGTCGGGGAAAAAAAGAGCAGGATCTATATCCTATCGGGATATTTTTTTATAACCAAATCCTGCTTTAAACTTTTCCAGAACTTTATCCTTGACCTGTCATGGCATGAACATAATGGATACATATATGTCAGCTTGGCGGCACATGAAAAGTAACAAATAATTATTGATAAAATGGTATAAATACATATATGTACACATGTCATAGAAATGGCATTTGGCAAATAGGTGAATTATATAAATATTGTATATGATTAATTGTAGATAGTACAAGATATTTCCTATTAACAGGCATTGGTACACCATATGCAACAGAGCTGCTGTAAAAACAAAGGAAGATACACATACACATTACTAATTACATAGTATTCAATACATTTTGAATGTATAAAAGGTATATATGGGCCAGTGCATAGGTAATAAGCCAGACTTGACTGAGCACTGCATGGAAACTCAACGCGTTTCATGGCTATATGCCATTCATCAGGAGTTGGGTACAGAGATAAACTATAAATACAAATGGATATGGATATGTAGTATTAGTTAATATATTTTACCCCTAAGGGGAGAAAAGATGTCATGGGGAGAAAGGGGTCTATACTCACAGGTCAGCTAAAGCACTGTGCTTGGCTAGCATTGAGGAATATGGAACCCCAAACTGATTGTCTGTCCTGGAGCTGAAGCAAGGAACCCCGCCCCGGCCAAGAAAACATCCACATAGCATGCCAGATCACCACAACACATTCCACATGTGTGGGGATGATTACAAATATAGTGTTCTGAAAACAAATGATAAAATGTGTGAAGAAATATGTAAAAAAACCGTGAGAAAATGTGAAAAGTGAAAAAACACGATGAATGATTGGGATGATTTTTTTTTTGAATAAGTGTTGTCTATATATATATATATATATATATATATATATATATATATATATAGTATAAATTAGTATGTTGCATGTGTCAAAAAAGGGGGGTTGAAAAAAAATGTGTGTGCATAACTTACGTGTGTGTATCCAGTGAATGGGCTGTATTCTACCTCCCTGGTGTAAAATACATAGTGAAATGGTAAGATAAGCAAGCTCATCTGCTTATGTAATCCGGATATGGGGCGGGTCCTCGGCCAACGTCATGCATAACTTTGAATGAAAAAAAGAGTTGAAATTGAAATTAACCACCGGCGCAAGCGCCAAAGTGGAGCCACGCCAACCACATCTTCGGCGTGAGATGGACTGAAAACGTCCCTGTAACGCTGCGTCAAAAGACGCTACGAACAAGTCGTATCATAACACTGATGCGCAGAAGGGCCCCCCTGCCAATATCTCAAGAGAGACACAAAAGGGTAGCATGTCATGGTTATGCAGTAATGTTTGTCTCTCAGCTTACCTCTCCATGTGCTCAGATTAAGAGGCTAGTCACTCTCACCTGGCTGCTTAAATAATCTCTCCTTCAAGCATGGCTCCACCCCAGGCCCTATCAGGGAACACTATATTAACCTGTGCACTGCAAGCCAGCTGTGCTGATCAACGTTGTTTGTTAAGCTATTGTGTGCTTGGGTTCCTGCTTGCCGTGTGCTACGTCTGTCTCTGTTTTACCGATCTTGGCTTGTTCTCGACTATCCCTGCCTGCTTGTGACCTTGACCTTTGGCGTGTCCTTGTTTATCCTTGTCTGCTAGTCGCCCCGACCTTTGGCTTATCCCCTCACTATCTCTTGTATCCTGACCTGCTGCTTCCCCTCTATCCTCTATAGCAGGGTTTCTCAACTCCAGTTCTCAAGGCGCCCCAACAGGTCATGTTTTCAGGATTTCCATTATTTTGCACAGGTGCTTTGATCAGTTTCACTGCCTTAGTAGTTACCACAGTCCTTTCATCTGAGGGAAATCCTGAAAACATGACCTGTTGGGGCGCCTTGAGGACTGGAGGTGAGAAACACTGCTCTATAGCCTACTGTGAGCGTGAGCTGGGAGACTCTGGGGGCCGCGACCTGGATCCAGTTGCAGCCCAGTCCATCCTCACCACTAGAGGCTCTGGTGAACACCTGCTGAATCTTAGACTCCACGCCCTGGGGAATCTTAGGCTCTAGCTCCCTGTGGGATCCCTGTTTGTGCTCCAGTGGACCTGCCCTCCTTAACCACCCAGTGTTCCATCCGCAGCAGTCAGCCATAGGGTTCACTACCTTAGAGGTGCACTCCTGACTCCAACGGTGTGCATCTGTCACCTGGCTTCAGGTGACCTGACAAAGCACTGCTATGCATCGCAGCTCCGGAATCAAGACAAGGAGCGGGTGCCCCCCATCCCAGACCCAGACCAGCCTCAGTGTGGATAGAGTCATATAGAACAACAGAGGCCCAGTAGGAAAATATTTTTGTATGTAGGTAAATTGTAATTGGAAAAAATGGGCGTGGTGTCAGATGGTATAAAGGCGTTGGCAGGTCACTATATAGAAACGGGTGTCTTCCACCCAAAATTAGTGAAGAAAAAGAGATATGACCTGCCAAACACCATAGTGGCAGAACCTTCATCCCTATTATAGATATTTAAAACAGAAAAGGAAATTTGTGGGACTTTGAATGAGGAACATCATATGTCATTATTATATAAATGTTTTATTAATCAAATGCAAATACACCGGCATACTTGTAGTACAATGCCAAATGTACCGCCAGGTCCCATAGACAATAGTGTCCCATATAATGGATTAGCCCCCAGCAGTGGGAGTGTGCTAAACACCACCCTTCCCAGGCTAGGGTGACCCCATTTACTGCGCAAATGTTCCCTATACTGTTACATAATATCAGGTGTCATATACAAGCATACCCCACTTTTAAGTACACAATGGGGTTTATTTACTATCGCTGGAGAGTGCAAAATCAGGCTCACTTCTGCATAGAAACCAATGAGCTTCTAACCCCAGCTTGTTCAATTAAGCTTTGGTAATAAAAACTCAAAGCTCATTGGTTTCTATGCAGAATGTGCCTGATTTTGCACTCTCCAGCAATAGTAAATAAACCCCATTGTGTACTTAAAAGTGGGGTATGCTTGTAGTATCTCTTTATATCCAAAGAAATATTTCATTGTCTGAATGTATAAAATATGCAGTATTCAGTTATAAAGATCTCTATTTTAAATAAATAAAAAAAACAACGGAATCTCATTAATGTGACAGCAGCATGCAATTTAACATACAGCCCTACTCTAATAAATATCGGTCCTGCCCTGACAGCTGTTATATGGTATACTCATGACGTATTACTACTACACCTATGATGTATTACAGCTACTGCTGATTTTAGGCTACAGATTACAATGTCATTTATTGACAGTTAAATCCCCTCCCTCTCTGATAAAGGGTTAAGCCTCAGTCTCAAGGTACATCCCATCATTTCAGTAATAACCATCCTCCCACCCTCCCTCCATCACATCACCGGTTACTACGGCAACTGCAACCCTAATGAGCAGCATCATCTGAGTTGATGTCACAGCATCATCCAGCAGGTCACAGTACCAACCGTTCTCCGCCCAGAGCCTCAGACGCAGCGTGCGCAGTCCAAGAGAAGGTAAGTGTTCCCCTAGACTCTTGCTTGGCCTTTTCTGAGGATGCTGCTGAGGACAGCGAACACTTGGAGTGTGTAATGGAGCTCGGAGACAAGTGGTACCCACCCTTATAGCCTGGGGAGGAGAGGAGGGGAGGGATGGTGCAGAAACATAAGGCCATGCTATGCAGACTACTAGACAAAGGCCTCAGTAAAAAAAAATAATAGACACATTTAAATACAAACAACATATACATTGCATGCACAGGCTTGGGAAATATATAGTTTTAGTGTATCAATCTGTGTATTGAAAGACACAATCGTTACTATCGACTGCAATGTTAGACGTATTCACAGCAGCATAAAAACAAATATTAGTACAAATACAGGCATGATTGTAAACATGATTGGTCTTATGTATTTATGTTATACCACATTACTTTCAAATATTACAAAAAAATATATTTTCCATATACATAATAGAGGATATACATTGTCATGTAGCAGCCTGGCTTTTGTGATCATTATGCCTATTGATTTATAAAGCATTCTCGTAGAATCAATCCATATCTCCTGTATTGTGTATTGTCTGCTGTATTAGTGACGCTGTTTTTTTTTTTTGGTATTCTGTTATATGATACAATAATGCTGCACTTGCTGATTTATCGTTTCAGTAAAATCCTAGGCCTAGCAATGCAGGCTGGTGAAGCTGGCCTGGTAGGGAATTGTGGTCCTGGTAGTCCGCTCGTCTTCAGGGCGTTCCCCCATGTTTGAAAGAACAGGCTTATTTTGGTTTACACCGACTATTGATCTTTTTCGTGCTGCACCCTCCCCACACCGTGCCAGAGTATGGAAACCTTTCCTTCAAGAGATGAATAGGAAGAATAGGATCCATCCCCAGGGGTCTCCCTTCTCAAGTTTCCAGATGTGTTCTACATTTCCACAGCTTAGTAACCCTTAGCAGCCCCTCTGACACTAAAAGAATAAATGTGAACTTGTGTCTACTAGCGGCCTACTAGTGTCTCGTCATCTCATCTCATGTTGGTGAACTACAAATCCCAACCTATCATCCTAGGTACAGTTCTTCTATATTGCCTGCTACAAAATTCTTTATGATAAAGCCTTCTGGCCCCTCGAGCAGGAAGGGTTATTCTGGACCTCCCACCTACATAGTTTAGATTACCCCTCCTGACTGGAGAGGCTGCAGGATATAGTTTAGTGACCTTGGGGACATTAATTGCTGCCAGACTTTGTGTTCTGCTCCAGGTCAGAAACATACACGTTGTTTATTTATAAGTGTGCGCATATTTCGGGCCTGCTACAGGCGGAAGTGAGGGGCCACTTGATTGGATGAAACATCAATGCTGACAAGTTCAGGTTTTGTTCAGGTTTTGTTTTAGTATTTGGAGGCACCGCATTAGGCATCTTAGAACAATCACATTTTTTCTTCTAATAACTTACTAACATTGCTACTGATAACATGATGTCGGTACAGTAGTTATATAGTTGTAAAAAATGTATGAAAATGTATTCAAATTTTCATGCAGTAATATTTCTTTTAAAAAAAATGCATGTTTTGCTTATGTAATGTCATTAATAACGCAACTGTTATGCCAATTAACCATATGTGCTGTCAGCATAAAGATATATAGTATATTTTATAAATATATACCGTATTTATCGGCGTATAACACGCACAGGCGTATAACACGCACCCTAACTTTAAGAAGGAAGTTTCAGGAAAAAAACTTTCCACAGCCCCCTGCGTATAACACGCAGGCACAGTTTACCCTCTATTTTCAGGGTAAAAAAGTGAGTGTTATACGCCAATGAATACAGTGTATATATATATATATATATATATATATATATATATATATATATATATTGATATATATCAACAGGGCTTTTTTTCTCAAACAACAGGTGCTGGTAGTTAACGACGGCCCCACAAAACCCCTCCACCCACACAGACCCTTCAAATCACATCAAATAGGGGGTGTGTTCAGTCAAATTTCACAAAAAAAGTAGGAGGGTCTTAAAGGGGCATTAAATACCAGGATTGCATTACATACAGAGTGCAGAGCTGTCACTTGTAAACACAGAAACCAGACTACTGTGTTTACAAGTAATTGTGGTGAGCAGGCACCAAAGGGTCTGAGCCAGAGGTGGTGGAACTGAGTTCCACCAAGTTCCCCCTGAAAAAAAGCCCTGTATATCAATATATATATATATATAATATATATCTGCATGTGTATGTACAGGTTCAACTAAAAATAGGTAAACATTACTGATCGAATCAAGCCCCATTCACACCTGAGCATTTTGTATCTTGAGGTTAAATCGGTTCTTCAGTCTAGAAATAAAAAATTAAAAATCAGCAGATGCAAATACCGTAGCTGCTGACTTTTAATAGTAGGACACTTACCTGTCCAGGAATCCAGCGTGGTCCTCCCCTGAGCTGGCTCTTCAGCCATTTTCTGGTGCAGCCGCTGGCGTGTTTACTTTGGGAAGCCGGCTGTCACTGCTTGTGCGAATGGTCCTGCAGCTTTCTGGGACCTGTGGCGTGTTCTAGAAGGCTGCGAGGAAGGCCAAACTTCCGTGGAAGTGGGAGCAGGTACAGTGAGGGAAAAAAGTATTTGATCCCCTACTGATTTTGTACGTTTGCCCACTGATAAAGAAATGCTCAGTCTATAATTTTAATAGTAGGTTTATTTTAACAGTGGGAGACAAAAAAAAACAACAAAAAATCCTGAAAAACGCATTTCAAAAAAGTTATATATTAATTTGCATTTTAATGAGTGAAATAAGTATTTGACCCCTTAGCAAAACATGACTTAGAACTTGGTGGGAAAACCTTTGTTGGCAATCACAGAGGTCAGACATTTCTTGTAGTTGGCCACCAGGTTTGCACACATCTCAGGAGGGATTTTGTCCCACTCCTCCTTGCAGATCCTCTCCAAGTCATTAAGGTTTCCAGGTTGACGTTTGGTAACTCGAACCTACAGGTTCCTCCACATATTTTCTATGGAATTAAGGTCTGGAGACTGGCTATGTCACTCCAGGACCTTAATGTGCTTCTTCTTGTGCCACTCCTTTGTTGTCTTGGCTGTGTGTTTTGGGTCATTGTCATGCTGGAATACCCATCCACGACCCATTTTCAATGCCCTGGCTAAGGGAAGAAGGTCCTCACCCAAGATTTGATGCCGTGAAGTTGTCCTGTCCCCTTAGCACAAAAACACCCCCAAAGCATAATGTTTCCACCTCCATGTTTGACAGTGGGGATGATGTTCTTGGGGTCATAGGCAGCATTAGATGCCAAAGAGCTTGATTTTGGTCTCATCTGACCACAACACTTTCACCCAGTTCTCCTCTGAATAATTCAGATGTTCATTAGCAAACTTCAGACGGGCCTGTACATGTGCTTTTTTTGAGCAGGGGGACCTTGCGGGCGCTGCAGGATTTCAGCACTTTACGTCCTACTGTGTTACCAATTGTTTTGTTTTTGGTGACTTTGGTCCCAGCTGCCTTGAGATCATTGACAAGATTCTCTCGTGTAATTCTGGGCTCATGCCGCGTACACACGATCACTTTTCTCGTTGGGAAAAATTAAATTTTTTCTCTTGGACGAGAAAAACTGCCGTGTGTAGGCTTTACAGCATTTTTCCCAATGAGAAAAACGGCAAGAATCACAACGAGAAAAATTAGAACATGCATTTTTTTCTGCGTCAGTTTTCCCATAGGGAAACACTGCTAGGGAGCCTACACACGGCCGGTTTTCTCGACCAAGAGAAACATGTCGTGAAAAACGGCCGTGTGTAGGGGACCAAGCCGGTCCTCGTTTTTCCTGTCGGGTTTTATGGCGGTGTTTTCACCACCGTGAAACTCGATTGTGTGCACACGGCATCATTCTTCACTACTGTTCTCATGATCATTGAAACTCCACGAGGTGAGATCTTGCATGGAGCCCCATTGACAGTTATTTTGTGTTTCTTCCATTTGTGAATAATCGCACCAACTCCTGTCACCCTCTCACCAAGCTGCTTGGCGATGGTCTTGTAGCCCATTCCAGCCTTGTGTAGGTCTACAATCTTGTCCCTGACATCCTTGGACAGCTCTTTGGTCTTATCCATGGTGGAGGAATTGGAATCTGATTGATTGCTTCTGTGGACAGGTGTTATTTATACAGATAACAATCTGAGATTAGGAGCACTCCCTTTTAGTGCCGGTTCACACTACAGCGACTTGGGATCCGACTTGTCAGACCTCAAGTTGCCCAAAGTTGCTGGACATAAGAAATTCCATTGAAGTGAATGAGAGCCGTCTTAATGTACACTACTGAAGTTGCTCCGACTTCAGAAAAGGTTCCTGTACTACTTCAAGGCGACTTCTAGGCGACTTGTACCCATAGATTTCAATGGAAGTCGCCTCCAAAGTCGGATCTCCATCTTAATTGAAGCAACTTTTCAGGAAAAGAAAATAGTTTACCCAGGCAAACCCCTCCTTTCCACAGAGCTGATTATTCTGTGATTGGCCACAGCCAAAGTCCCCTGTCCTGGAGGCAACTTAAGTCGCGCTGTAAGTTGCTCAAAGTCACGCGGAAGTCGCCTCCAAATCGCCTTGCAAAGTCGCGCTGTAATGTAGGTTGCCCCTGTGTGAACCGGCACTTAGGAGAGTGCCCCTAATCCCAGCTCGTTACCTGTATAGAAGACACCTGGGAGCCAGAAATCTTGCTGATTAAAGTGGTTGTAAACCCTTTTGGACTACTTCTACCTATAGTTAAGCCTAGAATAAGGCTTACCCATAGGTAGTGGAAATATCTCCTAAACGTGCGCCGTTTAGGAGATTTTTCACTTGTAGTCCGCCGAAAATCCCAAGGACGCATGCGCGGGGAAAAATTGAAACAAAGTGCCGTTTCTTCCCCAGCCTGTGCCGTGAATCGTGGCTCCCGTGCGCAAGCGCGGGAGTGACATCACGCGGCTCTGGTGAATCACAGAGTCGGAGTCTGTGGCCCGGAAGGAAGAGGGGCCAGAAGATGGACGCTGCCTACTCTGGGGACATCGCTGGATTCCTTTGCAGGTAAGTGACACATAATGGGCTAGTATGCGATGCATACTAGCCCATTATGCTTTTCATTTGCAGCGGGCTAAAGAGGAAGTAAAACCCATCAGGGTTTACTTCCTCTTTAATAGGGGATCAAATACTTATTTCACTCATTAAAATGCAAATCAATTTATAACTTTTTTTGAAATGTGTTTTTCTGGATATGTTTGTTGTTATTCTCTCTCTCTCACTGTTAAAATAAATCTACCATTAAAATGATAGACTGATCATTTCTTTGTCAGTGGGCAAACGTACAAAATCAGCAGGGCATCAAATAGTTTTTTCCCTCTCTGTACCTGTCAAAACCAGGTACCCGCCCCCCCTCCAAAAAATTTTTTTCAAGCTCTAAATCTCTCAACAAACAAAATCCTGTGGAATTAAATAGTAATTGTTTGCATATGGGCACTCAGACGCCTGACTCTCCAAAGCCACATGAGCTTCTTTTGAGGCAGATTTGGGTGTTTTGTCCCCATATGGGAACACCTGTAAACACTCAAATCGAACGTCTTTGCTAGCGTGTTTAAGATGTTTTTTTAGCCTGTAAATACAAATCTCCTCCCCCTTTCCATTGGCTAAAACAAAGACGCCTGAAGCTTTAATACACATGTAAAACGCTTGAAATACACTTAAAAAATATATGCATATGCTCTGCTCAGGGCAGCCTCATAGCATTTTTTGTTTAATCTTATTTATTTATGTCTCACTTTTTTTATGTATTTATTATCTCTTTTACTTTACAGATATTGAGAATGATATGGCCCAAATTAGATATACTGTACTGATCAGGTCATATTTATTCTTTTAGAACCTGTCACCGACACTGTGACACTGTTTAGTCTCTTAGGTGCTTGAAATGTCCTCCATCACCATTGCAACATTCTTGGATCCTGTCCTAGACACTGTGTGCCTAGGGTGACCACATTTCCAAACTACCATTCAGGGACACCCTCCCTTCCCAAAAATCAGCTTGTGCTGTAACGAATCACAGCACAGTGATTGGACACAAGAGGTGGGATTTATGATTTCTCCAATCACAAGCAAGGGGGGGATTGTGCTCCTCCAGGCATTCCCGGCCAGGACAAGTACTGTCAGTGAGTAAAGCGGTGATGTGGCGCATCAGATTGGCCCGGGGGGGGGGGTGTCAGTTTCATTCCGGGACACTGTATTGTCCTGGAATGAATGTGCCCGGGACAGACCTGCAAAATGCGGGACTGTCCCGGGCAATCCGGGACATGTGGTCACCCTATGTGTGCCCCATGCAGGGTCATGTTTTGCCGGCATGGGGATTTACAGGTGTTGAGTGCATCCATGTGCCTGCATTCAATTGTTGTCTGTTGGGACACATGGCTGCATGGACACACCGCTGTGTCCCAATATCACATCCAGGTGGGTGAGGATGCATGTGGCAAAACACCCCCAAAACAAGGCCCTGCACGGGTCATGCATGTAATCACCCTGTGTGATCTAGGCCTTATGCCGCGTACACACGACCGCTTTTCTCGACGAGAAAAACTGCATTTTTTCTTTTCGCCGAGAAAAACGATCGTCTGTGGGCTTTATGTCGTTTTTCTCGTCGAGAAAAACGGCATAAAAAACGACGAGAAAAATTAGAACATGTTCTAAATTTTCTCGTCGTTTTTTCCAGCATTTTTTTCCGCGGCAGTTTTCCCATAGGGAAACACTGCCGCGGAGCCCACAGACGGTCGTTTTTCTCGTCAAGAGAAAAAATGACGGGAAAAACGACCGTGTGTAGGGAACCAAGCGGTTCCCTCGTTTTTCCTGTCATTATTCACGGCGGTTTTTTAACCGCCGTGAATAATGATCGTGTGTACGCGGCATAAGGGTCCTGTCACATAGTTAGTCAGGTTGAAAAAAGACACAAGTCCATCCAGTTCAACCATAAAAAAAAAAAGAAATATCGTACAATCCCATATACCCAATTCTATACCCACAGTTGATCCAGAGGAAGGCAAAAAGAGTGTCATCTGTTCAGTCATGTTTTTGCTCAGTAAAAATGGATTCAGTTTACATCAGTTTGTACATCCATCTTCAGTTCAGTCCATTTGACATCATTTTGTACTTGAGTTCAGCTCACATCAGTCTATATCTGTATTTTTTTTAGCTGTCACAGACACGAATCTTGGGTGGCAAAAGTATAAACAATAAATGTTTCTTACCTGTGTAGCGATACACGGCCCCCTCTTTCTCCTCTTTTATCCTTGGCTCGCTCGCAGGAGAAAAAGGTGCACCATGAGCCACCATGCCCGTACCCTCTGGTTTGCAGAGGTTAAGCACACTTGTTTTAAGTTACGAGTCTTGCAGCAAGGTTCTCCTCAAAGTTGGTTTCCGTCCCTAGAATGTAAGGACAAAGTCTCTATACCCCAAGTAACTCCAAGGTCCACACCAGTGTCAACTCCAACGTAGAGTTTATTTATTTCTCTTATGCATGAACATCCACAAAGTTGAGAAGAGAGAAAGGTATTAGGAAGACAGATCAATTCAGGCACTCCTGACTTCTTCGCCACTCTATCCCGAGTGGGTATAGCTCACCCGGATAGTCACCCAAAGGCACTAGCAGCCGGCATGTAGCTTTCAGGAGATCCTCTGCCACAGAATCTATAATGTCCCGAACCTCCTAATGGTCCTGTTGTTTCGATCCCTTTTTTCGGATGGATGACATCCCTCCGAAGAGTTACTGGGCCACTTCCTTCACTGTGATCTCTCACCAGTCCTTTGGAATGGTCCTCCCCCAGCCTCCTCTTCTAGAAACGGGTCCCCTCGCAAGGCGGCACCCTGCGATTCCTCCTCCCGAAGTGGGCTCCAGCTAAAGGTGCTGTGCCCAGGGCTGAAGTTGCAGTCCCAGGACTAAAGGTGCCTGGGACTGAAGCACACGTGGCCCCATGGCCTGGAGGGCCATGCGCCACACACCAGGACTCCGACTCTGGAACCAAAAAAGAACCAACCCCTCCCAGGCGGCGTCTGCCCCTTATGTATCCTCTCCCGGCATGCACAGCAGGTAGACCACACCCACTGCATGGCTGCCGAGAGAGGACACCCAATCAATACTCCATCACCTGTGGTTCAACCCCTAGTACAAGTGACAGCGCCACCCATACTTCTAAGGGGAACTGCACGCCAGGTGAAACAGCAGCTAAGCAGAGTCCAGCAAATTGAAAGATTCGAGCCAAACTACCACTCGAACCACCCCTAAATTTGGTATAGCAATCCGTAATTTAGGACCCCCGCTACACCTAAAAATGGATATAAATGGAACTGATGTAAACGTTTCATTTGTTCAGATCTGTCTAAATGGAAAAGGATGCAGCCTTGTTCTGTTTAAAAAAAATGGACCTGAACTGACACAGATGTAGGGGCATGTAAACGGATGATCATCTGTTTACATCTGCCCACCCATAGACATACATTGTGGTTCTGACACAAAACTGACAGACCTAGAATGATTGCCCATGTGAAAGGGGACTCCTAACACACAAATCATCAGTATCAATATAAATGATTAATATATACTCCTTCAATTATTCCACTGTGTGGGGATTCCTCTGATAAATCTTATCCTTGACTACATGCCAAAAAAAAGAAGTCCATAGGTGTCGGGTGGGTAAACATGGCAGCCAGTCAATGCTGCCATGTTGACCAATCCAAGACTGGGAAAGTGTTGTGAAGGTAGCTCCGTACCAAAAAAACAAAACGAAGAGGGGCCTCATTTACAATGTAGGCCTACAAATGTATGCCTACTCTTTGAACACCTTGTATAGATAAATATGCAGGCAGAGGGCACAGGTGAGCCGTCCAACCCCACTGCTGGCACACTTTATGAAGGGCTGACAGCTGCTGCAACTGGACGGTGCACTTACTAAAATAATGTTTAGGGCAGTATAAGCCCAGAGAAAAATGCTTATGTAGCAATACCCCCTAGAGGGCCGCTGGTTAGTTTGGGGTTTTGCACGTTACCTCTTCAGCTTCGTTGTCCGGGTAGGAAAGTCTGCAGTAATGCAATGTCCACACAGATGTAAAACCTCAAACAGGCTTTATTTTTCATATGCGGTAAACGTTGAGAAGTAGAAGGTATAAAAGAGCAGGGGAAGGTTCAGGCACTCGCCACTAAAAGTTGACAAAGGTAGAAGTTCAAAGTCACTCACCACTCTCAATGTTAGAGTGGGTATTGGTCACCCGGATAGTCCCCTCTCACATGGCCTAGCAGCCGGGATGACTCACGGATCAGCAGGTGGGCAGTCTCTGCCACAGACTGCCCAAGATGAGTTGGGTCTCTGCCACAGACCTGTTTTAAGTGTACAAAGTCTCTGCCACAGACCTGTGTTATAGTAATCAATTGGATAGTCCAGGAACCCTCTGCCACAGGATTTCAAAGTCCCAAACTTCCAGCCGTACAGTTTTAAGAACCTTAAAGCCGATCCGGCGAACTGTAGGGCTTGTAGCATAATGGATCCCTCCTTACTGAAGTTGCCAGGCCTCTCCCGAGACAGCAGTAACGTGCCAGTCTCCTCCGGGGCAGATCCTCCCCTGGACTTCTTCACTAAGATTCTTTCTCCCCATTTGAATGGAAAGCTTGGGATCCCTTCTCTGGATATAGGCCCCAGCCAGACTAGCGGTGCCTACTAAGTGGCGATGCAGCCTCGGGCCACCGTGGCCCCGAGACCAGCACCATACACACACGTCACGCCCAGAGGGCTGCGGGGCGGGTGCGAACGAACCCCAATCAATGGCGTCTGCCCCTTAAGTATTTAAGTATTAAGTAAGGTTTCGGGTGAGAAGATTTCCTTGGAAGCATAGCAGGTTGTCTGGTCTCGTCGTCTTGTCGTCTCAACTTTTACAATATTAACTAAACTAAAGAGGGATTCTGTTTAAAGGGACAATCTGTCATAAAGTAGTATTTAGTTGACGCCAGTGTCTTGAATTATGCACTGGCGTCTTCAGCAGTCCATAGATTATATACTTTCCGGCAACCACTGGTTACAGAATGAAAATCGCTCAAATCCCCCATCAACACACTCAGTGCTGATGAGGGAATCCTTCTAGTGAGCTATTGTGTTCTGCTGGCGGGGGGTCGCACAGGGAACCGCTGGCAATAATCGCATTCTAGAAATCCAACATTCTGGTTGTACCCAAGTCGAATGATGGATTGACTTGTATACATCAGCCTGCCCATAGGTGGTTTGAATCTATGGCTGGTTTAATACCTCTAAGTGACTCTAGTAATGGCATTATTCAGAAGATCTTGAGTTTGCCAACACACCATGGCCATTATGAAGCCAAGTGAAGGGTCTCCCTTGTTCCAAGTCATTCTACCTCATGTAAACTAAATTGAGAATCCAGATGAGACCTCTGATAACGGTGGACGAAGATGATTGGATAAAGGAAAACAACCCATGCTAAAAAAAAATGGGCATACACTAGAAGAGTGTAGTTCAAAATGTTTTCTTTTTAGGAATGTCCATTTGATTTTCTAATCTTTATTGGGGTCAAATCGATGTTAATTTTTGACTGTAGTGACAAGAAGATTCAAAGGAGCTTCTTATGGTCCAGTATTCAGTCTGTACAACAGAGCTCAAAAAGTGGGACGTAGAAGCAGTCCAAAGAGCCAGTCAGGTGTGCAGTATTGTAAGAAGTCCTAGTGATAGGAAGAGAAAGCATCATAGTGACGGTAGAGGGGAGGGGACCTGTAAGTGAAAGTGAAATTGTAGCAAAAAAAGATCAGGTCCCCTTACCTGCTAGGCAAGACTTTGCTGTGGGACTAAATATAAATCTCTGGACTGGATGGACAGAAATACAAATCCTTTGGCAGATAAAACAAATGTTATAGATGTATTTATTTTGTGTATTCGACTGTTTGCCTGGACTTCAGATTTAACCAAGAAAAGAATTAGCAGCATACTGTACAAAAAGCCTAAGATACCAGCAACCATTTTCTACTGTGACAGGATTATTTAAAGTGATTGTAAACTCCAACATTTGAAAAAATAAATGTCATATTTACCTGCTCAGTGCAATAGTTTTGCACAGAGCACCCTGAATCTCCTCTTCTCAGGTCCCCTTTCAGTGCTCCAGGTTCCTCCTGTTTTCTGTGTGCCCCCATAGCAAGCTGCTTGTTATGGGGGCTTACCTGCATGCTCTCTCCCAAGCTGTGCTGTGTGCATCTATAGACACACACAGTTTGGCTCAGCCCTGATCCCTGCTCCCTCACAGCATTTGATTGACAGCAACAGGAGCCAATGGCTCCTGCTGCTGCCCAAGTTCCTGTGAAAAGAGGAAAAGAGGGGAGAGAAAACCTGATACAGCGCTGGATCGCTGACAGGCTCGGGTAAGTGTTTTTTTGTACCTTAATGCAGGGAATGTATTAAAATTAAAAAGCACCCGGGCTTTAGAACCACTTTAAATTTAAGTTATCCATGTTTATAGTTGTCTTATGTTGCCATATGCATGATCATAATATCAACAGTAATAATGATTTAAAATAAAGTAAAGGTTAATTTTCTTTCTAAAATAACAAACATGTTATACTTACTTGGTATTGCACAACAGAGCGGCCCTGAATCTCCCCTTCTGGGGTCCCTGCCACCACTTCCTATGGCGGTACATTTGTAGGCTCTCTCACGAGCCAAGCTGTGTTGGTCTATAGATACACACAGCGTGGCCCAGCTCCGCCCCCCTGCTCCCTCCTCACATGATTGATTGACAGCAGCAGGACCTAATGGCTTCCACTGGCCTCACTGAGTCCTATGAGGAGAGGAAAAGAAAGCAGGACTGCTGCACTCAGGCACAGTGCTCAGGATAGGACTCAGGTAAGTGTAAAGGGAGGTAAGGAGGAGATACAACCAATGGGACATTTTTTTACCTTAATGCAGGGAATGCATTAGAGTAAAACAATTCCTGCCCTTAGAACCACTTTAATTGTATCTGTTCAAAATATATGGTAAAAGTAAAGTCCACCCAGAATTATTATCTGCTATTTTCTCTGGGGTACCAATGATTATAGTAGCAATCTGATATCTTCTTTGGGGTACCTAAGGTTATAGTGGAAATAAAATAGTTAAGAACAAACAGGAATTTTTTGAAAAAAAAAAAGAATATTGAATGACACAACCAATATATTATCTTTTCATTTTATATTACTTCTTTTATAGGTATGGTTAACCCCACGCCATGAGTTTATTGGTGACACCCTCCAGAGCCCAAGACAGAGATATCATGGAGTCTCACGCCTCTAGCATAGGTGAAATGGAGCCCCCTATTAGTCAAGACTGTGTTCCGCGCTATGACAGGCCTCCTCCCGTCCACACTGGAGCTGACTGGAAGATTATCTTGCACCTTCCAGAAATTGATACCTGGATCCGGAGCACATCTGAGAGAGTGAGAGGCCTCACACAGTCCGTGCAGGAGGATCCCCAGAGCAAACATGTTGATGTGCATTTAATGCAGCTCAAGGTATGAACACGGCACTGTACATCTCTCCTTCCATATGTGATGTGTTTTACTAAGATAAAAAAGGTTTCCTGTTAAGTAAATGACAACGTAATGTGTATACAAATTCTAACAATGGACTTTTATTTGGTCTGTTATATTTACTGTTGAAAGTGTTTCGTTATTTCTGTTTAATAAGTGCAGAAAAAGAAAAAAATTAGTTGATCCTACCAGAAATCTTATTTGGGGGTAGCTTTTTGTGCTGCACTGTTATCTGTCATCATTGTTCCCAGTTACCTCTCATCTATGTGATGGAACAAGGGGGAGGGGGGTATTCTATAGTCCTAGCCTAGGTTGACACCACTGCTCCTCCATAGATACAGTACAGTGAGCAGCGGCCCGTCCGTTAGGGGCGCCCGGGCGCCGCCTCCTCTCTCCAGGCCACCCCCCTATATGCAACGGATAGATTCATGCATAGCATGAATCAATCCATGACTACCACAGCTACCCCTATTCATACGTCTGGCCCCTTTCAGGGCACCAGGCCCATGTATTACAGAGGCCAGTTTTTTTTTAAGCACCTGATTAGAGCCAGAGGTACTAATAGGCTTCAAAATAGGGTGGGCTCGGGTCACAGAGAATGTCAACAGAGCCCACCCAGGTGTGTTACAACAGCGAATGAATAGGGCTTACTCTTTGCCACCCCCCCAAAAATAAATTCCACTGGCCGCCACTGACAGTGAGTAAGCGTTCTCACCCTAGGACAGCAAGTGTGTTACTGGCAAAATCACACATATGGTGTATATTAATACTGGGAAATATCATTTAAAGAGGAGTTCACATTTGGCACCTTTCAGGGGGGAGGAGGGAGCAGATACCTGTGTAATCCAGGTATTTGCTCCCACTTCCGGGTGTAGGTCACTGCGGCAACCTACGCCACGTCCAGCGCCTTCTCCGCCCCCCGCTGCCTTCTGGGAAACACACAGGTCCCAGAAGACAGCAGGAACCAGTGGGATTGGGCAGCGCGACTCGCAAGGCTTCACTTCCTGATTCCCTTAACGAAGATGTGGAGGGACAGATCGGCTTCGGGTGCCAACATCGTGGTCGCCCAGGACAGGTAAGTGTCCATATATTAAAAGTCAACAGCTGCAGTATTTGTAGCTGCTGACTTTAAAAAAAAAATTGGGCAGAACTCCGCTTTAACCAATCCTGAAGAAAAAGATATATACTATAAAATGTACCTTCCTATCTATTTACGAATGCTGGAGCAAGCAGTAAGGGGACACAGGGAACAATTATAGCACCTCTTTTTAGCAGAAAGTCTGGGGCCGCGTTCGCGGTAAGGCACCGCTCGTTTTAGTGGCGCTTTACTGCTGTTTAAGCTGCACTTTTTCGTTGCTTTTTGGCCACTAGCATGGCGCTTTTAACCCCAAAGAAGGGGTCAAAACTCCTGTGTTGAGGCACTGCAATTGCAATGGGAGCGATGTAAACAGCGCTCCCAATCTGCCCCAAAGTTGTTGCTTGGAGGACTTTTCCAAATGTCCCGCAAGTAGGGTTGCCACCTTTTCTTCAAGCCAAACCCGAACACTTTACTGGCGCACTGCATTTTCTTTTATTATACACTATAGACAATAGGATTGTAAAAGACTTTGGAGCGGGAGTGGACGGGGTAATGGACACCAACAGACTTTGAGGGATGGGAAGGATGGGTCAGCCTGTTTGCTTTTATGTCAGTAAGCTAAAAAAAAATCTTATTTCACTATTGTGAGTTCCGTTTCTCCTTGATGTGCTTATATGGATTTTTATCTGTGAGATCTGCTTGCACTGTCTGTGATGCTTAGGCCCCTTTCACACTGGGGCGGGAGGTACGGTGGCGGTAAAGCGCCGCTATTTTTAGCAGTGCTTTACCGTTGGAATTGCGGCGTATTCGGCAGCTATCGGTGCGGTTTTACCCCCGCTAGCGGCCGAAAAAGGGTTAATACCGCCGGCAATGCGCCTCTGCAGAAGCGCATTGCCGGCGGTATAGCCACGGTGTCCCATTGCTTTCAATGTGCAGGAGCGGTGGAGGAGCGGTAAACACACCGCTCCTTCACCGCTCCAAAGATGCGGTTAGCAGGACTTTTGGAGTGGTCCTGCTAGCGCACCGCTCCAGTGTGAAATACCTCTGGCTTTCACACTGGAGAAACAGAAGCTGCTCTTTCCGGTCGGTTTGCAGGCGCTATTTTTAGCACAATAGCGCCTGCAAACCACCCCAGTGTGAAAGGGGCTTTAGTGTGGCAGTTGCCCCATGGATAGATGCTAAAGCGCTGTATTACATTCTGATCTGGGGGGGTCAAAATTATGGGGGAGCCGCTGTCTTTAGGTGTGAGGCACTGAAGAAGAGTTTATCAACTTTAATATTTTGTCACATGAATGGAATTAAGTTTTTGCACAGTTGGTGTTTATAGAAATGAATTGAATGTACATTTATGAAATAATTGTTTTATAACTTATTGCAGGGTATATACACAGTATATACTGGTAGTGATATGTTAACTTTTTTAGGTATATGTACTGTATATAGGGAAATTATTAGTAATTAATTGTATGAATTATCAGATGTTCACATCAATGGAGGATAATAAATTATGTACTCAGATATATAAATATGTTTAGTTAATCACATGTATAAACACACACACTTAAATGCATACAGAGCACATATATATATATATATATATATATATATATATATATATATATGTAGCCACCCCCTCACCCAGTCCTCTTTAGCTAGGGGTATGTCACGCGACAGAGTGAGGTGCGCTACGGCCCATGTCCTCCCCATAACGGCGGGTGAGGTGAAGGCCAATACCTGATGTTTCCTCGGGCCGGTGTGTCCTGAGCATGTACCGAGTCTGTTGTGCAGAAACCACCAAACCACCCTCTGCTCCCATTAACAGAGTCCATACACCGATCACAGTCCAACTGTTGGTTTATTTCGTATCTCCACATACAAGCAATGCGATGGCATGATACGGTGAGACGAGCAGGTCGAGGCACTATACTGATCTGGGTCCCTACACCCCCTATGCTATGACCAAGGGTTGTAGGAGTCATGACATGAATACCTCCGTTGCGTTGCGGCCTCTATCAGGGGAAGATGTCCTCCAAGGGAGTTACCGAAGGCCCATCCGTCACCGGGTTGACACTACACCGGGTCTTCGAACGAGTGACCTCCCCAGCCTCCTCACCTCAGATGCGGGTCCCCTTGCAAGGGGCGCCCTGGAGCAACTTCACCCTCGCGGGACCCAGTCGGAGTCACCGGGTCCCAGGCCTCCTCAATAGTACCTCACCCCAGGCTGAAGGTGCCTGGGATGGACTCCATCTTCATTCCGGCCAGGCCTAGGGCGCCTAGGCCGGAACCTTGAACCGCCCGCACCCAGGCCTAAGGTGCCTGGGTGCGTGAAGAGATGATCCCCCGAAAAAGACGACCACGTGGCGAGGGCGTCTCCCCCTTTTATCTCCTCCCGACGATACCACGGCGGGTTCCCCGCCCCGGCCGCACCATCTCCAGGAAGGGACAAAGAAGGGTAGCACTCCGGTAGTGACTCTACCCTAAGCCAGTAGGTACACTGACACCCACTGGTCAAGGAGAGTATTACACCACCCAATCCTCCACGAATAACAAAAAGGGGTCTGAACCCTAACACAATTACACACTTGGGTCACACTACCCCCAGGTGTATCCCACTAAATTGAGGACCCCGCTACATATATATATACACACACACTCAGATACATGCATACACACTCAGATATATACAATCAGATACATGCATACACACTCAGATATATACAATAAGATACATGCATACACACTCAGATATATACAATAAGATACATGCATACACACTCAGATATATACAATCAGATACATGCATACACACTCAGATATATACAGTACACATGCTCAGTTATATACATGCACACAACACACAAAAATTTACACACTGAGATACATACATACACTCAGATACACACAAACAGGTATAATACAAACACTAGACATAACCACAACATACTGTGAGCTGAAAACTTACATATGTAGTCTAGTAATGGGCAGCCAGCTTCTCTCCTCCCCTCTCTGTCCCCCTCTTTCCTCACTCACAGCTCCTTCGTCTTCCCGCCTACACACACACAGCTCCTCTCGGTCTGTCAGAGTGAGCAGTCCTGAGAGGACTCCAGTATCCGGTGTCCTGCCGGATAAGTTCCCCCAGCAGATTAGGACCCCCCTGTACTGCGCAGGCGCGGCGCTTGCACAGTAAGAACCCAACTAAGCCTCCGAAAATAGCCGAACATGTAGAGCTGAGAGTCAGCTCTACACGGCGCCTGCGCAATGAGTATGACACATGCCGCAAGTTCCCGACGCTAGTGCTACTCTGCAAGGGGCGGGGGGGATTTTACCAATAAAGTACACGTCTTAGCGGGGCGTGTTGATGGGCGGATTTGCACATTTAACTCACAAAAGAGGCGCTCTTAGCGGGGCGGGTTGATGGGTGGGTTTTGCAATCCGCCCATCCACATTGCAAAACCAATCCTTTTTTTGTTTTAACACGTCCCGGTAAGACGTGTACTTTATTGGTAAAATCACCCCCGCCCCTTGCAGAGTAGCACTAGCATCAGGAGCGTGCGGCATGTGTCATAGTCATTGCGCAGGTGCCATGTAGAGCTGACTCTCAGCTCTACAGGTTCGGCTATTTTCGGAGACTCAGTTGGGTTTGTACTGCGCAAGCGCCGCGCCTGCGCAGTACAGGGGGGTACTTATCCACCGAGCGGAACTTATTCGGCAGAACACCAGAACTAGAAGCAGAGCATCGGCAAATGCGGCCAGGAGGTTCTGTATCCCTCCACAGAGAGAAACAAGTCCCTTGTAATTAGGGCTGTTTCCATCTAGACAACTACAAATATGTGAAGATAGGTGAACATTTGATACATGTTATGGAAGCAAGATTCGAATTAAGCTTTAATGGGGTTGCTATGGGGGTGTTGGAAGAGTTTTTTGGGGGTGCTGTGGTGTCTGGGTGACAGGCAGTGAGAAACCCGGGCAGAGGATGTAAAAACCGGACTGCCCGGATGAATCCTGGACAGGTGGCAACCCTACCCGCAAGCGCACCACTCAGGTGTAAAATCACCCATTGCAGAGAAGGGGAGGCAGTTTTCAGGCACTTTACGGGCGCTATTTCTAGCGCTAAAACGCCTGAAAACTGCCTCAGTGTGAAAGGCCTCATAAGGAGGAATCAGAGGGCCCTGCTCTTTGGAACTTGCAATCTAAAAGTGATGGATTTTCCAATGTGGGGTTGCTGGTTGTCCTCAGGCATTGCCTGCATATAACACAAAAATTATTGGGCAAAAAGGCTTTGCTGCAGTTTTTCCCAAAGTGAATGTCTGAATTTGAATAGAGTGTGCTTTCAACTTAGAATTATTAATTAAGGCTTGGAAGAAGTGCACATTTCCTGCTCAATACTGTATATGTTTTTAAAATACGAACTAAAGTCGCTTTTTTTTTCTCTTTGGGTAGAGTGTGATTAGAACCTCCGTAGGATTCTCAATTCTGTATCTGTCCCCGTCGGTAAGATATCTCCTCGCCTCTTGTCTCAATGTTGGGGATTTAGAGAGCAAACTAAAAAAAGGATTTAAGCCTTCTTAACTCTATCCAAGAATAAAGTTTTGGCTTCAGCCTACTGCATAAAAACAGGCATAAATCAATCAAGGAGGATCTGTCTAGAAACTGACTGGTCAGTCAGAGGAGACAGACTAGTGACTTTGCAGAAAAGGTCATCCCTGGAGAAAGTCCAGCCAGGAAGAGTGGTCAGGAAAATGAAGGAGGATTCAAACATATGGCTATTTCCCAACAGAAAAAGCCTCTTCTACCAAAAAAACTGTGCATACTTTTATTTGTTTCTTTTTTTGTGTGTAATGCCGCGTACACACGATCGTTTTTAATGTCATTTTCAAAAACAACGTTTTTCTCGACGTGATTTTTCTTGTTTCCTCTCAAGCCTGTCTTGCATACACACGTTCATTAAAAAAACTGCTCGAGCAAAGCGCAGTGACGTACAACACGTACGACGGCACTATAAAGGGGAAGTTCCATTCGGATGGCGCCACCCTTCATGTTAGTAAAGTTTGTTGAGCGACGATTCGCGCTTTTCAGCCTTGTGCTTTTCAGTCCGTTACAGCGTGACGAATGTGCTATCTCCATTACGAACGCTAGTTTTACCAGAACGAGCGCTCCCGTCTCCTACTTGATTCTGAGCATGCACGTTTTTTTTCCCCTCGTAAAAGCATACACACTACCGCTTTTCACGTCGTTAAAAAAAACTACGTGAAAAACGACGTGAAAAAATAGAGCAGGTTCTCATTTTTTTAGGCCATTTTTCACGTGGTTAAAAATGCTCTGGAGCATACACACGATCGTTTTTAATGCCCAATTTATAAAAAGGGCATTTTTAATGTTATGAAAAACGGTCGTGTGTATGCGGCATTACACCTTTTTCACAGTTCCACTTTAACACTTGTCCAGCTCCAGTTTTTAATACACCCACCTAAAACTATTGTCCTCTGTACATATTAATTGAGGATAGAGCGCCATCTAGAGATAATCATCTAGTATTGCTGAAAGTTAAATTCAGTTTAAAACCTTGCAATATTATTTTTACTAGTAGACACAATAGAAATACGGCACTCACTGTTGTTCCTGTGGAGGGAGAGGAAAACTAGTGCTAAGAGAGGTTGCCCCAAGAAATCCAACTTTGTTATCCTTCTGCAGAATGCAGCATCTAGGTAATGGCTCACTTGTTTCAAATCTTGTTTTAAGAACAATAGTTAAAAATATTTAAAAATGTCCAGCCTTACAACCATTTAGGTAGGTCTTAAGGCTGGACAGCTTTTAAATGGTTTTAACTTTTATTGCTTTTGAAATAAAATAAACATTGATGTGCTGCGAGTGACCATGAAGTATCTTTTTTTGGAGGACACTGAAGGGGAGATCTACCAGAACAACATGGAAAGGTATAAAGATCCCAAGGGGTGCAAGTACACTTCTTTTTAAGGATATAACCTAGGAGGGCCCTATTAAAAATGAGGAAGGGTTGAAGAAAAACTCTTTGAAAAACTTGGCATCACATTCGTTCATAATGTGTTTCATGTCTAGAGAGCAATTCATCACCCCATGTGTGATGCAGGGGTTATGTACAAAGTGTAGGAGTCAAGTGTGTGTTATGTACAAAGTGCAGAGGTTAGGAGTATGTAACGTACAAAGGGAAGGGGTTAGGGGTGTATTATGTACAGTGTTCATGGGTCAGGAGTATTAACGTATTGAGTGTAGGAATCAGTAGTGGGTATCGTACAGGATGCAGGGGTCAGGAGTGAGTAACAAAGGGCAAGGATTGGGTGTGAAAGTACAGCTCAGTGAATAAAGTACAGGGGTCTGAAGTATGTAACATGCATAGTGCAGGAGTAAGGAGCATATACACCTTAGTTTACAGCACCCTCTTTTGTTCAATGTACCTCCATTATTCATAGCACAGTAGTATCACCTATGAGGCATATTTCATACACACGCACACACAGACTCCCACACATACATACATCCACATATTCACATACATGCACACACTCACAGCCAGATAAGTACACTGACATAAATAGACGCATTCACACCCATATACATACACTCAGGGCCGCCATCAGGAATTTTGGGGCCCCTTACACAGCTTCAGGCATGGGCCCCCTGGAGCAGAGGAGAACCGGGGGGGGGGTGCTGCCGCCGCAAATTGAGAAGCGGGGGGTGGGCTGCCGCAAATTGAGAAGTGGGGGGGTGCCACGAATTGAGAAGCGGGGGGGGGGGGGGTTGCCATCCGGGGCCCTGGGGACCTGTGGGCCTCTGGGCCCCTTACAAAAATAAATAAATAATAAAAATATAAAATAAAAAAATAATAATAATTGTTATTAAAAAAAAAAGGGAGGTTGCCATCTGGGGACCTCTGGGCCCCTTACAAAAAAAAAATAACATAAATAAATAAAAAAAAATTAAATTAAAAAAAAATTATAAAACAAAAAAAAAAATTGTAAGGAAAAAAAAAGAAAGGGGGGTTGACATTCGGGGCCCTGGGGAACTCTGGGCCCCTGGGGACCACTGGGCCCCTTACGAAAAAAAAAAGGGGGGCACTTACATATATATACACTAATACACAAACCAGCTGTCACTTACTTTTCTCTTTAAGTCCCCCTGCTGACATGGCTGGCTGTCCCTCCAGACTCTCCCCTATGTCCCTGCTCCTGATGATGTTTATGGTCACGGTCCTTGTGTATGTACAAAATGCTGGCTGCCCAAATGCAGCATGTCGGGTAGCTGCACACTAGAGAACTAGAGCTGTGGGACACCCTGGGTGCCCAATGATAGCAGCAACGGGTTGCGATCTACCCATCACATGACTGCGATCAACTGGTAGATCGCAATGGATCTGTTGCCAACCCCTGACATACAGGATGCCACCAAAATGGTCAGACCATCCAGGAAGAATTTTTCAGTTTTGGTAGATGATGCTTTTAAGGTTTCCTACAATTCTTGAGAACTCCAGTGATGAGATTGTTTTAGTCTTCAAATGCTGGGTTCATTACAATAGGGACTCTCCCTCCTGGATTTTGATTGAATTTTTATTATAGAGATAAACACCCTCAAAGTAGATGTGGACAACTATTTGTCCAATATGATGAGAGGAATAGGTACTGGAATTATAGCAGGGATATCTCACCACTCACCACCAATAGATATAACAAGAGAAAAGGTGATTGTGCCCAACAGACTTTGCCCATAGTATCACCTTTTGATATTATGGCAGAGGCTAGTGCCAGAGAAGGGATCACAAGAAATGACTGCTCATAACTCTGGCCTTAGCTCTTTAGGAGCAACAGAAACAGTTGAACTAGTACATTATAACTAAGTATGTCTAAAGCAAAAAAGTTTTTTTTTTTAAATGTATTTATTTTTTATTTTGGATAGAGTAGGGAAGGGTTGTCAGATTTGGTTTTGCTATTGTGGAGATTTAGTTTCACTTGCTGTGAAGTGAAAGGAAATCTCTTGGGAAATGTCCTCTTTAGACAGTTGAACCCATTGGAAGTTCCCCCTCTATTCCTGTTTCAGTGACAACTCAGATTTTTGCATTTTCTTTCACTTTTATTCCCAGTGATAGTGGTCAACAAGACAAATAGCGAGAGTACATTTCCCCAGCGGGAATAAAAACAGGCATTCTCAGCATTCCCCACTCCAAAAACTAAACAAAAGATACAATTTGATGTTACATTACTTTCACATCAATACCTATGTTTAATATCCATAAAAAATAAAAAGTTCTAGGGAGAAAACATTGCCAAATATGGTAAATGTGAAAAAGAATAACAGGATATTTTCTAAAACTGACAAGTCAGTACCCCTGCACAGAGCAGTCAACTGGTCTATGATATTTCACATAGTCTTTTAATGGCGACTCATGTGATGTCTTCCTTATCCAACTATAGAAAAAGACTGGAACATCAGATCAGGAGAGGAACAAAACTGCATTTGGAACAGTGTTTAAACTTCTAACATCCTGGGGTGGGCTAACTTTAGGATGCACTGCAACAAGTCTTCAAAAAGTTGTGTGTTAACATTTTTAAATATAGACATACCACTTATTTTGGTTTGAGGTTGCCATTACTTTAAAACAGAAAACTCAAATAGTCATGCGACTTGCCTATATATATATACAGTGGGTACGGAAAGTATTCAGACCCCCTTAAATTTTTCACTCTTTGTTATATTGCAGCCATTTGCTAAAATCATTTAAGTTCATTATTTTTCCTCATTAATGTACACACAGCACCCCATATTGACAGAAAAACACAGAATTGTTGACATTTTTGCAGATTTATTAAAAAAGAAAAACTGAAATATCAGTTTGATATTAAAACAAACTTAAATGATTTTAGCAAATGGCTGCGATATAACAAAGAGTGAAAAATTTAAGCGGGTCTGAATACTTTCCGTACCCACTGTGTATATATATATATATATATATATATATATATATATATATATATATATATATACATACAGTGTACTCAGGCTCTGTACTAGTTAGAATCATTCATCGTTGGTGTCCTTGCTTTTGAAGTAGAATCTTGTATACATTTCTTGTTCTCAAAGTGACTCAGTAATTAACATAATTTACTTGTGTCCAATGAGCCATCATAGAGACTGTTTTTACTGGCCAGTTGGTCACTTCAAAGAGATTATCCATCCTTTCTATCTGTCTTGCAAGTGTATGGACTTTCAATTCGAATGAATAGAGACTATACGGGAGGTACAGAGCTCAAATGATTTTGTAAAAACAGGCTTTGGAGTGCTGGGCAGGCCTCACAGTGAAAACAGGGAACCCCTGCTAAATTAATATATTGATACTCACAGTACATTAGGGATGCACCGATGCCACTTTTTTGACACCAAGTACGAGTACCGATACTTGACATCATGTACTCGCCGATACCAATTACCAATATCTATCGCCTAGGAAGAGGTGTGGTTTGTGGGTATCGGTAGTTGAGGGTGGGATGAAATAGGGATTGTGGGGTGGGAGAGTTGGGATGGAAAAGGCTGTGATCGCTGGGGGGAAGAGGATGGGGATAGGAGGGTTATTGGGAAATATGGGGGCAGGGCAGTGGTGTATTTAAGTTTTGTGCTGCCCTAAGCCTGACTAAACTCGTACACCCCTAATTTAAATATGACCCATCCCTTCCTGTCAAGGCCACACCCTCTCCTGTTTAAGATCCGCCCTGCCCATGCAGCCCCATCAGTGCAGCCCTATCAGTGCAGACTACAACAGAGTCTAATGGGACCTGGAGGGGATCTCTCTCTAACAGTGTCCATTAGAAAGTCTGTTAGAGAGAGACCCCCCTCCAGGACCCCTTAGAGCAGTGGTTCTCAACCTGGGGGTCGGGACTCCTTCAGGGGTCGAATGATGATTTGCCAGGGGTCACCGAATCCTGGTCTGTTCCTGAAGCCCGCACTGCTCCGAGCCTTTTTGCGGCCGCCCAGCTGGGCTGTCCCTGGAGCCCGCGGCCACCCACTCAGCCTCTTTGCAGCCGAGCATTCAGTTAACGGCATGGCTGGGGGCAGAGCTAGAGGTCAGCTGACTGGTGAGGAATGTGAAGTGGGAGGGGCTGGAGGAGACCCTATCTCCTGATATCAATAGAGGTGTCACTGCCACGACACGCCACAAAGTCGGAGTCACAGTGAAGCCGGAGACACAGTGAGTAACACTACCTGTGATTAGAGTTGCCATTAAAAGTCCCACTACAGTTCTCAGATCAGCAGATGACCTTGATCAAGAGCACCTAAGTTGGCTGATCAGAACTCACCCCAGCACTGCCCCTCATCCCAACTCCCCAGCACCACTTCCACTCATCCCATTAGCCCCCCCCCCCACCAAGGAGAGAAGGAATAAAAATAGAGAATACACGGAAGGGAGCGGAAAAGAGGGGAAGGAACAAAGAAAAAGGGAGAGAAAGAATAAGAAAAAGAACAAGAAAGGCGGCTAGAGAGAGGGATGGGGGAAAAAAACAAGAAATTAGGATAGAGAGAGATAAAAGGGAAAAAAAAGGAGAACAAAGAGAAAGAATGGTACATCCTAAATTGTACCATAAGGGGTTTTAATACTGTACAAGTGGAAGGGACTCAGGAAGCGCTAAATGTCCGTGGGTTGGGGGCGCAAATTTCTTGTCTTGCCTTGGGTGCTGACAACCCACGCTACGAAAATAATTTTACTGTTAGGGGTCCCCACAACTTGGGAAATTTTATCAAGGGGTCACAGTACTAGAAAGGTTGAGAACCACTGCCTTAGAGACTTCAAAGGAGTCTAATGGGACCTGGGGGGTCTCTCTAACAGAGGCCCTTTCAGTGTCCATTAGAGAGTCTGTTAGAAAGAGTCCCCTCCAGGCTCCATTAGAGACTGAAAAGGAGTATAATGGGACCTGGAGGGGGGGCCCTTTCCAACAGAGTGTACAGTGAACACCTTCATTCACTCTGGTCCTCATGGGACCCCATCCTTGTACCACGACTCTCAACCTATCACAAAGTAGAAATAAAATTGGCACTGTGTAGCGCTCCTCTTACCTTAACTATGGGTACTGTAGTTGTGGCTGGCTCCCGTGTCCTCTGTGGCTGGCTCCTGTGGGTGGCTGGCTGGCACCCTGGCCCTGCTGTGGATGGGTCAATCACCGTGGCTGGCAGGCTCCTGTGTGTGGCTGGCTGGTTTCCTGGTGAGGGTGGGTCACCCTGGGTGGCTGGATGGCACCCTGCTGAGGGTGGCTGGCCTGGCTCCCTGCTGTCGGTCAGTGGGTGGGTGGCTGGCATGGTGCACCCTGCTGTGGGTGGCTGGCTGGCCTTGCTCCATGCTGTGAGTCAGTGGGGGGGTGGCACGGTGCACTCTGCTGTGGGTGTCTGGCCTGGCTCCCTACTCTGAGTGAGTGGGTGCCCGGCACGGTGCACCCTGCTGTGGCTGACAGAGAGGGGGGCTGACAGAGAGAGGGGAGGGGGGCTGACAGAGGGGGGTGGGCTGCTGACAGAGGGGAGGCGGACAGAGAGAGGTGGGATGACTGACAGAGGGGCTGACAGAGGGGGGCTGACAGAAAGAGGGGGATGGGGGCTGACATGGAGGGGCTGACAGAAAGAGGGGGAGGGGGGCTGACAGAGAGGGGGTGCTGATAGAGAGGGGGTGCTGACAGAGAGGTGGGCTGACTGACTGAGGGGGAGGAGTGTGCTGATAGAGAGAGGTGGGCTGACTGACAGAGGGGAAGGGGGGCTGATAGAGAGAGGTGGGCTGACTGACAGAGGGGAAGGGGGGCTGATAGAGAGAGGTGGGCTGACTGACAGAGGGGAAGGGGGGCTGATAGAGAGAGGTGGGCTGACTGACAGAAGGGGAGGGGGGGCTGTAAGAGAGAGGTGGGCTGATCGAGAGAGGTGGGCTGACTGACAAGGGGGCTAATAGAGGTGGGCTGACTGACAGAGGGGGAGGGGGGCTGATAGAGAGAGGTGGGCTGATCGAGAGAGGTGGGCTGACTGACAGGGGGGGCTAATAGAGGTGGGCTGACTGACAAAGGGGGTGGGGGCACTGACAGAGTGATCAGAGGGAGACCTCAGCAGGAGACACACAGCACGCCAGGCAGAGAGGCAGGACTCACACATGCCGCTGTTCTGGGAACACCACGATCATTCACAGACCAGCCACAAGTGACAAGCTGCGATTGGCCCCGGGGAGGAGGAGGAGGCGGTCCGCTCCCGATCGACGTCACTTCCGGTATCGGCCTCCGGTATTGGAGCATTTTCGCAAGCACCGATACTCGCGGAGATGCCTAGTATCGGCACCGATACCGATACCAGTATCGGTATCGGTGCATCCCTACAGTACATTATTGTTATCAGTAAGTTGAAAAAATAATTTACAGGTGCATCTCATGAAATTAGGATATCATCAAAAAGTTTATTTATTTCAGTAATTCAATTCAAAAAGTGAAACTCATATATTTTACATAGATTCGTTACACACAGAGTGATATATTTCAAGCATTTATTTATTTTAATTTTGATTAATATGGCTTACAGCTAGTGAAAACCCAAGATTCAGTATCTCAGAAAATTAGAATGTTACATAAGGCCAACATTACAGAAATGTTGGCTTACTGAAAAGTATGTCCATGAACAGTAAAGTATGCACTCAATACTTGTTTGGGGCTCCTTTTGCATGAATTGCTGCATTAATGCTGCGTGGCATAGAGGCGATCAGCCTGTGGCACTGCTGAGGTGTTATGGAAGGTCAGGTTGCTTTGATAGCGACCTTCAGCTCATCTGCATTGTTGGGTCTGGTGTCTCTCATCTTCCTCTTGACAATACCCCATAGATTCTTTATGGAGTTTAGGTAAGGCGAGTTTGCTGGCCAGTCAAGCACAGTGATACCATCATCATTAAACCAGGTATTGGTACTTTTGGCAGTGTGGGCAGGTGCCATGTCTTACTGTAAAATTAAAAGTATTGAGTGCACACTATACTGTACATGGACATACTTTTCTGTAAGCCAACATTTCTGTATTATTTTTTTTATTTTTTTTATTGGTCTTATGTAATATTCTAGTTTTCTGAAATCCTGAATTTTGAGTTTTCACTAGCTGTAAGCCATAATCATCAAAACTAAAAGAAAGAAATGCTTGAAATATATCACTCTGTGTGTAATGCATCTATATAAAATATATGAGATTCACTTTTTAAATTGAATTACTGAAATAAATTAACTTTTTGATGATATTCTAATTTTATGAGATGCACCTGTATAATAGAAAATAAGAATGTGGCATACCTAATGTATTTGAAACCCAGAGCGGATAATTTTTTACAAATTAAAAAGGAATATTTGGACAGCCGCACTCCAAAAATTTTTTCTTTAATTATAAAAATAAAATCACAGGAAACATGCTCATAATAAGTGAATAATTTTTTACCATCATCCACTGTATAACATGAAATGTAAAAAAAAATATTGGCGCTGAACTCAAATACCCATGCAGTAACCTTCCTCCCCTGTACTGCAGGGATTATATGCTCAGTAAATCTAAGGGTAGAGGAGTAAGCTTTAATACTTGCCTTATTGCTCACTCAGGCAGGCTTATATCACACTGTAAATGGAAAAAGTGTGGCGCTTATACACCTCCTAGGGTGTATCCTTTAGAAAGAAAATAATGAATACGATCCAAACAAATATGAAAAAATTAGTGAAAAATAAACACCATAAATAATGCTATCAAAAAAGCACATGTGTATGTGAACATACAGTGATCAAAAATACTCTGACAAAAGCATATGTATGGGTAAACATACAGTGATCAAAAGTAATGCTGCAATATAAACTATCCTTCTGTAGAAGAAATGGGTGAATTAAAGATATCCGCAAAGTGACATCCTGTGCTGTGCTACATTCACAATATAGACTACAACCACACCATGTGAATGGATATTCCAAGAATATATGAAAAAAGTGTCATATGTAATGTCCACAATCAACCAAATATATTCAGTCTTGACAACTTAATCGACAGACCAGTCATTAAGCCATAGGTGATATATCATAAACCACAGATGATAGTTCAGTCTTTACAAATATGAATGTGAAAATAGCCTAAGATGGTAATACACCCGGGAGTGCCTCCACCGTCGGAGAGGGAGTAAAAGATGAATACTCTTACCAAATGCAAAGGATCCAACTCACTATATGGCGGTGGATCTTCTGGGCATGTAAGCTGGATCAGTTAGCAATGAACTCCTCCAAACACTTCCTGGTTTCTCCTTGATGACTCAACTGCAAAATGTGCACACCTTCCAGTGCGTACAACGTGTAGATGTCACCCAAATATAACCCAAGGCAGCTTGAATCATGGTTCGCCTCACCGATGGTATTACAGGTAAAGGAAAAAAGAAGAGAAGGAACGGTTCTCCATAGCGTAAAACTGATAAAAATTTATTCCAATAAAATGCTCCACAGCCACATGCACATCAATAAAAATGGCCAAGTTGCACACAAAAAATGACCAAATTGCACACAAAAAATACATAAAAACAATTCCAAGTAAAAAATAAAAAATTCCAAAAAGGGATCTAATTGGATTTCCAAAGCGAAATAATGGGGTGGCTGGAGCCGACGTATTACCCTACGCGTTTCGTCTAATACAGACTTCAACTGGGGTGTACGTCTGCTCCTCCATCCCTCTGCGCTTAAATAGAACCATCCATCTACCGGAGAGAGCCACATCCGCGTGACCCCACTTCCGGATTTCAGCGTGCGTTCCAAACGTACAGGACGTGGTGACATTACCACGTCACAACGTCACCCGTATGCGTTCCAAGCCTCAGCTTCAAGCTACGCTTGTACTCTGAGCGTCGCACGTATATAACCTAAAAAGGTTAGAGCCGAAAATCTACAAATCTATGTACCTCATCTTCGCTTAGATCGTCCGTGCTTCTAATCATCTCCACTATGACAGGACACACTTGAGGTTAGAAACTCCTTCTCTGGGATCGCATGACGCGAGGCAAGGTAACCCGGAAGGACTTCGCCCAGAAGTATCCCAGGACCTTACAAACCCCATGTCACAGGGAAACCCGGAAGTGTCTCGCTCATCCTGTGTCCCAAGTCTCAGCGGTGCATTACACCCAATGTAAGCGTGAACGCCTCACTGTGGTATAAGCAGTGCATAGCACCTGATAAGAGCACATGAGTCCTGTCTAAGCATGATAAGATTAAGTGTGAAAATTAAAAATAAAATACATAAAAATAACAGAAAAAATATAGTACTGACCCCTCCTAAAGGGTCAAATGGGATGTGTATCCTGATTTTATCTCCTTACTGTGGGAAGGAGAGGATTACATGCTACTTGAATTGATGAACGTATGCCCCTTCTATTAACTAAAAAGTTGGAACATATACCCGAATGAGATCATGAGGATGCAGACTATCTCCACGCCAAAGGATGAAGAACATTCCTACCATAATACAAATATCCTCTCATTAGAAGATGGCAAACATCAATAGGGTGGCGAACCTAAATAGCATCATATAGATATCCTCATCCAACACAAAGAGTGAATATTAGGACCATGAATCTCAAAAAAAATGTATATCTATAGCTATTGTACTTCATTGGGTATTCCCCACTCGATATTATTCCCAATACAATCAATATTGGAATCCAAAAAAAGGAATGGGAGGGGAGCAATGTGGGAGAATGGTTGAAGATGAAACGTGGATGCGATCTAGGCCTGATTGATAAAGGCATTAATGTCCCAATCTACGTTTAACCCATATGGCACATAACATTTCAGTTGGTATATCCAAAAAGTTTCCAGCCTGGACACGCCCCTCAGACTATTTTCCCCCCTCCAATGGGGAACAAACTTATCTATAATTTGAAAGCTTGTGCCCATGGGGTTTTTACTGTGATGATGCAAGTAATGCCTCAGCAACGTATGATTAGTACGCCCCTTTTTTATGCCAGCAATGTTCTCACCTACCCTTATGGAAAAGGTCCGTATTGTACTGCCCACGTATTGTTTTCCACAAGGGCAGGTGATAAGATAAACAATGTACTTGGTAGCACATGTAAAGAAATGTTTCATTGGATATTCTACAGAAGTGGACATAGATTTAAAAGTTGTGGATTTCTTTCGTCCACACACATTGTGGACACAAACTTTGCATTTTCTACAGGGGTAGAAACCCTTAGACAGAGGAAAAAAAGTAAGAGCAATGGGGGAGTCAGTCACATTTGGTGCGATCTGTCCTTTTAAGGACATCGAACCTCTGTAAATGACCCCTGCTTTCTCAGGGAGCACTGGACCCAGAACCGGGTCATTCTTCAGAACCCTCCAATGTTTCTATATAATTTCCTTTATTTGTCTATGTTGGACAGAAAACGTAGTGATAAAGGAACTTTTATATATTGGTTCCACAGCCTGTTTTGGCTGTTCTATCGTAAGGGTATTTCTATCAATCAGAGCAATTCTATTCACTTCCTCCTCTATGACCAAAGGTTCATAACCTTTCTCGATAAATCTCAATTTCAATATATCTGCCTGATAGTGAAAGTCAGAAATGTTGGTGCAGTTTCTTCTGATCCTCAGAAGTTGACTGCGAGGCACCGATTCTAACCAAGAGGAGTGGTGACAACTATAGACCGGAATGTACCCATTCCCGTCGGTAGTTTTAAAAAAGGTCTTGGTCACCAACTGCCTATCTTGGACTAAAATCTCTAAGTCTAAAAAATGTATGTTCGAAAAGCTCGCCTCATAGGACAAACTAATGCCCACCTGATTATCATTCAAATGGGACATGAATAAATCTAGAGACTCACGGTCTCCATCCCATATAAGGAGGATGTCGTCTATGTAACAAGCCCAGAGAATGATCTCCGGCCAATTTGAAACACAGGCGACATGCTCCTCCCATTTACCCATGAAAATATTCGCAAGACTGGGGGCGAGTTTAGCCCCCATTGCCACGCCCTTTTGTTGGAGATAGTATTCCTTATTGTACCAAAAATAGTTATGCCTAGTGGCAAACTGTAATAGATCCATAATGAATCTCTTCTGAGTGCCAGGAATTACTCTATTTCTGGCCAAGAATGTTTCTACTGCAAACAAACCGAGATTGTGTGAAATACAGGTATATAGTGAGGCGACATCGGCTGTCACCAGCAGCATCCCCTCACTATAATTGGCTTGCTGTAATAGGGAAATGGCATGTCTGGTATCTCTCAAATATGATGGTATGGATTTGACTATGGGTTGTAAGTGGAAATCAATATATTTTCCAATACGTGATGTCACTGAATTGATCCCACTTATAATAGGACGGCCTGGTAGATGTGAGGCGTTTTTTTGTACCTTGGGCAAATAGTACATCACTGGAATTCTTGGAGCCACTGGTACTAAAAAATATTTTTCTTTTTTATCCAAGAAACCCAGCTGTGCTCCTGTTTCAATGAGATCTTTCAAAGATTTTTTAAAATCTAAAGTGGGATTCTTAGTTAATTTTACATATGTCTCTGCATCACTTAAGATGTTCATCATCTCAGAGTGATAATCAAGTTTGTCCAAGATAACAATTCCCCCCCCTTTATCAGTCGGTCGGATGATAAGATCTTTCCGTTCACATAATGTTTTGAGACCAATTTTTCTATTGGGGTCAACAAAAGTTTTTTGTGTGGGAGTAGTTCCAATTCCTTAAGAACCATATCCCTAAAAACTTTAATAGATGGTGCCGTGGGGCATGGAGGATTAAAAAGGGAGGGGTTGGACAAACCTGAATGTATTGTATGTGACCCAATTTCTGGAAGAAATGGTCTCATTGGATTCGTAACAAAGTATCTTTGAATATTTAGCTTTCGAACATATTTATGCACGTCAATAAATGTGGCAAATTTATTTAGTGCTTTAGGAGGGAAAAATGTTAAGTCCTTTATCTAGAACAATTTTTTCTGCCTCTGTGAATTCAATTTTACTGAGATTGAAAATACCATCATTCCTTATACTCTTCTTCTTTTTCTGCCTGGAGCGCCGCCCCCCCCCCCCCCTGGAGCCGCGTTTTGTTCTCCTTCCCTGTAGTATCCTTCCTGTTCCCTGTAAAAATCCACCCAACAGTAGGGGGGGAGGCAGAGGTAGTTGAGGTAAAAACGGGGGACATAGAGATAATTCATATGATCGTTATGGCTATGAACAATCTCCATATAGAGCAGGGAATTACTATGACCATCATATGCTTTTGTCAGTGTATTTTTGATCACTGTATGTTCACATATACACATGCTTTTTTGATAGCATTATTTATGGTGTTTATTTTTCACTAATTTCTTCATATTTGTTTGGATCGTATTCATGATTTGCTTTCTAAAGGATACACCCTAGGCGCCACACTTTTTCCATTTACATTTTTTCACAAAACTAGTTTGTTGTGTTTGGCAGCTCAATATTTTCACAGGATTGGCGCAAGTTTTTGACACACATTTTTATATCACACTGTGTCTCTTCTTTTTGACACTACAGCCAGCTGATGCATTCTGACATAATCATGTACAATGCAGGACCACTAGTCATGCATTGTGTGTAAAGACAGCTAGGGTCCACCCTCAACTCTGAGCTTTAGAGAGAGGAGGAGAGGTCCAGTAAGAAACACAGACTGTGGAAATGACAGTGTCCCTCACATTGGTAGTCAGTGTAGTAGTCAAAAACCATGATGCCCAGTGGAAGAAGGACCTCCATATATTAAAGTGGTTGCAAACCTCAGACATGAAATGTGAACAAAGCATATCCTCCTATAGTGTGTACTTGTCTCAATTAAAAGTACTAAGTGTCATTTCTGCCTGCTGCTTTGTTCCTCTGTTAACAGCGTGAATCACTTCTGCCAATTTTTCCTGACACCAAGAGAAAAATGGTGGCAAGGGAGGGACCTCCAGCAGATTGACAGCCTCAGCTCTGTTCCTGTGAGTTGTGTGGAGGGTGGTGTGTCCCATCCCTCAAATCAGCTCTCAGAGCTCTCTTTACTGAGCTGTTCAGAGTGTAACTTCAGCTCTCCACCTCCTTTTTTCTAAATTCTCAGACAAGCATATAAATTCTGAACTTTAAACAAATGGAGATATGAAAGGGCTGCAAACAGACAGATACAACTTATGTAGGAGGATTTGTTTAGTCTCTGTGTATCACCTGAGCTATTCACTTCACTGGGTATATGTAAGGGTTTACAATCACTTTAATGGTCAGTGGGAAAGGACACTTCTACATTGTCATCTTACAGACAGTTATAAAGACCATTCATGCCACTAGTAACTGAGAGACAGAAATTGTTCAATGCTCAGAAAATAAATAAAAACTTAACTAGAACGTATGTCATATTTTATTTTCCCAGTCTGTTTAATTCAGCAATTAGAACCATTTCTTGTTTAGGCTTATTGCTTTGCTGTGGTTACCTAGTTCATAAAACATTTAAGCAATGACTGCAGCCTTTGGAGTTTCAGAATGCTATGTACGTCTCTGCAAATGGAGTATATGTGTCTCCAGGTAGTTCAGAGTACAAGGATCTGTGGGGTGCAGACACCAAATTATAAAAGGGTAGTACTGTACATGTCATACATTTGTGGTATCTAAATTTAAAGGATGATTAACTCCATGTGAAGGGAATTTGAAGTAGTAAGATGACTCTTGCATTAGGGGCCAGGTCGATGGTTATGGATGACTGGGTAATTTTGGCATTTCTTGAAATACTTAACCCCCTTGCAAACAGTGATGCACCACTGTGTGATGAAGGGCACAATGACAAAGCTTACTGTAACTATTAGCTGCTGACTCAACATTAATATTTAATGCTGCACACACATTGTTTTGTAAGTCATCTAAAAGGTTGAAGTCAGCTCACAGCAATGGAAAATGCAGAATACAGACTGAGAAGAATGTAAATCTGCAAGACACAATCTTAGATAATATCTTGTCAACACAGAAGCTATACATACAGAGGGTATAGAAAGGAACCACCCCCTTTAAAATAGTCACATTTTGTTGCTTTGCAGCCTGAGATGAAGACAAGCAAATTTTGGTTTTATCCAGCTGTATTTACTCAGAAATTTAAAAGTGAAAGTTATAACCAACATTTCAGAAAAAAACAAAAAAACTAAAACAGAATTCCTGAGTTGGAAAAGGGATCATCCTCCCTCCTAAAATCGACTTGTAAACTCAATCAGGTGTAGTTAATCACCTTTCCAATGGCCATTTGACTTTCAACTGTGATCAGCCGTGGTCATTTTGATTAGCTCAGCATGAAAAGAGCTTTCCGAGAGCATTTCAGTCCCTGCTAGTGCAACTGAGGCAAACAATCAACTATGGGTGGCAAGGCACTGTCAAAAGATCTCCGGGTTAAAGTTGTCAGGAGATGGATACTAGAAAATTTCAATGGCTTTATCTGTGCCTAGAGGCTCAGTGAAGTCTATTATTAAGAAGTGGAAAGTATTTGGTACAACACAGACCCTCCCTGGATCAGAACGTCACTCAAAACTAGATAAAAGAGCCAAGAGAAAACTGGTCAGAGAGGCTGCCAAGAGGCCTACAGCAACTCTGCAGCAGTTGCAGGAATTTATGACAAAGAGTAGTCATTGTGTGCATATGACAACAATATCACAAATTGGGAGGGTTGCAAGAAAAAAGGCACTCCTCAAACAAGACCAAATGGACTCACGACTGAGCTTTGCCAAAACGCACCTTAACCACTTAAGGACCGGACCATTATGCAGCTTAAAGACCTGGCCACTTTTTGCGATTCGGCACTGCATCGCTTTAACTGACAATTGCGCGGTCGTGCGACATGGCTCCCAAACAAAATTGGCATCCTTTTTTTCCCACAAATAGAGCTTTCTTTTGGTGGTATTTGATCACCTCTGCGATTTTTATTTTTTGCGCTATAAACAAAAATAGAGCGACAATTTTGAAAGAAATGCAATATTTTTTACTTTTTGCTATAATAAATATCCCCCGAAATTTTTTATAAAAAAAAAATGTTTTCCTCAGTTTAGGCCGATACATATTCTTCTACATATTTTTGGTAAAAAAAATCGCAATAAGCATTTATTGATTGGTTTGCGCAAAATTTATAGCGTCTACCAAATAGGGGATAGTTTTATTGCATTTTTATTAATAATTTTTTTTTCTAGTAATGGCGGCGATCAGCGATTTTTATCGTGACTGCAAAATTATGGTGGACACATCGGACACTTTTGACACTATTTTGGGACCATTGTCATTTTTACAGCGATCAGTGCTATAAAAATGCACTGGTACTGTAAAAATTACACTGGCAGTGAAGGGGTTAACCAGGAGGTGGCGCTGTAGGGGTTAAGTGTGCCCTGATGTGTGTTTCTTACTGTGGGGGGCGTGGCTTAGCGTGTGACGTCACTGATCGTCGTTCCCTATGACAGGGAACAGACGATCAGTAAAAGGCTCACTAGGAAGCACGGGGAGAGGTTTGTTTACACTTACCTCTCCCCGTTCTTCCTCTCTGTGACCCGATCGCGTGACACCGGCGGAGATCGGGTCCGCTGTTCCCACGGGGACAGTCACGGAAAAGAGGACCGGGTCACGAGCGCGCCGCCAGCGGCGCGCTCGCGACCCAGGACTGGGATCTTAAAGGGGACTTACCTGTACGCCCTTGTGCCCAGCCGTGCCATTCTGCCGATGTACATCGTCGTGTGGCGGTCCTTAACCACTTAACGACCGCCCCATGTACATATACGTCCGCAAAATGGCACGGACAGGCACAATCACGTACCTATACGTGACTGCCTTTGTATGGGTGGGGGGTCCGATCGGACCCCCCTCCGGTACATGGGGCAGTCGGTATCGGTTTGGGAGCGATCCGTGATGAGGGGGCGGCCATTGGTTTCTGGCCACCCCCTCGCGATCGCTCCTGGCGAATGAAATGCTTTCCCTGCCTGTGTAATGTATACACAGGCAGAGGAAGTGATGTCATCTCTCCATGCGGCGCTTTATTCGTCCAGAGCGCCGAGGAGAGAAGACATCAAGTAAGTGCACGAACAGCCCACTGACACCAGGACACATAGGCACACAACCCCCCCCCCCCCTCAGTCACCCCCAGATCACCCCCCAGCCCCCAGTCACAGTGTCACCGATTGCAGTGATCATTTATTTACTGATCACTGCAATCAGCGACATTTGTGATAAAAAAAGTGTCAGGGCAGTTAGTGTTGGGTCCCTTTAGGTCCAGGGTAGCCCTCTAACCCCCTCTAATAAAGGTTTAACCCCTTGATTGCCCCCCAGGTAACCCTTTCACCCCTATCACCACTGTCACTAAGCGTTTGTTTTTCTGATTGCTGTATTAGTGTCGGTGGTGCCGCTAGGTAGCCAGTTATTTTTTTAGGTTCGCCGCCAGGTTTTTATAGCATCAGGTACCCCCATATATTATCTAATAAAGGTTTAACCCCTTGATCGCCCCCCAGGTAACCCTTTCACCCCCTTTTGCCAGTGTCACTAAGCGATCGTTTTTCTGATCACTGTATTAGTTATGCTGGTGCCGCTAGGTAGCCAGTTATTTTTTTAGGTTCGCCGCCAGGTTTTTATAGCGTGAGGTACCCCCATATATAACTTAATAAAGGTTTAACCCCTTGATCGCCCCCCAGGTAACCCTTTCACCACCTATCACCAGTGTCACTAAGTGATCGTTTTTCTGATCGCTGTTATAGTTATGCTGGTGCTGCTAGGTAGCCAGTTATTTTTTTAGGTTCGCTGCCAGGTTTTTATAGCGTCAGGTACCCCCATATATTACCTAATAAAGGTTTAACCCCTTGATCGCCCCCCAGGTAACCCTTTCACCCCCTATCACCAGTGTCACTAAGCAATCGTTTTTCTGATCGCGTTATTAGTTATGCTGGTGCCGCTAGGTAGCCAGTTATTTTTTTAGGTTCGCCGCCAGCGTCAGGTACCCCTATATATTATCTAATAAAGGTTATAGCGTCAGGTACCCCCATATATTATCTAATAAAGGTTTTAACCCCCTGATTGCCCATAGAGTTAACCCTTTCACCAGTGATCACCGTATAAGTGTCACTGGTGACACTCTGGTTAGCCAGTTAGTTATTTTGTTATTTAGGTTCCCCGTCAGGTTTTTATATAGCGTCAGGTACCCCCATATATTACCTAATAAAGGTTTTAACCCCCTGATTGCCCCTAGTTAACCCTTTCACCAGTGATCACCGTATAAGTGTTACGGGTGACGCTGGTTAGTTAGTTTGCTTTTTATATTGTCAGGGCACCCGCCGTATATAACCCAATAAAGGTTTAACCCCCTGATCGCCCGGCGGGTGATATCAATTAGGTTTTAGCATCAGAGAGGGTCTGCGTCGCCCCAGGCAGCGTCAGGTTAATGCCAGTAACGCTAACACCCACACGCAAAGCATACACCTCCCTTAGTGGTATAGTATCTGAACAGATCAATATCTGATCTGATCAGATCTATACTAGCGTCCCCAGCAGTTTAAGGTTCCCAAAAACGCAGTGTTAGCGGGATCAGCCCAGATACCTGCTAGCTCCTGCGTTTTTCCCCTCCGTCCAGCCCAGGCCACCCAAGTGCAGTATTGATCGATCACTGTCACTTACAAAACACAACACACATAACTGCAGCGTTCGCAGAGACAGGCCTGATCCCTGCGACTCCAGTGCTGTAGGAGGCGATTTCACCACCACAGTTAAAAAAAAGAGCATATAAGCCGAAGCATTGGGGCAGCAGGGGCGGAGGAGCGATTTTGCTCCTAATGCCGCGTACATACGGTCGAAATTCCGACGGAGGCTTGCGGAAAAGTCCGACCGTGTGTACGCGGCATAACTTTTGCGGGAGGATGCCTCCATGCTTCGGCATATATAAATGGTGCATGTATGCCCATCATTAGAAGTGGGTGAATGAAGGGAGGTATTCTAATGGTGGGCATACCCACCGATCAATCTCTTTTTTTCGTTCAGCCAACAGGCTGCATGAAAAAAAAGATTACAATACATGTCCAACAAGGACCAGCAACGTACTGGTATGTTGCTGGACTTTGAATGGTTATTCCAGAATGATGCCTGTGGGTTTAGGTATCATCTAGGTATCATTCTTTTCAGCCAGCAGCCGGATTTCATGTAAAAGCAATCCTAGCAGGATTACAAGCAGTGGGAGGGAATTCCCCCCCCCGGATATAAAAAGTGCCATTGGGAAATTGGGAAAACATTTTATCACACCGATCTTGGTGTGGTCAGATACTTTGAGGGCAGAGGAAAGATCTAGGGTCTAATAGACCCCAGTTTTTTCAAAAAAAGAGTACCTGTCACTACCTATTGCTATCATAGGGGATATTTACATTCCCTGAGATAACAATAAAAATGATAAACCCCTGTCCCGCCCTGCTCTTGCGCAAAGGCGAACGCAAGCTTCGGTCTGGCGTCATATGTAAACAGCAATTGCACCATGCATGTGAGGTATCACCGCAAAGGTTAGATCGAGGGCAGTAATTTTAGCAGTAGACCTCCTCTGTAAATCTAATGTGGTAAACTGTAAATACTTTTAAAGGCTTTTAAAAATGTATGTAGTTTGTATCCACTGCGCGTTTGTGCGAAATTTTAAAGCATGTTGTGTTTGGTATCTATGTACTCAGCCTAAGATCATCTTTTTTATTTCATCAAACATTTGGGCAATATAGTGTGTTTTAGTGCATTAAAATTAAAAAAAGTGTATTTTTTCCCCAAAAAATGCGTTTGAAAAATCGCTACGCAAATACTGTGTGGAAAAAAAAATGCAACACCCACCATTTTAATCTGTAGGGCCTTTGCTTTAAAAAAATATATAATGTTTGGGGGTTCAACGTAAGTTTCTTGCAAATAAAAAATATGTTTTCATGTAAACAAAAAGTGTCAGAAAGGGCTTTGTCTTCAAGTGGTTAGAAGAGTGGATGATGTGTGACATAAGCTTCCTAATGTTGTGCATAAAATGCCAGGACAGTTCAAACCCCCCCCCCCAAATAACCCCATTTTGGAAAGTAGACACCCCAAGCTATTTGCTGAGAGGCATGTCGAGTCCATGGAATATTTTATATGTTGACACAAGTTGCGGAAAAAATATATATATATTTTTTTTTTGCACAAAGTTGTCACTAAATGATATATTGCTCAAACATGCCATGGGCATATGTGAAAATACACCCCAAAATACATTCTGTTGCTTCTCCTGAGTACGGGGATACCACATGTGTCAGACTTTTTGGGAGCCTAGCCGCATACGGGACCCCAAAAACCAAGCACCGCCTTCAGGCTTTCTAAGGGTGTAAGTTTTTGATTTCACTCCTCACTGCCTATCACAGTTTCGGAGGCCATGGAATGCCCAGATGGCACAAAACCCCCCCAAATGACCCCATTTTGGAAAGTAGACACCCCAAGCTATTTGCTGAGAGGTATGGTACTCAGGAGAAGCAGCAAAATGTATTTTGGGGTGCAATTCCACATATAACCATGGCATGTGTGAGCAATATATCATTTAGTGACAACTTTTTGTATTTTTTTTTGTCATTATTCAATCACTTGGGACAAAAAAAAATATTCAATGGGCTCAACATGCCTCTCAGCAATTTCCTTGGGGTGTCTACTTTCCAAAATGGGGTGATTTGGGGGGGGGGTTTTGTACTGCCCTGCCATTTTAGCACCTCAAGAAATTAGATAGGTAGTGTAACGGCACCCCAAGTATGAAAGGGGTTAACGCCATTTAGGATATTCCCTCTCTGTACACACACCCACTACCGATCCTCCACAGTCAGGCGACCGCTTCCCATAGGATTAATCCTTCCAAACATACGAGACAAACGCTCTGTATCTTTCCAACTGGACTGACACTTTTTATTGAAACACTGCAAGTTTTATACACACAGAGAGGAGTTTCTTTTCTTTCCTCTCACAAAGCACTTCTGACCAGACCTAATTTACATGAGCTAATTAACTACAGCTGATGACTCAGACACATGACCTTTAGGCTAGCCTTACTGTCTCCTACAATACACATTATTTTGACATCTCTTAAGAGAGGTTGTAGGGCTAAGCTCCACCGCAGCAACCTGCCATTGTCTCCAGAGACCCGGTTAAGCCAGACCAATGGGTTGTGGTCGGTGACTAGTGAAAATTCCTGTCCGTACAAGTAAGGGTTCAACTTTTTAAGGGCCCAGACCAGGGCCAAACACTCCTTCTCCACTGCCGCATAGCTCACTTCCCGGGGTAATAGCTTTCTGCTCAGGTATGCGACAGGGTGTTCTCCTCCCCAACTTGGCTCAGCACAGCCCCCAGTCCAAACATGGAAGCATCTGTGTGGACAAGAAAATGTTTGTTAGGTACTGGGGCCGCCAAGACAGGGGCATTTACAAGTGCTTGCTTGAGGGCTAGAAACGCGGTTTCACAAGCTGGAGACCACAGGACCTGCCTAGGTAAATTCTTTTTCGTCAGGTCAGTCAAGGGTTTGGCGATAGCACTATATTCAGGGACAAAACGTCGGTAGTACCCTGCAGTCCCCAAGAAGGCTAATACCTGGGTCTTAGTACGGGGCGTGGGCCTTGGCTGGCTCTGGTCTCTGGTTCCCACACTCTACTCGGTGTCCCAGGTACTGCACCTCCGCCATACCTAGATGGCACTTGTCTGGTTTCAAGGTCAGGCCTGCGGCCCGAATTTTGTCCAGAACCACCCCCACGTGAACCAGGTGCTCCTCCCAAGACCCACTGTAGATCGCAATGTCATCCAGGTATGCACATGCAAAATCCTGGAAGCCATCGAGGAGCCTATCCACCATACGTTGGAAGGTGGCCGGGGCATTCTTCATCCCAAATGGCATGACCTTAGACTGGTACAGGCCAAATGGGGTAACAAATACCGACTTGGGGATAGCATCCTCGGCCAGGGGGATCCGCCAATAACCTTTACACAGGTCTATTGTAGTTAAATAACGTCCCCTGGCTATACAGTCTAGCAGTTCGTCTACCCTGGGCATCGGGTAGGCATCGGTGGTGGTCTTCTCATTGAGTCGCCTGTAGTCCACGCAGAACCGGGTAGTTCCGTCTTTCTTAGGCACCAGGACCACAGGCGAGGCCCAAGGGCTGTCAGAAGGCTCAATGACTCCTAGCTGAATCATCTCCTGTATCTCCTTCCGCTTTTCTTCTCGGACTACTTCAGGGATACGGTAGGGGGACTGTCGAAGGGGTGCTTGTCCAGGGGTCTCTACCTTATGCACAGCCAGGGTCGTATAGCCCGGTTTTTGGGAGAACGTTGCCTGTTTCTCCCACAGAAGCCGCTTAGCCTGTTCCTTCTTTGTGGGGCTTAACCGGTCTCCTAGCTGTACAAGGCTAATGAGGTCAGTCTGGGGCTCTCTCTCTAGTAAGTCATTGAGGGGTAAACCTTCTGAGTCGTCCGCAGCAGGGGCACATACTGCAGCAACATCCTCCTGCCGTTCCTGATACTCCTTCAGCATGTTCACATGAAAGGTTCGCTGGATTCTTTCATCTGCACAGCTGGCAATAACATAGGTAGTATCACATACCTGGGCTACTACTTTATACGGGCCTTGCCAAGATGCCTGAATCTTGTTGGTCTTCACAGGCTTGAGCACTAAGACCTTCTGCCCAACCTGGAAGATACGCTGTCGGGCCCCCCGATCGTACCATCTCTTCTGTCTTCCCTGGGCCGCCTGGAGATTCTCCCTTACCATCAGAAACAGTTGCTCCATGCGGTCCCTGAGTTCCAGAACATAGGGCACTATGGGGGTCCCTTCCTGCTCTGTCTCTCCCTCCCAGTGTCCTCTGATGAGATTGAGGGGTCCGCGGACCCTTCTCCCATAGAGCAACTCGAAGGGCGAGAACCCAGTAGATTCCTGGGGTACCTCTCTGTACGTAAATAACAGGTGAGGCAGGAATCTCTCCCAGTCTCTGCAAGCGTCCGAAAAAGTCCTCAGCATTTGCTTGAGGGTCCCGTTAAAGCGTTCGCAGAGACCATTAGTCTGGGGGTGGTAAGGTGAGCTCAGCAAGGGTTTAATATTGCACACCTTCCACAACTGCTGGGTGAGCACCGCGGTAAACTGGGTTCCCTGGTCAGAGAGAATCTCCTTAGGGAACCCCACTCTGGTAAAAATCTTAACCAGGGCATCAGCTACTGTCTCTGCTTCAATGTTAGACATAGCTACTGCCTCTGAGTAACGGGTGGCGTAGTCCACCACGGTGAAAATATACTTCTTCCCGGATGGACTAGGCCTGGCCAGGGGGCCCACAATGTCAACGGCTATGCGGTAAAAGGGCTCCCCAATAATAGGCATGGACATAAATTTAGCCTTAGGGTGGTCCCCCCTCTTACCTATCCGTTGACATGTGTCACACGTTTGGGGTATTGTCGCACATCCTGGCTAAAATTGGGCCAGAAGAAATTCTGTGTAATCCTACGGGCTGTGCGACGGAACCCTAGATGTCCTGCTAGCGGCACATCATGCCCGATTTGCAGAATCCATAGCTGGTATTTCTTAGATACCACCAGCTGTCGTTTCTGCCAAGGGGCCTTACTTCTCTGAGATGGCTTAGGGATCCTATACAGTCTATCCCCCACCCTTTCAAAAAGCTCCCCATCTATTCCCCTTTCCTGAGTATCTGCCTTAGCCCTATACTTGTGTAAGGTCGGGTCCTCCCGAGCTTCCCTCCCGAATGCTTCTGGGGTATCCCAGCCTAGGAGTGCCTGACCTAAGGTACGTGTCGGGGAAGATAGTCTCACCTGGGTCTCAGCAGCAAGCGGGGCGGTTCCAGCAGTACGTGTCTGGGCACGGGTAGTCACTGGGTTGACTTCATCGGGGCCCATCGGGGCGTAAGCAGAAAGGAGGGGGGCCAAATCATTCCCCAGTAGTACATCCACTGGCAAATCCTTCATCACCCCTACATTCACGTGTCCCGAACCAACCCCCCAATCCAGGTGAACCCGGGCAACGGGTAGCCGGAAGATGGTACCTCCCGCTACTCTTACGGCTACAGTGCCTCTGGTGTGTTGGCTCTCTGGGATGAGGTTCTTCTGTAGTAGGGTCATGGTAGCGCCCCTATCACGTAGGTCATTCGTTACCGTTCCATTAACCCGGACAGTCTGCCTGTGTTGTTGCCTGTTGTCCCGGTTAGCTGCTTGTATTGGATCAGCCTTGTGCAGGATGCCCCAATGTTCTTCCTCCTCAATGCAGTGGGCCGCAGGCATGGATGTGCGGGGGCTCCCCCTTGCTGGCTGTCTCCATTAATGGGACTGGATGGCTGGATCCAACGGACAGTCTGGCTTTTTGTGCCCTAGCTGTTTACATCCGAAACACCTGATGGGTTGTGAGAAGTCCTGGGAGTTGAACCTGGGCTGCTGAGGATAAGTGGCCGCTGGAGGTGGTGCTGAAGTTGGGTTAGAGGCTGGTAAACTGGGCCGAGATAGTGGATAGCGCTCGCTTCCGCCTGACCTTTGAGATTCCAGATATTCATCGGCCAAAGTAGCCGCTTGCTGTACAATCCGTGGTCGCTTATCTCGCACCCAATCCCGTAATACCGGAGGGGTGTGGTTAAAGAACAGTTCTAAGAGTACTAGCTGGGTGATGTCCTCTATGGTATGAGCGCGGCTTCCCTGGAACCAGCCCTTAAGGTTTCGCTGCAGACGATGTGCCCACTCCACGTATGTTATGTGGGTTTGTTTCCGGGATTCTCAAAACTTAATCCGGCTGGCTTTGGGTGTAATGACAAATCGGGCTAGCAGAGCTACTTTTACCCGGTCATAGTCTTTAGCGTCCTCATCCTCCAGGGCCCGATACGCATCCGCCGCTCTGCCAGTTAAATTACTTGCCAGTAAGGTGACCCAATCTTGGGGCAGTACTTCATGTATCTGGCATAGTCTCTCAAAGTCCTGCAGGAATGCTTCAATTTCCTCCTCTCCTTCCTTCAATAGTTTGAACGCCCGAAAGGGCAACTTACGGACAGGCGCTGCATCTTTAGGTGTTGTCTCCGATTGCCGTATTTCCGCCATTCTCCGCTCATGTTGCCGCTCTAGTTCTCTCTCTTGTCGCTCCAGTTCTGTCTCTTGTCGCTCATCCTGCAGCTGGATGTCTCTAATGGCTTTCTGTATGGTGGTCTCTAATGGGTTAGCCCCATATAATGCCAACCGCTCTCAAACTCGTTGCTGAAACAAGTCTTCAACTGATCGGGGTCCTGCATCACCATCCCTCTGATCCATCTCGGCTAGGTCCCTGATCAAGGTGGCCTTGTTCTTTGTCCCACTGGTCCCTCCACGGCTCTCAAGTAAGTCTTTCAGCGTGGCTTTCCTGCAGGCTGCATAGCTGGTCATTCACTGTGGTGGTTTGGAGTGTCCCAGTAGCTGGAGGGAAAATCCCACCGTTGCCAACCAATGTAACGGCACCCCAAGTAGGAAAGGGGTTAACGCCGTTTAGGATATTCCCTCTCTGGACACACATCCACTGCTGATCCTCCGCAGTCATGCGACCGCTTCCCATAGGATTAATCCTTCCAAACATACGAGACAAATGCTCTGTATCTTTCCGACTGGACTGACACTTTTTATTGAAACACTGCAAGTTTAATACACACAGAGAGGAGTTTCTTTTCTTTCCTCTTACAAAGCACTTCTGACCAGACCTAATTTACATGAGCTAATTAACTACAGCTGATGACTCAGACACATGACCTACAATACACATTATTTTGACATCTCTTAAGAGACAATAGGTGGGTTCGTTAGCTAATCCCTTTTCAGTTTAAATGACTAGGCCTGATCTTTATATACACACAAGTACAGAGTTAATTATCTCTATTCACAATGAAAGGATCTTTAGAACACATCAGCCCTTTTCAATTAACCTGTTGAGTTCAGGATCAACAAAAATAGTTATTTACAGATATCCTGGGAAATATTGTGGAATAATATTACAGACCCATTTTAAAGCAATCCAATACATATTCTCAATGTCCATTATTCCCTGGCTCACACTTTCTAAGAACTTCTAGGTTCCACGGGCCCACCCGTTACAGGTAGTCATAAATTAAAAGCTGTGGAAATTCCAGAAAATGTACCCTAGTTTGTAGACGCTATAACTTTTGCGCAAACCAATAAATATACGCTTATTGACATTTTTTTTACTAAAGACATGTGGCTGAATACATTTTGGCCTAAATGTATGACTAAAATTGAGTGTATTCGATTTTTCTTTTAACAAAAAGTAGAAAGTATAATTTTTTTTCAAAATTTTCGGTATTTTTCCAATTACATCGCAAAAAAAAAAAAATCGCAGAGGCAATCAAATACCATTAAAAGAAAGCTCTATTTGTGGGAAGAAAAGGACGGAAATTTTGTTTGGGTACAACATTGCATGTCCACGCAATTACCAGTTAAAGCAGCGCAGTGCCAAATTGTAAAAACACCTCTGGTCTTTATGCTGCGTATTGGTCCGGGGCTTAAGTGGTTAAGTGGTTAAAGATTCTGAGGCCCCATGAAAAAAGGTGTTATAGTCAGATGAGACTAAAATGTAATTTTTTGGCCTCAACAGCAAATGATATGTCTGGCAGAAATCCAATACAGCTCACCATCCAAAAAACACAATTCCTACAGTAAAGCATGGAGGGGGTAATATCCTGTTATCGGGTTATTTCTCTGCAGCAGCAACTGGAACACTTGTCAGGATAGAAGAAAAAAGGATGGGGCAAAATACTGTCAAATACATTAGAAAAATCTGCTGCCCTCTGCTAGAAACTTGTCAATGGGAAGTTCTATAACCACTGTATATTAGGACTGTCCTAAAGTGATTGCAAATGATCACCTTGTAAAACAACCCATTCAGTTCATAATATAAATTAAATGCAAAACATTTTTGCATAGATATGAAAAAACCTTATAAATATTTTTTTTCCCCTTTTGAATAAGTGATCACATTCCCTCTGTTCTCAGCTGCATAAGAGCTGGGGGGAGGAGAAGCAATAGCACACTGAGCTTTCCAGTGAAAGGCTGTGCAGGGGGTGTGTGTCAGGACAAGTCTGATCATTGGAGTAGAGCAGGCTGAGTTCCCAGCACAGCTAGAGAACTGACCACGGTGTGGTCAGTTTTTAATAGGAAAGCAGAGGGACTGACAGGAACACCAGAGATTTTTACATAAAAGAAGCAATACAAAGAGAACAGGATACTTTATCATACAAGTACACGTACAGCAGGCACATATTAGGAATATGAAGTGTTGGGGTAACAAATGCTTTAAGTAAATGCCTGATTTCTGTGCTACTGTGGATCAAAACAGGAATGATAGAAATACAGTTGCAGTGACATTTAAGCATTGAGTTAAACATCTGAAACGTAATCAGAAAAGAAAATTACATCTACAGCTAGGGAGGCACATCAAAGAGTGGGGGGGGGGGGGGACTGGTTGCACCTAGGGCTGGATATCTAACTGTTGCCCCCCAGCCCCATATTAGCAGTCTGATTCAGAGTGTCCAGTTTTGACAACCTAAAAAACTGGACTCCCCTTTTTGCACAGTGTAGCAGGAGCACTGACTGCAACTCCTACAAGAATAAATCTTGAATACAGTATCTTCATTCTTAAATGCATAACAATATTGTTTGTTACATTGAATTTTGGTTAGTGCTTATATGCAAGTATTCAGCTATATTCTTTGATCTGCACATTATGTTTTTTATTGGTTGAACTAGATGAACTTGTTTTTTTTTTCAACCTGACTATCTATGTACCTATGTTGATTTTGATAATGTTAATTAAAACCTGGCTCTGGTCTACTATGCTCATCATGACTAAAACCCTCTGATCTCTTACACATATTGAACTTTAGATAAACATGTTCAGTAACACCTTCTCCCTTGGATCAAAAGGTGATGACATCTTATGATGGCCTGGCCATGATCCTACTATCCTTAGGCATCTTTAGTAAGTGGCACTTTCCTAAAAGCAAATTGTCTCCATTCATGAGTAGGCTTATAAACAAAGTTAGGAAAAACTTGTTACAAAAACTAATTGGCTCTTATAAGTGGGAAAATAGTTATCTCGGAAGACTTTAAACTTTTCCACCTGTCTAATACTATTTCCCCCAAGGAGAAGAGCACACTTTTGTCTTTTTTTGTTTTATGCAAAAGGGAACCTTGGTCTGGCACTGATTACATCAGCTTCTAGAGCATTTAGGAGAAAAAGTGCAGAAATACAATTGTCTCTTAAAGAGGAAGTAAACCCTCCGAAAAAAAACAAAAAAACAAAAAACCCTGCAAGACAAAGGCATAATCAGCTAGTATGCATAGCATACTAGCTGATTATGTATTACTTACCTCAGATCGAAGCCCCCGCAGCGCTCCACGTCTCCCCCTCCGGCCGCCGACATGATGTCCCGGAATGACTTCCGGGTATCGCGGCTTCGGGCCCTGTGATTGGCCAGAGCCGCGATGACGTCACTCCCGCGGGAACGGCACAGTACAACTGAAGCAACGGCACATAGTGCCTTTGCTTCAGTTGGCTTAAGTGCGCATGTGCCGCATGACGTTGGCACATGCAAATACAGGGATATCTCCTAAACCGTGCAGGTTTAGGAGATATCCTTGTTAGCTACAGGTAAGCCTTAATATAGGCTTACCTATAACATAAAGTTGTGAACAAGGGTTTACAACCACTTTAATTTTGTACGTAGTGCTCAATGTTTCTCTGAGATAACAGTATCCTTTGTTGTCATTTACATTACTCAGATATAGTTACATAGTTACATAGTAGGTGAGGTTGAAAAAAGACACAAGTCCATCAAGTCCAACCTTTGGTTATGTGCTAAATTCTGTTGCAGCACTAGATTCCAGCAGCAGATGGCAGGTGAGTTTTTGAAAATCACAGCTCTGCCACCCAGTAAACCTGGACTGCATGAGATGATCATGCTTTATGCATTTTATCGGGTTTAACTTAAATAGTAATATCCAATATACCAGTTTATAGAATAACATATGATAAAGTATGAAAAAAGTGATGGTGACTGCGCTGTGATGTGAGAAGAAGGGCTGAGTAAAAGGGCCAGAAAATAAATCTGCAGGCCAAGGTGAAATAAATTATACCAAACAAGTGAGTGTAACGTGACACAATACTAAAAATTTTAAAATTTTAAATTTAAAAAACATCAAGCCGTGTAGTCTGGAGCACGGGTACAAATTATATGTGAAAGGTCTATGAGTCCACAATCCAGTGCCAAAAGACTAATAAACAGATGAACAAAACTTGTATGAGGAAAGTTATCACTGTCTTTTAGGATTAGACTTATAGGTGCCTGCTGCAGTGTTCCCCTTTATTATTAGTTTGTTAGTGTTAATTGTTAGGGACAGCGCGTGTGTTCTTTTTGTTTTTATATATGATAAAGTATACATGTCCTTGCTGTTGAAAAATATTCCTTCCTGATGATATGCCTCATTCCAGTTAGGGTGATACTGCTTTGCTTATGTTCTATTGAAGATGTGCCCTGGTTTTATTGGTGTGATAAAGCTGTTCCCTGTTATATTTTGCTCATAAACATCATTTGTTAAAATGTCCATTGTTGATATACATGGTCATACTTCATTTGTTTCTCAAGCCCTATAGTTTTGTGAACATGTTGCATGTAATAGTCTGATCTGAACAGGCAGAATGAAAATTCTGGTCCTTTGATAAACTGCATGCAGTTGAACATTGCGGTCTCATTTATAAAGGCGTATTTCATAAGAATGTGGATGGTGTTGTACGTTGTTATTAGTATTTTGAATTTTCTCCTTTCAGTGAGCAGAAGCCAGTGGAGGGATGGCAGTAGTGGACATTAAAAGAGAAGTAAGGGATTTTTTTTTCCAGTATCATACTTACCTAGGTGGATGCAGCATTGGTCCGATGCTGCATCTGTCCCCCGGCGCCTCTCCACTGAGAACTGAGCGATCGAACACCGCCGATGGCTCGGTTCTCACAGCTCTCCTGAGCAGAGTGCTGCTGACTGTCCATCAGCAGCTCTCTGCTCTGCTCCTCCACGCTCACTGGAGCGCTGAGCTGTGGAAGGGCATGGAGTGTCCGTCTCAGGCTCTCAGCGGCTTGCAGTAAAGGCAGTACAGACTTCCATTGTCAGGATGACGCGGTGCCTGGACTGATTTCAGAGAGTGGACTTTAGTCCGTTCTCTGCTGAAAACGGGTTTTACAGGAGTGCAAAACGAATTGCACTCCTTTGATCCATAGGAGAAGCCCAGCCAAACAAACTTTGGCTATACTTCTCCTTTAAGTAACTAGATGAGTCTTGCAGCAGCATTCATGATTGGGCGGGTGGGTGAGGAGGGAATGGCCTTTGTAAAGGTAGGCCAATGAGGAGGGAGTTGCAATAGTTGAGGCGAGGGATGACAAGGGAGTGAATTTGTTAATTAAAATGATCATTCTTCATTCTTCTATGCAGATGTAAAGTTTTTTGGTTGCTCTCAACCAGCACAGATATGTTTGTGAAAGGCCCTTTGATGGGGACCAGTATTACATAGCGTGCTGAATTGCACAATGATGGGCTCAACCAACACTATCAAACAGTTTGCCTCTTAAGAGGATTTTGTTGATCCTTGTTAGGGATATGTTAGTATGTGCAGTCTGAAAATATCCGGTCCTGTTATTTTTGTGTGTTTATCTGACTGCTCTAAGAGTCAGATGCTGAGGCTCAACTAGACACTCAACAGCAATTTACACATGAAAAATGTAACACTTTAGACAGCTCTGTTCATTAAGTAGGCCTATGCAGCTTATGTACAGAACCAAACCAAAAATGTTGCAGTTGTCTAATATTATACTTAAAAGGTCCATCTTAATGGTGGCCACACAAGCCATACCTGAATCCCACCAAGATGACCCTGGTTATGAACTACAGAACATCAATCAACAGAGTAAGTTTGGCACAAAAAGTCTTAATGTCTTGAAGTAAACATCTCCAACCAGGAGGTGACCAGGCTGCTGAGTAAACCTTTTTTTCTGCTCACTGTGTATTCATTGGGTTAAACTGCTTGCTAAAATGTAAAAAAGTGACTAGTAAATGGAAAAGGTGGATATAAGTAGGGGGAGAAGAGTGTTGCACTGCCAGTGACTGTTCACCTACAGGGCAGCCATCAGAAATTATGGGGCCCCTTACACAGATTTAGGCCTGCCCCCCCCCCTGAGCCTGACCACCAACATTCTTCAGGGCCCACCCACTGGTCGTCTTACCAAGTTCTTCAGTGCCTCAGCCCCCCTCACACCTGTACGCACTCAGGCCCCCCCTCACACCTGTACGCACTCGCCCCCCCCCTTACACCTGTACGCACTCGCCCCCCCTCACACCTTTACGCACTCGGCCCCCTTGCACCTGTACACACTCGGCCCCCCCCCTCACACCTGTACACACTCGGCCCCCCCTTACACCTGTACGCACTCGCCCCCCCTCACACCTTTACGCACTCGGCCCCCTCACACCTGTACACACTCGGCCCCCCCCCCTCACACCTGTACGCACTCGGCCCCCCCTCACACCTGTACGCACTCGCCCCCCTCACACCTGTACGCACTCGCCCCCCCTCACACCTGTATGCACTCGGCCCCCCCTTACACCTGTACGCACTCGCCCCCCCTCACACCTTTACGCACTCGGCCCCCTTGCACCTGTACGCACTTGCCCCCCCTCACACCTGTACGCACTCGCCCCCCTCACATGTGTGTATATATATATATATATCAAACACACAGAGAGACATGTAAACACACACAGAGAGACATGTACACACACACACACACACACACACATGACATGTGTACACGCACGAGACATGTGTACACGCACAAGACATGCGCACACGCACAAGACATGCGCGCATGCGCAAGGCATGCACACACACAGAGACATGTACACACACACAGAGAGACATGTACACACAAACACACACACATAGCCCTTACTTGTAAGGTGGTCCTCCTAGTCCCAGCTCTTGTTTCCACACAAGAGGAGTGAACATATAGGAAATGGCCAGAGGTGACAGCAAAGAGCCCGATGTCAGATCAATGACAGAGCAGCAGCTTGCCGACTCACACACATACAGGAGAATCCATGGAGCCCCTGCCTTCTCAAATCCCTGCCAGTCGGCTGGGCCCGTCCAGATGCTGGGGCCCCTTACAAGTGTATGGGCTATACCCCCCTGTTGGTGGCCCTGTTCACCTATGAGGTATAAGGTGCCTCCGCTGCAGCCCCAGAAATCACCAAAAGGCCACACATAATATTCAGCTTATGTAATATTACAGGAGACTTGTCCGAGCCTGCACATATACTACAGGTGATGGTCAGAGACTATAGACGTTGTTGGAGACTGGAGATGTACTACAAGAGACAGTCAACGACTGGAGTCATTACACAAGACTCCTAAAGAGCCTCGCTACAGCCTCTTTGCAAACCTATGTTCCCACTTTCACAACTAGGGTGCGCAAATAGTTGCACCAAAATGATCAAAGGGCCACATGTGACTCTGTAGTAGAGTACCCATTTGCTCACCATGCTCAGATACAGACACAGACCTCTTTAACTTCATTTTCTAACACCCAATTGGTTCCTGGAGCAGGGACGGCCCATCCATTAGGGGTGCCCCGGCACTGCCCCCCCTATTCTTTCCACTCCCTATATGAATAATTGATGCATAGCATGAATCTATTCAGGGCTGCCACTGCCGCCCCCTAGTCATGTGTCTGGCCCCCTATTCATGTGTCTAAAAATTCGCTGTTGCAACATTGATCCTCCTCCCGGCCAATCGGGAAACAGGTATGAAACCTGTTTCCCGATTGGCCAAAACGTCAGGTGATTCTATTGGACACCTAGTGCTGGGAGGAGGAGAGAGAAGACACTGAGGAAGCTGCTGCAGGACAGGACACCGGAGCAGCTTTCCCTAAGCCCACCACGCTTTCACCGCCTGCATACATGGTAAGGACAGCAGGTGGTGGTGGAGGGGCTGTGTTAGGGCCGCGGGGGTGTAGTGCCACCCCACCGGTGGCCAAGGGGCCGGGCAGTTGTTTTAAATTAGGACAACTCATGTGTCAAAACATGTAGTTGCCATCATCCCTAAAAAGTTTGATATGTATGAAAAACCTCTGATATTGGGATTATATTGGCAACCAAAACAAAATATATAGAAAAATAGAAACATATTTGTACAAAAATATCATTGTATATAATACAAGTATTATGTTGAAAACATTAAAACCATGAAATAAATGAATGAGAAAACAAATGATACAATAGCCAGGATGCAAAACCTCCAGGTCATCTGGAGACAGTCAAACGATGGCTTTATCCAACGCGTTTCAAACAGTTTAAAAGATAGTTCTTCCTCAGGGATACAACAAATCAAAGAAAATCATTTAGTACAACAAGTGTTGACCCACCCTCCCACACCCCCAATGGTGCAAATAAAGGGTGACTCACTTCATCACATTCATTAAATCATGTACACTTCCCATGGAGATCACATCGCTGGTATAGATTCCTCTTTTGCGGTCTCCCTGTGTGCCTTAAAAATGCCTTAAAAATGCCCCACCTCCTATGAGGGATCAGGATAGCTTATCCAATTATATGGCGCCTAAAGAAGTCTGCTGAGCAATAGAAACACAAAGGGGAACTTGTAAATTCCAAAGGATGACTATAAGATAATATCCTATAGACAGGAAGGGGTTGCTAAACTTACCACATATCCATAAAGAGGTCCATAGAAAATGTTCTTGAAAAGAATCGTCCAGAAACCTCTCACAAGTTCCACCTGATCAACCAGCAGATCTGCAAAGGAGAGGGAATGACGCCATGTAATCCCCCTGGCGTCCTTTTTTACCCCTCTGCTCTGCTCAATTGGCTGGTCACATGACATACCTGGCCAATGTGGCAGCGTGTCATCGGTGTCCACACCCCAGGCGAGCCGCATCAGCAGTGAGCCAGAAACCACGCCTACGCCTCGGGATTAGTCGCGCCGCGCACGTGATGACACACTGCAAGCCCGTCACAAAGGTTGCACTTGCGACCGGGTCTTAGCATTCCGCACTGTTTGGGGGCCCCAGCGAGGTTGCTGGCCACAGGGCTCTGAGCTAAGAGTGTCCCTTATGATTTCTTGCACCGGGGCCCTGAAGGTTCTAGCTATGCCTCTGCTGTTCTGCATTATTGCTTCTAACTTTGAACCCGTTTATCAAACTGCAAGTCACAGTTACTACCTAGCTGACCATTTTACCAATTCTCCTAAAATTGGTGTCATGAATAGGATTGACCATGTCAGACAATAGTGATGGGAGTGATGTGACAGTAGTGTCCAGTAATGCTACTTCAGAGGGTAGAAGGCAACCTACTGATCCTGCAATAATGCCCCTCTTATTCCTGGCAGTATTTCTGCCGCAACAATTATCCAAGTACACAGAGCCAGGTCAGAACTTGGGTGAGTGGGTCAAGAAATTGTGGGATCTGATCCAATCATATGGGACCCTGTTGATTTAGCAGGCAGAACTAGCCATTAGGGAGGCTGAAGCAAAATCCTTAATTCTGCACTTGCCGGCAGAAGACCAGATTCCCTTGACAAGATAGTTAACACCTTAGCAGGAGTGCAGGGCCAAGTGGCCAAGTGGTAACATTAGGGGACCAATTCATCAAAAACGGAAAAAACTGCGCTGTTCATCTAAACCAAAACAGAATATACAGCAGCAGCTATCCTGTGAAACACACACTACAAAAGCCCTATTCAAATTATAGCTACGCATATCGTGACAAAATTAAACATTAAAAAAATGATATAGTGAAAGAAAAGTCCATTAAGTGACAAAGTCCATCCACTGATGAGTGCACCATCCGTCACCAAAATTGTGTGATCCTTGATATAGACCTCCACCATATAAAATGCCTGCTTACCAGAACGTATTGACATCCTATTACAGAAGGTCAAACCCCAGCCAGGGCCTTGGTCCTTCCTTGAGACAACTGCAAATCCATCTCTTATGGGTACTGGATCATAGACACTCCCCATGTAAAGGTAATAAAACTCGCCATGGGGTAAAATCCTTTGTATATTTATTCTAAAATGTACTTGCATCAAATGCTGAGAAAAACAAATATATAAACAGCCGGCTGGCTCAAATACAGCAGCCCGTCCTTCCGGGAATTGCGTATGCGGTGACATCAGCACTTCGCTCAACCCGACGTGTTTCGTCACAATATGACATCGTCCTGGGGCACAGGCGGCGTACTGACTCACCGCTATATATAGAAAACAGTTGATATATGGTACCATCAAAGTCCAAACCCCAGCCTCCTCCCAAATACATATTTCAAATCTTGATGGGACGAAGGTACCATGTGTAAAAAATTTATATCCAGCACTTCTCCATATATAGAAAACACAAAATAACACAACCTCGGTCTGAGCCTCGGGTAGACTGTGAACTGCAATCAGCCATCTTGGGAAGGGCATTACCCTTTCCTGAGCCGAACAGCACAAATTTTCATCAATACTAAGTAATATGATTTTTGGGTAAGCTGTTACACTTCCCTCTTACAACCCGGCATGAGACACGCTAATTGTTGTGTTACACTATGTGATTATTCTTGCTCTGTGTCTTTAAGATCTGTCCCCTTCTTTCTAGCTGAACTCTCTCTCTCACCGTAGTTCTTTATATATCTCCTCCACTTCCTGATTCTGGTCATTACTCCTGTATATCTTCCATGCTAAACATCTTACATGTGGCTTACAACTGCAACGTTTTTCTACCTATGAATATCCATCATTAAACGGAACATTCGAAAGGATTCATCGTCTGTCGTCCTAACTGTGAGTTTATTCATTGAGTTAAACTGCCTGTATCGATGCAAGGGATGAATATCAAACCAGCTTGAGTAAGGCCTACTTAAACCTGGAGATGAACTTAATTGCTTTGTAGTTGAGACAGAACAGTAGAAAAACGGAGTTTCACAGCCTAATTACAAGATTTCTGCATGTCAGTACTGAAACAGACAAGATTTACTGCCCTCATAGCAAGACAGAAAGGAAAGAGCAGCACATGGCAGCCTTATAGCCTGAGACAATCTGCACAGTGTCATATTTCAGCACACAGATCCTGCCTTCTTTCACAGTCAGTCTGCTATCATGAGTGACCAAGCTTCTGCATGTGAACTCACATCTCCTTCCTCACAAGTTCCTGAAGAAACTGAGTTACCCAAACGCTCAGTTAAACCCACTTGGAAAGTAATGGAGAATTATGAAGCTTCAAGGACTGAATTGTCAAATAGCTTGGAATTAGTCTGGGAGAAAATCCTTGCTGAAGCCAATACAGTGTCTGTTGAACGTGAACTACTGACACTAGAGGGCGCCATTAAACAACTTTCTGCCTCATATGAGCTTTATCAGCTTACCAGCATCAAATTCACTAATGTCTTACAAAACATGAAGTCAGAAAATGCGATGATGCAATTAAAGCGCGTCAATGCTCTCAATAATGAAAGAGACAGTTTTATCCAGCAATCGAGATTAAAGGCAGAAGCAAAAATAAAGCTGTTACAGGACACTGCATCTCACAGATCTGTTTCCACCAGACATTCTAAAAACTCGTCAAGATCCCATAGTTCAAGATACTCAACACTCAGTGAGTGACTTATTAATGCTCGCGCTGAAGTGGAAGCCAGCAAAGTGCAGGTGGCATATGCAGAAAAAAGAGCAGAGTTGGAAGCGCAGTCAGCACGTCAAAGGGCAGAGTTGGAAGCGCAGTCAGCACGTCAAAGGGCAGAGTTGGAAGCGCAGTCAGCACGACAAAGAGCAACAATGGAAACCTTAAATGAACAGTGTAAACATGACGCAGCTGTGGCAAAGCTAAGGGTCCTACAGCAAGCTATCAGTGCAGACGAAGGTGAAAGTGAGAAAGACAGCATTAACCTAAACATAGCAGATATGGAAGACCCCCTCAAACGCACTAAAGACTATGTCCTAAGCCACTGCAGTGCACACTCCATCGTCTTCAATGCTCCCGACTACATAGAGACTCCTTCACAGCTTCAAGTTAAAGAGGTTCCAGCAACTTCCTGCACTCAAAATCACTCCACTGCATTTCCTACCTGCCTACCTTGCCTGCCTTCATACGTCACAGAGCATCAGTGCAAGCTTCAAGCAAGTCATCAATCTCCAGTCATCGGTACAGCCTTGAATCAACGTACCATTGGAACAACTGATTTCAAGCAAGCAACTCACCTGGATGCATCTGCTGCACCATATTTCCCTGTGTCCTTTAACAACAATGTCAAAGATAACGCAATCAGCACCATACAGCCAACAGCATCTCACATAAAGGCGGAGACAACTGAGACAGAAGAGTTTGTGAGGTACATGCTTCGCAGAGAGCTCACAAAGACTGGTCTTACAAGTTTTGATGACCAACCTGAGAACTACAGAAGTTGGAAATGTGCCTTCAGAACTACAATCAGCAATATTGGCATTACAGCTGATCAAGAATTGAATCTGCTGATCAAATGGCTTGGTCCTCTATCTGCTGCACGTGTTAAGCCATTAAGATCGGTTTTCATGGACAATCCTACTGCAGGCCTCACAGCTGCATGGGAGCGACTAGAGCAAAGTTATGGCAGTCCAGAAGCTATAGAAAATGCTTTGTTCATGCGTCTGGAAACTTTCCCAAAGATATCCGGTAAGGACAACAAGGAGTTCCAGAGACTGAGTGACCTTCTCCTTGAGCTTCAGCTAGCCAAGACAGACCCAAAACTACCTGGACTCAGTTACCTTGACACTCCAAGAGGGGTAAACCCAATTGTCTCCAAGCTCCCGTATGGTTTGCAAGAGAAATGGACTGCACTAGGGTCATCATACAAAAGAGAGAACAAGGTTTCCTTCCCTCCATTCTCTTTCTTCTGTGAATTCATCAGGGAAATTGCAGAGACCAAGAACGATCCAAGTTTTTCCTACGGTGAGTACAGCCTCTTCTCACCCTTTCCTAAGAGTACCAGTCTTCAGGGCAACTATAGAAACCATAGAGGCCCAGTGTCCGTGAAAAAGACTGACATCCTTCCCACTCCTACCACAGTTCTGGCCACGAACAAACAGAGTAGGAAGATTGAAAACCCTAACAGAGAGTGTCCCATACACAAGAAGCCACACCCCCTCAATAAATGTATCGGCTTTAGGAAAAAGCCTCTGGAAGAGCGCAAGGAGCTTTTAAAGACATTTAGGGTATGTTTCAGGTGCTGTGCTTCTACAGAACATTTTGCAAGGGACTGTAATGTGTCCATCAAGTGCATAGAGTGTGGCTCTGAAGAACATGTGCAAGCCCTCCATCCTCTTGAGCCCAGCTCTGCACAACCTGCCAATGCTCCTCCCAGGTTAACGCATGGCGGGGAGAATACAGACCAAGTGCCTAATTCTACCATCATTTCTTCATCCTGCACTGAAGTTTGTGGAGAAGACCGCTGTGGTAAGTCCTGTGCTAAGATATGCTTGGTGAACATATACCACAAGGATCAACCAGAAAAGTCTCTAAAGGCATATGCTATCTTAGACGATCAGAGCAATCGATCACTTGCAAAATCAGAATTGTTCAATCTATTTGAAATAAAAGGCGAAGCTCATCCTTACACCTTGGGTACCTGTAGTGGAACTATAGAGGTTTCTGGAAGAAGGGCTCATGGACTCATGGTATCTTCTCTCAAAGGTAACTTGCAATTACCCTTACCTACACTTGTTGAGTGCAATCAGATACCTGCTAACAGGGAAGAAATCCCTACTCCAGCTGCTGCTTTCCATAACCCTCACCTCAAGGTAATAGCAAATGAGATACCGCCGCTTGACAAAGATGCTCAGATCCTTCTTCTGTTAGGAAGAGACATTCTAAGAGTTCACAAGGTACACAGACAAGTCAGTGGACCCCCAGATGCCCCATTTGCCCAGCGCACGGATCTAGGGTGGGTCATCATAGGCAAAATGAAAAGACCTACCAACATTTCGTCATTCAAGACAAATGTTCTGCCAAATGGCCGAAACACTTACTTTGAGCCATGCCCACATCACTACTGGGTGAAAGAGAAGATAGCCAGCCACGAATGGCAACATGGTATCTCAGGTGACACAAGCCCTTTCTCCTGCCATGATGGCGACTTCGGGTCTACAGTGTTTAATGCAACCAGTGAAGATGACATACTGGCTCCTTCAATGGAAGACAAAGAATTCATCAAGGTAATGGACAATGAGTTCTTTCAAGATGACTCCAATAACTGGGTAGCACCCCTACCCTTTCGTCTCCCAAGAGAGAGATTGCCCAACAACTTACAGCAGGCCATCAGTAGATTCTCCTCCTTAAAGCGAAACTTAAGCAGGAAACCAGAGATGCAAAAGCACTTTGTGGACTTTATGCAAAATGTATTTGACAGAGATCATGCAGAGCCTGCTCCCCCACTAAAGGAGGGAGAAGAATGCTGGTACCTTCCATCCTTTGGCGTGTATCACCCACGCAAACCAGACCAAATCAGAGTTGTCTTTGATTCCAGTACTCAGCACGAAGGTGTTTCTCTTAACAACATGCTCCTTACAGGACCCAACTTGAACAACAGTCTAATAGGAGTCTTGATTTGTTTCAGACAAGAGCCTGTAGCAGTAATGGCCGACATTCAACAGATGTTTCACTGCTTCATCGTCAGAGAAGACAACAGAAACTACCTCAGGTTTCTATGGCACAAGGACAATGACCTCAACAAGGAAGTTATAGATTATCGCATGAAGGTACATGTCTACGGTAACAGTCCTTCCCCAGCAGTGGCAACTTATGGGCTAAGGAAAACAGCTCAGACTGTAGAAGTTGAATATGGATCTGATGCCCGTCAATTTGTTGAAAGAAACTTCTACGTTGACGACGCACTTAAGTCCTTTCCAACTGCTAAAGAAGCAATTGATCTTCTCACCAGAACAAAGGAGATGCTGTCTGTAGCAAACCTTAGACTGCACAAGATTATATCCAACAGCCAGGAACTTCTGATAGCCTTTCACTCTGAGGACTATGCCACTAGTCTAAAAAACCTTGACTTAGGTACAGATGTGCCTCCTGTACAGTGAAGTCTGGGTTTGTTGTGGAACATCAAGCAAGACAAATTCACCTTCCAAGTGTCAATTTGTGACAAACCCTTCACTAAGAGAGGAGTCCTGTCCGTGGTGAATAGCATCTATGACCCACTGGGTTGCCTTGCTCCAGTTACCATTCAAGGTAAGATTTTACTAAGACAGTTGTCTACTGAGAACATAGACTGGGATACTCCCTTGCCTAGTGAGAATCAACACAAGTGGGAAAGGTGGAGATATTATTTGAAGTCACTAGAAAAACTTCAGATTCCCCGTTGCTATGTTCCAGGTTCCACTTCAACTGCTAACCGGAGAGAGATTCATATTTTCTCTGATGCATCAGTTGAAGCTATTGCTGCAGTAGCCTATTTGAAGACCTCTGAACTGAATGGAGAATCACACTGTAGTTTTGTCCTAGGCAAGGCAAAACTCACTCCCAAACCTGCACATACCATACCAAGACTTGAACTTTGTGCAGCCGTGCTAGCAGTAGAAATTGCTGAGGTCATACGAAGTGAAATGGACACTAGAATTGATTCTTTCACTTTCTATACAGACAGTAAGGTAGTACTTGGTTACATAAACAACCAAACAAAACAATTTTATGTGTACGTCAGCAACAGGGTTGAACGTATCAAGAGATTCTCTCTACCAAGTCAATGGCATCACGTTCCCACTGAACTCAACCCAGCTGACTGTGGGACCAGAGCCGTGTCACCTGCCGCTCTTCAGGACAGCTTATGGCTGTCACCTCCAAGGTTTCTGTGTGAGGACTCTTACTTACTCCCTATTGACACCACCTATGGGCTAGTAAACCCTGAAGATGATAAGGAAATAAGAACTGTGAACACCTCACTCCACACTTCTGTAAGTACAAAACAGAAGCTGCGGTCACACCATTACGAGCATCAATGGAAGCAGGTGCAGCATCTAGCCAATGTGTTCTGGCATCGCTGGAAGAAAAAGTATCTTCACCACCTTCAAGGTCGTAACAAATGGCAAGCATCTAAGCTGAATCTTAAGGTTGGAGACCTCATCCTTCTAAAAGACAAGAAAGTTTGTCGGAATGAGTGGCCTATGGGTCTTATTACTAAAGTTATGTCCAGCGACGATAACAAAGTCCGGAAGGTAGAAGTCAAGGTAACCAAGGAAGGATCGACACGAACCTTTAGTCGACCAATCACAGAGTTAGTACTCCTTTTGCCAGGTGAGTGACTTGTGCAAGGACTAGCCATGCTGTTGGCACGGCGGGGAGTACATTGCTGCCATCTACAGGTTCTACTCAGAACTTTGGAATTATTTGAAGACATCATACTGTGACTTTATGTTCTTCATCCTGTTGAACTTACGTTTATTATTTGCTTGTTGCATGTTTTTCATTACAGGTTCCAGGACATTCGTCAGTATTGGACTTTTTGAAAATATATATTTTAGTTTGAGGTTATGAAATCTAAAGATTTCAGACGGGGAGTGTTGTGTTACACTATGTGATTATTCTTGCTCTGTGTCTTTAAGATCTGTCCCCTTCTTTCTAGCTGAACTCTCTCTCTCACCGTAGTTCTTTATATATCTCCTCCACTTCCTGATTCTGGTCATTACTCCTGTATTTCTTCCATGCTAACATCTTACATGTGGCTTACAACTGCAACGTTTTTCTACCTATGAATATCCATCATTAAACGGAACATTCGAAAGGATTCATCGTCTGTCGTCCTAACTGTGAGTTTATTCATTGAGTTAAACTGCCTGTATCGATGCAAGGGATGAATATCAAACCAGCTTGAGTAAGGCCTACTTAAACCTGGAGATGAACTTTATCGCTTTGTAGTTGAGACAGAACACTAATGACGGATCTCTTAAACATATAGGGACTCTATATATTAATATTATCTATTCTAAAGAAGTTACAACTAGGAAACCCAAAATAATAATACTGGATATGAAACTAGATATGTGTAACTCGACATATTAGTTATCCCAATACCCTAACATAGGTACAAAAATGTATTTAAAACAATTTATTTATATAAGATAATTTTATATTTATTATTTCCAATAAAACTGCAAGCAAGTACATATACTGCTCGTACTAATACTATCTCATATTATTAAATTCTGGGAAAAAATACCAAAAAGTCCTATTTTACTTCTATCTCTTCCAGGAAGTATAAATTATTAGTGATTGGGGACACATTGTGCAAAGTGGGAAGTAAAGAGCGACCCCTACTGGAGTCCGCATAAAATACATCTGAATTTTATCCCTTATGACTATATAAAACCGATGGACCCAACTAAGGAAAATACATTTTAAAATATAGAGTAGGGAACATAGGATTTAACTCTATGTATATGTATATGTAAATACATAGAGTTAAGTCCTATGTTCCCTACAGCCTTAATGTAGATGTGGACGTTAATGTGTTAATAGACAATTCTTAAGGTTAGGTGTCATATTGTTTTGTGTCAAAATTGAAATGTGTTTTGTAAGGCACGATTTGAATCTCGGGTAGAATTGCCAGCTTTTGTTATTTAATTAATATAAAATATAGAGTATTGTTTTGAAAGGTCACCTCCGAATTTGTAGTGGTAATAACCAAGAATGGAGGGAAAATTGTGTCTATGGAGTCATATTCCCAAAGCCAAAATTAATTTGAATCACAATCCCTACAAAATTAGGTCAATATTCCATCCAAATCCTCTAGTTCAGTGGTTCTCAACTCCAGTCCTCAGGGCCCACCAACAGGCCAGGTTTTCAAGATAACTGAAATGCATCACAGGTGATATAATTTGCTGCTCAGGGATTGCAGTATTCTAGTCTGCATCTCACCAAGGTAATACTTAAAATCTGGCCTGTTAGTGGGTCCTGAGGACAGGAGTTGAGAACCACTGCTCTAGTTGGAGATGTATGTGGGAACCTAAGAGAATGCTTTGTAATAAAAACCTGTCTAAATATATGGAACAATGACCTCTAATGGTCACCTAACAGATTGCAATCTAGCAGTATAAAACTTGTACCATATTAAATAAATAACAAAAGCTGGCAACTATACCCGAAATTAAAATCTAGTTTACAAAACACATTTCAATTTTGTCATAAAACAATATGACACCTAACCTTAAGAATTGTCTATAAACACATTAACGTCCACATTTACATTAAGGCCGTAGGGAACATAGGATTTAACTCTATGTATCCACTATATTTTAAAATGTATTTTCCTTAGTTGGGTCCATCGGTTTTATATAGTCATAGGGATAGAATTCAGATGTATTTTATGCGGACTCCAGTAGGGGCTACTCTTTACTTCCCATGTATTGTGTCCCCAATCACTAATAATTTATACTTCCTGGATAAGATAGAAGTAAAATAGGACTTTTTGGTATTTTTTTCTAGAATTTAATAATTTGAGAGAGTATTAGTACAAGCAGTATATGTACTTGCTTGCGGTTTTATTGGAAATAATAAATATAAAATTATCTTATATAAATAAATTGTTTTAAATCTATTATTGTACCTATGTTAGGGTATTGGGATAACTAATATGTCAAGTTACACATATCTAGTTTCATATCCAGTATTATTATTCTGGGTTTCCTAGTTATAACCTCTTTAGAATAGATAATATTAATATATGGGGTCCCTATATGTTTATAAGATCCGTCATGAGCGGTTCTCATGCCGGGTTGTAAGAGGGAAGTGTAACAGCTTACCCAGAAATCATATTACTTAGTATTGATGATAATTTGTCCTGTTCAGCTCGGGAAAGGGTAATGCCCTTTTCCAAGATGGCCGATCACAGTTCAGTCTACCCGAGGCTCAGACCGAGGTTGTGAAAGTAATAGAGGGCCCGGAGGGCATTGCCAGTGTTCCCTTTAGGACAGAGATTTTGGTATCAACTAAATAAGAATTCATACTACCCATGAATGTCAGTTTCCAACATAAATTGCAAGGCTTAACTGTTTGCATGGAACCCTTGCCCTCAGTAGTGGCTTCATTTGATGCTAGGATACTCACAATGACCTGCAAGGTACATTACTAGTTAGAATCTGTAACACCAGGGCACTTCTACTTCACCGGCTCCCTTGGAAAGCAGCGGCAGAACTAGTCCTAATCAGGAGTGTAATTGCCCCCAACATGGACCACTTAAAACACTGAGAGTTTCATAGTTGTTGCTATGTGGCAAGAGTGATTTGGACCCAGTGGTCAGCAAACCCAAGCTTAGAGTGGGCAAAGGAGCAAAAACTACCACTGCTACAACTCACCACCAAAAATTGACACCCACTTAGAAGTAGTAAGGCAACTATTGGATGGTCAGCAGTGTTTTCTGAGGGGGCAATGACCTGATCTGGAATTGAACACAAGATACCCACAGGAGAGAGCCCTCCTATCCGGTGGAGATATTGAATCCTACAACCACACATAGGAACCCCCCTGCAATGTAAGTGAATAGGGCCAGGTGATGTCACTAGTTAAGGACTTGGTGGTGCCTGCATGCGCCGTCGTCCTTAGCAATTAATGACAGCGGAAAGTTGTCATGTCTAATAGCAGTAAGTAAGTAATATCGCTTGTGTACATGACAACCTTTGTCTGAATGCCTTAACATCCAAGGTTCGGCCTGAACCTATGTTTGGTGCAAACATTAAGTTCATCCCTATTTGCTACTGCTTCTAATACACTGCAAGCAGCTCCTATTGCCTCTGATGCAGCTGGTGATCTGGCAAAACCAATCAGGCAGATCTTATTGACCGACCGGTATTCCCTTCACAACTGCCTTACCATACGGTATATGGATCTTGAACCTATGGATTATTATATACATTGCCTCAGATGCGAACCTATGATTTGAAGGACTGATAAGTTTACCCACTATCGTCTGGTATTACTTGGCTGGATTGAGTTATGAATGTCACCCATTAAATGGGGCAATACACTGATTCACATTTTGTGAGAGACATTATTCTATTTAAAGTGTCTTGCACTTAAAGTGGTTGTTAAGCCACTGTGTCTTGCTACAATCTCGTCTGTTATATCAAATGCTGTGCCCTAGTGTATGTGTTTTGTAATACGCTCATGTGATCGGCTGCCTCTCTCCTCTCTCGATCTGACAGCTACAGCGGGCGGGGCTGAGAATCCCCTGCTGACTTCAGCCACCAGGAGGAGAAGAGGAGAGAGGCGGGGCCGAGCGACGCTATAAAATAAGGTATACAGTGACTTATTTTTTACCTGAGAATAGGAGGATCCGAGCTGCTTTGTGCAAAACCAACTGCACAGATGAGGTAAGTATGACATGTTTGTTATTTAAAAAACAAAACAAAAAACTAGACTTTACAATCACTTTAGGACCAGTTCACATTAGAATTACAGACACATGTGTAGGGGGTGTGCCAGGTGTGCTTGAGCACGCCCTAATCACTGCATGTGGTGCCTATTCCCCCTATTGCCTGGGCTTCCCCCTTGTTACGCCCCCTTCCTTTTCTAAATGAACACACTCACTCACAGTGTTCATTCATAAATGAAGCGTAGTAAACTGTAGTAAATAGTAAACAGCACAGAGCACTTTCCCGTTCATTCCCTGTCCAGTGCAGCTGAGGCTGCAGAGAGAGGCATACGTGTTTGAGCTTTGGGGTGCACATACTAATTCAATAGGCTGCGCACACCTATGATTGCAGGGGAATGCGCACGTCTCCGTGCAGTGTGTTTGAACACAAACCACTAAAAAAGTAGCGCTTGCACTGCTTTTAAAAACGCACTGCCCCAAATCACATGGTACCGTGGTAGTATGCAAGTTGTTGCCCACAAATGCACTGCGATTGCGATCTGCATTTGTGGTGCCACAAACAATACATTGGCACCCACATGCAGATCGCAAGGACAGTGCATTCACCTGTGGTGCGTTCACCATGGGCAAAGCATATAAGTTCCCTTTTAGTTTTACAGATGGACAAGAAGGTGGACAAATCCCACACTGCCAGCCACTGTCTTATGCCCCTTATGGTGGTCATACATGTAACAGTCTGATTGAACAGTCCTTCACAGAATTGGACAATATGATTGAATTATCGAAAAGACACATACTGTTTCATCGATCGTCGAAACCAATTGTTTTCACCAAGATTATTCTGAAATTCAAGTTGCATGTAAGTAGATAGAATGTCGGTCGTAAGTGTATGGCACAACAAACAATCTTTTCTATCTTGTGATCGTATTCTTCTCCTGGACAGTAAAACGATCAACAATACAATTGTATATAAGATCGTTCTGTGTATGACCATGCCTTACTTTTAACCATAAAACAGAAAATCGAATTACTGTGTGGCCGATTATTATACTCCTCAAGGGACTTGCATGAAAATTGGATGAAAGCGTCTGTATTCTTTCTTTTCCATCCTATAAGCCTGCCCTGAGTTCAGAGGCTGATTATTATTATGTGTAGGCTGACCCCCTGTGTGATGCATCGTTCAGCTGTCACTCTGTTAGGTAAAATTTGTTCCAGCAAAGGACGGGTTAAGTGTATATTTTTGCTGTAATGTGATGGTGAAGTCTGCCAGTCTGCTGCACAGCTCGGGGTTACAGGGTCTCCTCTCCCTTTTTCTCTCACATTCCCCTGGGTGAGAACTCATCTCCTATTATTAGCCCTGGGAGGGGCAGTGAGAGGATAACCTCACACAAGTCATGGCACAGACTGAGGGGCTCCTTCTAGACACAGGCAAGGCCCTCGCTCCTGGGCATGATTGACACACCAGGTGTGGAGGTATAGATGGTTGTCAGGTAGGAAATGCATGGTTTATTTTCAGGTTCAAATAGACTCATGGAGCATCCAGTATCCAAAGCGAAATGTCTGTTGTGTCTATATTCATCTACTGACCATGTGTGCCGCTATTGTATGAATCAAGATAATGTACACTGTGCGTACCCCTGTACTGTATGATGTGCCTCTATTGTATGAATCAAGACAATGTACACTGTGCGTACCCCTGTACTGTATGATGTGCCCTCTATTGTATGAATCAAGATAATGTACACTGTGCGTACCCCTGTACTGTATGATGTGCCCTCTATTGTATGAATCAAGACAATGTACACTGTGCGTACCCCTGTACTGTATGATGTGCCTCTATTGTATGAATCAAGACAATGTACACTGTGCGTACCCCTGTACTGTATGATGTGCCTCTATTGTATGAATCAAGATAATGTACACTGTGCGTACCCCTGTACTGTATGATGTGCCTCTATTGTATGAATCAAGACAATGTACACTGTGCGTACCCCTGTACTGTATGATGTGCCTCTATTGTATGAATCAAGATAATGTACACTGTGCGTACCCCTGTACTGTATGATGTGCCTCTATTGTATGAATCAAGACAATGTACACTGTGCGTACCCCTGTACTGTAAGGATGTGCCCTCTATTGTATGAATCAAGACAATGCACTTTACATGCGTGTCCTCTGCTGTAGTTTGTATATCAGAATGCAGTGTGTATTTTCCTGTACTGTCCATGTGTGTCCTCTGTTGTATATCAGAGTGCAGTGTGTATTTTCCTGTACTGTACATGTGTGTCCTCTGTTGTATATCAGAGTGCAGTGTGTATTTTCCTGTACTGTACATGTGTGTCCTCTGTTGTAGATCAGAGTGCAGTGTGTATTTTCCTGTACTGTACATGTGTGTCCTCTGTTGTACATCAGAGTGCGGTGTGTATATTCCTGTACTGTACATGTGTGTCCTCTGTTGTACATCAGAGTGCAGTGTGTATTTTCCTGTACTGTACATGTGTGTCCTCTGTTGTAGATCAGAGTGCAGTGTGTATATTCCTGTACTGTACATGTGTGTCCTCTGTTGTAGATCAGGGTGCAGTGTGTATATTCCTGTACTGTACATGTGTGTCCTCTGTTGTATATCAGAGTGCAGTGTGTATATTCCTGTACTGTACATGTGTGTCCTCTGTTGTATATCAGAGTGCAGTGTGTATTTTCCTGTACTGTACATGTGTGTCCTCTGTTGTAGATCAGGGTGCAGTGTGTATTTTCCTGTACTGTACATGTGTGTCCTCTGTTGTATATCAGAATGCAGTGTGTATATTCCTGTACTGTACATGTGTGTCCTCTGTTGTATATCAGAATGCAGTGTGTATATTCCTGTACTGTACATGTGTGTCCTCTGTTGTATATCAGAATGCAGTGTGTATTTTCCTGTACTGTACATGTGTGTCCTCTGTTGTATATCAGAGTGCAGTGTGTATTTTCCTGTACTGTACATGTGTGTCCTCTGTTGTATATCAGAATGCAGTGTGTATTTTCCTGTACTGTACATGTGTGTCCTCTGTTGTATATCAGAATGCAGTGTGTATTTTCCTGTACTGTACATGTGTGTCCTCTGTTGTATATCAGAGTGCAGTGTGTATTTTCCTGTACTGTACATGTGTGTCCTCTGTTGTATATCAGAATGCAGTGTGTATTTTCCTGTACTGTACATGTGTGTCCTCTGTTGTATATCAGAGTGCAGTGTGTATTTTCCTGTACTGTACATGTGTGTCCTCTGTTGTATATCAGAATGCAGTGTGTATTTTCCTGTACTGTACATGTGTGTCCTCTGTTGTATATCAGAGTGCAGTGTGTATATTCCTGTACTGTACATGTGTGTCCTCTGTTGTATATCAGAGTGCAGTGTGTATATTCCTGTACTGTACATGTGTGTCCTCTGTTGTATATCAGAGTGCAGTGTGTATTTTCCTGTACTGTACATGTGTGTCCTCTGTTGTATATCAGAGTGCAGTGTGTATTTTCCTGTACTGTACATGTGTGTCCTCTGTTGTATATCAGAGTGCAGTGTGTATTTTCCTGTACTGTACATGTGTGTCCTCTGTTGTATATCAGAATGCAGTGTGTATTTTCCTGTACTGTACATGTGTGTCCTCTGTTGTATATCAGAATGCAGTGTGTATTTTCCTGTACTGTACATGTGTGTCCTCTGTTGTATATCAGAATGCAGTGTGTATTTTCCTGTACTGTACATGTGTGTCCTCTGTTGTATATCAGAATGCAGTGTGTATTTTCCTGTACTGTACATGTGTGTCCTCTGTTGTATATCAGAATGCAGTGTGTATATTCCTGTACTGTACATGTGTGTCCTCTGTTGTAGATCAGAGTGCAGTGTGTATTTTCCTGTACTGTACATGTGTGTCCTCTGTTGTATATCAGAGTGCAGTGTGTATTTTCCTGTACTGTACATGTGTGTCCTCTGTTGTATATCAGAATGCAGTGTGTATTTTCCTGTACTGTACATGTGTGTCCTCTGTTGTATATCAGAGTGCAGTGTGTATTTTCCTGTACTGTACATGTGTGTCCTCTGTTGTATATCAGAATGCAGTGTGTATTTTCCTGTACTGTACATGTGTGTCCTCTGTTGTATATCAGAATGCAGTGTGTATTTTCCTGTACTGTACATGTGTGTCCTCTGTTGTATATCAGAATGCAGTGTGTATTTTCCTGTACTGTACATGTGTGTCCTCTGTTGTATATCAGAATGCAGTGTGTATTTTCCTGTACTGTACATGTGTGTCCTCTGTTGTATATCAGAGTGCAGTGTGTATTTTCCTGTACTGTACATGTGTGTCCTCTGTTGTATATCAGAGTGCAGTGTGTATATTCCTGTACTGTACATGTGTGTCCTCTGTTGTATATCAGAGTGCAGTGTGTATTTTCCTGTACTGTACATGTGTGTCCTCTGTTGTATATCAGAATGCAGTGTGTATTTTCCTGTACTGTACATGTGTGTCCTCTGTTGTATATCAGAGTGCAGTGTGTATATTCCTGTACTGTACATGTGTGTCCTCTGTTGTATATCAGAGTGCAGTGTGTATTTTCCTGTACTGTACATGTGTGTCCTCTGTTGTATATCAGAATGCAGTGTGTATTTTCCTGTACTGTACATGTGTGTCCTCTGTTGTATATCAGAGTGCAGTGTGTATTTTCCTGTACTGTACATGTGTGTCCTCTGTTGTATATCAGAATGCAGTGTGTATTTTCCTGTACTGTACATGTGTGTCCTCTGTTGTATATCAGAATGCAGTGTGTATTTTCCTGTACTGTACATGTGTGTCCTCTGTTGTATATCAGAATGCAGTGTGTATTTTCCTGTACTGTACATGTGTGTCCTCTGTTGTATATCAGAATGCAGTGTGTATTTTCCTGTACTGTACATGTGTGTCCTCTGTTGTATATCAGAATGCAGTGTGTATTTTCCTGTACTGTACATGTGTGTCCTCTGTTGTATATCAGAATGCAGTGTGTATTTTCCTGTACTGTACATGTGTGTCCTCTGTTGTATATCAGAATGCAGTGTGTATTTTCCTGTACTGTACATGTGTGTCCTCTGTTGTATATCAGAGTGCAGTGTGTATTTTCCTGTACTGTACATGTGTGTCCTCTGTTGTATATCAGAGTGCAGTGTGTATATTCCTGTACTGTACATGTGTGTCCTCTGTTGTAGATCAGAGTGCAGTGTGTATATTCCTGTACTGTACATGTGTGTCCTCTGTTGTAGATCAGAGTGCAGTGTGTATTTTCCTGTACTGTACATGTGTGTCCTCTGTTGTATATCAGAGTGCAGTGTGTATATTCCTGTACTGTACATGTGTGTCCTCTGTTGTATATCAGAGTGCAGTGTGTATTTTCCTGTACTGTACATGTGTGTCCTCTGTTGTATATCAGAATGCAGTGTGTATTTTCCTGTACTGTACATGTGTGTCCTCTGTTGTATATCAGAATGCAGTGTGTATTTTCCTGTACTGTACATGTGTGTCCTCTGTTGTATATCAGAGTGCAGTGTGTATATTCCTGTACTGTACATGTGTGTCCTCTGTTGTAGATCAGAGTGCAGTGTGTATATTCCTGTACTGTACATGTGTGTCCTCTGTTGTAGATCAGAGTGCAGTGTGTATATTCCTGTACTGTACATGTGTGTCCTCTGTTGTAGATCAGAATGCAGTGTGTATTTTCCTGTACTGTACATGTGTGTCCTCTGTTGTATATCAGAGTGCAGTGTGTATATTCCTGTACTGTACATGTGTGTCCTCTGTTGTATATCAGAATGCAGTGTGTATTTTCCTGTACTGTACATGTGTGTCCTCTGTTGTATATCAGAATGCAGTGTGTATTTTCCTGTACTGTACATGTGTGTCCTCTGTTGTATATCAGAATGCAGTGTGTATTTTCCTGTACTGTACATGTGTGTCCTCTGTTGTATATCAGAATGCAGTGTGTATTTTCCTGTACTGTACATGTGTGTCCTCTGTTGTATATCAGAGTGCAGTGTGTATTTTCCTGTACTGTACATGTGTGTCCTCTGTTGTATATCAGAATGCAGTGTGTATATTCCTGTACTGTACATGTGTGTCCTCTGTTGTATATCAGAATGCAGTGTGTATTTTCCTGTACTGTACATGTGTGTCCTCTGTTGTATATCAGAGTGCAGTGTGTATTTTCCTGTACTGTACATGTGTGTCCTCTGTTGTATATCAGAGTGCAGTGTGTATTTTCCTGTACTGTACATGTGTGTCCTCTGTTGTATATCAGAGTGCAGTGTGTATTTTCCTGTACTGTACATGTGTGTCCTCTGTTGTATATCAGAATGCAGTGTGTATTTTCCTGTACTGTACATGTGTGTCCTCTGTTGTATATCAGAATGCAGTGTGTATATTCCTGTACTGTACATGTGTGTCCTCTGTTGTATATCAGAATGCAGTGTGTATATTCCTGTACTGTACATGTGTGTCCTCTGTTGTATATCAGAATGCAGTGTGTATTTTCCTGTACTGTACATGTGTGTCCTCTGTTGTATATCAGAGTGCAGTGTGTATTTTCCTGTACTGTACATGTGTGTCCTCTGTTGTATATCAGAGTGCAGTGTGTATTTTCCTGTACTGTACATGTGTGTCCTCTGTTGTATATCAGAGTGCAGTGTGTATTTTCCTGTACTGTACATGTGTGTCCTCTGTTGTATATCAGAATGCAGTGTGTATATTCCTGTACTGTACATGTGTGTCCTCTGTTGTATATCAGAATGCAGTGTGTATTTTCCTGTACTGTACATGTGTGTCCTCTGTTGTATATCAGAATGCAGTGTGTATATTCCTGTACTGTACATGTGTGTCCTCTGTTGTATATCAGAATGCAGTGTGTATTTTCCTGTACTGTACATGTGTGTCCTCTGTTGTATATCAGAGTGCAGTGTGTATTTTCCTGTACTGTACATGTGTGTCCTCTGTTGTATATCAGAATGCAGTGTGTATTTTCCTGTACTGTACATGTGTGTCCTCTGTTGTATATCAGAATGCAGTGTGTATTTTCCTGTACTGTACATGTGTGTCCTCTGTTGTATATCAGAGTGCAGTGTGTATTTTCCTGTACTGTACATGTGTGTCCTCTGTTGTATATCAGAGTGCAGTGTGTATATTCCTGTACTGTACATGTGTGTCCTCTGTTGTATATCAGAATGCAGTGTGTATTTTCCTGTACTGTACATGTGTGTCCTCTGTTGTATATCAGAATGCAGTGTGTATTTTCCTGTACTGTACATGTGTGTCCTCTGTTGTATATCAGAGTGCAGTGTGTATTTTCCTGTACTGTACATGTGTGTCCTCTGTTGTATATCAGAGTGCAGTGTGTATTTTCCTGTACTGTACATGTGTGTCCTCTGTTGTATATCAGAATGCAGTGTGTATTTTCCTGTACTGTACATGTGTGTCCTCTGTTGTATATCAGAATGCAGTGTGTATTTTCCTGTACTGTACATGTGTGTCCTCTGTTGTATATCAGAGTGCAGTGTGTATTTTCCTGTACTGTACATGTGTGTCCTCTGTTGTATATCAGAGTGCAGTGTGTATATTCCTGTACTGTACATGTGTGTCCTCTGTTGTATATCAGAGTGCAGTGTGTATTTTCCTGTACTGTACATGTGTGTCCTCTGTTGTATATCAGAATGCAGTGTGTATTTTCCTGTACTGTACATGTGTGTCCTCTGTTGTATATCAGAGTGCAGTGTGTATTTTCCTGTACTGTACATGTGTGTCCTCTGTTGTATATCAGAGTGCAGTGTGTATATTCCTGTACTGTACATGTGTGTCCTCTGTTGTATATCAGAATGCAGTGTGTATTTTCCTGTACTGTACATGTGTGTCCTCTGTTGTATATCAGAATGCAGTGTGTATTTTCCTGTACTGTACATGTGTGTCCTCTGTTGTATATCAGAGTGCAGTGTGTATTTTCCTGTACTGTACATGTGTGTCCTCTGTTGTATATCAGAGTGCAGTGTGTATTTTCCTGTACTGTACATGTGTGTCCTCTGTTGTATATCAGAATGCAGTGTGTATTTTCCTGTACTGTACATGTGTGTCCTCTGTTGTATATCAGAATGCAGTGTGTATTTTCCTGTACTGTACATGTGTGTCCTCTGTTGTATATCAGAGTGCAGTGTGTATTTTCCTGTACTGTACATGTGTGTCCTCTGTTGTATATCAGAGTGCAGTGTGTATATTCCTGTACTGTACATGTGTGTCCTCTGTTGTATATCAGAGTGCAGTGTGTATTTTCCTGTACTGTACATGTGTGTCCTCTGTTGTATATCAGAGTGCAGTGTGTATATTCCTGTACTGTACATGTGTGTCCTCTGTTGTATATCAGAGTGCAGTGTGTATTTTCCTGTACTGTACATGTGTGTCCTCTGTTGTATATCAGAGTGCAGTGTGTATTTTCCTGTACTGTACATGTGTGTCCTCTGTTGTATATCAGAGTGCAGTGTGTATTTTCCTGTACTGTACATGTGTGTCCTCTGTTGTATATCAGAGTGCAGTGTGTATATTCCTGTACTGTACATGTGTGTCCTCTGTTGTATATCAGAGTGCAGTGTGTATTTTCCTGTACTGTACATGTGTGTCCTCTGTTGTATATCAGAGTGCAGTGTGTATTTTCCTGTACTGTACATGTGTGTCCTCTGTTGTATATCAGAGTGCAGTGTGTATTTTCCTGTACTGTACATGTGTGTCCTCTGTTGTATATCAGAGTGCAGTGTGTATTTTCCTGTACTGTACATGTGTGTCCTCTGTTGTATATCAGAGTGCAGTGTGTATTTTCCTGTACTGTACATGTGTGTCCTCTGTTGTATATCAGAATGCAGTGTGTATTTTCCTGTACTGTACATGTGTGTCCTCTGTTGTATATCAGAGTGCAGTGTGTATATTCCTGCACTGTACATGTGTGTCCTCTGTTGTATATCAGAGTGCAGTGTGTATATTCCTGCACTGTACATGTGTGTCCTCTGTTGTATATCAGAGTGCAGTGTGTATTTTCCTGTACTGTACATGTGTGTCCTCTGTTGTATATCAGAGTGCAGTGTGTATTTTCCTGTACTGTACATGTGTGTCCTCTGTTGTATATCAGAGTGCAGTGTGTATTTTCCTGTACTGTACATGTGTGTCCTCTGTTGTATATCAGAATGCAGTGTGTATTTTCCTGTACTGTACATGTGTGTCCTCTGTTGTATATCAGAATGCAGTGTGTATTTTCCTGTACTGTACATGTGTGTCCTCTGTTGTATATCAGAATGCAGTGTGTATATTCCTGTACTGTACATGTGTGTCCTCTGTAGTAGATCAGAGTGCAGTGTGTATTTTCCTGTACTGTACATGTGTGTCCTCTGTTGTAGATCAGAGTGCAGTGTGTATTTTCCTGTACTGTACATGTGTGTCCTCTGTTGTATATCAGAATGCAGTGTGTATTTTCCTGTACTGTACATGTGTGTCCTCTGTTGTATATCAGAGTGCAGTGTGTATTTTCCTGTACTGTACATGTGTGTCCTCTGTTGTATATCAGAATGCAGTGTGTATTTTCCTGTACTGTACATGTGTGTCCTCTGTTGTATATCAGAATGCAGTGTGTATTTTCCTGTACTGTACATGTGTGTCCTCTGTTGTATATCAGAGTGCAGTGTGTATATTCCTGTACTGTACATGTGTGTCCTCTGTTGTATATCAGAGTGCAGTGTGTATTTTCCTGTACTGTACATGTGTGTCCTCTGTTGTATATCAGAGTGCAGTGTGTATATTCCTGTACTGTACATGTGTGTCCTCTGTTGTATATCAGAGTGCAGTGTGTATTTTCCTGTACTGTACATGTGTGTCCTCTGTTGTATATCAGAATGCAGTGTGTATTTTCCTGTACTGTACATGTGTGTCCTCTGTTGTATATCAGAATGCAGTGTGTATTTTCCTGTACTGTACATGTGTGTCCTCTGTTGTATATCAGAGTGCAGTGTGTATTTTCCTGTACTGTACATGTGTGTCCTCTGTTGTATATCAGAGTGCAGTGTGTATTTTCCTGTACTGTACATGTGTGTCCTCTGTTGTATATCAGAGTGCAGTGTGTATTTTCCTGTACTGTACATGTGTGTCCTCTGTTGTATATCAGAATGCAGTGTGTATTTTCCTGTACTGTACATGTGTGTCCTCTGTTGTATATCAGAATGCAGTGTGTATTTTCCTGTACTGTACATGTGTGTCCTCTGTTGTATATCAGAGTGCAGTGTGTATTTTCCTGTACTGTACATGTGTGTCCTCTGTTGTATATCAGAATGCAGTGTGTATTTTCCTGTACTGTACATGTGTGTCCTCTGTTGTATATCAGAGTGCAGTGTGTATTTTCCTGTACTGTACATGTGTGTCCTCTGTTGTATATCGGAATGCAGTGTGTATTTTCCTGTACTGTACATGTGTGTCCTCTGTTGTATATCAGAGTGCAGTGTGTATTTTCCTGTACTGTACATGTGTGTCCTCTGTTGTATATCAGAATGCAGTGTGTATTTTCCTGTACTGTACATGTGTGTCCTCTGTTGTATATCGGAATGCAGTGTGTATTTTCCTGTACTGTACATGTGTGTCCTCTGTTGTATATCAGAATGCAGTGTGTATTTTCCTGTACTGTACATGTGTGTCCTCTGTTGTATATCAGAATGCAGTGTGTATTTTCCTGTACTGTACATGTGTGTCCTCTGTTGTATATCAGAATGCAGTGTGTATTTTCCTGTACTGTACATGTGTGTCCTCTGTTGTATATCAGAATGCAGTGTGTATTTTCCTGTACTGTACATGTGTGTCCTCTGTTGTATATCAGAATGCAGTGTGTATTTTCCTGTACTGTACATGTGTGTCCTCTGTTGTATATCAGAGTGCAGTGTGTATATTCCTGTACTGTACATGTGTGTCCTCTGTTGTATATCAGAATGCAGTGTGTATATTCCTGTACTGTACATGTGTGTCCTCTGTTGTATATCAGAGTGCAGTGTGTATTTTCCTGTACTGTACATGTGTGTCCTCTGTTGTATATCAGAATGCAGTGTGTATATTCCTGTACTGTACATGTGTGTCCTCTATTGTATATCAGAATGCAGTGTGTATATTCCTGTACTGTACATGTGTGTCCTCTGTTGTAGATCAGGGTGCAGTGTGTATATTCCTGTACTGTACATGTGTGTCCTCTGTTGTATATCAGAATGCAGTGTGTATATTCCTGTACTGTACATGTGTGTCCTCTGTTGTATATCAGAATGCAGTGTGTATTTTCCTGTACTGTACATGTGTGTCCTCTGTTGTATATCAGAGTGCAGTGTGTATTTTCCTGTACTGTACATGTGTGTCCTCTGTTGTATATCAGAATGCAGTGTGTATTTTCCTGTACTGTACATGTGTGTCCTCTGTTGTACATCAGAGTGCGGTGTGTATATTCCTGTACTGTACATGTGTGTCCTCTGTTGTACATCAGAATGCAGTGTGTATTTTCCTGTACTGTACATGTGTGTCCTCTGTTGTATATCAGAGTGCAGTGTGTATTTTCCTGTACTGTACATGTGTGTCCTCTGTTGTATATCAGAATGCAGTGTGTATTTTCCTGTACTGTACATGTGTGTCCTCTGTTGTATATCAGAATGCAGTGTGTATTTTCCTGTACTGTACATGTGTGTCCTCTGTTGTATATCAGAATGCAGTGTGTATATTCCTGTACTGTACATGTGTGTCCTCTGTTGTATATCAGAATGCAGTGTGTATTTTCCTGTACTGTACATGTGTGTCCTCTGTTGTATATCAGAATGCAGTGTTTATTTTCCTGTACTGTACATGTGTGTCCTCTGTTGTATATCAGAGTGCAGTGTGTATTTTCCTGTACTGTACATGTGTGTCCTCTGTTGTATATCAGAGTGCAGTGTGTATTTTCCTGTACTGTACATGTGTGTCCTCTGTTGTATATCAGAATGCAGTGTGTATTTTCCTGTACTGTACATGTGTGTCCTCTGTTGTACATCAGAGTGCAGTGTGTATTTTCCTGTACTGTACATGTGTGTCCTCTGTTGTATATCAGAGTGCAGTGTGTATTTTCCTGTACTGTACATGTGTGTCCTCTGTTGTATATCAGAGTGCAGTGTGTATTTTCCTGTACTGTACATGTGTGTCCTCTGTTGTACATCAGAGTGCAGTGTGTATTTTCCTGTACTGTACATGTGTGTCCTCTATTGTAGTCTCCATTGGAACTATAAAATCACATGGAGCTTAACCACCTGTCCGTAACCATTAGCTGCACAGGTCTGTACCTCTAGCATATATGTAGTTGCAGCTGATCAGTTAAATAATGCTTTTCTAGTCAATGGTTGGGAGTTGTGGGGGGCCCATTATCCTGTATACGGGTGTTCTGTGTAAGTGACAGGCAACTATGTGTGTTTATTTTCAACTTTGGAACAGTTTTTTATGTTTGATTCTAACTTTTGGACTGTTGACTATTGTATGTGGATCAACAGTTGTTTTTTTGCATGAAAATTGCAAACTTTAAAAAAAAGAATAAAAAAATAAAAATCACACGGAGCAGTCCCCTCTATTTTCGAATAGTATATATAAATATTTTTTAGGAAATGAACACTCACTCACATATACACATCCTGTGTAATTATTCTTCATTTATTGTGATTATGAGTGTGAATGAAATGTGTTGAGGCTGGAAATAGAAGTGCGCTGTTTGTTGTCAGGCCGGGTCCTCAGGAGCACATAATGCAGCTCAGTATGATTGGGAAATTTAGAAGCAAATGTCCCGACAGCTGAGAGTATAATGACAGCTGTCCTCTTGTGTCATGGAGCCAGGGACACGCACAGACATAGCCAGGACCTGCCCAGAGCTGTGCTTTCCTATTCCAGCCTACGGCCCACATGGTCAGCCATGGATGGAACTTTACAGAATAAATGACAAGCTCTTTGGGTCACATATACATTTTATGTACAGTAGCGTGGGCTATGTGTTAGGAAATAACAAAGTGCATTAATATGGATCAGTGTTCCTGGTATTAAGATTGTTCACACAATTCTGCAACAAAATATTTTTGGTGTTCGGGGACAAATGAGGTTTGAATTGCTAATTTCTGTTTGTTTTCCTCTTGTATTGTATTTTGTGTGTTTTTGTTTTTATCATTTAATTTTATTTAATATATACAGGCATACCCCACTTTTAAGTACACAGTGGGGTTTATTTACTAAAGCTGGAAAGCGCAAAATCAGGCTCACTTCTGCATAAAAGCCAATGAGCTTCCAGGTTTTATTACCAGGCTTAATTGAACAAGATGGGGTTAGAAGCTCATTGGTTTCTATGCAGAAATTAGCCTGATTTTGTGCTTTCCAGCTTTAGTAAATAAACTCCATTGTGTACTTAAAAGTGGGGTATGCCTGTATTTAGGCTTTTTTAATAAGTCCAGCTATAACAGTTATTATAATGCAACTGCTGTACAAAAGCAAAAGTCGGAATGCATTGATATGGCTACAGCAGATTCAATTCTGATTGGTTGCTGTAGGTTAGTGTGGGTATTGAAATCCATTGATCTCCGTTTAATAATAACAAAAACACAGTGCAGTGAGCAGCGGTGTACAGTAACCCATGGCAAGTAATCACACCAACAGTGCCATATTTTTTTTTTGGTGAGCTTATAAATAAATAAGAAGCTCCACTGGGCATTTTTAATAATATAGTGAATTTAACAATGACGTGATGTAACCATTAGCAACCACTAAATTGTTTGCTTTAATGAGATGCTATGCTTAGATAAGTGACTGGAAATCTCTGATTTGCTGACAGGGGGTGTTAGTAGAGATAAGCAAAATGATTGATATTTTATCTATGAAATGCAAATATAGTTACATATAGTTACATAGTTACATAGTAGGTGAGGTTGAAAAAAAGACAAAAGTCCAACCTATGTGTGTGATTATATGTCAGTATTACATTGTATATCCCTGTATGTTGTGGTCGTTCAGATGCTTATCTAATAGTTTTTTGAAACTATTGATGCTCCCCCGCTGAGACCACCGCCTGTGGAAGGGAATTCCACATCCTTGCCGCTCTTACAGTAAAGAACCCTCTACACATTTTAAGGTTAAACCTCTTTTCTTCTAATTTTAATGAGTGGTCAAGTGTCTTGTTAAACTCCCTTCCACAGAAAAGTTTTATCCCTATTGTGGGGTCACAGTATGGTATTTGAAAAATTTTAATCATATCCCCTCTCAAGAGTCTCTTCTCCAGAGAGAATAAGTTCAGTGCTCGCAACCTTTCTTCATAACTAATATCCTCCAGACCCTTTATTAGCTTTGTTGCCCTTCTTTGTACTCTTTGTTTTTGTATCTTTTTTTTAACTTTTATAATTTTTGCATTACTTTGAAAGCACTTTTATTTTTTGCACAGGCTGTTGCTGTTGTCAGAGAACTAACATGTAAAATGTTGTTGTGTTTGAATACATGTTCATAAAGAGTCAGATTTAATGTACTGTAATCTCCAAATTGATCAGACTGGGCATGATCTTCTTTGTTGATTCACAATCCACTATATACAGGCATACCCCACTTTTAAGTACACAATCGGGTTTATTTACTAAAGCTGAAAAGCGCAAAATCAGGCTCACTTCTGCATATAAACCAACGAGATTCTAAGCCCGGTTTGTTCAATTAAGCCTGGTAATAAAACCTGGAAGCTCCTTGGTTTATATGCAGAAGTGAGCCTGATTTTGCACTTTACAGCTTTAGTAAATAAACCCCATTGTGTACTTAAAAGTGGGGTATGCCTGTACAAGGGGAGGGCTGGTAGCCTTAGGCCTGGGGGGCAAGTCCAGTCAAGTGGCCCACTGAACCGCCGAATCAGCTCACCATCCATGGCCCACCTGGTTTTTCCAATGCAGCCTCACCAGTGCCCATCAATGAAGCCTGATCACTGGGGAAAGCTACACGGGGTGTATGGTGGGGAAGATGGGGAGTCAGCTAGGGGTCTCTCACCTCAGCGATCTCAGCTCAGCAGGTCCTTGCACGCCACGGTCTCCTGGGGGGGTAACGCTCCTAATCCTGGGGTCAAGTTGCAGCCAGTGCCCAGCCCTGCAGCCCTGCAGCCCGACTCCCTGGCACGCCCTGCCTCTGCCTGCTTCCAAGAATCCGGTCCCAGGGAGTTGTAGTTTCCTCTGCGCTGCTGTGTTTTCCACCTACCGGAAGCTTGAGCGTGGACTACAACTCCCAGAATGCAACAGCTAGTGGTTGGCCGCCATGGCCGTGCCCCCGGCCCGACTTCCTAGACCAGGATAAAAAAGAAAATGGTAGCGGGCAGTGGCTGCCGGCCATTTTGAAGTTTTTGAACATAAGTTAGGGCAGCCTGGGAGGCAATTGCCACCCTACCCCCTGGCCCAGCCCTCCCCTGGCCTGTACAGTATGTATGCAGATTTGTCTAGTTTGTGTAGAATCACCAATAGATAAATCCTGGCAACTGGGATTTTTGACATGTATGATTCTTATTGAAAATTATGAATCAGCATGTACATATTTATTAGAATCCTAGAACTGCAATTCCCTAGGAAGGATCAGATTCCCTCAATCTAACCAATCCAAAAATCAGGTCACTTATCTTCATATAATACACATCACTGCTTTTTCCATCATGCATGTCCGTCAGTGTTCTTTGTTGTTTTGTTTTTTTTTGCCTATTTTATAATGTAACATTGATTTCTTCTGTTTTTGGCAGGAGATCTGTGAGGATATCTCAGATCACGTGGAACAAATCCATGCTTTGCTGGACACAGAGTTCTCCCTGAAGCTACTATCTTATTCTGTCAATGTGATTGTGGACATACATACAGTGCAGCTCCTGTGGCATCAGCTCCGGGTGTCTGTGCTGGTCCTAAGAGAAAGGATACTACAAGGGCTGCAGGACAGCAACGGCAACTACACACGACAGACTGACATCCTGCAAGCGTTCACCAAGGAGGACCAAGAGGCAAGAGACTCAAAAATCTGATGGGGCTTCATTTATCATTTATTACAACTAGAGGAAAGGAGATGGGAGATGCCACCCATAGCTTCCAGCCATCATTTTCATAGTATAGATTAGAATAAATAGTAAACCTATTACTGGTACTATAGTCAGCTCCTCCAGTTTTTCTTTTCTTTAGCTTTTGTAGATCTGTTGTAGTGGAATAGAGGGTCATGGGTATAAAGAAAAGGAGGGTGGGAGACTTTAAACAATTTTTTGGGGGAAAAAAATTAACTGTACCTAAACTCATAGGTGATATGAGAAATTGCATAATAAAAGTCGTACTAAAGGGCAAATTCAAAAATGACATATATGATGCGGTCTGTCACTAGAATTACAAACCAGAACTTTTCATAGCAACCCCATATTTTTTTTAGCTGTTGATCCTGCTATTATTTCTCAACTTCCATTAACAGACTAAGCTATGCAGCAAAAGTGGGAGTTAGAGGGCTTATCTAAATGGTTAAAAAGTGTTAGATGAATTTCAGCTTTAACCTTTTACTCATCACTTATGTAAATTCATGTAAATCTACTAGATCATCTAACACTTCCCTCTCCAGACAATGCCGCCATCCAAAGGTGTCTCCGTTGCCCCTTCATAGATAGTGGAGCCACTCTAGGGCTACTAATGCAGTCACCTCATTTAAAGTGGTTGTACACCCTGTACAACCACTCTTTACCTACAGGTAAGCCTAGATTAAGGCTTAACTGTAGGTGCTAGAAATATCTCCTAAACCTACACGGTTTAGGAGATATTTACAGTAGAGACTTTTGCCGATGTCTATGGCGCATGCGCCATAGACAACGGCGCAGGCACACTTTAGCAACGGCGATAGTGCAGTTTCTAAAGGAGGTCATGCCGTGACTGGGGGCTCCCGTGCGCAGGAGTGACGTCATTGCGGCTCCGGCCAATCACAGCGCCGGAGCCGCGATACCTGGAAGTAACTCCGGGACGACATGTCGCCAGCCGGTGCAGTGTCAGGCACTGCAGCGGGGGCTTCGATCCCAGGTGAGTATTACATAATGAGCTAGTATGCTATGCATACTAGCTCATTATGCCTTTGTCTTGCAGGTGTTAGTTTTTTTTTAGTTTTTTTAAAGTGGGTTTACAACCACTTTAAGGGTTGGTAACCTGCAATACATTAAATCCTGTTTTTGGGATTAATATTGTTTAACTCTTTTAAAAGTGTTAGCTGGAGTTCAGCTTTAACTTGTTAGTCACTTATGTAGTCTTGTAAATCTACTAGCTCATCTAAGACTTCCCTCTCCAGACAGTGCTACTGTCCAAGGGTGACTTTGTTGCCCCTCCATAGATAGAGGAGCCAACATTGGACTACCAGTGCAGATACCACATTTAAAGCAGTATTAAACCCAAAAGCAAACATTTATTATATTGCAGTTTACCAATTCTTAGATGTGATGGCTACATTTGTTTTCTTCTTAAGGCTTTCTTTCTTTTATTTCCACCTCATCTTTTGACCTGGCCTGTTCAGTAGGAACCAGACACATTTCAATGTATGTATTGGGCAGCCTGGTTGTACTAAAGTCGATCTATCGATCAACTTCAGTACAACCAGCCCAGCCATCAGGAATATGTCGTTCAATCACTGCTGGCGGCTATAGCAGTGATCATTGTATTGTGATGGCTGGGAAACTTCCTGCTGTCAGAATACAATAGCTCCGCAGGAGGGTTTCCCCCATCAGCACTGACTGTGTTGATGAAGGAATCAAGCAATTTTCTTTCCTTCAGCATCTAAATAAAGGAAAGGAAATTGCATAATGTATGGCCTGCCTAAAGTCTGTTGCTTTTCAAAAGAACAATCTCTGTTCCAGATGTATCAGTTTGCAGGGATGAGATAAACCATTTAACACTGACAGGGATGCTTCAGAATATTCAGCTTTTATTTATTCTAGTAAAACCTTTATCCCAACAGGAAACAAAAACTGCTTTAACTGAATATTAAGTGTTAGCTGTAGTTTGGCTTTTATCTGTTAGTGTATTTAAATTTGCTAGTACATTTAACAATACCCTCCCCCCAGAACTGACAATGCTGTTGTCTGCTATGCCCCTGTGCTCCTTCATCCAGAATAGAGGGACTCTAATACAGGAGGTGTGTTACTGGCCAGATCACCAGGTGAAAGCAGAGGGAAAAAAAAGTAAAAAAAGAAAACGAATGCAAACCTACTGATTGATAAGCTGCAATATATTAAATTCTGTTTTTGGGTTTATTATCGCTTTAACTTTGGCAGAATTAATCCACATGTTAAATAGTTTCAAATGTTTACCATTACACAGATACCTCTAATGTTCATTATGCTTATTTCCCTGTCCTACCTTATTTCCCAGTTAATAATGTTATGTTAATGTTAATCCTATTTAACATGAAAATGTTAGGGGATACAGCAAGCTGTAGAGCTTCTGAAATTCTTGCATAAGTATTTTCCATCTCTAAGTAACTATATAGCAAAAATAACTGGCACTTGCAGTAGTGCTACAGGGCAGCACTTCTAAAAACTAGATTTTTTTTAGAACTTAAATGTAGTTATTTATCATCAATCTTAGTTTTATTGGAAAATTATTGTACAAATAGACAAATATACATACATTAATGGCATACCATCAAACATCTTACAAATGCATTATACAAACTAACATAATCAAAACAAAAAAAAAAAAGGATAAAAAAGGGGGGAAAGATGGCAACACATAGACATTATATATTGAAAACGTATTAGGTCGCATTTAGGTTCTACTCTAATTCCCATAAAACCTTCTAGTTTCCTGTTGATTCCCTAAAAGTCCTCTAGGGGGCCCATACCTGACGGCATTTTTCATATGTATCCAATTCATGTGCTAAGAGGATCTCCATCCTCTCAATTTCCATTACCCATTCCTTCACCGATGGGGATTGTATTGATCGCCAATGTCTCGGAATAACCAATCTCGCCGCTGTCAACCAGTGTCTGAGCAGACCCTTTTTAACATTTTTATAGGGGCCCGGTAAAATGGGTAATTTGAGGTGTATTGAGGACTATCTCCCCTGTAACTGTAGTATACAACTGCATGATCCTGTCCCAAAAATTATGAATTTGGGGGCATTCCCACCATATGTGTATCAGCGAGCCCTTGGCAGAATGACACCGCCAACATGTCAGATGCGTCTGGGTATAAACGCTGCAGGGATGTTGGGCATCGATACCAACGAGAAACAAGCTTATACTGTAGCTTGTCTCTTGGGCTTTGGTTGCCAATGACAAGCAATGTATGAGGGTAAACGACTTCTCCCACTCTTCTGCTCCAATTTGAACATTAAGATCACGTGCCCATTTATTTGTAAATTCTGGGAGCTCAGGATGTTTTTTTGCAATAAGAATCTAATATAATGCTGATAGGACATGTTTTGGTTTAGTACTGTGCAACAAAATGGACTCAAACAAATTTAGATCTCTATTATCTCTATTAATACAGGATAGGCTTGATGCCCTGACAGAAGTGGACGGCTCAGGTCAGCTGACCATTCGATGCCCCCCGGATTACCTCTCACTGGACTGTGGGATCACTGCCTACGAACTGTCAGACTACAGTCCCAGGGAGGAGGACACCCCACCTCCCCCTGCTAAACCCCTGGAAGACTGGACATACAGTGCTATGCAGCAGGAGTTTCCAGAATTAGTTAAAGGTCCCGGTCTGCTAAGCGTTGTTTCTGACAAGCAAGCCTCACTGAATTCTGCAATGGAGAAAGAGTCAGCAAAACACCACCTGGAGGAGACAGGGCAACAAACTCTCAAGTCTTTCCTTTCCAGTGAAAGCACCACACCAAAAAGACCTTTGCAGGAGGGCAGTGATCATGGTGGAGATTCTCCAACTCGGCCTTCTCTTCCAAAACGGGGACTGTTTCTGAATGATATGACAGATTGGGGGAAGTCAGACAGTCTAACTTCTGTTGATATGAACTTGTCCCTGCCAGTTTGCTCTACATCCCCCAACAAGCACTTCAGTCTTAGTGTGACATCCACATATTCTGCTAATATTCCATCATCTCCTAAAAGCCAAGTACCTGAAGAGGATGACACAGCACAGAATATAGAGGAGCTGACCAATCAAGTGCATCAGTGCCTTGATGGTAGAGCATCCCCTATTAATTCTACTAACTCCCACTGCAGTACACCAAACGAAGGTCAGCGAGACCAGCAGAATAATAGAGTGTTGGACTCACCACCCCAGGAATCAGGGGAAGACCGCTGGTATGGGTCTGATGAATTCCTGGCTTTACCTTCACACTTGCACCAAACAGACCTTCTTGCCTTGCGCCTTGGTAGCCTTTCACAGTTGGTATCTCCTACACCTGGAGAGCCCCAACCATCATTCCGAGATGTGGAGGATTGGGAGATCAGTTCAGGATCAGAGGTTGGACCTAGTTCACCGCGATGTCTCTCTCCCAGTACCCCAAGTGACATAGCCTCATATACCGATGGCAGTGAACGATCAACTCCGCACCTTAGTGGGTCAGCATGCACCGGAAAACAGAACAAAGCAGCACTTATACAGAGATTGATGTGGGACATCCAGAGACAGGACAATGATCGACATGTGTGGGACAGAATCCAGGTGAGTGACTCCCAAGGGAAAGAGATTTGAACCACAAATTCATGTGCTCTTTTTATACATGAGCCATATGAAACTGTTAGCAATACTTTGTGAATATAGATCTTTAATGTGGCTATTTATCAAATATCATAAAGTTGAAAACTTAAAATGAAACTCCTGCCAAAACTTGAATTCATTTTGGATAGAGTAAAGACAGGGTTTGGATTCTTGTCAGGTTTTTGTTATCATTGTCTGTGACACTGTTGGTGCTGCATCATTTCCTGTAATTACTATCACAGTGATAAGAACTGTGATAGTAATTTTGGGGACTGTGAATGTAAGGGGAAATCTTTCCAAAAAGCAGAGTATGAAAACAAATGTACCTAACAGAAACCAGTATTGATAGCAGTACTGTAGCTTTTTACTGCTGTCTAGTGTCTATGTCTGCATTGCAGAGATTTTCCTTTACCCCATGTGAAAATACTAGTTTCCTTCCATTCTTTGATTCACTTACCTGGAAAAAGTGTTCAGATCATACTTCCTCCAGGTTAGTGACTAAAATAAAATACTGTAGTCACTTATTCAGTCTGACAGTCAGGAAAATAAGATTTTTATACTTACTGTATAATCTGTTCCTTGGAATTCATTGAGGGATAGAGGCATTCCGATACAGTTGGGTTATACTGCAGCCTACTGGAGATTCAGACAATGGCCAACAGAAACATTGTTAAGCCTGTCCCTGTGTAACCCCTCTTCTACCCAGCATGCCCCAATGTTTTGGAATAGCCGTATTAAGGGCAAAGAAAAACACACCGAGGGGTGGAACCTGTGTCCCCCAGTGGAGTACAAGAAATAGATTTTTTGGTAAGTGGAAGAAACATATTTTGTTTCTCACCCATTGAAGGACACAGGAATTCAGATACAGTTGGGGCATCTAAAAGTAGTCCAATTGAGGGGTGGGCAACAGCCACTGACAGGTCCACAAATAGGGAATGAAACTGTCTGCAACTCTGGACCATCTAACAAATCAGGTCTGAATCTAAAGCAGATTAGGTGAAGGGGAAACTACCTATGACCTGGGAGGGGGGGGGGGCACAGAGGTTCAGCCTGATGTACAAGACTAGGACAGACAGACAAGATTACTGCCAGAGGGGCAAGACTCCACCTGGAGAAAACCTGAGCCTGAACCGGATGTCAAACAAAAAAATCCACCAAAACAGTTGGAACATCACAACTACCTGATTAGGGAGAATATACTCACAATATGATGTGGTGAAAAGAGAAAAGGAGGAAACCTCTGACAAACCAGGTCTGCAAGAAAAAGACTAGTTGGTTTACATAGGTATGCATAAGTATTAGACTCTTAACCCTTATGGTGGCCATACACAGACTAAATTTAGGCTGGTTCCTGATGAACTGGCTGAAGTTTGCTCAGTTGTTGGCCATGTCAGCTGCCTCCCACCTGACATACCTCGAATGCAAAATCGAAGGAGACAGGTAGAAAGTTGACGGCTGCATCCAGTCAAATGCAGGTGCTGTTTGAGTATTTTGACAGCTGGTGAGGCTTTCAGGGCAAAGGGATAAAATCCACCTTACTCACTTAAAGAGACTGATAGGTCATGTCAGAGTTTTCCTAGTTCAAAAATACAATGTGGATGTCTCACTCAGGACCCAGACCCCTAGCACTGGAAAGCTTGGCTGAAAAGGACTGAGAACCAATGAGAAAAGGGCAGACCATCCTGAGAAGGGATTCTACTAACACCTCACACACCCCGGACTAATAGAAATGGATGGACTTTTTTAGTGAGGGTTTAAGCTGAAAAGCCACACCCACTGGTGGCAGAAAGCTACCAACGATAGCTACCACGAGGACCTATCTAGCTAAAACTTGCAGGAATTAGACTCCTCAGAAGGGTGCTGAGTGCAAGGGTTTCAAATACTGACTGTCTTCAGAGGAAGTCACCTAATCATGAAACAATAGGGATGTCTGGAAAGGGCACTAGGGGGAACACAAGGTCCAATTCTCTGAGAGGTAGCAGATGACTCCAAAGCTCAACCTTAAAGTGGATGTAAACCCGATTCATAAAATTTAAGCTGGGCAAATACATTTGCAGTGATTTGTTATCTCTCTTCAAAACCCTATATCCCATAGCTGTCTCCTGCCCTGTTCTTCTGTTATCAGACTGATAACTCCTGACAAGTTCTCTGTCACATATGATAAAAGCAGCTGGAGTTTTGTGTTAGGGAGGATGATATAAATAGATTAGCAAAGCCCTGAACGATTCAAGGGACAGAGCTGAAAGTCTCTACCTAAGAGGATAGGGGGTGTGTGCCTTTCCTCCAATCAGCTATCTCGGATGTATGCCCAGGCTTCACTGTAGTGCTAACCAGGAAGAGAAAATCTCCTAACACGATGTGCACTTTCTAAACAGTATATAAAGCTGAAGAAATATAAATTCCCATTTAATGTGAAAAAGTCCAGCCACACTTTTGGGTGAGGCCTTGGACCTTTCATGGTCCTTTCATACCATATGGAGGATGTATAAGAAAGTTATTTGCAGCTGTAGGAGCCTTAAAAGACCCAAGGCCTAGAACAGTAAGTTGATCCTCCAGATGCAGGGTAGAACACACTGCAATAATAAGGTCTGACTGCAGGGACTTTGAATCAGAGTCAGAGATGGTGATAGGGACCACAGGGACAGCTTGATTTAGGGGTTGATTAGGGTCAAAGGCTGAGTCTTAGAATTCTTAAAACTGTGGGTAGAGTGCCCCAGTAGCTGAGTGCAAACAGAGAAAAAAATGGAGGAGGACTTGGATTCAGAGCTGAGGAAGACTCGATGATGATGACCATAAAACAATAGGGGTATCAGGTTCTGGATTTCAGATGCTGGTTCCTTTTGTAGAAACCAGGTAAATTCCCTCAAAACCACTAGGGAAGTATAGGATTAGGTCACTCTTGGCAGCTGGACTGTCCTCTCGGAGTCTTTGCCAATACATTTTACTTCCTTGCAGCCGTAGTGCAGCTTGGCCCAGTCTGAGACAAGGCTTTGGGTATTCACAAACTCAAGCAGTTGGTGCTGATGAGGATTATAGGCAGCCAGAGGTAACCAGGTCACTGTAGGCAGGCAGCGGAAACAGACCCAAACTTCAGGAGCAGGAACAGCAGCGGAATGGGGCCTTCTCTAGGCTGAATGGTTGGAAAGAGAGTGCGCATGTGTTTCACTCCACTAAGTGGAAGACATTAGTACTCGGTTCCTCAGTCTTAAATGTTACTGTGGTAAAACTGTCAGTTGCAGGGAAGTTAAAGTAGTTCCCACTGCTTCAGCCCGAATGGCCTTACTCACAAAGTAAGTCTAAAGAAACAAGGTCACACCTGGGGCTGTGCTACGGCCCTGTACCTAGAAAGCGTTCCACAGCTAACTAACGAAGTACACTCAGGTCTGGAAAACGCCACAATACAGAATCCAGTGTCCAATGTCACATTCCAGCCTCCTCCCCCATTCTCACACGTCCAGCCCAGTGGGGTCCGAGTATAGCCTCCAAAGCTAGTGCTGAGGAAATGCCAATCTAGATAGCTGCCATACAGGGGCCAGCTCAAGCAATCGTATAGGAAGGAATCTTGTTTGGAGTCACTGAGGAAAAACTCCAGGAAGAAAAAATAAAGCTGCCAAAAAAAAAACTTAGGAAAAGGCATGCAAAAAGGACATCAGCAAAAAAATGAGGCATGCTGGGTAGAGAAGGGGTTATGCAGGGGGGGTGGCTTAGTTTGTTGGTTTGTGTTGAAACATCCTGTGGGCAGCAGTATAGCCCAGCTGTATCTGAAATTCTGTATTCCACAATGGATGAGAAAGAAGAAGTATTTCCAGCAGGTAAGGTGCGCATTGGCAGCCTCTATCATTTCTCAATACAGATTTCCTTTAAGGGACTTGCCTGTATGCAAGGCAATTAAGGCATTATGGTCTAGCAAAAGAAATTCTAAAATAGTCACCTGGGTTAATCAAGATTAACATAAAAATATGAAGGCAGTGGGTAACATTAGTGGAGTGGGCAATGTTTGAAAAGGACATGAAATGTGAAACCATCATGAGAAATCTTTAACAAGGCATTGTAAAATATAGTAGTTCATCACAGTCATTGGCGTAATAGAATATGCGCACTGTTCTGCTTATTTAATAATACATAATACAGCATATCCAGGATAATATCAAAGTAGTGTCCAGAAACCTGCAATCAGAAATCTTGTAGCTGAATGTAAACTGAGCACTTATTGAATTCTGAACACTACTGATCATTACACTGGGGTATTTAAAAGTCTTCTCTTCTTTATGAAGTCTTCCTGATACCAGTATATTATATTATTATGATTCTTAGATCCCCAAAAAATATCCCTTTACTGGTTGTATTGGACTGTCAGTTTTCAAAAGACAGAAGGATAATAACAGGAGAACAATTATGTGCCCACATCATATATACCTAGTAATTTTTTTCCCAACGAGTTCATTTTTTTAAATTGAATTTTAGCAATTGCTAAAACAGTGCTAGTCCTGGCCTGGGACAGCATTATTCAGTGGTCCACCTTCCCCAGAACTAGGGCTACTTCCAGGAGTCAGGCAATGGCAGCCTTCAACACTACTTAGGAGTTTTGAGATTACTGCTGCCTGACTTCTTTAAGCTGTGCTAGTTCTGGGACAGACATACCAATGTATAATTCAATAAGTCTGCTCTCTTCCAGAACTAGTACTGCTACCAGGAGCTTACAATGGCAGCCTTCAGTACTGGACGGGAGTCTCAGCTGTTACAGGCAACAGCCATTGCATACAAATAGCATAATCATTGCACAGGATGTATTTCAGCAGATACATCAATATGTACTCAACAAGGGCGGCATTTTGATGTACAGTTGCCAAATATAGTTAGGCATATTAAACCCACAACAGTAAAATCAGACTGTACACCTGTATATGCAGTAAAGCAATGGCAGGCTGTGCTCATAATTTTTGGGGGGCACCAAACAAACCCCCCCCCCCCTGTCACTCGCCTGTCCGCCCACCAGCCCCAAACTTACCCCATCCAGGCTTTGGAGGCTTCCCCCTGCATTTTCTCCTCGGCAGCTTCCCCCCTGCTTATGCTCCCGGCCAATACGGTCCTCTCAGCTAATCGGGTCTTAAGACCCGCTTCCTGATTGGCTGGTAGGAGAAGCAGGGAGACAGTATTAATTCGCTATTGTCACATAACTGGGTGGGCTCGGGGCGCAGTGCTCTGCGTACCGAGCCCACCCTTTTTGAAGCCAATTAGAGTATCAGGCTCTAGTCATGTGCTTAAAAAAAAAAAACATTCAAGTCCATGCGTCTGGTGCCCTGCATGTAGATTAGGGGCTGGCTGCAATGATTAGGGGGGCAACACCCCTGCGCCCATAATGGAGCGGCCACCACTGCAGTAAAGCATGCTTGTTATACTCAATGTGGAACCTAATGGGTTAATCCTCCGCATTGTGTAAAAAGGCTGTTTGATCCTGTCTTCTCTGATCCTCCCCTTTTTCTACAATCCCCAATCCATCTGCTGATAGCACAGAGCCACAGAAGGCACTCTGCACATGCTCAGTTTGATATGTATTGCTAGAGAGTTTTTTTTTTTTTTTTTGGGGGAGGGTGCATGTGATTAGCACAGGGCCAATCAGCACTGTGCAGACAGAGGGTCAGGGGTCATGCAGCCTCATAGGACAGTCATAGGAGAATGAAAACTTGTCATACAAGCTTTTCCAGTACACGGCTGGACACTGATAGAAGTCACAAGACTGCTGTATACTGCTGATGGGAAAAAGTATTTATATTTAGTTTATATTTACTAAAATAATTGCATTTCCATGCTGTGTACTGTAGGAGACCAGATATAGTGAATGCAGGGCCCCGGGTTTAGTAACACTTCAAAGTAGAACTATAGGCATTTTTTTTCATTTTGGCTAGAGTAAGGGAGGGTTATAACCCCTGTTAGATTTTTTTTCGCAATCTGTATCCAATTGCGGAGATTTCCCTTCACATTCTGTCCCATAGCCAAACAGGAAGTAACAGGAAATCCCTGCTAGTTAAGGGAATTCCTTGGGGACCCCCAGGTCACCAGAACTAGTGTCCTCATTGGAAGATTTCCCCTCCTATTACTTTTTTGGGAACAGCCCAAAATTTGGTATTTTCTTTTACTTTAAAGTGGTTGTAAAGGTTCGTGTTTTTTCACCTTAATACATCCTATGCATTAAGGTAAAAAAAAAAACACCTGGCAATGACGGGCCCCCCAGCCCCCCCCGTTTTACTTACTTGAACCTGTTCACCTGCTCTGCGCATTCCCCGGCGTCCTCTTCTCCACGGAGTCTCGGCGTTGACTGGATAGATTGATAGCAGCGCAGCCATTGGCTCCCGCTGCTGTCAATCAAATCCAATGACGTAGCCGCCGGGGGGTGGGACCGAGACATACACTCTGTGTCTATGGGCGCAGAGTGTATGACACGGGAGTGCACCCGCAAGGTAACCCCCTTGGGAGAGAGCTTCCCGAGGGGGTTAGCTATTGCGCGGAGGAACCGAGAGAGCTGCCGAGGGACCCCAGAACAGGAGGATTGGGGGCCCCACTGTGCAAAACGAACTGCACATTGGAGGTAAGTATGACATGTTTGTTTTTAAAATAAAATAATATCTGAACCTTTACAACCCCTTTAACTTTCAATGATAATGGTAAACAGGACAAATAGAGAGACAGCTGTCCACATATGTCCACTATCATCCAATTCATGATAATCAATTTCCACTCTATTCCATATCAATTTAAGAAAAACATATTACATAAAATACAAAATGTCAGCTGACAATGTTCATATATATGCCTATCGCTATAATAAGTCTCTGTTGTCCTGGTATAAGATTTGTATTGGATGTTATAACAGGTAGAATACATAACAAATATAAAATTACATTTCAAAAGTTGAATAGAGAAAATTTCATTGTAAGCAATGTACATATAGTATATGTGTATATAATGGAATTATACATGTATCGTTTAAAATACAAAGTATATAATAGAAGAAAAAAACTCTTATTAAATAGATAGAGATCTCATACAGAGATCAGTTTGCGGTGTAACATAACATATATAAAATAAAAGTGTAGAGTATGGTGGGATGCAAGTTTATTTGTAAATTATTTGTATTCAAAGCAAAAAAAAAGTATAAAGTTAACAGAAAAAAATAATAAAGTGAGTCTAAAGGCCCATACACACGATCGGAATTTCCGACAACAATGGTCCAAAATGCACAACGGTTCAAAATGCACTGGGTGTGCGATCGTCTTCGGGTGGGAATGTATTCCTAACAACACCACAAATGCAGTGCATTTGCCTGCACTGGATCGCATGGTATTGGGATCTGGTGCAGTGCATTTTTGAAAAGTAGTGCCTGCACTACTTTTGGTGTGATCCAGTGCAATTTCAGCCCTTTCAAGTGAATCTCAACAGTAGGGACTAGGCATAAGATGTTTTTGGTGTCCAGATCAGCATAAACAGTAGCAAGGTCACCTCAAGTGCAGCAGTGAGCAGTATTAAAGTTTAATCTACCGAGTACTGGAACTATACGGCCAGAGCGCATTTATGGAGACGATGCTAGTCATAGACCAGCTGGGTTTGCACTGTCCAAAAGAAAAGGAGGATGAAAGCAGAGGAGGCAGGGGAACAAAGAGGCTTGCAAAATAATTATTACGGGATGGGCAGTCCTTTGAGATGTTTTTCTGCCAGCTATCGTCAGGGCCCTTTAAGAGCTTCAGGTGCACTTAAAGTGATTCTAAAAGAAAAAAAATAACAATCACATCATACTTACCTGCTCTGTGCAATGGTTTTGCATAGAGAAGCCCCAATCATCTTCTTTTTGGGTCCCCCACCGGTGCTCCTGGCTCCACTCCCCTGCCTCCGGATCCCAAGCCTGTGAATGGACATTGTACATGCAAACACAGAGTGTGGCTCACCCCTCCCCTACTCTTTCCTCATTTGCTCACTAGATATGATTGACAGCAGTGGGAGCCAATGGCTCCCAGCGTTGTGTGAGCCAATGAGGAGAGAGAATTGGGAGAGCCGCTGCTCTCATGCACATCACTGGATCGAGATGGGGCTCAGATATAAGCGGAGGGTGGGGGGAGCTGCACTCAGAAGGTTTTTACCCTAATGCAGAGAATGCATTAAGGTAAAAAAACATTCTGCCTTTAGAACCAATTTAACAAAAGTCCCAGTTAACCTACATGTAGTATAGGTGCAATATAGGTATGGTATAGTCCTAACACAGCTGCAAGGTAGATGTGGTACAGATGAGGTAGAGGCAGGGCCGGGACAAGGGGTGGGCAGGAAGGGCGGCTGCCCCTGGCACAATGGTTTATTGCAGGGATGGGGGGCACCCTGACCCTAACCCTAAGGGAAAGGGGGGCGCAGCTTGGCATCTTTGCCCTGGGCGCAGGATGACCTTGTCCCGGCACTGGGTAGAGGTACAGTATAATGTGGTATAGGGTTGTATAGGTGCAGTTTAGGGTTGGAAAAAATGCGGTATAGAGTGAAGTATGGGTGCGGTATGGATTGGGTATGCTTGGTGTCCTGCCCCTAGTGGCACAGTCCCTGCTAGCAGTTTTAGCAGTGGGTGAATGCTGCGGTGACCTCTTGCTGTAAAAGGGGGGTCCCTCGATCTCTCCCCAAAAGCCTCTGGTGATCAGTGGTGGGGGGGGCAAGGGTAAGTGGACGTTCCAATCAGCAGCGGTGCAGGTACTGTGATGTGGATGGTGCTGCCCTGCCCCCAGGTGTCCTCACTCCTGGTTTCAGGCTCAGATCTCTTCTAGTGGGGTCTCCTGCTGGCAGGTGAATATCCAAACAAAGGCGCATTACTCTCTCTCACTCAGTGTCAAGAAGAACTTTCCTGGGCAGTTTAATAAAAATCATCTCTCCACTCCTTCTACTGCTCAGTGCCTATTGGGATATGTATTGTAATACATCTATTTGTCCCATTATATGGCTGCCATCTCAAACTACAACTCCCAGGACTTTAGCACTCTGCATAGAAATCTATGGGCTTGCTTGGCTTTAGTTCTCCCCCTGCTGGCCGGAGGAGAATGGGCACAGCAAAACATCAGTATCTCAGACGAGGGAGAGAAGAATAAAAGGCAGTGTCTCCTTCTCTATATTGCTGTAGTCCAGCACCTGGCTACAGCATCTTTATAGGGGAGTTCCAGCCTTTTTTATGTTTATTAAATGTCAGCAGCTACAAAAAGTGTAGCTGCTGGCTTTTAATAAACAGACACTTACCTTTTCCACTGTCCAGCGACGTGCCCGCCCGGAGCTTCGTTCCTCTACCCCCCCCCCCCGCTCCGCCGGCGCCTCCATTCTAACTGTGGGCACCCGGCCGTGACAGCTTTCGGCTTCACGGCCGGGCACTCACTGTGCATGCTGCGCTCCCTGAGTGGACAGGCGATCGCCTGGGACCTGTCACGTGTCCCAGGTGATCGCCTACAGGGAGGGGTCGCCAAAAGGCGATATGACGAGTCACCTAAGCGGTCCCTGGGCAGATGGAGGAAGTGGGACAGGAAGTCCCACTCCTACTGAAGCCCCCACTCCCCCCCCAAAAAAATGAGTGGTTTAGGCGGAAGTTCCACTTTTGGGTGGAACTCCGCTTTAAGTATTGCTGGAGTTTTAGATTAACATATTTGGAGGAATAACAAATGTGGGATACAATTAAAAGGAGAAGTATGGCCAAAGCTATTTTGGCCATACTTCTCCAATGGATTACAGGAGTTCTTTCTGCACTCCTGTGATTCGTTTTCAACCAACTGTGGACTGAAACCCGCTGTCAGATAACATCACAGAGCCGGTCCAGGCTCTGAAAAGCTCCCAACCATATGGCCAGTATCCACCCAGAAGCCTGGATCGACACTTGGCTCAGCATCTCAGCGATCTGCTGAGAGCCTAAGCCAGCCCCTCCTGCCCCCCCACCCCCCACAGCTCATCGCTCCAGTGAGTGCTGGAGGGGAGAGCAGAGAGCGGGTGACTGACAGTCACAGCTTTCTGCTCAGAGCAGAGGAGGAGAATTGAGCGACCAGTGGTGATTGATTGCTCAGTTTTCACTAGAGGCAGATGCGGCATTGGACCAATGCTGCATCTACGTAGGTGAGTATATATATATTTTTTTTAAATCCTGAACTTCTCTTTTAAATAGGATAAAAAAAACTTTGATAAAAAACATTTTCTTTTTGTAGGATGTTGGATTATTTCTGATAATGTTTCTCCCTTACTGTCTCTGTTGGGGAGCCCAGATTTTGTACCAGGTCTCCAGCAGTCCTACTCTAGAACTAATTGTGTTAAAGCTGATCCCCATGCAAATAAGTGGCATAATGTGCTAGTATGCACTGCATACTAGCACAATACACATAGCTCCCAAGTGTCCCTTATTTCGGGGGATTAGGCCTGATTTGGAACAAAGTCCCTCTTTCCTCCCCCTTTGTCCCTCATTTTGGTCTATACAATACACTTTTTATCTTTCAAAAAGTGTTTCCTGGTGCTAAACCTTTCATCCAATTTCTAAATTGCTGCATTTGTAAATTTCAAAAGCGGGGGGTCCCTATGTCTAAATTTAGGGGGATGACCCCAGCATTAGTATGGTTCGGGCCTTCTAATTGTTGTGGACTCTGCTTTATTGCTGTGTGCCTATGTAAAGTTCCCTGTGGCCTGCAGGTGGCGCTGTCATGTTGGATCAGGGTTGAACCATAGGTTACATTGGTGCTATTGGATGTCCTCTCTCGGCTACCATGCAGTGGGCTGGTTCTGCCTGCTGTGCATGCTGGGAGTGGATATAAAAGAGGCAGACGCCATTTTATCAGGAGAGACCCGGGGACCAGTACCCGGAGGAGTGTGCCCCCTAAGGAGGGGGGTGCGTACCCCGACTGAGGAGTCTCGGGCACCTTCGGCCCGAGACTGCAACGTTCCAGGTAGGCCCAGTACCTTCAACTGGGTCTACAGGCAGAATTTTGGAGTCCCAGGATGCCCGGGTGAGGGTATCGGCTCCGACCAAGAGGAAGCCAAGAGAGGATCGGTCCCATAACAGGAGACGAGTGATAGTTAGATTGCTGTCTCGGGAAAGGCCTGGTGACCTGTCAGAGGGAAGGATCCTATTCTCCGCAGAACTGACCCTGCGGAGTGCTGCTGCTCTTTGAGTACAGACTGAACTTGTCCTTGGAGGATTAAATTGCTTGTTCGAGCTCCACCCCGGCTGCTAGGACCATAGAGGGACTATCCGGGTGAGCTGTACCCACTCGGGATCGAGTGGTGATAAATCTGGGAGTTCTGTGCCTGAATCTGCCTGCTCTGGTTCAACTATCATCTCTCATCTACTCTCTCTACCTATCAACCAAAGACATAAAATAAACTCAGCGTTGGAGTTTAAGTGGTTTGGACATTGACTTTATTAGAGAGGGAAAAGTACGGGCTCGTCTCTACACTCTGGAGATGGGAACCAGTGGAAGGAGGTAACTCGCTGCGGGACCCAGGTACATATACACCGACTGACCTCTAAACAAGAGGACACGGGCTTGTGGCATGGGTGCCTCTCCTTTTCCCTAGGAGGAGAGGGTGGTGCTACACCAGTATAAAGGAATAGTACGCCACCGCAAGTTCTTTTAAACTTTGAATTTTAAACTGAAGTTTTTATGCTTTATATGTACTGTGTATCTTATGTTGTGCACAGTGTCTGAATAAAACGCATTTTAAAAGTTTTTTTACACTATTGGAAGCCCCCCTTCTTATTTATTTTGGGAATCTGTTTGGCGGACATGAGGTTCTGATCCAGTCATCTGGAGGAGCTGTTGGGGATAGATATATTCCTTATACCACCGTTTCCCCTTGGCGCCAGGAGCTGACAGTTTCCTATGCTTGTCTGACCTTCCATAACAGAGGGTACACCGTGTGGGGTAAAAGTACAGCCTTACTTTATGTTGGTGATTCACCTGGTGAAGGATACCATTTGGAGTTCACAGCACCCAAGTCTTTATTCAGCATATGTTTCAAGGAATTGGACTTATTAATTTATTTTGCTGACTTTTTTTTGGACTTTACCATCCATCCACATTTATATTATGCTGACTTAGCGCAACTTACTTTGTATCCTATGTTTGCTTATGTGTATATTTCTCACCTTTTTTGTTTCTGCTTATCTGTTTGCACTTTTATACACAAGCGCAGTATTTTTGTTGTTAAATTTAAGGTACTTACTGGCAGGAAAAAAAATGTTTTACTATCCAAAGTTAAAACAACAAGGGCAGAAGATTTAATAGATGGAAAGTAAAAAAAAAATACTGCTGTTTTAACCTTCACAGCAATCTCACAGCCGAAGAAAAGCCTTGCCTGTTTTACTGTTTCTTGTAAAATGAAATCAGCTGAATACCATCCTTCCTTACTCTTAAAAAAAAGAAACCACAAAAAATAGATAGAATGTCTACAGTCTAAAATATTTTAAGGAAGAATACATGCATTCATTTCCCCCCAAAAATGGGAGACCATATTTTCATGACATCTAATATCTGAAAACCCTTGTGAAATGGCAAATTCTAAGGAAAACCTGTACTGAACAAAGTATGTCGTCTTTCATTGCTAAACTTCCTTTTTAAAACCCTGGTTGGCTTGACTGTCATGCTGATTTGTGGCTTTTGTTTTAAGTGTTCCATTTGACAGCATTTCAATTGACAGCACACATCCGCAGGCCATTTCATTACATTGTGTTCAGCTTTCTGACAGCATTCTGTTTGTGATGATTATGATCAAGTTGTGAAATGCTCTGCCATCTTGTGGCTTGAAATAATATTACAAAGGGAAACAAATGTATACATGCCATGAAAGGAAATTCAAAAGAAATCAGTTAACTGCGGGGTCCATTTATACAAAAAAATTCATCCACGATTTACACAAGTTTCACCAAAGATTCATTCATTTTTGTAATTGAATCTTATGTGAAATATATAAATATTCAAAGAGTGCAGCGCTAAAATCACTCAACAATTGAACATCTATTATAATATATAGAAAAAATAAACACGTGAAAATAATAGGTGATCCACTTCCACTACAATCATATTATGCAAATTCTAATACGAAAATAATATGTGAAATAAATAAATAAGTCAAAGGGAAAGGTGATCTTCATTAAAAATAGCAGAGAGACAAATGTGGGTCCCAAAAGCTTTCAGTTCACGAAAAGGACCACACACCACCCTAGTGCAGGGGTCTTCAAACTACGGCCCTTCAGGTGTTCAGGAACTACAATTCCCATCATGCTTAGTCATGTCTGTGAATGTCAGACTTTTGCAATGCCTCATGGGATTTGTAGTTCCGCAACAGCTGGAGGGCCGTAGTTTGAGGATCCCTGCGCTAGTGCAACAGGTGGGGGGCTTACCACATTGGAATGACCTCCCAATCAAGAGTGATGAAACAGTGCTTGATATATTCCACACAGAATCAACACTTCACTGTGGCAGTAATCCAGTTTGAAAACACCAACATCGTTGTCTCCACAAACTTTCACTTTCGAAATGGATCCGACTCATGAATACAACCAGATTTCAATGAACCAGCAACGTAGAAGAAAAAAAAGAATACCCATAGTGAATATCAGTAGTGTACAAATGATTTATTTGGTATATGCACTTACATTTAGCAAGAGGTAAACCGGCGCTCAATGAATGTAAAGGACTTCCCAATGCCAGGATCCAAGATGGCTGTGGCAGTTCACGCATGCGTGGTAGCGTGTGTTTCGGCTCTGCCCTATGCATCACCAGGGGCGCAGTTTTTTCTCTTTTCAGTTTATGTGAAATATTAGTGAATCGTGTGAAAATAATAACCATCTACAGCCATTTTGGAATGACATTTTTTTTTTTTTTTAAAAAAGCAATGAGAATTATTTTCTAGTCATATTTTAAAATCCAAGTTTAGTCTGACTCTTAAAAAAAAAAAAAAAAAAAACAGAACAAGGGAAAATCAGCACAAGTATCCCTTGTGCTGATGGCTGCTGCTTTGGTTGACTTCTGAAGACCTGTGAATCCCCCTATATGGGAAGCCATTCTACAGCTTCAATGAAAGAGAAGATATCTATGAATGGAGAATAGGCAGATAAATGAAAGGTCCACCTTCTCCATTCATAGATCAGTTTTCATTCATGGAAGCTATAGTACAGCTTCTGTGAATGGAGGAGGGGGAAGGAAAAGTTGGGCATAGTCTGCACTTTTGATGAGTGCAAATGACAGGTTTCTTGGGTCTGTTAACCCTTGTGGCACTGGAAGATAACCGCTGTGGGTGGAGGGGGTCATTCAGAGGACTTTAGACTAAAGCAGCAGCCATCAGTGCAGTGACACTTCAGTGATTGATTTAAAATAAAGTATGACTAAACTTAGAATTTAAGTGCTCTTTCTGCACCCTCACATACACCTATACACATACAGTATCTCACAAAAGTGAGTACACCCCTCACATTTTTGTAAATATTTTATTCTATCTTTTCATGTGACAACACTGAAGAAATTACACTTTGCTACAATGTAAAGTAGTGAGTGTACAGCTTGTATAACAGTGTAAATTTGCTGTCCCCTCAAAATAACACAACACACAGCCATTAATGTCTAAACCGCTGGCAACAAAAGTGAGTACACCCTAAGTGAAAATGTCCAAATTGGGCCCAATTAGACATTTTCCCTCCCCGGTGTCATGTGACTTGTTAGTGTTACAAGATCTCAGGTGTGAATGGGGAGCAGGTGTGTTAAATTTGGTGTTATCGCTCTCACGCTCTCATACTGGTCACTGGAAGTTCAACATGGCACCCTTATGGCAAAGAACTCTCTGAGGATCTGAAAAATAGAATTGTTGCCCTACATAAAGATGGTCTAGGCTATAAGAAGATTGCCAAGACCCTGAAACTGAGCTGCAGCACGGTGGCCAAGACCGTACAGCAGTTTAACAGAACAGGTTCCACTCAGAACAGGCCTCGCAATGGTCAACCAAAGAAGTTAAGAGCACGTGCTCGGCGTCATATCCAGAGGTTGTCTTTGGGAAATAGACGTACGAGTGCTTCCAGCATTGCTGCAGAGGTTGAAGGGGAGGGGGAGTCAGCCTGTCAGTGCTCAGACCATACGCCGCACACTGCATCAAATTGGTCTGCATGGCTATCGTCCCAGAAGGAAGCCTCTTCTAAAGATGAATGCCAATATGTACTGTGACATAATGAAGCAGAGCGTGATCCCCTCCCTTCGAAAACTGGGCCGCAGGGCAGTATTCCAACATGATAACGACCCCAAACACAAGTTGACCACTGCTTGCTAGAGAAGCTGAGGGTAAAGGTAATGGACTGGCCAAGCATATCTCCAGACCTAAACCCTATTGAGCATCTGTGGGGCATCCTAAAATGGAAGGTGGAGGAGCACAAGGTCTCTAACATCCACCAGCTCCGTGATGTCATCATGGAGGAGGGGAAGAGGACTCCAGTGGCAACCTGTGAAGCTCTGGTGAACTCCATGCCCAAAAGGGTTAAGGCAGTGCTGGAAATTAATGGTGGCCACACAAAATATTGACACTTTGGGCCCAATTTGGACATTTTCACTTAGGGGTGTACTCACTTTTGTTGCCGGCGGTTTAGACATTATTGGCTGTGTGTTGAGTTATTTTGAGAGGACAGAAAATTTACACTGTTATACAAGCTGTACACTCACTACTTTACATTGTAGCAAAGTGTCATTTCTTCAGTGTTGTCACATGAAAAGATATAATAAAATATTTACAAAAATGTGAGGGGTGTACTAACTTTTGTGAGATACTGTACATAACTCTATAAAATAAAAGCAGTTCTTAAATATATTTACTAATGACCAACTTACTAATATTTAGTATATTACTTGTATGTGTTATATTTTTTCATACTGCTTTAACACCTAATGTGAATATAATACAAATGTGTGTATACATGACACAGTTATCCAGCTTATCAAGTATCATGCTGTACATAGAAATAACAATCCTTAATTTACTACAGTTAGCAATGTGTGTTTAACAACCTCAATACCGGGCCAATTCTGACATTTCTCATATACATGTAATAATCTACTTTATTTTTACTAGAAAATTACTTAGGACCCCCAACCATTATATATTTTCTTTAAACAGAGAAAAAATAGTAAAGTTAGCCCAATTTTTTGGGATAATGTGAAAGATGATGTTATGTCGAGTAAATAGATACCCAACATGTCACGCTTTAAAATTGCGCTCATGGAATGACGATAAAGGGGCACAGACTGGGATCTAGTCACTGGTCGGGATCCCAGAGAGGCCGTGGGTGTGGACTGTGGATGGCACATGAACTGCTTCTGACACGGGCAATAGATGATTACAATGCCAGGTGTTCAGTGTGCCTGTGCTTTCCTCTGGCTGGATCTGATACACTGGGAGTCCTGGCAACTGCTTGCATACAACATAGGGTTTTGACTTCCAGCAGTCAGCAGTGCTTTCCAGGGACACCCAGGTTTCTAAGCAGCACTCTGTCACCAGGCTGTAGGTCCTGCACTCGTACCTCGAGGTCAAAATTGATTTTGTTTCTCTGTCCCCTGGCATCTGAGGCAGCTTGGGCCTTGTCATAAGCAGTCTTCAGACTTATCCACAGACGGTCTACATATCCTCTGTGAGAAGTTGCTGAGGTATGCCAAAGGCCAAGTCTACTGGCAGCCGAGCCTCCCATCCAAACATCAAACGTTATCCTGTGGCATCATTTGCGGTGCTGTTATAAGCATGCATGATAGCCGCTATATGCTTGCTCCAGTGTTGCTTTTGTTCTGAAGTTAATGTCCGCAGCATATCCAGGAGGGTTCGGTTGAATCTCTCTGGTTGAGGATCTCCCTGAGGATGGTATGGGGTGGTTCTAGACTTCTTGATGCCCAACAGATCTAAAAGTCTCTTGATTAGACTGCTCTCAAAGTCTCTCCCTTGATCGGAGTGTATACGTTGGGGCAGGCCATTGTGCACAAAGAACTTCTCTACTAAGATCTTGGCCACCGTGAATGCCTCTTGATCCTTCATGGGAAATACTTGGGCATACCTAGTGAAGTGGTTGGTTACTACCAGGATATTTCCCTGTCCACTCAAGCACAGAAAATCAATGCACACCAGCTCCATGGGTCCCTGACTATGAAGATGGCCCATTGGGGCAGCTCGTGAGGCAAAGTTTTCCTCTGGATACACCTGATGCAAGAGTGGCAGTAGCCCTCGACTTCAGTCTGCATGCAAGGCCAATAAAACCTGTCTCTCACCAGATGAAAATTCCTTTCGGGCCCTAAGTGGCCATGGCTGTTGTGGAGGGCAGTTAATACTGTCTCCCGGTGTTTTTCTGTCAGGAACAACTGCAATCTTCCTTCAAGGTCATCAGAGGGGCCCCTCCGGTAGACCACCCCTTGATGCAGCTGCTATCGATCCCATTCTCGATGTAGTAGACGGGTCTCCTTTGGGGAGTCAGTGAGGAGCAGGTCAGGGTGTTTGTCCTCCAAGGCCTTCAATGCCAAGCTACAGAGGGGGTTTTCCAACTGGTCCCTTTGCAAGTCTTCCTTAGAGAGCTTTGGTAGACCTTCATCCATGACTTGGGTGATGTTGCAATAACATCTGGGGACACCAGCGGCTGTAACTCCAGTGTCTTTGGCCCTTGATCCTCCTCCTGCCTGAAACTCTACTCCTTGACATAAAGCTCATACCCCTTCAGAGGTCAGCTGTGTCCATTCTTCTGAAAAATCTCTGCAACCGCGAGGCCTTCTTGACAATGCATCCACGTCACTGTTCCCGACTCCTGGATGGTACTTCAGGCTAAAAGTGAATTCAGACAGGGCAGCCAACCACCTGTGACAGGTGGCATCCAACTTGGCAGCAGTAAGGATGTAGATGAGAGGATTATTGTCTGCCTTGATCACGAAGTCTGCCCCGTACAAATAATCTCTCAACTTATCTACCACTGCCCACTTCAATGCCAGGAATTCAAGTTTGTGCGTGGGGTAGTTTCTTTCAGCGGGTGCTAGACTCCAACTCACATAGGCAACTGACCGCAGGTGCCTGCCATGTTCTTGTTAGAGCACCCAACCTAGCCCTTTTCGACTGCCGTCAACATGTAGCTCGTATGGCTTGGTTGGATCTGCATAAGCCAGGACCTGGGCAATTGTTAGGCTCCACTTCAGCTGCCTAAAAGCCACTTCACACTGAGCAGTCCACTGTTCCTGAATGGACTCTTGAGGTTTCCTGGGCCCTCAAGCTGGTCTGACAGGCCTCACTAAATCTGAGTCGTCCTCATCTTCTTCGTTTTTCAGCAGCTCATTGAGCGGGCGAGCCATTTTAGTGAATCCCTCTACGAATCTTCTGTAATAGGAACAGAATCCCAGAAATGACCTAAGCTCAGTCACGTTAGTAGGGTTCGGCCAGGAGGTAACAGCTTCTAGCTTCTGGGGGTCGGTGGCCACACCGTCGGCAGACACAATGTGGCCAAGGTAGTGGACTGATGGTTGATAAAACTGGCACTTCTCCAAAGACAGTTTCAACCCCTTGTCATGGAGTCTCTTCAGGACCCTCTTCATACGCTCTTCGTGTTTTTCCATGGTCCTCCCGAAGACAATAATGTCGTCTAGATACACCAACACCTCGATCAGGTTCATGTCGCCCACAGTCTTCTACATTAGTCTTTGGAAGGTAGCTGGGGCACCAGACAGGCTTAAAGGCATGCGGGCAAACTCAAAGAACTCCACTGGGGTAATGAAGGCAGTCTTCTCCCGATCCTGAGGATGCATGGGGATCTGTTAGTACCCGCTCGAAGTCCAGCACACTGAACCATTTTGCCCCTGACAGACTCTGCAAGGTGTCTTTTATCCTGGGAGTGGTGTACTGATCGGGGATGGTCCTTCATTTCAATGTCCGGTAGTCAATACACAGCCTCAGTGACCTGTTCTTCCGGACTACCACTATCAGGGAAGCATATGGACTTCGGGACTCTCGAATGATACCTGCTCTCTTCAGCTTTGCCACTTGTTACATAGTTACATAGTAGGTGAGGTTGAAAAAAAACACAAGTCCATCAAGTTGAACCTATGTGTATGATTATATGTCAGTATTACCTTGCATATCCCTGTATGTTGTGGTGCTTATCTAATAGTTTCTTGAAACTATCAATGCCCCCCGCGGAGACCACTGCATGTGGAAGGGAATTCCACATCGTTGCCCCTCTTACAGTAAAGAACCCTCTACGTAGTTTAAGGTTAAACCTCTTTTTTTCTAATTTTAATGAGTGGCCACGTATCTTGTTAAACTCCCTTCCGCAAAAAAGTTTTATCCCTATTGTGGGGTCACCAGTATGGTACTTGTAAATTAAAATCATATCCCCTCTCAAGCATCTCTTCTCCAGAGAGAATAAGTTCAGTGCTCGCAACCTTTCCTCATAACTAATATCCTCCAGACCCTTTATTAGCTTTGTTGCTCTTCTTGTACTCGCTCCATTTCCAGTACATCCTTTCTGAGGACTGGTGCCCAGAACTGTTCAGGAAAATCTTCCAGGTCCCCTCAAGGAATCAGTCGGACTCTTTCTCTGAACGGCTTATCTTCTTGGAGATGGATCTGTTGTTGGGTGCTCTTTGCACACCCCACATCAAACTCACTCTTGGAGAATGCAGCCTTCCATCTAAGGAGCTGGGTCTTGGCTCTTTCTTTCATTTCAGGAGAGAGAAGAATGTGTCCTTCGGATAGAACTCTTTGACAGGGATTCCATCTTTTGCTCCCCCCACCAAATCAGACTGTGAAACTGGGGTGGCCGGATTCACTTGTCCCAGCAACATCTGAGCTGGCATCTTCACAGGCGAGGCTGTTATGTTGCGGACACTAACCAAGATTTTCCCGTGACTTCTGTGCAACGCCTTAGTTGAAACCACTTTGGGAATTATCTGAACACTCATTTCTTCTCTCTATCCGTCCACTTCAAGGACAATGAAAGGGCCTGGTTGCTTTCACTTTAGCATGACAGAGGCTCGCAAACAGGCTACTTCACCAGGCTGTAACACCTCTCACACCGGTCCAAGTGCCAGATCTTTCCCACTCCTTCAGCTGGGGCCTTCTGTTCTTGTACCAGACGTGTGCACACTTGTAGTTGAAGTATCCGTCTCCAGAACAAGAGGTGTCAACAGTCTTCTGACAAGATCAGTGTTGGTCCCTATGATGAGAGCACTCTTACTGGCCCCGGGTGGGCGAGGACAGACCACTGCCAAAGTGTCAAAGGTCTCAGCTTTCCCATCCATGGAGGGATCGAAGGTCAGCTTAACTGGTAGATAGCCATCATAGGTTAAGTTTTGAGTCCCAATGCCCCATATTGCCAGCTCTTCCAACTTCTGCAATGGCAGGTGCTGGAGGTGTCTGTCATAAAAGTCTCTGTAGAGAAGGGTCACTTGAGCTCCAGTATCCAGAAGAGCCTTGGTGTAGATTCCCTCTACTTGGATGGGGACAACAATAGAAGGTCCCACCAACTTGTCAGGGAGCTTGGAGGAAGAGATAGCCTTGGCCTGTTCGGTGGCCTGTATCCACGTTTCCTTCTTGCGGAAATTTTGATCTGGCCTAAGTCTCTGTTGAGTTATGGGAGTCTGGTGTGCATTGACCCTCTGCCGCTGGGCAGCATGTGTCAATGGAAAAAGGACACTGGGTAGCTCAGAGGCAACAACTGCAGTCCTCTGCAAGCAGTTGGACTTCCACCGCTGTCTCCTCACGTTGTTGTTTTTCTTGCAACTAGCTAATGTAGATTGGCTCTTTCACCGGGGCCCTCTGAAGTTTCCCGCCGGCTTTTTTCGCTGTGCTTCAGGCTTCACTGGGCTTGGGCACACTCATCGATAATGTTCAGCTCCTTCGCAGTTGAAGCAGATTCCTGGAATTGCTGGCTACTCCATCTGAGCAACCGTAGAGCTGAAAATTCATTACTGGGTAGAGCAGTGGGCTTGGCGGTCAACAGGGCCATACAGGGCCATCATCTCTATCAGCTGTGATACCTGAGTCTTAAGAAGTTCGACCTCAGGGTCGCCATCAGCTGAACTAGTCACCCTGACCCTGACAACAGATTCCGGCCTCTGACTCTTCTTTCTGTTTTCCAGCATGGCCTCCTCTTCCCACACAATCCGGATCAGATCTGGATACTTCAAGATGCCACCATCTTGTCGGGTTCTCAACAGGAGGGTGATGGGGTCCAAAGGCTGGGCTCCCCTCAAAACTTATTGTGCACAGACTTCATCCACCTTCTGGTGGTCTAGACCCATCTTTAGCAAGATCCGGTGCATAATCTTGTCTAAACGTTGCATATAATCACACGGTTTTTCTCCCTCGTTTTGGTAATTGTGCTCCAACTGATACATGAGATCAGAGACCTTCTCTGTGTGCCCAAACACATCCTTCAGAATGTCCAGATAGTCCTGGGCTACACAATCTTGCTTGCTGAGCTTCAAATTGCGGATGGCTTCTGAAGCAAGCCCACTTTAACCCTGTGATTCTCTGTTTTTTGCGGGTCTCGGGGATGTCCCATTCATCCAAGGCTTGGGTGGCCTGGTCCAGCCACTCTTCAAAGTTGTCCTCCCCTGTAGGCACGGGTCATCTTCCAGAAAAGGCCCTGAGATTCCAGTTCCAGAGTATGTTGGAGTGTCTTTCTGGCATTTTGACACAGTCTTCTAAGACAGAAAAGAACTCCTCCTCTGTGGCTTCAGCTTTTTTTGGAACTTGCTGGACACGTGTCCTGTGTATTTAGCTGGATCAACTGAGACTCAGTATTGTTGGCCAATTGCACACTGGTCCCTCGAAAATTGTCTGGAATTTCTCGCCTCCATTCTAGCAGCGCATAGGTGCGGGAGGTCCCATGGTCTGGTTTAACATTGATCACCCACACTTTCTTGTCTGGGGACAATGTCTTCACTGCCTGGTCAATTTGTTCTTCCGTCCAGGTCTCCCCAGGGAGCTTGATCACCACACTCGACTCTGAGTGGGCACCTTCTTCTTCACACCACTGGATCGCAGTGGCAGGGTCCATCCTGGTGCTGGCAGAGATGCTGTCTGAGGAAGTTGACTGCAGAGTAGCAGAAATCCCGGACGAGCCCCCACATGTAGTGCTACCCCCGCAGGAGCCACTCGAATATTGTTGGTACCCTACTTTGCCTCTTCAACCCCAAGAACAGACTTTGCCCCACTGGCACACCTGGCAGTAGTGTAGTGTAAATACCACAGTAAAGGACACATGTTATGGTAAAATCAGAAAGTAACTTTTACTGTGCGCTTGCTTAAAATGGAATGAAACAGTCACAGTAATAGAAGGCAGTAAGAAGGTATAATGAAATATAACAAAGGACAAAAAGTTACAGTAAAAATCAACAAGATCAGGTTCGTCTGCTTTCAGGGGACTCCTTTAAACACGTGAGAATAAGTCAAGAAAAATTTAACATTAACTTCAATAGAGCATCTGATAACCTCAGTTAAATTGGGCTATATGAGGCCAGGCAGGAGGAGGGTAGAAGAATGACCTCACTTTTGTCTGTCAATCCTTCGCCCCAGCACCACAGTGCCAGCAGGCCTGCCTAACCACAATACCTGACCCAGTGCACTGAATCAACCCCCAGTGTGGATCCACTTGTAAATGACTAATTTCCTGAACACCGATGGGGCCCTTAAGACTTCAGGTGACTTTGAGGTAGTGTACTTGGTGATCTCCTGTCACGAGGTGAACACAGTACATCCAGGAGGGCTTGGCATACAACCAGTATTGTAATCCTATAGAGTAGTGGGTAAGGGTGTTTACTGCCAGGCAGGGTGTAACTAAGAAAAGTAGAGTAACAAAGATAATTCAGAGTTCTGGCTTAGGGAGGATTGGGCGAAAGCCCTCTCACTGACTCCTGTGTCCAGAGGCCCAGTGAGAAGATACTGTGGTGCCGGTCCGTACGAGTGCCTGATTGACACCTCTTCACGGGAACATTGCACGCTGATCGGGATCCCTAGGGATGCACTCGAGATCCTCCTTTGGCTCCGGATGCCGTGGCCGACCTCCTGGCTGGCGCATTCCCCCAGCTCTAAGGCTGCAGTCCCTGTCCCTAATGCCGCGTACACACGATCGATTTTCTCAACGGTGAAAACACCGTCGAGAAAATCGATGGGAAAAACGACCGTGTGTAGGCTCCCCGGCAGTGTTTCCCTATGGGAAAACTGCAGCGGAAAAAAATGCCGTGAATCACGACGAGAAAAATTAGAGCATGTTCTAATTTTTCTCGTCGTGATTAATGCCGTTTTTCTCGTCGGGAAAAATGACCAAAAGCCCACACACGGTCTCGTCAAAGAGAATTTTTTTTATTTTTCCCGACGAGAAAAATGGTCGTGTGTACGCGGCATAAGTCCAGACTCTTTTCTCCCTCGTGGTAGCTCTGGTTTCCTCCCAGCAAGCCCCTAGGGTAAAACTTCTCCCATGCAGCAGTGCTTCCTGGGATGTGTAGTTCTCTGTGGGTCAATTACAATCAAGCAATGTGTGCTGCAGACTCCATCTCCCAGAATTCCTTGTAATTCCTCCAGTCCTCTTTTGATAGGCCGACTCGACTCTGCCTATGAAAAACCAGGGGAAAGAGCAGAGTGGGATGCCCTGCCTGTGAACATGTCTGTGAGGAGGAAAAGAAAGGGGGGAAGTCCCTCGTTCAGAGCTGACAAGCTGTGTCTGTGTTCAATTAAAATCTTGGCCAGCTTGGTAATGTAGTGAGTATGCAGAGCAACCGCTACATATGGTTACTGTTTGTTACTCTTTTCCACAGAAATATTGCAGTAAAGACAATTTCTTTGTTTTATCATAGCGTATGTGTTTCTCATTGGTCCTTGCACTTACACTATTGCCGGGTGTGACAGAGGGCCTGAGACTGTTCTTGGGGTTGAAAGGCAGATTACAGAACCAAACATAATTAAGCGGCTCCTTCGGGGGTAGTGCTACACTGGTAGTATATAATAAGGAGGAAAAAAGCCTGAAAAAGAAAACTAATACAGCGACCACATCTAAGGACTGGTAAGCTACAATATATTATTTTTGTATTCATGGGTTTAAATACACCTTAACTGCACTACTGAGCAGGTCTGAGGCTACTACTGCTTGGAGAGCCAAACAGCTTTCACTTGTTGATGCTCCCCAGCCTTGCAAGTCCATGGCATTTTGGTTCAGGCTGCACCCTACAAGCATAGTCCAACTTCTAAGTCTCATTAACAAGCATCAGGTTTCATAGCCAGGCAATGTGCCACCAGAGAAAACTGAGCAGATCTGAGTAATAGTGGCTGTGCAACTAGGGTGCCCACGTATCCCGGATTGCCCGGGACAGTCCCTGATTGGTGATTTTTGTCCCGTGTCCCGGCTAGTTCATTCCGGGACAATACAGAAGTCCCGGAATGAACAAAAACCACAGTGACCAGTCCACACCAGTCCGCTCTGCCAACTCTGCCCACCTGCCGCCACCACCGTAGAAAGTTTAAGGCATCTCTCACTTGATGATACAGTCTGGTTGCTAGGCTAGGGGCCGCTCCGCGTCTAGCAACCAGTGACGTCAGCTGAAGCCTGTCTGGCTGTCCTCTCCTTCCAGCCCGCCCCCTCCCCATTCAGAGGCCCCGTGTGTCACATGGCAGTCTGCATAGTGTTGGCGCGGAACTGCAAAATGAAGGGACCTCAGTGCTGGATCGGGGATGATTGGCTGAGCAGCATGTCTTTTGTCCACACAGCCGACCAGGAACAGATGCTGCAGGACTCAGGAGACCAGCCACAGTAAGAGAAACGCCGACCTGAGGAGGAGAAGGGGGGGGGGAGGGAGGGGGGGAGTTCTGAGGATTCTCTGATCTGTGTTGTGGTGTGAGATGATTTTGTCAGTCAGGGCTGGTGCCAGCATAAGACAGAGGGAGAATAGTGTCCACTCCACATGTCCTCCACCTGTCACACTGTCTCCCCCCCCCAATGTTTCTATCACCCCCCTTGTCACATTGCCCCCCTCCGATGTTTCTATGACCCCCCTTGTCACACTGTCTCCCCCCAATGTTTCTACGACCCCCCCTTGTCACACTGACCCCCCCCTAGTCACACCATCTCCCCCAAAGTTTCTATGAACCCCCCTTGTCACACTGTCTCCCCCCCAATGTTTCCATGACCCCTTCTTGTCACACTGACCCCCCTTGTCACACTGTCTCCCCCCTAATGTTTCTATGACCCCCCCATTGTCACACTGACCCCCCTTGTCACACTGTCTCCCCCCCCCAATGTTTCTATGACCCCCCCTTGTCACACTCCAGAGTGCTCCCTACCTCCCCTTTACTTTCTCCAGAGTGCCCCCTTACTTCCTCCAGAGTGCCCCTTAGTACAGTAGTACTAAGGGGACACTCTGGAGTAGAATGTAAGGGGGCCCTCTGGAGGAGAATGTAAGGGGGCACTCTGGAGGAAAATGTAAGGGGGCACTCTGGAGGAGAATGTAAGGGGGCACTCTGGAGGAGAATGTAAGGGGGCACTCTGGAGGAGAATGTAAGGGGGCACTAAGGGGGCCCCCCGGAGGATGTAAGGGGGCTCTGACTAAGTACCGCCAGAGTGCCCCCTTACATCCCCCCCTTACAACCTCCAGGGTGCCCCCTTAGTGCCTCCAGAGTGCCCCCTTACATCCTTCGGAGTGCCCCATCACCAAGGTGGTATAGCAGTTGCTGACAGACTATCAGGAGGTGGTATTTCACTCCTCTTCCTCCTCTCTCCACTAACTACCCCCCCCCCATACACTCAGCACTCCTCTCATATACATACTACTCACCGCCATACACTGCACTCCTCTCCTGTACATGTTACTCACCACCATACACTCCGAACTCCTCTCCTGTACATATTACCCCCCCCCCGCTATACACTCCGCACTCCTCTCCTGTACATGTTACCCCCCGCCATACACTCCGCACTCCTCTCCTGTACATGTTACCCCCCCCGCCATACACTCCGCACTCCTCTCCTGTACATACTACCCCCCGCCATACACTCCGCACTCCTCTCCTGTACATATTACCCCCGCCATACACTCCGCACTCCTCTCCTGTACATATTACCCCCGCCATACACTCCGCACTCCTCTCCTGTACATATTACCCCCGCCATACACTCCGCACTCTTCACCTGTACATATTACCCCCCGCCATACACTCCGCACTCCTCTCCTGTACATATTACCCCCCCCGCCATACACTCCGCACTCTTCACCTGTACATATTACCCCCCGCCATACACTCCGCACTCTTCACCTGTACATATTACCCCCCGCCATACACTCCGCACTCCTCTCCTGTACATATTACCCCCCCGCCATACACTCCACACTCCTCTCCTGTACATATTACCCCCCGCCATACACTTTGCACTCCTCTCCTGTACATATTACCCCCCTTCATACACTCCGCACTCCTCTCCTGTACATATTACCCCCCCCGCCATACACTCCTCTCCTGTACATATTACCCCCCGCCATACACTCCACACTCCTCTCCTGTACATATTACCCCCCACCATACACTTTGCACTCCTCTCCTGTACATATTACCCCCCGCCATACACTTTGCACTCCTCTCCTGTACATATTAACCCCCGCCATACACTCCGCACTCCTCTCCTGTACATATTACCCCCCCCCCATACACTCCGCACTCCTCTCCTGTACATACTACTCACCACCATACACTCTGCATTCCCTATTTAACATTATCACATTTTGCACTATATAAGTCATCTCAGACTCTTTAACAACACCCCCTTTAAGCCAATATTTAGCGCAATTTAAGACATGTCCACTGTTCACCACGATGCGCTTTCCGCGCCATATTTTTGTTCTTCTTGATGCCTAGGGAGCACTTTTGATCTTGCACACGGGCCCGCTGATTTCATGATACGCCCCTGCCCCAAAAATCTGAATTTTTTTGGTCAAAAATCATAATTTTTTTTGGGGGGGGGGGGGTGTCCCTGAATGGCAGTTTGGAAATGTGGTCACCCTATGTGCAACTGCCATGAAACCAGATAATGTGATAGTTTTTCATTGATCAGCGCAGGGAGGAGGGGGTGTTAATGTGAAAAGGTTCCTTCGAAAAATCACTCCAAGAAGTCTAACTACAAAATTACAGTTTGCCTACCCTCCAAAAAGCTCTGCAGATTTGGCAGCATATAGCTGTGAACCATAACAGGGAAGGGCTGATAAGAAATGCAGCAGGCAGGAGATGCATATCAGATTGCAGGGTAGGGTTGGTAACAGGGATTTAGCTTGTACATTTCAAGCAGCAGAAAGCATAATGCAAATAGGCATAGATTATAACAGTAGGGCAGACAATAAGTGCATTCATAAACACAACGATTTTCTCAATAAGAAGTTGCCTGCAATAAGAGAATGTATCCTGTATTTGCCAGTAGTGTTGCTCTAAATGTGTACCCCTCCACTGCTCTGGCTCCTTGAATCCCTGGGAAAGTGCACAGTGGGGGGCAGACCATTTACTATATACAAATAATCCTCATCGCTCAATCAGACAGCTTGCAAAAAAAGTCTTTGCTTTATATACATACCAGAGTGGGTGCTTGCGTAGATTACAATAGGGACCATGCTGTGCAGAAGTACTTTGATGACTGAAGTAGGTTTTCCTGTATATTTGCAACTGTGTGCAAATGGAGAGCCTGTTTTGGAGAGAAGATCTTTTATTTTATGAGCTATCGTGGTTAGGTGCTAATGAATGTTGCATTTTTATGCCACCAAAGACATGAAACCACTGTCACAAATGGCCAAATCAGGCGGCTGTAATCTCACATCAATGACCTGTCGTAATTAATTCTTAAAGCTGAACTCCAGGAAACCTGAAAATTCTCCATTGCAAGTAGGGCTGAGCCTGCATTTCAAGGATTCAAGGATACGTTCACCTTTTGCAGGTAAAAAAATGTGCATTTATTGTTTTTTTACCTGGAGCCTTTAAAGCATTGCACCTACAATCAGCAGATCACGAGTGCCAAGCAGGATTCTTGCAGACTATGTAAAACTATGCTCATACCTCGTATGGGCAAGCAGATAAACACTGACAGGAAGAGACAACAAACTACTAGAGTACTCAACACCGTCATTGGTAGTTCATTGGGAACAACAAGCTGACAGCCGCAAAGGCTGTCTGGAATGTAGCTTCCCATTCACAGAACTCTGTGAATGAATGGTTCGGCCGGGCATGCGGAGCCCCGCATGGCTGAATTATTTTCAAACAGTGACAGCGGGTGCCCAGAGAAGATGCCTGCTCGCTGTCACTGGGGGGGGGGGGGTGCCGGGGGCTGCAGCTGCTGCTGGAACATATTACATGTTACATGTTGCACCCTAAATACAGATGGAACAATGTAACATGTTCCAAAAGATGAATTTATCCTTTAACTGCTCATTAATCTAGGGGGTGGAACGGTATAAGCAATTTGACTTATTTGATTCTCCTCTCCCCCAGAACACGGCAATCCCCCATGCTCCAGCACTAGACTGTCCCTTGACATCCTCATATCCAAAGCAATTCTATGGTCCCTGCATTGGTTTTGATGATGTCCGGACCTTAGACCACTGGAGTATAGGGCGGAAGAGGCTGCAGGAACAGATCTAGTAGTGCAGAGGAGTTTGCAGGAGTAGAGGATTGGCTAAATAAGGCTCCATGCACACTGGGCTTAAAAAACGTCTGTTCTCTCGGGAGTAAAAAACGCTCACATAGAGCATTTTTGTACAAAGTTTAGATGAGTTTAGGAGAGTTTTACGTTTTTTCTGCCTCCAAGCTCCAATCACAAATGCGAATCCGAAGGGGGTTTTTTCTGCCTAAATGTTAAACTCAAAATATGCCTCTTAACGTCCTAATGTGCATGGACACATAGGATAACATTGAGCTGCTACTAAAGGCAGAACACAAAACTACTGTAGAAGCAGCGTTCTTTAATCCAGTGTGCATGGAGCCTAAAGCAACTTTTCCATGCTCCCTAGACCTATTATAATATGGAGAATACAATAGTGGGAGCATGCAAAGGTAGTTGCAAACACAACACCCTAAACTCCAAAATGTTCAGGAACAAGGTCAGGGACTGTGAAAAGAAGATCTTTTGATTATAGCCCCAAGAAATATGGAAAGCCAACAGAATTCACCTATACGTGAAATATCAGTTTTGGATAGACTGATCCTGATGGCCCATTGACATCTGTGCAACTCCCTGCTTTCTTATTAAGTTTTTAGAGCATGGTTGGGTTCCCTTTTGTTGGGCACCAGTAGTTACAGTAACATTTTCAAACAGGCTTGGAGTGGTGACATCTTTCTACATTGCAGGTTAACCGCTTGCTGACCGCCACACGTAGATATATACATCGGCAGAATGGCACGGGCAGGCAAAGCAACGTATATATACGTTGCTTTAAACCTGCCCCCTAGCGGGCGCGCGGACTCGATGTCCGCCGGTGTCCCGCGATCGGGTCATGGAACGGCAGAACAGGGGGATGTCTTTGTAAACAAGACATCTCCCTATTCTGCCTATTGACACAGCACTGATCGTCTGCTCCCTCTCATCGAGAGCAGCGATCAGTGACGTGTCAGAGTAAGCCACACCCCCTAACAGTTAGAATCACTCCCTAGGACACACTTAACCCTTTCAGCGCCCCCTACTAGTTAACCCCCTCACTGCCAGTCACATTTACACAGTAATCAGTGCATTTTTATAGCACTGATCGCTGTATAAATGTGAATGGTCCCAAAGTAGCGCCAAAAGTGTCCAATGTGTCCGCCATAATGTCGCAGTCACGATAAAAATCGCAGATCGCCGCCATAACAAGTAAAAAAATAAATAATAATAAAAATGCCATAAAACTACCCCTATTTTGTAGACGCTATAACTTTTGCGCAAACCAATCAATATACGCTTATTGCGATTTTTTTTTCCCAAAAACATGTAGAAGAATAAGTATCGGCCTAAACTGAGGAAAAATTTGCTTTTTTAAAGAAAAAATTGGGGATATTTATTATAGAAAAAAGTACAAAATATTTTATTTTTTTTCAAAATTGTCGCTCTATTTTTGTTTATAGCGCAAAAAATAAAAACCGCAGAGGTGATCAAATACCACCAAAAACAATTGTCAGTTAAAGCGACGCAGTGGCGAATCGCAAAAAGTGGTCCGGTCATTTGGCAGCCAAATGGTCCGGGGCTGAAGTGGTTAAGTTAGCCATTGGTTTAATTGTATTCATTCATATATATGTGAGATGCTTTCATGTATATTGTTCATTTTTTTTAAAGTGGCAGCACATGACAAAGCATTATTTTTGAGAATACATGCAAAACTGCATGAAAATGCACTCAGAAGGGTATCATTTTAATGACCTTTAATGATTTTTATTTTCTTAGCATTTTGACTTGTTTGTATTAAGAACATTACACTAGGTGTTTATGCCTCTGGTTCATGTCTGCTTAAAAAATAATAAATGTTATCTACATAGGTTATAAATGCAGTCTGCTACAATGTGTCTCCCATTGCAATTATGGGAAAAATATATTTATGTTGCTTGCTTCGATCATAAATGCCACCTTGTGTGAATATGCATATTCTTTGATTAGGTGTTTGATTGATACTTTGGCGGGATGAAGTGTAAAATCCGCCCATTTCTCTTCATTAGCCTGAGTACTTAGATCTATAGCCCACTGGGTTTCATAAGCCCTTTAGGAGTTCCCTTTTAGCCAGAGTAGCGTGAATCAGACTAGTAATTAAACCCTTGCGTATGTTTTAATGCTTACACAGTGCTTCAAACTGTCTCAGATTTCTAAAACAAGCACTTTTTTTCCCCCTTGATTGGACTTTTACATGTTTTTGACTATGCAGATTGAACAAATCTTCAGTTATATTCATATATCACATTGGAATATTTTTTTTTATTAAAAACACAGATTTAATTAAGAAAATACTCAAACCATGAAACGAGTTTAAGTCGACTTGTCTTCATGGATTTTGTATATTAACAGTACATCACATACTATTATCAGTCAACCTCATGCAAAGAAAACGTTTGCATTTTGGGTGGAATGTAGCAAATTTCTTGCTCAATATATTTTTATTAACCCCTTGCCGACCAGCGCACGCCGATATATGTCGGCACAATGGCACAGCTGGGCAAATGGGTGTACCTGTATGTTCTCTTTAAATCGTGGCATTGTGGGCGCGTGCGCCACGTGCTTCGTGAGCGTGCCCGCGAGTCCCGCAGACTCGATGTCCGCCGGGGGCCCGCGATCGTGTCACGGAGCAGCAGAACGGGGAGATGCCTATGTAAACAAGGCATTTCCCTGTTCTGCCTGGCAACATGACAGGGATCCACTGCTCCCTGTCATGGGGAGCAGTGATCTTTGTCATGTCCCGCTACAGTTAGAATCACTCCCTAGGACACAGTTAACCCCTTGATCGCCCCACTAGTATTTAACCCCTTCACTGCCAGTGTCATTTACACAGTAATCAGTGCATTTTTATAGCACTGATCGCTGTATAAATGACAATGGTCCCAAAATAGTGTCAAAAGTGTCCGATGTGTCCGCCATAATGTTGCAGTCATGATAAAAATCTCAATCACCACCAATACTAATAAAAGATAATAATAATAAAAACACCATAAATCTATCCCCTATTTTGTAGACTCTATAGCTTTTGCGCAAACCAATCAATATACGCTTATTGCGATTTTTTTTTACCAAAAATATGTAGAAGAATACATAGATGCCTAAACTCAGAAAAAAAAATGTTCATTTATATCTTTTTGGGGATATTTATTATAGAAAAAGTAAAAAATATTGCTTTTTTTGCACTTTTTTTGTTTATAGCGCAAAAAATAAAAACCACAGAGGTGATCAAATACCGCCAAAAGAAAGCTCTATTTGTGGGAAAAAAAGGACGTCAATTTTGTTTGGGTGCAACGACGCACGACCGCGCAATTGTCAGTTAAAATGATGCAGTGCCGTATCACAAAAAGTGCTCTGGTCAGGAAGGGGGTAAATCCTTCCGGGGCTGAAGTGGTTAATGTTTACAATACAAAAATGTAAACCATCACATCTACATATCATGTGTAAACGGTATCACAGCCATATCCCAAAAGGTATAATCCAAAAAGCAATTAGCCCAATTTCGGAAAACTAGAATGTATACATTAATGAATATAAACCAAGAGGCCTCATTACTAGGAAGTCGAGATATTACCAGTGAACAGGAAAATGTTGATAGAATGTTCAGCTGTATAGGCATTGGTGTGAGTAGCCAATTGCAATAGGGTTTGTACCCCAAAGATCAAACACACATGCATGTGTATATTTTAATTAACACTTTTAAAAATGTTATTATTTCTTTATTATTTTTTACATTATTATTATTATTATTTTTTTTAAAGAGCCCCGTTGGGGGGCTTTGGGAAGAATCAGGAGTATAAACAGACCCCTGATGTCTCACTTTTGAGACAGAGAAATGAACTGAGAACAGAGATTCCTCAGTCCCTTTTCTCTGCAGCCTCAGCTGCACTGGACAGTGAATGAATAGGAAGTGTTCTGTGTTGAGCGGCTTCCTGTTCATTCACAAACTGAAGCATGGTAAACACAGTTTATCAGTGGAATCTGTGCCGCATGGGGTGCTTAGGGTGTGCCCCGACACAGTCGGCACACCCCATGCGCACGCCTATGTGTATAGTAGAGGACTATAGAGGATTGACTACAGGCTATACCATAACGTCATATAATATATGTTATTTTTTCTACATTTTTCCTGTAGAAAGGAAACAAAGGGCCTTGAACTGAGGCACAAAGTCGTGGGGTAGAAGAGCGACAGAGAGAAAGAAGGGAAAGAGGATATAGAGATGTAAAGAAGAGGGGGGGGGGGAGGGGGCAGGGGACACTACACAAAAGAGGAGGGAGAGACAGTCCCCCATTCCCGGGACCTCAAATCCTCATCTCAGAACCTCAGAAACAACACTCTCTGATCAGGTTGAGAATAATTTATCCATGGGGTCCATATCTTCAGATAGAAGTCATGTTTGTCCTCTCGAGATGGAGGTCACTTTTTCGTTGATCATTGTACCATTCAGGCAGGCTTTAACCTTCCGGAAATTCATCAAGGTATCTCCAGAAGTGAGCAATAGTTGGTTTAGTGGCATTGAAAATGAAGCCAATCAATTTCAACATTTTACAGCATGTAGTCTAATGGCGCGTACACACGATCACTTTTCTCGTCGGGAAAATTTTCATTTTTTCTCTTGGACGAGAAAAACCGCCGTGTGTGGGCTTTCCAGCATTTTTCCCGACGAGAAAAACGACAAGAATCATGATGAGAAAAATTAGAACATGCTCTAATTTTTCTCGTCGCGAATCGCGGCATTTTTTTCCGTGGCAGTTTTCCCATAGGGAAACACTGCTAGGGAGCCTACACACGGCCGGTTTTCTCGACCAAGAGAAAACCTGTCATGAAAACCGGCCGTGTGTAGGGGACCAAGCCGGTCTTCGTTTTTCCCGTCGGATTTCACGGCAGTGTTTTCACCGCCGTGAAACTCGATCGTGTGTACACGGCATTAGGCCTGCCATACACAGTTAAAATCTCGGCAGGTTCAGCAGGAACCGGCCAAGATTCAAACTGTGTATAGGCATGCTGAATGTACCAAGCTGATCGATCAATCAACTTGGGTATAACCAGCTTGCTGGATTTGGCATGCCATTTTTGCTAGGGGCTGGTATAGTGATAAAAATCACTCTCTGAATATTTTATAGAGTCTCAGATTTTAAGGGAATGGTCTAAGAAAGAGCTGTGTGTTGACGGCCGAGTAGTGGGTGGAAGATGGCAGTATCATTACAATCGATTGTGTCGAGTAAAGCCCAATGAGGATTTCAGTAGTAGCGTGTAAAAGAGTGAGTGGGGCTATTTGGGCTGCACTAAAATTATTAATTAGACAAGGAAGGAATGTAGCAAATTTCCATCCCCTAACAAGTAGTCCTTGCTGTCCAGAACTATCAGACATCCTCCCAACCTCAAAATGGCCATTACAAGTTCAAAGGAATAAAAGCAAAGCTACTAGTTTGTGAGTCTTATATTACTGCTAAGAATACAATGAATACAATAAATTACCTGGCGCTCTGCAGTGTAAACCCCTAAGAATATGTGGAGAACTCCAAAAAATTAATAAAAAAGTACTGTATATACTCAAGTATAAGCTGAGTTTTTCAGCACATTTTTTGTGTGCTGAAAATGCCCCCCTCGGCTTATACTCGAGTCTGTGTCCATCTTCACATTTGTGCGCCTGATCCTGGCTAGTCGTAGGTCTCCTGGACCCCAAACTTGGCACATATGTAGGCCCACTCTTCCTCTACAAGTGTGCAAAGTTTGTTGTCCGGGGGACCTACGGCCGGGGAGCACCGGTTTTTCAAAGCCGGGAACCCCTTTCATAGACTCCCATGTTAAACAGTTATTTCTCCTGTGATTTTGGGGACCCAGTACCGGCCAGCCCTAGGTCCCCTGGACCCCAAACATGGCACACATGTAGCCCCATCTTCCTCTACAAGTGTGCAAAGTTTGTTGTCCGGGGGGACCTACGGCCGGGGAGCACCGATTTTTCAAAGCCGGGCACCCCTTTAATAGACTCCCATGTTAAACGTCAGTCTAGTCACACAGCGCCGGAGATCAGGTAGGGAGATTGGGCACAGTGAGGCATGGGCACAGTGAGGCATGGACACAGTGAGGCATGGACACAGTGAGGCATGCACATGGACACAGTGAGGCAAAGTGAGGCACAGTGAGGCATGCAGATGGACACCCTAGGCTTATACTCGAGTCAATACGTTTCCCAGTTTTTTTTAGGTGCCTCGGCTTATATTCGGGTCGGCTTATACTCGTATACGGTAGCTTTATTTTAAGTCAAGCTGTTTTTACTGCTTTGCTGGTGGTGGTGATGAGAAAAGATAGATTCCTGGACAGCTGTGACTGCCACACCAAAGCAGAGAAATTTGTTTGGGTGACTTTCCCCATAAATTGTGTCTCTGGTCAGGTCATGGACCTCCAACTACATTACATTTGCTTATCAAGCATAAAAATACCTCTCAATGAAAGTTCTTCCTGATTCTAAACCATGCAGTCACTGAGAAGTAATTCAGTCCAAAATTTCACAACTACAGCAACGTGCTCTCAGGTTTCTCCATCTGCCTGACCTGCTAACCCTGGTCAACCCCCCTCCCATCTGTGATGCTGCAGTCTTTCCATCTTAATATGTTTGTAATCTCCAGCAAAGTGTATCTGACAAACACTGACATGTCACTGTAACATGCTGATCTACCCTGGCTGTGTGTTTACTTGACACAGTAGGGGTTATTTACTAAAACTGGAGCGTGCAAAATCTGGCGCAGCTCTGCTAGGGTGACCACGTGTCCCGGATTGCCCGGGACAGTCCCGCATTTTGCAGGTCTGTCCCGGGCACCTTCATTCCAGGACAATACAGTGTCCCGGAATGAAACTGACACAGCCATCCCCCCCCCCCGGCCAATCTGATGCCCCCAAAAAAGGCAGCCACATCACCGCTTTACTCACTGACAGTACTTGTCCTGGCCCGGAATGCCTGGAGGAGCACAATCCCCGCCCCCTGCTTGTGATTGGAGAAATCATAAATCCTGCCTCTTGTGTCCAATCACTGTGCTGTGATTCGTTACAGCACAAGCTGATTTTTGGGACGGGAGGGTGTTCCTGAATGGGAGTTTGGAAATGTGGTCACCCTAAGCTCTGCATAGAAACCAATCAGCTTTCAGGTTTTATTACCAACGCTTAAAGGATATCTAAAGGTAATTATTTGTATTTTTTTAAACAAACATGTCATACTTACCTCCTCTGTGCAGTTGGTTTTGCACAGAGGGGCCCCGATCCTCCCATTCTGGGATCCCTTAGCGGCGCTCCTGGCTCCCCCTCTTCTCGAGTGCTCTGTCGAAGAAGCGCTCTCCCTAGGGAGCACCCTGTACGGGCTTGCTCCCGTGTCCTGCTCCTGCGTCTATTGACACAGACAGCAAGACTCGGCCCTGCCACCGACTCCCGCGTCATTATATTTAAATGACAGCAGCGGGAGCCAATGGCAGCGCTGCTAAAAAATCTATCCAATTAGGACATGAGACACTGGCTGTAGCTGGTGTGCTTGTTCCCGGCGTGGGAAAGACAGGGTTCAGGTAAGTAAAATGGGGGCACTGAGGGGCTGCTACACTAAATTAGGTTTTTCACCTTAATGCATAGAATGCCTAAATTTTCTAATCTGAGGACCCAATAAGTTGTTTCCACACTGGAGTCCAAGAAACTTGCACCCCTCTTCTGCTACTGCTCACCTTTTTACCCCCTCCAACCTTCTTCCACCTTTGGTCAAGTCTGCACTCCTATTCTACCAGGTTGGCATAGTTAAATGCTGAGCTTGTTGGAATACATGCAGCTGCAGGAGTGCTGGGTTGGAACAATATGATACTGCAATGGAGTCATCCTGTGTCCACCACCACCCACAGGTCAAGGCAGGCTGTGAGGGCTGCATTGCACACAAGTCATATAACAGACTGGCAGTCAGGTGTCTACCAATCATAATCATATCATACCAATCATAAAAATATAACAACTCGAGCTGCAAGTTTTTTTTACCAAAAATATGACACATAGATTTTGTAAAAATCTTATATCTATTTGTCCACACCTCTATGAGATCCATGTTGTGTGGCCAACTACCCTGTACTTTTGTGCATGCACAGACAGAATACATTAATGAGAATAATAGGCGGCCTTTCCGTAGAAATAAATGGGAATTTCTACACTTGTGCAGAAGATGGAGCAAACTGGCTGAGAAAGTTTGTGCTATGCCACTCTCCATGGGCAGATCTTGCAGTAGTGTTGACAGGATAATATAATACTTTGGGTGGGCACAGGGTATGGGAGCAGAAGGGGGGTACATTAAAATATATCCGTACAAAAGCAGTTATCCTCTAGCAGAAAAAATATAGAAGATGGGATTTTAAAGGTGCAGGAAAAACACAATAAGTATCTGAAAATTTGATTTTATTTATATAAAAGGTAAGAATATATATAGAAAATACAATAAAATCCATCTTATAATAAGATCTAATTTCAAAGTGTTATACAGACAAAATGTTTTTTGTCAAGTAATTACTGAAACACAGAATATACAGTATGAGCATACAATAACAATACGCATGAAATTTCTTTACAAAATAATAATAAAAAGTATTCAACACAGGAATGACAAAAAAGACCAGACCAACCGCATGAGGACATCAAAATTACCTGTATATTATAGATGGAAAAGTAGAATAGAATAGCTGTGGTCAAATCGGGGGGGTATTTTCAGAAATGGCTTGGTGTACCATAGAGGCAATAAGAAGAGGCAATAAATAAAAATATTTATAGGCAATATCAATCCGGATTGTTGAAATAGGGGTTTCTCTGAGAGTTTTTTGAAGCAACTATGGTTCAGGTATATTTATTTATTGCCTCTTCTTATCATTAAACAATACCTTATTTATTGAGTATATATATTTAATTTAAATATTATCCTCTCCCCCAGATGGTTCTTCACCATTCTTCAGTGCTCTTTTATGCACATTGTTATTCTCTGTGCTCTGTGACAATAGTACCCCCTCTATGGTACACCAAGCTACTCCATTTCTGAAAATATCCCTGATTTGACCACAGCTATTCTATTCTACTTTTCCATCTATAATATACAGGTAATTTTGATGTCCTCATGCGGTTAGTCTGGTCTTTTTTGTCATTCCTGTGTTGAATACTTTTTATTATTATTTTGTAAAGAAATTGAATGTGTACTGTATTGTTATTGTATGCTCATACTGTATATTCTGTGTTTCAGTAATTACCGTATTTATCGGCGTATAACACGCACCCTTTAAGAGGGAAGTTTCAGGAAAAAACTTTACACAGCCCCCTGCGTATAACACGCAGGCACAGTTTACCCTCTATTTTCAGGGTAAAAAAGTGAGTGTTATATGCCAATAAATACAGTACTTGACCAAAAACTCCTGAAGAAGCCAGTTAGATTGGTGAAACGTCGAGAACATTTTGTCTGTATAACACTTTGAAATTAGATCTTATTATAAGATGGATTTTATTGTATTTTCTATATATATTCTTACCTTTTATATAAATAAAATCATATTTTCAGATACTTATTGTGTTTTTCCTGCACCTTTAAAATCCCATCTTCTATATTTTTTCTGCTCTTTCAAAACGGGTTGTGGTGCCTATTGACTTTTAGATGTCAGGTATATTCTATTACTCTCCAGTTATCCTCTAGGTTTGGTGTTAAAGGTTATGTTTTAGTATTATAAGATAGGTTAATTGTTATGGGTTTATTAGAGTAATTTATTGTGTGACTAGAAGTGTTATGCCTTGTACACACGATCGGATTTACCGTCGGAATAAACTCTGATGGATTTTTCCAACGGAATTCCGTTCAAGCTGACTTGCATACACACTGTCACACCAAATTCCGACCATCAAGAACGCAGTGACGTACAACACTACGACGAGCAGAGAAAAATGAAGTTCAATGCTTCCGAGCATGCGTCCATTGATGTTCTCTTTCTAACTCCGTCGGAATTTCCGATAGAAAAAGTCAGATGGGGCATACACACGGTCGGAATATCCGATGAAAAAATTCTGTCTGACATTTTTCCTCGGAAATTCTGATCGTGTGTACAGGGCATTAGGGATAGTTGATAGATGAGGGGACCTTGGGTGCTAAGAAGAAAGTTTAGGTTTGCTCAGGGTACTGAAAACTCTGAACCTGGGTTGGCATTCATTTTGTAAAAAAAAATGTCTGTAGAGCTTTTTTATTCTTCTGATTGCAGATACAAATCTACTCAGCAGGAGAGAACCACTCACATGTGCAGAGCAGTTTTATTATAGTGTTTCCGCTTAGATTTCTCAGATCCCCTCAAAGATAACTTTTAGCAGGAAAATTATCCCCACTAGGTCTTAACTTAAGGAATTAAATCAAGAAAAAAATTTGATTAAAAAGTGGAAAAAGTATTGTTTTTTAACAATTATTTTCTTGCTTTTTCACATTACTTAGTAAAAGAAATGTCCTGTATTATAACACAGTACATCTCGAGACACGCATATTGTGAAAGGGAAAAAAAGCATTGTTAACCTCTACCATTGATATGCCAATGAGGGGACGGCACATGCTCTCCTTGCAATTTGGTTAGGAGGCAATGCCACTTCTTCATTTTTTCATGTAACACAGGAAGATACAGGTATCTTAACTTATGACCCCTTCCAAACAAACCCATATATTTAACAACTACAATCCTTAAAGCGAAGCTCCACCCAAAAGAGGACATTTTGCTTGTTTGCCTCCTCCCCCCCTCCGCTGCCACATTTTGCACCTTTCGGGGGAGGGAGTGGGAAGCGGCTACCAGGTTTTAACATGTAACAGCTCTCACTTCTGGCTGACTTTGCCGCAGCTAACTCAGTCGGAAGTTAGCCCCCCTCCTCTTTCTTCCGCCGCCGGGCCATTCACAAAGCGCAGCCACAGGGCTTCACTGCCGGTTTCCCTTAGTCGAGTCAGCAGCACCCGAGAGCCTATTGAAAAATCGGCTCGAGTGAAGACAACGCTGGATTCGTGGACAGGTAAATGTCCTAATATTAAAAGTCAGCAGCTACAGTATTTGTAGCTGCTGACTTTAAATTTTTTCTTGAGCTCCACTTTAACTAAAAAGCATTCATTACCCAGCCAACATCCATAATGAGACTCCAATAAGTAGTGTATGTTCTCCAATCATACTGACAGCAAGCTGAATATTGAGAGTGCGCTCACCCTTATCCCCAGCAGACACTACACCTATGCTAGAAGGCATTCCTTCCCTTGGCTTGATGTCTCCTCATACCTCCTCTCAAAGATGTTTTAGCAATCTTTAATTCTCACCTGTAATGGTGTCCTTTAATGTATATTGATTTCTACTTAAAGCGGAGTTCCACCCTTTTTTTATGTTTATTAAAAGTCAGCAGCTACAAAAAGTGTAGCTGCTGGCTTTTAATAAACATACACTTACCTGCTCCACTGTCCAGCGACGCGACGCCTGGAGCTCCGCTCCTCTCCCCCTTCCTCCGCCGGCGCGTCCATTCACAGTATGGGCACCCGGCCGTGACAGCTTTCGGCTTCATGGCCAGGCACTCACTGCGCATGCGCGAATGGCGCAGCGCTCTGTGAGTGGACAGGCGATCGCCTGGGACCTGTCACGTCCCAGGTGATCGCCTACAGGGAGGAGCCGCCACAAGGCGATATGACGTATCGCCTAGGCGGCTCCAGGGCGGAAGGAGGAAGTGGGACAGGAAGTCCCACTCCTACTGAAGCCCCCACTCCCCCCCAAAAAAAATTACATGCCAAATGTGGCATGTAAGGGGGTGAGGAGTGGAATAAAAAAAAGAAAAAAAATTGGGTGGAACTCCACTTTAAATGTCTCATTTTTTTATATTGGTTATCCCTAAACAGGGTAAAGACCCCTTTGAACTGTATGAATTCAAGATTTGCTTTTAACATTCAATTTTGGAATGAATAGACTTTAAAGAACGAAAATCATATATACTTTTTTTTATACAGTTGAGAAAAGTTTTCCATCTTGCTCCTTCAAATTTTCTTGTCAGTGTGGTCAAAAACGAAGGTCGATTTGACCCCGCTAATGATCAGAAAAACAAATGAACCTTCTTTCATCATTCTTACAATGAAAAATGTTGAACAAAAGTCAACTAGTGTATATCCAGCTTTAGACAAGCTATGATGGTCTTTCCTGTATGCAGTGAGAAACATGTAGGAAACATGTAGGTCTCAATACCTTCTTAACATCTTTACAGTCCATTCTCAGCCCCATAAACTTTAGTTACATTTAGTGACTTTTCTTCTTTTTGGGATCCATGAAGGCACCAGTCAAGGCTGTCTGTTGAAACCTCTCTGGCTTGCCTGTTGCACTGAACCACTTACCAAACAAGTTAGCAATATTCAGATGTTCACATTATTGTGATTTATGCTAAGCTTTTTTTAACTGTCCCATTTTGAAACAATGTTCTGTTTTCTTTATTACATCCCTGATCTCAAGTACACAAATACTGTACTTTAACCACTTCAATACCATGCACTTATGCCCCTTCCTGCCCAAGCCAATTTTCAACTTTCTGCGCTGTTTAAATGACAATTGCGCGGTCATGCTACACTGCACCCAAACAGAATTTCTATCATTTTGTTCCCACAAATAGAGCTTTCTTTTGGTGGTATTTGATCGCCTCTGGGGTTTTTAATTTTTGCTATTCAAATAAAAAAAGACCGAAAATTTTGAAAAAAATAAGTTTTTCTGTTATAAAATTTTGTAAATAAGTACGTTTTCTCCTTCACTGATGGGCACTGATAAGGCGGCACTGACGGGCACTGATAAGGCAGCACCGATGAGGCAGCACCAATGAGGTGGCACTGACGGGCACTGACAATGGGCACTGATATGCTGCACTGATGGGCACCGGCTAGGCGGCACTGTTGGGTGGCACTGATATGCAGCATTGATGGGCATTGATAGGTGGCACTGATGGGCACTCATGGGTGGCACTGGTGGGCACTGATTGGTACTGATAGGCGACACTGATGGGCACTGAAAGGCTGCAATGGTGGGTGCTTATGGGTGGCATTGATAGGCGGCACTATTGGGCACTGATGGGCACTGATAGGTGGCACTGCTGGGCACTGATGGGCATTGATACATGGCACTGATGGGCACTAATGGGCACTGACATGCGGCACTGATATGCAGCACTGATGGGTATCCCTGGTGGCACTGGCACTGGCAGGAATTTTGGGTGGGCACTGGCAGGGATTTTGAGTGGGCACTGGTTGGCAGCTGCCTGGGCATTGATTGGTAGCTGCCTTGGCACAGATTGGCATTCCTTGGTGGTCTAGGGGGCATACCTGGTGGTCCAGTGTGGATGCCCATCCCTGGTAGTCCTGGGCGACATGCTGGTGGTCCTGTGCGGTGATCCGAGGGGGGGCTGCGCTGATAAACTATCAGCACATACCCCCCCTGTCAGGAGAGCAGCCAATCAGCTCTCCTCTACTCTCGTCTGTCAGACACGAGTGAGGAAAAGCCGATCCGCGTCTCTTCCTGTTTACATTGTGATCAGCCGTGATTGGACATGGCTGATCACGTGGTAAACAGCCTCCGCCGGAGGCTCTTTACCGAGATCGGTGTAGCGGTGTGTCAGACCGTCACACTGCACTACCGATCACCGTGATCGCCGCGATGCGCGCCCCCACTTCCCGGACGTCAATTTGCTATTGACCGGGCGGGAAGTGGTAAGGGATTTAGTTTGTTACTAGAATAAAAAATTAATAGGCACATGTGGCCAAATTACATTTACTGCAGAAAAATTCCTCTATGCTTGTGTAGCGGTCCCACCTGCTCTCTCCCTTCTTCTTCTCGGCTGGTTTACTCGTCTAGGGGGACCAGGGGGAGGGGTGAGATGCTGCCACCAGCTCGCCCCTCTTATGTGTGTAGAGGTTTGAGCTAAGATTTTTACCTTCGGGTCTGTGTCCCTGTCCAGAGATTCCACTTCAAAAATGACCAGTAGATAGGTGAATGTAGAACACTTTGCTCCCAGAAAAGTAAGCCCACACCAGGTGACAGTACAACATCTATATTTATTTCCGCAGAGGTAAATATGCCTCTTTGCAAGCAGACAGGTTGATACAAACACGAACTTGGTGGGGAGAGGGTTCAGGCACAATCTTTTCGGATCAGAGAAGCTGCTAGGAACTCACAACAACTTTTGGCGCACGGTCGCTGCCACCGACCGTGAGGTTGGTCCCTGCCACAGACCGGGTGAACGATGAGGTCTCTGCCACAGACCTTAGAATAGGCCTCTGCCACCGACCTGATGTAGCTGGGTCTCTGCAAAGACCATAGAACTTGAACTACCTTCTAATGGCGACCCCTGTTCGGGAGATGATCCATCCCGGATGGTCCCCAGAGGCCTGCACTGTCACCAGCCAATGCTACGCTGGATCTTCAGGCCAGGTCACCTCCCTGGTTCTCCTCGCCCGAGACTCGGGTCCCCTCACTCGGTGGGCCCCCTAGGCATCTTCTCCCATGCGGGACCAGTCGAAGGTACTGGGCCCCAGGTCTTGGCTAGTACCTCACCCCAGGCTTAAGGTGCCTGGGATGGAACTCGAACTCCCTCGCACCCAGGCCGAGGGCACCTGGGCGCGGACGACAGAACAGCAGCCCCCAGGCTGAAGGTGCCTGGGGCTCGGACCTCGTGCACAAGATGTCCGCCCCCTTTATACCCTCTCCCAGCAGGCACAGCGGGTTCCCCGCCCCGCCGTACTACTGCCGCGAGAGGACACAAAAGGCACGGCCCTACAATTATGGTTCAACCCCAGCCCAAGGCGTCAGCGCCACCCAGGGGCCGCAGGGAACTGAACACCATTATATCCTCCACGAATCAAATTGGTCATAGATCACTATCAATTAGCGTATCTGGGCCATGCTACCACCCAGACACTCCCCCTAAATGTTAACCCCCGCTACACTTGAAAGACAGATATGTCTGAATTCCCCCCTTTTTGAAAGCCATTAAACATATTCATAAGTCTTACCAGGTGGCTGTATCAATTGTATAAATATGACAATATTATCCAAGTTTCTTTATTTATTCAAGACTGGACCTTTTAAAGTACCCCTCAAAGACCTAAAAACATAACATTGAAATTTATCCACAACTAGAGACACAGATTACCCAGACCAGTGATATATGTTTCAAATCTCCCGGGAGTCTGCTGGCACCAGATATAGCCTGATTACCAACTTAGACAGCTTTTATTATCGTCCACATTATATTATTTTTCACAGGTGGATGGAAACGGCAAAATTATGCATGGCCCTTGTCCATCCAAACACCTTTTTTCCAAGAGCAATACAGCCCAAATTTATGATACAGCTCTACTTGTAACTAACATTTTTTATAAAAATGCATCTGGAACTTAAAACCAGATTTAACCCGTTTTTCCCTGATTTGTTTAAGACTTATTTTCTTTCTAACTCGTAGATTCCAAATAGTTTCACCTCCTCCTTGTTTCACTCTTTGAAACCCTGCTTCATGTACACTAGCCTACACTGGCAGCTCATAAACTTGAGTTTAGGAGCTTACGGCATTCTTTTGCCAAAGCTCCTAAACTCAACTCCATAAAAGCCTATGTGTCAATATACACATAGGCTTTTTAGCAGAGTTTAGGAGCTGCTGTATTTAGGTGAGCTTCAACATCCCTCTCCTGAAGAAAGCACGCTCAGGGCAGGAAAATTTTGACTGCCGGCCTCAGGAAAACGCAAAATGTGATTTGCATTTTCCCGCGGCCACGGTAAATGTAGGCCAGTGTACATGAAGCCTAAGGCTAGCTATATACTAGTGGATTTTTGAACAGACATTCATACAAAAACTCCTATGAAAATTCCCAGTACATTCAATGACATGACAAAAATTTGTCTGCATTTATGTCATGGTTATGCAGTAATGTTTGTCTCTCAGCTCACCCCTTCTCCATGTTTTCACCTTAGAGGCCAGCCACTCTCACCTGGCTGCTTAAATAATCTCTCCTCCAAGCATGGCTCCACCCCAGGCCCTATCAGGGAACACTATATTAACCTGTGCACGGCAAGCCAGCCGTGCTGATCAACGTTTGTTAAGCTATTGTGTGTTTGGGTTACTGCTTGCCGTGTGCTTCGTCTGTCTCTGTTTTACCAATCTTGGCTTGTTCTCGACTATCCCTGCCTGCTTGTGACCTTGACCTTTGGCGTGTCCTTGTTTATCCTTGTCTGCTAGTCGCCCCGACGTTTGGTTTATCCCCTCACTATCTCTTGTATCCTGAGCTGCTGCTTCCCCTCTATCCTCTATAGCCTACTGTGAGCGTGAGCTGGGGGACTCTGAGAGCTGCGACCTGGATCCAGTTGCAGCCCAGTCCATCCTCACCACTAGAGGCTCTGGTGAACATCTGCTGGATCATAGACTCCGCGCCCTGGGGAATCTTAGGCTCTAGCTCCCTGTGGGATCCCTGTTAGTGCTCCAGTGGACCTGCCTTTCTTAATCACCCAGTGTTCCATCCGCAGCAGTCAGCCATAGGGTTCACTACCTTAGCGGTGCACTCCTGACCCCCACGGAGTGCATCTGTCACCTGGCTTCAGGTGACCTGACAGTTTGATCAGCCATGGACCCAGCTGATGTGCCGCTACCCGCAGATGATCCGTTGCAGGGCATAGTCTGCAGACTTGAGACCCATGAATCTAATCAGACCCAGGTGATGCGATTCCTTCAGGATTTGGCCTCCCGTTTTGAACAGGTTCAGGCCTCCTTAGGACCCCCGCTTTAACAACCTCAACCGCTATCAGCGGCTGCACCCATTCCGGTCGCAGTCGCAGCCACACATTCACTACAGCTGCCAGCTCCGTCCCGTTTCTCTGGGGACTACAAGGCCTGCAGGGGGTTCCTTAGCCAATGCACTATTCATTTTAAGCTCCAGCCCCAAAACTTTCTGTCTGATCGGGCAAAGGTAGCCTATATCATTTCCCTCCTCTCCGGTAAAGGCTTAGCCTGGGCAGATCCTCTGTGGGAACTGAATGATCCAGTGGTTTCTAGTCTGTCTGACTTCTTGAAACTTTTTCGGAATATCTTTGAAGAACCGGGTCATGTCTCTTCAGTGGCCAGCTCCCTTTTACGTCTCTGCCAAGAGTCTGCTTCTGTGGGACAGTATGCTCTTCATTTCCGCATACTGATGGCTGAGTTGAGCTGGAACAATAAGGCCTTAGTCGCAACATTTTTGCATGGCCTTTCTGATAGAGTGAAGGATGAATTAGCAGGAAGAACCATCCCCACTAATCTTGGCGAATTTATCTCCTTGTGTAACCAGATCGAAATTCGCTTTCAGGAAAGGACCCTAGAAAAGCGACGTCAGCACTCCTTGGTTCTTAGTCAGCCTTAGCTCCCCTCTCTTTGACCCGTGGAGCATCTCCTGCCAGCTGAGGAACCCATGCAGCTGGGTCGGACCAGGCTATCCCCCGAGGAACGTGTCTCTACTGTAGGGGCAAAGGTCATTTTCGTGACACTTGCTCTCTTTGTCCAGAAAAACATTCGGGTCCAATACATCTGGAAAGTGGAGTATTGGACCCAGAAATATCACCTTCACCTTCTCGTCTTCTTCTTTCTGTGCTCCTTCATGTTGGTGCTTCTTCTCATTCGGTCTCAGCATATCTGGATTCCGGAGCCGCTGGCAATTTCATGGACTGGGAAATCGCATTGTCCATGAGACTTACCCTTTTGCCCCTCACCACGCCATTGGTGGTCTTGGCGATTGATGGCACTGTTCTCCCAGGGGGTCCTATCCGCTTCCAGACCCTTCCTGTTAAGATGTCGCTAGGGACACTCCACCAGGAGTGGATATCCTTCCTTATCTTACCTAAGGCCTCAACTCCTATCATTTTGGGTCTTCCTTGGTTACGGCTCCATTCTCCACATGTTGACTGGACAACTGGACAGATCCTGGCTTGGGGTTCCTCCTGTTCCTCGTCCTGCCTACCCAAGGTTGTCCCAAAAGAGAAACTTCCTGTTGCCACCATCCCAATATCTTTTGCTCTTCCTACTGCATATAGTGATTTCTGGGATATGTCCTGCAATAGTCAGGCTGATGCACTCTCTAGGTCATGTGGCACTCTGGATGAGGAGCCCACCTGTGAACCTGAGCCGATCCTTTATTCCAGTTTGCATAACCATTTACCTTTGTCTGTCCCTAAACACCCTTGGACGCACAGCCAGGCTAGCTTGTCTGCAAGTTCTGCAGTCAATACGCCTTGCAATGCAATTCAGGTAGTCGCTACACCTGACCATGCTATTCATTCGGCCTCTGAACTAGTTATGCCAGTCCAGCTCATGCCCAGTGAACCTCCTACCTTTTCTTATTCAGGACCTTCTGCAACCTCGCCTCACCCTAATACTGTTACTTCCATTCAAACCTGTCTAAGGGGTTCAATCCATCCTCATTCTGCTTGTCTTTCAGATATCCAGCTTGACTCCTGTGACATGTCACCTTCTAACCAACCTGACCTCAGGGTTACACTGACATCTGCCCAGTCTCATGGTCCTGTGCTAGATGTCCAGTTCATCTTTAAGGGTCTGGGGGACCCTCCTCAGATTCCTGTTGATCCTCTCATGCCCTTGCTTATTCCTAAAAAGCGTTTGGTCCTCAATAAATCCTCTCGGTCCTCTCCCTACCTCGGTTCCGGTCTCTGAGGATAATTTAAAGTACGAGGTTAGACAAGTTCTGGATTCTCGGCTCTGCAGAGGCATTCTTTAGTACCTTGTGCATTGGAGAGGGTTTGGTCCTGAGGAGGTGTCTTGGATCGCTGCATCTGAGGTCGTTGCACCTAGTCTGTTGAGGAGGTTTCATCTGAGATTTCCCTTTAAGCCTGGGCCCAGGCGGGGGAGGTGGAGGGCCCATAAGAGGGGGGGGGTACTGTCATGGTTATGCAGTAATGTTTGCCTCTCAGCTTACCCCTTCTCCATGTGTTCACCTTAGAGGCCAGCCACTCTCACCTGGCTGCTTAAATAATCTCTTCTCCAAGCATGGCTCCACCCCAGGCCCTATCAGGGAACACTATATTAACCTGTGCACTGCAAGCCAGCCGTGCTGATCAACGTTGTTTGTTAATCTATTGTGTGTTTGGGTTCCTGCTTGCCGTGTGCTACGTCTGTCTCTGTTTTACTGATCTTGGCTTGTTCTCGACTATCCCTGTCTGTTTGTGACCTTGGGTGTGTCCTTGTTTATCCTTGTCTGCTAGTCGCCCCGACGTTTGGCTTATCCCCTCACTATCTCTTGTATCCCGAGCTGCTGCTTCCCCTCTATCCTCTATAGCCTACTGTGAGCGTGAGCTGGGGGACTCTGAGAGCTGCGACCTGGATCCAGTTGCAGCCCAGTCCATCCTCACCACTAGAGGCTCTGGTGAACACCTGCTGGATCTTAGACTCCGCGCCCTGGGGAATCTTAGGCTCTAGCTCCCTGTGGGATCCCTGTTAGTGCTCCAGTGGACCTGCCTTCCTTAATCACCCAGTGTTCCATTCGCAGCAGTCAGTCATAGGGTTCACTACCTTAGCGGTGCACTCCTGACCCCCACGGTGTGCATCTGTCACCTGGCTTCAATTTTGAAATGGATGGACTTTACTGAATGAATAGCACATACATTAGAAACAAAGATGAAAGGTCTGCAGTCACCATTGATGCACCTCCATCCCTATATACATATACAGAAAAAGAGTCGCCCTTTGGGACTTTAAATGAGGTTGTCACAGTTTGCCACTGAGTAACAAAACAAAACGTTATACATTGCAGTATATACAAATGCACGCATCAGAAAACCCGACGCCCTGGTGGTATCCGTGTCTGTTTACTCCCCCTCAGCTCCCGTGCCATACTCTGGCTACTGCTGTCCATTTGGGGGTTCAGAGATGGAAACTCTGGTTTTGTTCATTGGTAAGTATTGGGCCGTTTTGCTCTGGCCCATTCTGCCATTGTTCTTACATTTACCACTGTGACACATCTTTTTGTCTATTTAGATACATCCCATCCGCATCCACCCCTGATGAGCGAGCAATGATCTCGCGAAACGCGCGTCGGATTTTCTGATGCGTGCATTTGTATATACTGCATTGTATAAAGTGTCTATCAATTTTAATTATTCTCTTTATTATGTGCAAATCCATTGGCTGAGCTATTATGCTATATTATTCATGTATGTACATCAATTTTAATAAAAATTTATACTGCCATTACTTTTGTTACTCAGTGACAAACTGTGACCACCTCATTTAAAGTCCCAAAGGGCGACTCTTTTTCTGAATAGCACATACATTGTTATAAATTCATTCCAGAAAAGATTTGCATCCTGCACTTTTGAATATTCTTGTTACTGCAGCCGAAAATGAACATCGATTTGACCACATTAAAGTGGTTGTAAACCCACTTTTTAAACAAAGACCTACAGGTAAGCCTAGATTAAGGCTTACCTGTAGGTGCATGAAATATCTCCTTAACCTACACGGTTAAGGAGATATTTGTATGTAAATGCGGCGACGCTGACGTCACCCCATTCACAAATTCGGCTAGGTCGCAACATTCGACGACGTAGCCGAATTCGACAGCTCACGCGCGCATGCGCGAAGTCACGTCTTCGCCGCTCCGGCCAATCACAGCGCAGATGTGCAGCTCAGCTAGAGGAGGGACACGGACGACTTTGGGGGCCCCGATCGAAGGTAAGTGGTACATAATGAGCTAGTATGCTAGTCATACTAGCTCATTATAGCTTTGTCTTGCAGGTAAGTAAAAAAATAAAATTTGTCTTGGTGGTTTACAACCACTTTAATGATTTGAAAATTGAACAAATGTACGGTACTTAAAACAAACATTTTCAAATGCAATGCCACTAGTGTATGGCCAGCTTAAAGGGGTTGTAAACCCTTGTGTTATTTCACCTTAATGCATCCTATGCATTAAGGTGAAAAAACTTCTGGCAGTGACCAGCCCCCCCTTTTACTCACCTGAGCCCGTTCGTTCCCTCAGCAGAGACGCGCTACCTTTCTGCCTGGGGTTCTTGGCTCTTGATTGGATAGATTGATAGCAACGCAGCCTTGGCCCCCGCTGCTGTCAATCAAATCCAATGACGCAGGCGCCGGACTTGGGAGCGCGCCCGCAAGGTAACCCCCTGGGAGAGCGCTTCTCCTAGGGGGTTTACTGATGCGAGGAGGGGGACCCCAGAAGAGGAGGATCGGGGCCACTTTGTGCAAAACGAACTGCACAGTGGAGGTAAGTATGATATGTTTATTATTTTTTTTTTAAAAACAACAAGGATTTACTATCACTTTAAGTTTTATTCACATTTTGGGCTTAGTTTACAAAGCTAGCACACCAAGAAAAAGTGGCAGTTATTGTCAGCTGAGTATAATAATAGAGACAGTCATGTTGTGTAAACCAAGATTCTTTTATGGTAAAGCTTTGTGAAATATGCCTTTTGTATCTTGTTGAATAGATAAATCAGAATCCTTTCCAAATTTGCCTAAAGCTGAACTCCACAAAAAGTTTTTCTTGTAACTTGTGGTGTGTACAAACTTCTAATGAACTTGAAAAATCAGGTACTTACCAGTGCCTGGGCTCTAGTACTGTCTTCCTGCAGCTGGTTCTTCTGAGAGCTGTAGGTCCCTGGTGCCACCATCTTGGATATGGGAGATGTGGCTTGTGTGAGATGGTATGGTGCTTTATTAATGGCCCTGCAGCCTTCTGGGACATGTGACATAACCCAGAAGGCTGCTGGAGGGAAGGGGGCAGGCAAACGGACATCATCCCTGCCTAGGTGAGGACTGAATAAGATGGAGCAAGTACCAATAAAAGCAGTACTTGCTCCCTCCCCCCAAAAAAAACTTGTAACCCAGGTACATGCAGGGGGAGGGAGTCAACCAGCAGGACTTTGCTGTTTGAGTGAAGTTCTTTTTTAAATAAGTCAGTGACACCATCAATGCAATGCAAGACATATACTTTTCAGGGCCCTGGGCAAATAAACATTCTACACCGGGATTCAGTCAAAGCTGGTCTCCATCTTCCAGATGACCACCATATACTACTTATTAGTCTAGCAGGGGCAGCCTGTCCATCAGAGTCCTTAGTTGTATCTCGTTGGTTAGTTGCTGGGTGCTTGCGGTGTGGATTCAGAAGAAAAGAGCTGTTCAGGATGCAAGCAAGGCTTTTTTATTCTTTTGATTGAGGCTATGGGTAAAATAAGCAATTTATGTTACTCTACATTCATTCTGCACATTGTCACTAGAAATAAAGAATTATATATCTTTGTTGGACAGGTTTTAATGTGCACTTTGGGAGGGTTATTTATTTATTGAGGCCGGGGCTGTGATAAACTTTAGGGGTGGTAATGTTTGTTTTTTATAGTATGCTATAAGAGGGGAGTTAACCGCTTCAGCCCCGGAAGATTTTACCCCCTTCCTGTCCAGAGCACTTTTTACAATTTGGCACTGCGTTGCTTTAACCGACAATTGTGTGATCCTTCGATGCTGTACCCAAACAAAATTTTGCGCTTTTTTTTCACAAATAGAGCTTTCTTTTGGTGGTATTTGATCACCTCTGCGGTTTTTATTTTTTGCGCTATAAACAAAAAAAGAGCAACAATTTTGAAAAAAAAAAATATTTTTTACTTTTTGCTATAATAAATATCCCCAAAAGTTTTTAAAAAAAAACAGATTTTTTCCTCAGTTTAGGCCAATATATATTCTTCTGCATATTTTTGGTAAAAAAAATCTCAATAAGCGTATATTATTATTATTATTATTATTATTATACAGGATTTATATAGCGCCAACAGTTTGCGCAGCGCTTTACATCAGGGAAGACAGTACAGTCACAATACAATTCAATACAGGAGGGATCAGAGGGCCCTGCTCGTTAGAGCTTACAGTCTAGAAGGGAGAATCACGTAGAACAAAGGGTAGTAGCTGTGGGGGATGATCAGATGGACAAAAATGAAAATACAGTTGTTAGGTGTGGGTAGGATAGGCTTCTCTGAAGAGGAGGGTTTTCAGGGATCATCTAAAAGCTAATAAAGAAGGAGATATACGGGCAGATTGGGGTAAGTAGTTCCATAGGCTTGGAGAGGCTCTGAGAAAGTCCTGGAGACGAGCATGGGAGCGGGTGATGAGAGAGCTTGAGAGCAGGAGGTCTTGAGAAGAATGAAGAGAACGATTAGGTTGGTATTTAGAGACTAGGACAGTGATGTAGCTGGGGGCAGAGTTGTGGATGGCTTTGTAGGTAGTTGTTAGTATTTTGAATTTAATTTGTTGGGTGAGCGGAAGCCAGTGGAGGGATTGACAGAGAGGAGTAGCAGAGACAGAGCGGTTGGTAAGGTGGATGAGTCTGGCAGCAGCATTCATGATGGACTGAAGGGGGGATAGAGTATGCAGAGGCAAGCCAATGAGGAGGGAATTGCAGTAATCGAGGCGAGAGATGCCAAGGGAGTGAATTAGGAGCTTTGTTGTGTCATTGGTTAGAAAGGGGCGTATTTTGGAGATGTTGCGGAGGTTGAGGCAACAAGATTTGGACAGTGATTGGACATGAGGCTTAAAGGAGAGTTCAGAGTCCAGGACTACTCCTAGGACCTTGGCATGTGGGGATGGTCTGATAGTTGTGCCATCGATTTTGACAGAGAGATCAGGGGAGGAGGCACATGGGGGAGGAAAAATGATAAGTTCAGTTTTGGATAGATTAAGTTTGAGGAAGTGATGTGACATCCAAACTGATATATCTGATAGTAAATTACTGATACGTGAGGATAATGATGGAGTGAGTTGAGGGGTAGAGAAATAGATTTGAGTGTCATCAGCGTAGAGATGGTATTGGAAGCCGTGGGAGGCTATCAGCTGACCCAGGGAGGAGGTGTAGATTGAAAATAGGAGAGGTCCAAGAACAGAACCTTGGGGGACCCCAACAGAGAATGGGAGAGGAGAGGAGGAAGTAGAGTGGTAAGTAACGCTAAAGGTGCGGTTGGATAAGTAGGTAGAGAACCAGTGAAGAGTACAGTCACGGAGACCAAAGGTGTGGAGTTTTTTTTGAGGAGGGGGTGGTCAACCGTATTGAAGGCAGCAGAGAGGTCCAGGAGTAGGAGTACAGAATAGTGTCCCTTAGTTCTGTCCGTTAGTATATCGTTTGTTAGTTTTAGGAGAGCAGTTTCTGCTTGGCCCATAACTACTTTTGGTATAACCATGGTTACTATTCCCAGCGAACCGGAGTGGCGATGGGGGCTAGATTTACACCTAGTATTGCCAATCTGTTCATGGGGGAGTGGGAGGATAAGTCTGTGTTTGCAAATAAGAAAGATGGTCTCCTATTTTACAGGAGATTCATTGATGACCTGTTCTTTATCTGGGAAGGGGATGAGTCATCCTTACGTGAATTCTTGAAAGAATTAAACAATAACAAGAATAACATCAGATTAGAATATAAATTCAGTAATGAACATATTCACTTCCTGGATGTAGATGTGAAAATACATGGGACATCATTAGTTACTACCATCTATTTTAAACCAACTGACAGAAATTGTTATTTACCATTGACCAGTGGACACCATCCAAATTGGCTAAGGAACATACCTAAAGGTCAGTTGATGAGAGTGAAATGTAATTGCACCACAGATGAGGACTTCATTATTCAGTCTAATGTTATTAAGGAGAGATTCATTCAATGAACTATACATTGATAAAATTGTAGAAGAATTGGTAGAAACCCCAAGAGACTCGTGTCTTACTGACAGAGTCAGTCCTGCCAATTCCAAGCAGGAATGGGGGTTTATATCCAATTTTCATACACAGTATAGGGACATTGAGAACATTTTTAACCGGCATTGACATGTTTTATGTCTAGACAGAGTGTTGCAACAGGCATTACCGTCATTACCCCCGTTTATTGACCGCAAAGCACCCAATTTTGGGGATAAAGTGGTACAGAAGATTTTGGATCCCCCAGTGAGGAAAAGCATGTGTTTGCAACTCACTGGTTTCTACTCATGCAGGAAATGCAGTTCCTGTTTCGTTGTCAACAACCCTATTAGAGGTTTGTCTGAGTTTGTATCCTCAGGCAACAACAAAACTTGCAGCATTTCTGAATTTATTACATGCAACACTACGCATGTTGTGTATGTGTTGCAGTGTCCTTGTAATCTTATGTATGTGGGACGAACTAAAAGGAAATTGAAAATTAGGATTTCAGAACACATAAATAATATAGAAATCGGATTCAAGTACCACAGTGTATCCTTGCACTTTAAAAAGTACCATAACCAAGACCCCTCGTGCCTTACGTTTTGGGGAGTGGACTACATTTACCCTAATTAGGGGGGGTCTAACCTGGTGCGTGAAATATCAAAAAGAGAGACATGGTGGATATTTTTCATGGATACACTTACACCTAAGGGTATGAACGTCGAGCTAGACGTGAATTGTTTCATTAGTGATTATTGAAGATTAATTATTTCATTTCCCTATTAAGGATAGGGTGTCCATATTGATGTTATAGTCATTTTACAATATATACAAAGTCCCTTTTTGTAGTTCTTTAGACATGTTATGTTATTTAATGGGGTAATTAATATGTGTAGGTCATTTCCCACATTTTATATTTCATTATAATTTAATATTTTAACATAGAGTACTTTAGTTTTTATAGTTTTTATTCCTACATCATGTTCTGTCATATTCAGTATTCATAGTGATGTTGCTGAAATATGCAGCATATTATTAAGGTGAAACCTTTATATATTTTATACATCATTATTTAGCCTTTTTAGTATGTGCATAATGTAATATTTGTAAGCACCGATAGGGGGCTATGAACGAATGTTTATATGGTCAGCTGATTAGATGTTAACTTAGGATGGGTTACCAGGGCTGTTGTCCAGAGAGCCTGCCTTGCAAGTGACAAATCAGCTGTAAAGTTTAGCTGTATATAAACACGGCACGTATAGTCGTCAATCCAAACCCACAGATGATGTTGAATGAATGACGAAACGCGTCTGGGTTGGATAGTACGACTGCCGATCAAGTGACGTCATCACGCCGACCGTCACTAGCGTGCGCTAGTGAGCCGTACTTTCAAACATATGCAGACGGGAGACACCGCTCTGATAGCCCGCGATTCATGGACGTGATGAATCACCACATGTGATGTATTGCTTTCTAATATTTTTTACATTGTAAGTGCGATGTCAATTGTTTATTGGTGTTTTATAATAAATGGTCATACGGAGTTACGCTATTGGCTATCATTCCTTCTCTCCTGCATGTAAGTGCTTGTTTGAGGGGACCTGATCCAGAGTACTTGAGAGACGAGAACTTCAGTGTGTGATTATTCAAGGCTTTAGTTCCAGCGCCGTCTGGTAAGAGTCAGTTCAACAGGGGTGGTGGTATACCCCCCTGCTTATTACACAAGTGGAGGTGTCGGTGGCAGAAGGCTAGGATTGGCTCTTCATTTTGCTGAGACTTCCCTCTTTTTAGCTCTAACCACGGACTATTCTTTGGACTCTCCTCTCTGGACTTTCATATTATCTAACACATTGCACTTTAAAGTATTATCATTTATTAATTTTTGGAGCGCCGCCTAATATATTGTATGTACGATATATATTGTGGTTTTATATGTTTACCTGTCTGATGATAGGATAAGGTGGCAGCTCCCGCTATCATTAGCACTAGTTTGGAGGGTGGTGCATTATAGTTCCATCCCTTTTATATTCTTATTCAGTTCAACCTTTCTGCTCCATAAGCACTTAGTTTTTAGGAAGGGCCACCAATTTTTTGTACAGTTTCTGTGGAATGTTGAGGACGAAATCCAGACTGAAGGGGATCAAGAAGGTTATTATCAGCAAGGTGGACGCTCAGTCGGTTGTAGACTAGACATTCAAGGAGTTTGGATAAAAAGGAGAGCAAGGAGATGGGGTGTAGGTTGTCAAGATTGGATGCGTCCAGCGAGGGCTTTTTAAGTATGGGGCTGACTAGGGCATGTTTCAAAGAGTTAGGGAAGATGCCAGAAGAGAGGGAGAGATTGAAGATGTGGCTTAGAGAGTGTAGAATAGAGCCAGAGGGTGAACGTAGCATTTGCGAGGGAACAGGATCCAGAACGCAGGTGGTAAGATGAACATTAGCAAGTAATTTAGCAACCTTGTCTATAGTGGTGGGGTTGAAAGAGGGAAAGAGGGAAGTAATGATTGTACCTGTGGGCATGAGGTGTAAAGCGTGAAGGGTATCTGAACAGTTGAGATCTCCTCGCGAATTGTATCAATCAAACAATATAGCGTCTGCAAACTATGGGAAAGATTTTTGGCATTTTTTTTTTACTAGTAATGGCGGGGATCTGTGATTTTTAGCGGTACTGCGACAATGTGACGGACAGATCGGAGACTTTTGACACTTTTTTGGGACCATTGGCATTTATACAGCGATCAGTGCTATAAAAATGCACTGATTTCTGTGTAAATGTCACTGGCAGGGAAGGGGTTAACACTAGGGGGCGATCAAGGGGTTAAATGTGTGTTCCCTCAGCATGTTATAACTGTGTGGGGATGTGAGTGATTAGGAGAGGAGACATATAGTTTTAGGAAGAAACGATATGGCTCCTCTCCTCTGACAGCACAGGGATTTGTGTATTTACACACACAAATCCCCGTGCTGGCGCTCTTGCGCGCTATCGAGCATGGCCGGCGGTGATCGTACCTGCCAGCTACGTGCATTGGGGTCCCCTGCCGTGCAGCGGTGCGTGCGCGCCCTCTGGTGGCCGAAAACGAGTAGGACGTACTCGTACGGGATTTCGGCAACTGGTTACTATTGGGCTCCATTCACAAAAGCATATCTCATGCAGCATTTAGTGTGTTTTCCCAAATACCGCATGTGATTCTGAAAATGTCAGTTCATATTGCTTTATGTGGTATGTACCGCATAAAGCAAAAAAACTTATTAAATAACACATAAAACAGCAATAAAGTAAATTCACAAAAGGAAATAAATAATCAAATGCATGCTATAATTTAGTATTGATTTTAACTGGTTGTTAAGGAGTGGGCGGCCACCGGCATTCTTAATAACCAGTAACTGTCATGGTGTCTATGGATCGACATCCTTAACAACCATGACTCATCTGCTGTCAGTGGGGTTCCCCGATGATAGCAGCATCTAAACAAAAGAATTGCTAGCATGTAAAAATGAAGAAAAACAGTGTGGGGTATCCCCCGAATCCATACCATGCCCTTTGGATATGATATGGATCTCAAGGGGAACCCCATTCTAAAAATTTTAAACAAAAACTGCGTAGAGTCCCCCTAAAATTCAGGCCAGGAAAGGGGGAGGGACAAGCGAGCAGTCCCCTCCTGAACCACACCAGGCCACATGACCTCAACATGGGGGGATGCTTTGGGGCAGGCTCCCCGCCCACAGACCTCCACAACCACTGTCCAGGGTTGTGGGGAAGAGGCCCTTGTCCTCCTCAACATGGGGACAAGGTGCTTTGGGGATCCCCCCTGCCCTAAAGCAACCTACCATGTTGGAGACATGTGGCCTGGTATGGTTCACTCGTTCCCCCCCCTTTTCTGGCCTGCCAGACTTCATGTTCGGATAAGGGTCTGGTATGAATTTTGGTGTTTGTTTTCTTAATTTTTACATGCTGCCAATTCTTTTGTTTTCGTTTACATTCTGCTGTCAGCGAGGAACCCCGCTGACCGCAGGTGAGTCACGGTTGATAAGAGCGCCCGCTCCTTAAAAACCATGACAGTTACTGGTTGTTAAAGATGCCCACTCCTTAACAATCAACTATTTACCGCTTGTTAAAGACACTGGCAGTAGGCCTTAACAAGTACCACAAATAGTTAAAATACCACAATCTTTCACTACTAAAAAACTGCATATAAAATAGCGCATGCAGTATTTTAGTAGTGTTTTTTAGTGAATTGCAAAAACATTTTTGAAAAACGCTAAGTGTTATTTTACCACATTTCTTAGAGCAGTAGATACCTAGTGAATGGAGCCCATTGTGCTTTTAGTGGCTCACCCTGCGCTACTGGTGCATTGTAATGTGCTACCCAAGGGCTTACAATACTTTTCTGAGTAGGAGGGGGCGAAAGCTATAATGTGCTAGTGATATAATATGCTCTGAAAGGGTTACCTCCTGGCATTATAATTTTTAAATGCACCTATAATTACTGAAATTATAAAAAAATTATGTTTTGATAGGGATCTTTACATTGTTATTACACAGATTGATATGTGGCAATAGTAAGTGGGGACTTGCAGGCCATTATGTTTATATGAATATATATATATATATATATATATATATATATATACACAGGACTCAAAATTTAAAGTCCTGAGCTACTAGCCAGGCCTCAAGGGTTACTCGTCACCAGTTGTCCCACCCAATCCCTCCCCTGCCCCGCCCCTAATACAGCCCCTAAACACGCCCTCATAAATTATCTTATGAAATAACACCTAAATGTTTTATGCAGAATTAAGTTACAAAAATAAATATTAACAACAACTTTATCAGTGCCCCTCAGCACAGCCTCACCAGTGCCCATCCATGCAGGCTCACCTGTGCCTATTAATGCAGCGTGACCTGTGCCCATCATTGCAGAGTGACCTGTTCCCACCAATGCAGCCTCACTTGTGCCTACCATTGCAGCCTCACCTGTGCACACCATTGTAGCCTCACTGTGCCCATCAGTGCAGCCTCACTGTGCCCATCATTGCAGCCTCACTGTGCCCACCATTGCAGCCTCACTGTACCCACCATTGCAGCCTCACTGTGCCTATCATTGCAGCCTCACTGTGCCCACCATTGCAGCCTCACTGTGCCCATCATTGCAGCCTCACTGTGCCCACCATTGCAGCCTCACTGTTCCCACCATTGCAGCCTCACTGTGCCCATCATTGCAGCCTCACTGTGCCCACCATTGCAGCCTCACTGTGCCCACCATT